>CAWUFW010003022.1:0-1200000 GCA_963921515.1 Calotriton arnoldi
ACAGTGGTGTCCTGCTGTTGGTTGGTGAACAGTTCCCAGCAGGGCCTTGTGCTCCCCACAGCAGTACCCAGTGTCAGCCATCTTGTCAGTTCTTTTCCACTCCCTGTGATGTGAGCATGGTTCAGAGTGGTGTTGATGGGCCAATTGTGAGGGTGAGCAATATCTGTGACTACAACTCCCATCATGCTATTGGCTACACTGACTTCACCAGCATACACAGAATTCCTTCCTTTCAGTGAGCTTCCCTGTGAAGTGGTGTTGTAGTGGTGGCAAAATGTCTGACAGTGTTTGTTGGTTAGATTTGTGCCACTGCCTTGCTCTATTTGTTGTTAGGTTTGTACATGTCATGACACAGTTACATATCACTATGAGATGGCAGGTATTGTGTTTGTCTGACTAGCATACACATCTTGTGATGATTCTGTTTTGGTTACTGTGGCTTTGCTAACGGTGCATGGTTTCATGGTGCATGGTTTGACTATCCCTTGACAGTGATGTGTGTGTATTGTCAAGCGATATTGGGTATATTGGTTGTGTACTCACCAGGCTCTGGGATGTTTGATAGTCCATGTACGCTCTCTGGTGGTAGGATGGCCCGCACCTTCTCCTCCCAGGGCCTGAGGTATACTGGTTTGGCAGGAGGGCCACTGCCGGTGCGATGGCTCACGCTGTAATCCTTCTTGAGTAGGGCCTTGACCCTCCTGCGCACGTCATACCACCTGTTCTGGATGTCTTCCTTTGTGCGCAAACATGGTGATTGTGCGTTCACCCTGTCGACGATCCTCTCCCACATCTTGGTTTTCTGCGACATGGGGGTCTGTTGGACCAGTTTACCAAACAAGTATGGCTCTACCCTGAGGATTTCATCTACCAGCACTTCCAATTCACTGTCTAGGAACTTTGGATTCTTCTTTGGGGGCATGGTGATGGGTGGTGGTGGGGATTAATGTGTGTGTGAGTGTGCAAGTGAGGGTAGGTGAGTGTCAGTTTTGCTGGGTGTATGTGAGGGTGCTATTAGGGAGGTGCTAATGGTGTGTGGCTTGTGTGATGGATGAGTTGTGGGTGTGTCTGTGGTTGCTGTCTGATGGTGTTCTGTGCTGGCAGGTCAGTTGAATTTGCAAAGGATCATGGTAGGGATTTGTGGCCTTTATATGGGTGGAGTTGTGGGTGTCTTTGTTCCATGTTTTTTCCCCCCAGTATTTATTGACTTTGTCATTGCTTGTTTGGCCCTTTTTTTTGTATTTTTTCCTTTGTAGTTTTGGGGCATGCAGGAGACGTTCTTCTGACCGAGTAGGACGCTGCAGTTGTCTCGTGCGAGCTTCTCCGAGTCTTTCAAGCTGTGTTTCTGCTGTGTTTTATGTGCGGCGTACGCGTCGGTCGCGGGGTATTGGGTTGCTTCGGCTCGGTTTTGTATGCGTGTCGGTCGTACGGCTAGAGCTCCGTGCGACTCGGTCTGGTTTTCCACGCATTGCATCGTACTGCGCGGGTCGGAGTTCGCGGGTACGTTTCTGTCGGGTTAATTCGGGGTGCGTGTCGGTCGGTTCGATTCGCGTGGTTTCCCGGCCGGATAGCTGTTTTCCGTGAGGTTCGGTCGTTCGGCTTGTGTTCCGTACGAGTCGGTCGTGATTCACATGCACTGCATCGTACTACGCGGATTGGGCAGCGCCGGTACGTGTCGGTCGGAATAAATTCCCGTACCGAGTCGGTCGGTACGTTTTCCGGCCCGAATCGGAATCGGCCCCCTAGTGTTTTTAACAACTTGACTGGAATTTAGGAAAATGCCACTATGATAACTCATATATCTAAAGGGCAGCTCCTTGTGTGTCCCGAGTGAAACAAGCGCTTAGAATGTTATCATATATTATATTTTACATATTTACATAGTAACTCGTCACAATGTGCATACTCTTGTGCTCGGCGGCTAAACGTGATTCGCTACAATGCAACTAACGTAGGTAATAAAATATTGGACTAAAATCACCGGTTTTTCAATTTCCAGTATCTATTAACAATAGCAAAATTACCTCTTACGCTCACATGGGCGTTTTGGAGATACTAAATATGGGTTATTTGTTCAATATAGCTAATCGAACACACGTACAGTGAATTTTAAATACCTTTAAGAAAAAAAGCGTTTCTAAATTTGAACGCCGTTTGTTTCCCGTGAATGTGTCTGTCAAAAATGTACACTTGTCGCTGAAGAGTTAAGTTGTTTCTAACTGCATCTTGCAATTGTATTTTTTTTTTGTAATGCTGTGCTTGGTTTCATTTGGTAGTTTCATTTAACCATTTGTTTACTGGTTTGCAAGTAGATTTCAAAATGGCCATTTATGTCAACCGGGAAACAGTCTCTCGCCAGCAAGGTGACCAGGTGAATTAAGGGTTGGCTACTGGCGTGGTACGAGATGCAGATCAATGAGTTTGAGTTTTGGCAGGGCCATCCCAGCCTTTCATTAACCTAGGTCGATAAATTAAGTACCATTTAATTGAATAATGGTAGCATTTGTTTTTTACAGCGCGCAAAAGCCAGAAGAGTGCAATTAAGCGCTGTATTGTATCAATAGAGCTGTTGTGGCGCTAGTCAGTTCGAACGGACATTGTGAGAGCTGCGACAGCACAATCACTCCTTCCCCTTCGTCATACATAGTTATACATGTGAAAACAACCCCCAGTGACGGATGTGGCTCGAACCCCAAGCAGACATTATTCAACAAAGGAAGGATCTGGAATTATTACTGATGGCAATGCGGGTACGGGGGAAGAGACCTGGGTGTATTTCTTTTCAGTCGAAGGCCCCTTTAAGACACCTAATCTTCCGCAAGAATGCTCGTGAAGGAAACATATAATATTAGCTTTCTATTTTGAAAGGGTTTCAAAAGATTGTCTTGAGTGATATGCCCCGGTAGGCTCGCAACCCCTCTCCCTGCTACCCTGGCAGCATAATTTCAGGCAACTCAAATGTTCTTCCTTTATTATGAAATAAACAGCGTCGTAATAACTCATCCTATTTCTCACGTTAGGCAATAACTTCCCGCCGCCTGTAAAAGGTCGCGGCCGCTTCCCTCTTCCATGCCGCGCGCGTGCGCTGGGGCTGGCTCGGTGTCACCATCCGCAGCACTTGTCCCTGTCTTAAATTTAGTGTCCGAAGGGCATTTGCATAATTGCCGTTTGTAAACGCGCCCACCGTGCCTTACATTATCATCGGAACATTTAAGTCTTAATGACTTGCTGGCATTGTTGTCTAAAAAAAAAAAGGAGGAGGAGAAATTGGAGGTAGGGTTTTTTTTCCTGCTGAGAAACTGCATTAAGGCTCAAGAAATAAGAGCTCATTTCCATTCACTCAGCCGTCTCTCTAGAAATGACATGCAGTGCTTGAAACTGTTTATTTCCAAATTCAGGCCTCCCCCGCTCCGGTTCATCATCGGCTTCAATTACCCGCTTTCCCGGAGCCGAGCCATCAGGCAGCCTGACACCGGGGTCCAACCTAATTCCCACCTTCTCCAGAGTCAAGAGCATAATGTGCAGATGAAAAGGTGGAAAATAGCCCGGACGTCATTAGCATGCAGAGCCCGGCTGTTCATTTGCTTTTGCTGCTGGGGGAAAATGGAAGTTGTGATTCTCTCTCTCCCTGCAATCTGAGGAGCGGGAAAGGGGGGGTGAAAGTGTTCTTCAGAGTAGGTGTCCTTCCCGGGAAGAGAGGGGTCAGCGCGAGGGGGCAGGCTGCTGACCTCGCGCCCCGAGCCTGCTTTATTGAATCCCGGAACACCTCATTACACGGCCGAGTCGCATATTAGGGCCCGGCACCGGGGCCTGCATTGTTTACAAGTGTCCCTGCCGGCAGCGGCAGAGGGCATGGCCGCACTCGTTTCGAGGTGACCTGCCAATTAGATGTTATGCGATATGTTCGCCGGCTTGGCTTGACCCCTGGCCCAGCCGGCTGCCCCTGCATCGGCTCAGTACCATTTACTACTTCTGTCTAACCTTCCTCGCCGTCTCTCCAGCTTGAAGTGTCCATTATCTTGCCAATGTGGAGATTGTCACATACACAACATGTTCTATTTCGAGGCCAGCCTGAGGAAGTCGGCGGTTTTTACTGCTGTGTCTATTTGGCACATGCGATGTTCATAATCAGCAGGAGGAGTGTGCATACTGATTTCAAACTAACTCGGTGGTCGGGGGTCAGTTGCTGCTGTAAAGGCTGCACCGGAGACCAGATATCAAACCAAAAGTACAAATACAACAGACTATGGGTGTTGGGACAGGAATATCCCCTGAGATAGATAGATAGATAGATAGATAGATAGATAGATAGATAGATAGATATAATACAAAAAGAGTTGCCTCTAGGTGGGATGCACTCCCAGGTGGAAATTACGCCAAAGCAAGGGCACACGCCATGAACAAAGTCCTTTTCTGGTTTTCCTGCCAGACGCGTTTCGGGCCAACGCCCTCTTCAGTGGCAGACCATGTGACGTGCGGCAACCACCAGTAATAAAAGTATATATATAATATCCTGACTTTTATTTTGGCCTTGGTGTCACACTATAGCGTGTGCGCAGAAGCCCGAGTCTAGCCCTCTCCCTGATAATGCACTAACTGGGCAGAGGAGTACTGTCCCTGTCCTGCGTGTAGCAGATAAAGTTGTGGTGGCAGTGTAGTGTGTTTTGTGATATGTAGTGTGACCAGACAGTTTTATGTGTCAGTGTGTGGGCCACTGAACAACCTTGGGTAAAGTTCTGCAGTTATGCATACCCCAGAACCTGGAGCTGACATCTCATGTGTATGTCGAGTACATGTACAGTGAGCCTTTGATATATGTATGATAGCAGGACTTTGGGTATGTTTGAGACTGAACCAAATGAGATCCATTTTAGATGCCCCTGGTTTAGCACGGCACAGGATGTGGACAACTCCCCCACACAGTGGAAGTGTATTTGTCTTTATTCCTGTGGCGGTATGGTTGAGTTCCTTTTAAGCTGAAGTGAGGAGGGTGGGGACAGGCCTACATTTAGAAATTCAATGAAGACTTCTTTTTAGCAAGGGGATGCTAGCTAGTTCTTTTAGAGCACTGCCTTTTGGTAGATGGTAGGTGTTAAAAGGTGGTTCTGACCATCTGAGCCGCCTGGATTTTTTGCTTTTTGAACACCTAATTGTTGAGCTTTTACTGTGGGAGAGCCTCATAAGTTGGGACTCACCCACAGTGAACTCATGATGAAAGACTGCATGTGGATTTTACCGGTGTCCCCCTGGTGAGAGTAGGCCGCTGCGCTGCAGCTGGAGTAAGGGGCACAGGGCTGGTTACATGCAGACACGTGTGTACATGCGTGTGCACACGTGTAGGGGCTGCGCAGGGGAGATTCCTGGTGTGCGCAGCCCAGGAGCAGGTACAGATAGAATGGTGTGGCAGGAATTATGCAGAGCTGGGTGGTGACATGGAATGGGCTTTATATAATGGGAAGAAACATGTAAGGGAAAGTCAGTGTGCTTTACTGTTTTCACTGAAGGACCACTCAATTATATTCCTATGAGGATGGGGATCACATGGGATAGTTTCACTTTCCTAGGGCCTACAAATTCCAGACACGCACTAAAGTCCACTGTAACTTAGGTGAGAAGAAGTATTCTGCTGAGTCCAAAGTCATATCTGTACTGCTTTTGGGTCATCCAGAAATGTCATATTCCTCTGAGTCAGCTCATAACCAGAGCCTGGCTGGGTGTGACCCTGCCAGGCTGGATTAATGACCTTCCTCCCCAAACTGAAGCATCAGAGGCCTAGCCCTTCACGACAAGCATTCCAAGGGCAAAGGTCTCCTCTCCAAAAGGGAGAGAAGGTGGGTGAAGCTACAGGTTATCCATCAGCAGCTGTCACCTGGTGCCAGGCACCAAGCTGCTCTGGAGAGAAGGCAGAAAGGGGGGGGAAGGGGCTTTTCAGAGACCATGTGGCATGAGACCCCTGGACGACGACATTTTGAACTATCCCAGAGGCCTGGGCAGGAAGGAGGGAGCAGGGGCAGAGAGGTGATGTGTCGCTGCCTGATAGGGCAAGCGGAGCCCCCTGCCAGCCCCCTCCAAATTCTTTTAAAAGAGCTTGCACAGGAAGAGGAGCTCTCTCTGGGGTGTGGTCTGCTGAGGAAGACTGGTGCTGGAGCCTGGCGCCATGGGCAGTTGGACGGAAGAACCCCCTACTGTCCCAGGACCCTGAATTGCGCCAGGAGGGGAGTCCAGGACCAGGGAGCCGAAGCCTGGGCCTCTGCGCAAGGAGAAGAGAGGCCCAGGAGGAAAGTGTTATACCTGCTGCTCAGCCAGTGTGACTGTGGAGTGGAATGTTGGTGTGAGAGGTGACTATGGAATGTTGGATGAGTGAGGATGTGAGTTGGTGTATGGGCTGAGCAGCAGGAAGGCTGCTCCTGGTGGGGCTCTCTACATAACATCATACCTGGAATAAATCTACTTAAGAAACTACTTGGATTGGTCCTTCTTCTGTTCACAACATTTTGGTGACGATTTTGAAAGATCCTGCATATTACACTTGGATATGGAAGCATTTTTTACATACATTTGAAGCCTACTGAAACTTCAAGGTAAATGAACTACTTTTACAATAAAAGCTGTGTGTTTAAAGAATACTGGCACCCCGAGCCCCACCAGTGACCCTGTGATCGGTCGCCCACAACTTGAGTGTGCCAGTCACTGTTGTGTCTATTCTTGGACTGTTTGGAGTGGATCCTTTGACAACCTAACAACCACAACATTTCCTGTGTTCCTCTATGTGTTCCCCTGCCAACCAGAATGTGGGATTTGTCAGCTGTGCTTCCCTGGATTTTCCTTTGGAACTGCTGTTGCACCAGTGACCTTTACATCGGTCGCAACAACCCAAGTGTGCCAGTTCCTGATGTGTCTCTCACCGTAGCAACTGCCTTCTGTCCAGCGTAGTGCTTGTTTTCAAGGCTCTGGTGGGAGTTTTGCTACTCGTTTCAGTGTTAAGAATTACAACTGGCAAATGGAAACCCCAGATCCTGTCACAAGATCTCCGTGACAGGTGTTCCCAGAGTTCTCATTGGAAAGTGCTGATTTTGTTTGTTTTTGTTTTTCACTGTTCATGTTGGAGCAGTATTTGTGTGCTGCGAGGAGGAGCTACACCAATAACTGGTTGACCGCAGTGGCGAGCTTGAAGTGGTCCTTGGTTTTTCCCGGAGTAGCGGGTGTTTTAAACATACTGCCAAACCTCTCACAGTGAGGGTGCCATTGATACTTTATGGTGAGGTTGGACAACTGTTTTTTTTTACCCTTTTTGAATTCACTGGCCCATTTGATCTCTGCCTGTCGCTGCGCAATTGGCAGTTTAACCGCTGCTTCTGAGTTTTGAAAATAAACAGCGCGTGTTTCCATGCACGCGATCTTACCTGCGTCCTCGAGCCCTGCAGGGCTGTCTTCGTGGGATCCTTCATGACGCAATTGGATCCGAGCAGCTTGGGCTGCTGAGGCACACTCTACTGCCTTCGCGTGCCGTGAGCCATTCGACTCAGCGTCACAAACGTGCCGCCATCTTGTGCTTGGAAGTAGCACCGGAGCACATAAAGCTCAAAGTGTTCAGTGTATCCTGCAGTGTATCCTGAGGTCCTGCTTGTTATTGCCAACTGAATTGCTTCTTTTCGCAATACGTTTTAAATAAAGTTTACAGCTTCCATGATGTGACCGATGATGCCGTTGGATCAAAGTGAGCTCTTCAATTTTCATGGGGATTATGGAGGTACTGTTTCGAGTCTTTTCTTCTACAAACTTGTGGTCCTTGGTGCAGCTGCCCGAGGCAAAGTTCATTTTGACTTAGTTAAGTGAATTCAAGGGTGAGGTGAGGTGCTTTACATGCCGGCTTCTTCGGTCAACTCGAGTGAGATTTCGCTCACTGGTGGTTTACGAGACATTGTTGGTTGTTCATGGTGGCACATGCACAGTATTTTGCTTGTTTCTAATGTATGTGTCGGCATCATATTTTCATCTCAGTGGTCGGATTGGCATGAGAATGTTCATTACTCCTTGGTTTCTGGCTGGCATGTGTAAACCTGTATGCTGGTGCTGTATGCTAGTGGTATTGTCTTTAAGGATGTGCTGTCGGGGAAATTTACTTCTTTGCTGTTGTGTCTTGTGTGAATGATGATGGATGTATTGCTAAATACGGGTGAGTTTCTCGTTTCTACTCCTGAGCTTCCGTTTTTATCTAATATGCTTTAAATGCTTTATTGAACTAATTTGTATTTCAGTGAAACTTGTGGATGCTCCGTGTCCTGTGTTCAGATGTTCCGTGTGGTGTGTTTCCCACACATTCCACCCCAACTTTGTTGGGGGAAGTGATGAAGTTTTCTTGTTTGGGTGTAGTGTTCTGCACATGCTTTGTGTTCCGTGTGGTGTGTTTACCACACATTCCACCCCAACTTGCTTTGGGGGAAGTGCTGAAGTTTTTTTTTTAGTGTAGCGTTGTGCACGTGCATTGTGTTCCGTGTGGTATATTTCCCACACATTCCACCCCAACTTGCGTTGGGGGAAGTGCTGAATTTACTGGGTGTTGTGTTGTGCCGTGTGGTATGTTTCCCACACATTCCACCCCAACTTGCGTTGGGGGAAGTGCTGAATTTACTGGGTGTTCTGTTGTGCCGTGTGGTGTGTTTCCCACACATTCCACCTCAACTTGTGTTGGGGGAAGTGCTGACACAATGTGATTGACGTTTCTCTACTACTAAGTTGTGGAACTATTTTGTTCCATTTCATGTTCTGTGTGGACTTATATGCCACACTTACCTCCCTTACTATGGGTAGGGGTGGAGGGCAATGTTTCTGCTGTTTATTCCCTGTGGAATGATCTTCCACAGTTTCTATGGTCTTAGAATGGTTTCCTACCACATCTTCTAGTCTGTACTCTTTCTATCTCTTGTTGGCCTGGCCAGCCAGCTTGATTTGGTATTGGGGTTTAGTTTGTGTTTTGTGGCGTGGTAGCGTGTGTGTTATCTTGGTTTGGTTTAAGGGAGTGTATGTTGGTGGAAAGGGAGAAGTGGTGTGTAATTGCTGGTTTGCGTGCTGTGTTTACTTCTTTCAAATATATATTCATTGTCATCTTTCTTGCATGTATCTTGCCATCAGTACATGTATATTATTGCTTTTGTTCTGATGCCCCTGTGTTGCATGTAATTATCATTTTGTCATCTTTTGCATGCACCATTTGTATTGTGATTCTTTTGGATGTGATTCTCATTTGTATAATGAAAGGGAGATGTGTTATACCTGATGCTCAGCCAGTGTGACTGTGGAGTGGAATGTTGGTGTGAGAGGTGACTATGGAATGTTGGATGAGTGAGGATGTGAGTTGGTGTATGGGCTGAGCAGCAGGAAGGCTGCTCCTGGTGGGGCTCTCTACATAACATCATACCTGGAATAAATCTACTTAAGAAACTACTTGGATTGGTCCTTCTTCTGTTCACAACAGAAAGCCAGGAGAGAGGCTGGCACAGGGAGCCAGTGAAGACAGCTCCCTGCTGAATTCACCCTCCTTGAGACCAGGAGGGCAAAGGAAAGTACTCCCGGTGGCTGGGGCGCGCCACCAGGAACAAGAGGAGGCCAAAATGGTGAAGATCGGCCGCCTGGGGGCCGAGATACGCCCCCATAAGGAAGGCGACCTTTGACCCCTGAAGAGGACCGACCACGAAGCGCGTGGGACCCCGCCTCCGGTCCCAGATGTGCCCCCGGGGTGGGTGAGGTCCTGGGGGCTGCCCCACAAGAAGAGGAAGTCGGGGAGCGCCATCGCGCTCCCCGTGAAATTATCCCCAAGGGGGGTGCCAGGAGCCCACCCTGGCCCCCCGAAGACACTGGAGGGGGCCCGGAACCCCCAACTCCGGGCCCCGGTGACGGTGGTGAGGAGGAGGGGGCGCGCTATCGCGCGTCCCCCCTCACGGCCGAAGACAAGCCGGGCAGCGCGACAGCGCTCCCCGTGAAGAATGTCCGGGTGCCCGGGGCCCCAACTCCGGGCCTCGAAGACCAGCCGGGGAGTGCCGTCGCGCTCCCTGTGAAGATTGCCCCAGGGGGCCCGGGATCCCCAACTCCGGGCCCCGGTGTGATGCTGAGAGGGGGGGGGAGTGCCGCCGCACTCCCTGCAGCAGGGGGAAGGAGGGAGGAGTGCCGTTGCTCTGTCCCGAGGCCTCTCTGGCCCAGCGGCAGTCTGGGTGTCTGCCCCCAGGAGCGGGCAGACCAGAATGGATGCGCCGGCTCCCGCGGCCGCACACAAGGGTGCGGACCGGACGGGGAGCCGGAAGGAGCAGCCGGGGGTGGGCTCCCCGAGCTGCCAGGAACCTCACCTGCAGGAATGGGGTCCGGGTGGGACCGGGCCTCCACCGACGAGCCGATGCGGCGAGAGGCCGCCAGAAGTGGCAGCTGGGCTCTCCCCGGAGCAGCGGGAAAGCCGCTGCTCTGATACACACAGGTAGAGCCTGGAGCGCCCCATAATGCCTTGCCAGGCATGGGGAAGCCTACTCGTTTTGGTGTCTGGTGGCCCCCGGAGGAGGGGGTCACCACCAATTCCTGGAGGAGGTGTGGGGGAAGCTGCAGGAGCACGCAGAATCCCCCCAACACGAAGATTCGAAGTCCCTACCCTCAGTCTCTGGGGGACTTAAACAACAGAACCCCTCAAGGGTGATTCAGTGTTTGCTAGCTCCATGGCTAGAACTTTTGTTCTGCAGCTGGGATTTCACTGAAGGGTGCAGGGTAACCCTGGATGATCATGGAAATGACACCCCCTAGAGGGGGAAAGGTGTAATTGCGCAGTAGTGCCTTTACATGATATTGTGTCGTTTAGAGACGGAAAGTCACATGTGTAATGTGAAGTCATAAGCAAAGTGGGGTTATGTTGCTGCACATTCCTGCTAGGGTGTCTGGCTGTATAGCTTAATCCTGTGATTTTTACTGTGATGCCTTTTAGGGGCTTTTATTGCAATGCATTAGAATGGTTATCAGCGATGATAAGTACTGTCATTTTAAGCGATGCTTAAACATGTATTCTTGCTGCTGCGTTAGGTGAAGAACAACCCAGACTGTTAACCCCTAAGATGTAGAGGTGTATACTGTATGGTCAGTATGAGATGCTCAGTCAGGGTTATGTGTCACCAGGGCAGGTGTGCCCATTTTAAATGCTTGTTGAGATAAAGGGGGTGGGTCGCCACTGGGATAGTGCTAGAGGGCAAGGCCCTCGCTCCAGGTTATGTTCAACCCACTGCATTAGGGGGCACGATGATGTGCATAAATGGGAGTGGTGGTACTAGACCCCACCCCCTGCGGGAGGGGTGGGAATGTTATGCAAATGTCACAAAGTAATTCCATCAGCTTATGTATATTTGTAAATTGTTGCATAGTATTGAGTAGTGTGTGTGTTTAATAAATGTACTCTTCCTTTTATAAAGCAAAGTACAGACTGGACAATCAATTATTGAGTGTTATTTCTGCATACTGGAAAATGGTGATTACTAGCCCACACCACCTCCCTTGAGTAAGCCTTAGACTGCTCTGCAATGCTACCCTCTGAGAGTCAAGCGCTACAATGGGGTGTTTGGTTCCCAGTGAAGAACAAATGTAGTCATGTTATTTGTGCAGGCCTCACAGATACTGCCTCGTTTTCCAACAGTAGGGGTGACAGATGAGACTGTAGTTTCTGATATTCAAAGTTAAGGAATTTTTGAGTCATGTCTGCCTTTTTGTCTGTTTATATTACTGCTTCAGTAAGTCAGATGACACCCAGGTGCAGAAAATTCAAACTTCATTTTGCTCATGTTGTGGGTGCTTCTGCCTGGACACAGCCCCACTGCTACCTGCTGTGAGAAGCAACACTTTACACAAAGGCTGTGTCTAGAGAGTAGCCTGAGAAGGACACTTGAAAGAGAACCATACCAAACCAGTTCTGGCGATTGAGGCAGTGGATCCACATCCCCTGTCTGGAAAATGTGTATAAAAGTGGGATTCAAACCACCTCACTTTGTTCCAGTCCCAAGTTCTTCTTGGCCAAGGAAGGTAGTGCTCTGCAGAATACTCAAGAGCGTTGCTGTGTAACCAGGGCTGGTGTCAGACTGACAGCCATTCTTTCACAGGCGAGGGGATCACAGGCGAGGGGACATCATCAGAAGCCAACATTTTCTGCTGGAGGAGCTGAGGATCTGCCTACAGAGCCTAGAAGCCTGCCTACTGAGAGAGGGAAGGAGTGTGCCTGTCTCTGCAGGAGAGACTGTCCAAGAGGAGAGGTACTATATGTTCTCAGCCAGGGAAACCTCAGAGGAAAGTGGATGACCCAAGAGAGTGTGCCAGGAGATCCGTATTGTGAAAAGGTCCCACTAACTTCTCTGCCCGGTTCATGAAGTGAACTGTACCAAGTTTCACCCAGAAACGTGTCCTCTGATAGTCAGCTGCAGGTTTGATTGCCTCATGCTGCAGCTGCTGACGAAGATTGAAAGACTGCGTCACTGCCGAGAGGAGAGTCGAACCTGCCCAGGAGCAGCCACAGCCTGAAGACATCACCGCACAAATATTCAACCTGAAAGTCACAACTACCTCTGCTGAGTGCATGCACACAGCTGACCAATATGGCCACTGCTGCTGAGCTGAGTGCCGCAGCGAAGATCTGACTCCCCAAATTTGTCATGAAATGCCTTTCAGAAAGACTGCCTCCACGGCCCTGCAATGAAGAATCAATGTAATGCAAAAGTGGGAGGGATCCACTGCATGCTCCGGACTGTGAGATCTACATGCAGGTAAACCGTGGTGTCTAGCCTGCACCAGGGGATTAGCGACCCAATGATGCATGGGCCAATCTGCCCTGCCTTCTACAGACTGTAGGTTGATGCTAAAAGAATGATAAAGTGTTGAGCGGAACTTCATAAAACAGTATGAATATTTAAGATAACAGCATCAGAAGTTAATCCTGCCTAAGCCAGTGGAAGGGTAGGGATGTTAATAGTGGTAGTTTTGACCCTAGTGCAAAGGAGAACAATTACCAGGAAGGGGAGTGGCTGTAGCACCCCAAACGACAGAACATAGCATTCTGCAATCCTGTATGGCACATCAATTTAATTGGACAGTATTTAGTTTTGATGCGAGATTAAAAATACTTTATTTTTTCATCAAGACAGCACTGGGCTAGACATTAGTTATTCTGTCTGCTGGTTGATTGTCGAATTCTGAGCTCTTGCTCCCTACCTTACGTCCATCCGCTACGTCACTTCCCAGACATTTACCCACTAACCTCTTTACCTTCTGTTCTTTTGAACAGTTCTGCAGTGACAACCTCATTTCCAAAGCCCAGCACCATAATTGTCTTTTTTCCACTTTCTGCCTCCTGTGGCGCATTACATTAATTATTACCATCCTCATTTTCATGTAACTGCGTCCTTTTTGTTAACGCCTATCTCCACCACCTTTCTTTTTCCATCTCCACCCACTGTGGAATTCTTCTTTTACATCTGGAAGATACCATCTGCAAGATTTTACTTTTAGGAAAATCAAGTAAGTTTAATGCAGTGATTTGAAAAACGTTTGCTGTTTGAGAGAGGGCTTGAACCACTATTTTTGTAACATAAAAATCTAAACTCTTACCCTCACTTCCTGCAACAGGCCCAACCCCTTCCCTAAACGCTACAAAAACCACTAAATTAACCTATACAAAATCTACCTTGTCCCTAACTTTTCTTCCCTCCCTCACCTCCCACACATAAAACCACCACCCTCACCCTAAACAGTAAAAAACCCACTAAACTAACCTGTAGAAAAACTATCCTATCTCAACGGCTCTAATCACATCAACTCCCACAACAGGCCTACAGCACCTTCCGTAAAAAACGGTACCTCTAGTACCTCCAGTCTACCTAAAATGTCCTGCTGAATGCTGGCAAGGCCCACCTGTGCCTCCATCACCTCCTCTAGGTTTTCAGGACTTGCTGCAGGAGGACCTCTGTATTTGATGGTGGGAGAAGTGGCTGCTCTGGAGCTCGGCGGCCTGCGGTGGCAGCAATGGTGTGGCCGGGATGCCTCTGACTGTTGACCAGAGGTGGCAACTTTCTCCCCCTCCTCCTCCTCCAGGATCACTAGCCAGCGACACTCCACTGCAATGGCCTCCATCTTCTGGTGTTGCAGCCGAGTGGCTATCTCTTGCCAAGATCCAGGGCCTGGGATCCAGCAGCTGCAGCATCAAAGGAAAGAAGAAAAGAACATGAATTGTAGTACTCACTGCAAACACTTTTTTATAAAGTCAGGAAATAAAACAACATTGCTGGTCCCACAGGTCCACTGAAATTTTTTAATGTGATTCTTTGTCGCAGGGCTTTTTTCCCCCACACATAATTCACAAAATGCAGTACCTGATATGAATCAATCCATGACCACTGCCATAATTGCAAATAGCTTTTTTGCTAAAATGGAGGAATAGTTTAAATCAATTCATGGGGTGACAATTTCACCACACACAATATATTATTAAAAATGACTGAGTTGCTAATAAATACATATTTAGAAAAATATGGCACATTAAATGTATGATGCACGATTTATTAGACTATATACATCGCAGCATTAATTGAGCCAACCTAGCCGGGCAGCATTTTTTTAAATCATTGGGGCCTATTACGATGGCGGTCGGATGTCGACCGCCCGGCGGCGGTGCCCGCCGGACCGGCGGTGGAGATCCGCCCGCACCGTAAGCCAGAAAACCGCCGGTCCGATTAGGATGGCGGTGGTGACTGCGGCGGTGGGAAATTCTGACTGCCGCTTTTCCGCCGGTCACCATCCGCACTCCTGCCTGGGAGACAGAAAAGGACCGGGATAATGGTGGCGGTGCAGAACAGGCTCCGCCGGCACGATTATGATGCCAGCGGTAGCCAGCCTTTCCGCAGCGGTCAGACCGCCATGAAAAGGCATGCGGAGATTGTCTTCCGGGGGCCCGTGGCAAGCCCTCAATGTTTGGGGGCGGGTGGGGGTGGACTGGGGGGTACCCATGGCCCCCCGACGTTCCCCTGTACCAGGTGGCAGGCACTGTGCAGTGCCTGCAACGTAGTGCAGGGAAATGCTGGACATGCCCATTTGGACATTGCAGTGGTGCGGGTAGCAGCAACCGCCGCAATGTTAAGGCCCGCGATCCGACTGCCGTGGGCGGATTACGAGCAAGGAACATTGTAATGCGACCGGCGGTTATGCCGCGGTCCATGCGGGCGGTCTTTTCCCGCTACCATGTCGGTCGGGGAGGTTTTCCGACCGCCATCGTAATGACCTACATTGTTTGGGCAACTAATGCCTTGTCATAATATTTCCAATGGCCCTGCTCTTAACCTGCTCTTTCCTAAGCCCCGCCCTGAATCTAGACTGAGTCCCACACTACACCCGGCCTCCACCCCAAATTCATTAAATGTACAATAAATATTTTATTCCTGGGCTAAGGAGCAACTGAGTGTTAGGAATCACTGACATAATATTGAACACAAAAATATCTACCTACACAAATATCGATGCAAAAATATCGATAGTCAAAATATCGACATCCTATCCTTATATAGTAAAATACTAAAATATCGAAAAAATAATATAGATATAAAAAATATCAATGTAAAAATATCGTTTTTTGATATATAAAAACATAATGTTAAATAAATTAATTAATAAAATTAACTTTTAAAAATTACTTACATGTAATATACATTAAAAAAATATAATAGACAAATTTAATTAAAAAAACTTTAAACATACATATGTAAAATTGAATATATAAATGATTATTTACTTTAAAACAATTAATAAATTAATAACTTTTTTTTTTTTAAATACTATAAATATATAAAAATTAACTAATATATATATATATATGTTTCTATAATAATGTAAATAAGCGATCACTCAGAGGTCTGCATACACCAGAAGATGATTTAATCCAGGTTACGCGTTTCGCTTGCACAGCAAGCTTGGTCACACAGTGTTACATGGGAAATGACTTGCAATACATAGGAGTTGTGGAAATCAAGAAAGGACCAAACGTTAGAGTTCTGTATACAACAAAATTGGCATCCATTTTGTAATATGCTATTTCTTCATATAATGTGATAAACCTCTTACTTTACAGCGGTCAAAGAGTATTACCATCATACTTGCTTTACCAAAGTGGTTTAAAATTGGTCCTCTCATTACATCATTGCACTTCCTGTACCATTAAGTAATATAAACTTCTGAATACAGCTCAGCCACTATAGGAATACAAATAAAGTTGATGTAAACAGTGATCGCTTTATTTACATTATTATAGAAATTCTGAAGTTGGCGCGCTCCGCCAACAACCAGCGATCCTCTGCAGTGGGCGGAGGAAGGCAGAAGGAGCCCTGTATAAGAAAATATATATATATGTATACATACACCTATAACACAATCGAAAAATAAAAACATATTATAAAATAAATTGTTAAAATATTTATAAATTTTTAAACTTACATTTTGCACTCCATTGAGTGCAACAGTAGGAAAATTGTTGGATAGCGTAGGGGTAAAAATTACTATTCCCACTCCAATGAGTGCAACAGTAGGAAAATTGTTGGATAGCGTAGGGGTAAAAATTACTATTCCCACTCCAGTGAGTGCAACAGTAGGGAAAGTGTTGGATAGCGGAGGGGAAAAAATTACTATTCCCACTCCAGTGACTGCAACAGTAGGGAAAATGTTGGATAGCAGAAAAATAAAAATTACTATTCCCACTCCAGTAAGTGCAACATTAGGGAAAGTGTTGGATAGCGTAGGGATAAAAATTACTATTCCCACTCCAGAGAGTGCAACAGTAGGGAAAGTGTTGGATAGCGTAGGGATAAAAATTACTATTCCCACTCCAGAGAGTGCAACAGTAGGGAAAGTGTTGGATAGCGGAGAGGTAAAAATTACTATTCCCACTCCAGTGAGTGCAACAGTAGGGAATGTGTTGGATAGCGTTGGTGTAAAAATTACTATTCCCACTCCAGTGAGTGCAACAGTAGGGAAAGTGTTGGATAGCGGAGGGAAAAAATTACTATTCCCACTCCAGTGAGTGCAACAGTAGGGAAAGTGTTGGATAGCGAAGGTTAACAATTACTATTCCCACTCCAGAGAGTGCAACAGTAGGGAAAGTGTTGGATAGCGGAGGGGTTCAAATTACTATTCCCACTCCAGAGAGTGCAACAGTAGGGAAAGTGTTGGATAGCGAAGAGTAAAAATTACTATTCCCACTCCAGAGAGTGCAACAGTAGGGAAAATGTTGGATAGCAGAGGGTTAAAATGTATATTTCCAAAACAATAAATGCTACATAAAAAAGAAACAAAATATCAATTACAATACAAAAATTGTCAATAACACAAAAATAAATAATATATAAAAATATAACAAATTACAAAAGATAGAAACATATAATAATGTTAACAAATACTAAAAATTAACTACAAACATTAATTTATATAAAATTAAAAAACATTTTACAAACAAATAACTATATTTAATATAAATTAATTATAATCAAATACATTAATTATTACACAAAAACAATACTTTTTATTTCCTACCCTATAACCCTACACCTTTCATAACACACATCTAAGGGGCCGATCACGATGGCGGGCGGATCGCCCGCCATCCCGACAGCAAAGACCCCCGCCATATCATGATGGCTGTGGGGTCCGTGGCGGACGGAAAGACCGTCCGCCGCTCGACTCGTCGACCGACTGAAAACGTGCTGAATATGGTGGCGGTGTATGGAAGACACCGCCATCCATATTACGATGCAGGCTGAGAGCAGCCTTTCCATGGCAGCATTGCCGCCATGGAAAGGCTGGCGGTTCCTGCTGTTGGGGGCCCCTTGCGTGCCCCCAGGGTGTTAGGGGTGTGGGGGGTGCACATGGGGGGTACCTATGGTCCCGCGCGGTGCCTGTCACGTTGTGCATGTAAAGGCACGACATGTATATTTTACAGTGCGGCGGGTGCTGCTTGCAGCACCGCCGCCGCAATGTAAAATATACGGGATGCGCCCGCCAGTGTGGCGGGCGCATCACAATGTGTATGGCGGGACCACCGCACCTATGGCGGGCGGTCCCTTTTGCAGCTGCGATGGCGGGCGGACTTTGTCCGCCCGCCATCGTGATCGACCCCTAAATTTCTATAAAAGTGTACCTCCATAATGAATATAATTAATTATCAAATAAACAATTATTATTAATTAAAATTCAATTTTAAACATATAAAAATTAAATTAATTTACTCACCAAACATTACCCCTATAAATTCAAAATCCCCACACAAAATAAAAGTAAACATTTACCATAAAAATGTAACAATTAATAAATCAATAATAATTAGCAAATATTTATTAATTAATAAAACTTTAAATAATTTCCACCCTCTACCCCAACAAACCCCACAACATACACATAAAAATAATTACACTATTTCCAAAACTAATTTAACATTATTAAATTATTATCAATTAACAACAACTTATTAATTAATTGAAATTAATTTAATTCCCACCCTTTATTACTATAAACTCCACAACTCACATCTCTAATTAATTACACAATTTCCATATTTAATTTTTCATTAATTACCATTAATCAACAATTAATTATTAATTAATTTTAAATAAATTACCTCACACCCTACTCCCCTATAAACCCACAAACAACTCCTACATAATTGACACAATTAACATAATTACCAATTAATTAATAATAATCAAACAATTAATAAATAATTATTAATAAATGAACTACCACAAACAACACTATAAAATAAAAATTAAATAAATACTAATAAATAAAAAAATTACTTTATTAAAATGAAATTACTTCCCACCCTATTCCCCTATAAACCCACACCCCCGACAGAAGTAAAAAACGCAAAATTTAATTAACATAAAATTATTCACTTCTAAAAATGTTACACATACATTAAAAAAAAAGCAATACTTATACAAAAAAATTAGATCACATACTTTTAAAATACATACTAAAATACATCACACTAATATAAAAATCGATATTATAAACAACAATATTTTTACAAACGATATTACTGACTTCGATATTTAAAAAAACGATATTTCTTACCTTACTGTCGATATTCTGGACCACGATATAACATCAGGGCTTGGTCTAGGTTTAGATTTGGCTATTGGTAGGTTGGGCCATACTCATGACTAGGCTTAGTCACATGGTTAATGGAAGGTAAAAAGATGGGACAGTGTAATGGAAACACAAAAGTGGGCTGCCCCTTGAATGAGAAGTTGACACTTAGGCAGAAACTGTGGGAGAAATGAGGCACATGCCAAGATGGGCTCTCTGCGTGCTGCGGGAAGGCAACGTCTAAAATTAAGCTGATCTGGAATCCAATGGGGATTGGAAAGATACTCTGCACTTGCCGCAGTCAACATATCTAACGCTGCACTTACCAAAGACTCTGCATTTAAACAAACCTTTGTGGCAACAAAAAAACGTGAATCCCTTTGCCCCCTTCCCCATTTTTTGGATACTGGACATAGGTCTATGGATACTTTTTGATCCATGATGTGGGCTCCATCCTGAGCTAGAGCTTTTCTTTCCCCAAAGGCCATCTTGCATCTAGGTTGTTCACGTTTATTTAGTCCTGAGAAAGACCAGCCGTGATATCAAACCAATAACACATACCCACAGGGTCGAAACGTCGACAGTAACCTTACTGATCCATGTTTTCGGTCAACCAGCCTAGAAAAAGTGCCAGTGATCATATAGGTTGCATGTTGAACTGTCTACACATGAGAGACTGGACATTTCTTTATTGAATTATTCTTTTGTTTTATGTTTAGGCCAAATTTCTTTGCATTACATATTGTCAGACTTACTTGTTCACTTTGTGTCACTCTATCACGAAGTCACTTTTTTGATTATATATATTGTGTGTGTAACAGCCATAAATGAAACAGAAAAATATTTGTAAAACTTAAGTGTATGATTTGAATATACCGAGTAATTATAGGTGTTGTGTGTTTCAAATTCATTAAGTGATTTTGGGTGTGCCCAATGTTGTTCGACACAAGCCCATATTTCGTATAAGCTCCCACAGATCATTCATGGGTTTATGTGCATAGGTGTATTATTTAAATACCATTATTTTTTTACGCAAACCAGTTGTGTCTCCCAACAGAACTCACTGTAGCTTTTTAACAAGATGTCAGCTGATTAAGACAGAATGGGAAGGTGGCAGATATGAGTGGGCACTGGGCAACGTACCTTTTCTTCTCCCGATTACATTCGATGGAAGACAGGCTGAGACAGAACATAGGAAGGTGAGTAATTTAAAAAGAATTGGTATCAACCCTAATTGCCAAGCCAAGTCTTTCCTGAACCGGAACACAAGCAACCCGAAACCGGTTGCGCCCTGAATAGGCCTTATCAGTCGGGTGTAGCATGGTACCAGAGGCATAACAAGCACAGGACCCATGTCTGGGCATACCCTTGCCACTTAGGGTGTTACATCAAACACACAAAATGTGATGGGAGGAAATGCTTGCAATACGTCTAACCACTGGCAATTGCTTGTGGTAGAACAACAGACTATTGTTCTTTTTCCCATCATGCCACCTCAGTTTGGAACCAGCATAAGCAAATCAGTCTTGACTCTGCTCCAATAGGAAAAGTCCAGCTAGAACTGCTAGGCTAGGTCCTCCCTGAACCCGGGACACAAACAACCCAAGACCGGCTTCGCCCTTATTGGGGCTCATCAGTCAGGTGTAGCTTGGTTCCAGTGGCACAGTGAGCATGGGGCCATGTCTCAGCATACCCTTGCCACTTAGGGCATTACTATTCATATGAAGGGGATTTGCCCTAGTACTCCGACCGCATCTGGGCAGAAAGACACTGAAAATACAAAAAATAATGCAGCGGAATGGATCAGAAAAGGGATTATTTTTTGAAGGAAAATTAAATTAGTCCCTCACATGGAAATTAATATCCAAAAACTTCTTCTTATTTAAAAACCAACACCAGAACGTGGTCCAAAGGGATATTTATATTTATATATATTTTTTTGAATGGAACAATACACACAAATATATAAATACAAATTTTCCTTCAAAAAATAATCCCTTTTCTGATCCACTTAGGGCATTACATCAAACACACAAAGGTTGATGCCTCCCCTTGCAATTAGTCTAACCACTGCCAATCGCTCTGGGTAGTATTCCAATTTGTTGTTCTTCTGCGGACCATGCTACCGCAGATTGGACCCAGTCATATGGAAATCAGCCTTGACCCTGCTCCATGAACAAGCAGCAGCCTCAGGTTGCTATGCATGTTTTTAGGAAACTTAACTAGGTTGAAGAAGACCTTATATCTGTAGGCTCGCTGAAGCAGTTCTTTCTGGTTTCTCCCTCCCACCCCAGTACCTCCTTTGCTGGTCTGCGTCTGCCTGAGGAGCTTCTCTGTATCTTTGCTACCTCGTTTTCAGAAAGTGATCCATGTGTAATAGGGGCATCTAAGGAGCTGTCTCTGGGCATTCCCTAGGATTAGGAAGGAGAGCTCTCAAGTCACTGTCAGTTAGGTTATGCAGTGCCACTCCCTAAGATGGCTGCTTGGGAAAAGAATCAGATGAGCAGCACCTCATCTTCCATTTGGCTTCATGCTAAAGTGGCTGGGGACTTGGGATTTGGGCCTAACCATGCCTCCAAATGCTATGGGCATGTTTAAAATCCAATAGGAACCAGAAGTTTGTATTATAGTCAAGGTCTGGAGGGAAGAGCTACCCAGGCCAGAGCCATCTAAGTAAGAGAGTGTACTTTTTTTTTTTGTCCGAGTCAAACAGCATCCAAGTTTTAGTAATGGATACTTTCTCAAACAGTCATGGCAATTCAGGCGAGACATGGGCTACAACATTACAACTCAACACATCACCGTCATTTCCCCAGTGGACCTGCAAACAAATTTACTATAAAACCAATAAAAATCAAGTCTTTTAGAACAGGGAAATATTGGAGTGAGGGTGGACACTTAACATTTCTGTTGTTCTTAACAGAAGTTCACAACCCTACCATAAGGAACGTTTAAAACTGCAGAATTGAGCCTGGAGATAAAATTCATGTTGCCTCCAGTATACAAACCCGTTTGAGCCTTGCTTGCGTTTGGCAATGCTAAATCTGATCAGGCACAGAAAGCCGAAGGAGATGGGGATGCAAAGTGACATGTGTGATTTTTGACGTGTGTTCTTCTGGTGACTCTACAGTTTGAAATACTATTTTTATCAGGTTTTACAAAATGCAGAATTTTGTTTTACTTTTTTTTAAAGCTATGTTAGCACATACAGCTTTGTTTGTGGGAGGGACTAAATGTTCTGTCATTAACTGTTAAAACAGAACTTAAAGTTCAAAGGTTTTTTTTTTTCAGAGGAGCAAAAGGGGCTCTCAAAGTAAATATCTGGATGGTATATGAATGCATTTTTGCATTGTTGCTATAAGTGAATATTTTGTGCGTTCAGTACCACACTAGATCTAAACTGCAGTTATGTCCCATTGGCAATTTCCCCTCCGTCTGTCTATAGACTTAATCCTGTATAACCTGGGCAGCTATTTAAGAAAAGCATGTTACACTGTCTACTAGGCATTGGTTGCGGTTTCTGGGTAAGGTGGGCACAACTGCAGCAAGGCTCAAACGTGTTAGTAAGGGAGTGTATTATTCTGTTTTTTGGGCAGAGAGTGAGACCAGTCTTGTCACCTTGAGGCTCCCTTCCAAGCAAACTGTGAATATGAAGAAACATACAAAGGCAAGGTTAATTATGGAAAAGAACTGAGTTTCACGAGTAACCTGAGAACGGCGGGGCCGGCATCGGCCACGCCAAAAGTATGGCGGTCGTGCCGGCCCCCTCCGGAGACCACAGGGGCAAGCCTGTCGCGCGCGCTGGTGACGCGACGGGCGAGCCTCGCTAGTGATTGGTCCCATGTCGGGGGGCGTGCCCCGGAAGTGATTAGAATCACTTCCGCGTCACGCGCAGCGAGGATAGCGCCAGGCCGGTTGGAACCGGCCGGGCAGAGAAACACCTAAAGGCTGGTGAGCGCGGGAGTAGGTCTCTTTGCTCCCCGCTCCCCAGCCCACCACACCAGCCTCGCTAGGAGGCTGTAACCTCAATTGCCCACCACCGTCCCCTAAAGCAAATGTACGGGAGTGTATAAGCAACAAGCTGGTTTAAGTATTCGAGGGTATATGTATCAAATTTGTGTTTTTCCCACTAACGTTTTTCAGTTTACAGGTCTTCAATCGTCGTATTTTAGTGCTATTCCTAGGTCAGGCGGTAAGGTCATGATTGGTGAGCAGTAAATTTAAGGTCCTTAGAGGGCGGCGCCATTCTTGAATGGGGTCGCCCAAGTGAGAGGGACAAGTGGTCTCTCCTAGAACTCCAGGGGCAGTTTACAGCCGGTTGGCTGGATGGGTGCGGGGAGGGGAGTCACGCTTTCCCTAGGCTGGTTGGCCACCCCGCACGTGCACAAGGTCGCCAGTAAGCGGCGCAGAACTGCAAGGGCCCCTTTATGGAGATGATATACAGAGCGTACGGGGGTAACCGGGGGAGTACCCTCACGGTAAACGGGCCCTCTGCGCATGCGCACTCCGGCTGGAGGGCGTGGTTAAAAAGTTGATAAGGATCTGACACCAGTTAGTGACCTTGCCGTAGGCCCAAACAGGATACGCAAAAAAGTAAAATGCTGTGATGATTATTAAAGATATGTTAGATTCGGATAGGAAAACCTTTGTATTAGAGTCATGTTAAGGTTAGCCAACCGACATATGTACTTATCAATTGTAATCAGTGTAATGCATAATTTTCTGCGTAATTTGTAAATCTTGTATATATTAATAATGTTTTAATTTGTTTTAATAAATACGGCCGGGGGTTTACGACCCCCACATCCAAACCCTTCTCATGTAATTTAATTGGGGTCCAATTATGGGAGGAGGGGGTGTAGGTAGTACCTGGCCCTTTTCATCTGCACATGAAGACATGCTCACGATATCCGAAAAACAGTTTACAAAACGAATCGATAAATCAAGGGAAGATCTGTTGTAGCAAAGGAAGTCTGGTTGCACTTCACAAACATCCTAGGTACACATGCACCAAACTGCCACACTTTGATGGTCGCGGGAGGAGGATACTTTGTAGCGGCTGTAGGGCTGAATGTGATTTGTGCACGAACGGGCACCTGTGGGAATTGCTTTCCTAAGAAAATGTTTTGGATTTACTCCTTGTGCTGGAATGATATTGCTTGAATTTACCTCCACAGACCGTTCTGAAATCAAATTATATACATAAGGTAAAATAAGACCGCCACATATTGAGGAGCCAGTTGGCCTTCGATGTTCTTTTGTAATTATCAATGGTTTTAACACACATGGATGACGCTTGTTTCTAGGTTACTCCTTCTTTATGCACTTTTCCAGCCCTGAAGAAGACCCGCTGTTGAGGCACTTACTGGCACTTTCCTTTTGTTCCGGGTCAAAACGATGATCTCCCTTAAAAAGCCTGGATTCAATAAATGGTTCACAGAGGGCAATTTGTAATCAGTAGCTGTACCTCAAACTGATGAAATGTATTTGGACTTTGCTATGTATTAAAATTGATAGACAGGCTTCCATGTGAAGAAATATGCTATATGTAATGGGTCCATACCCTAATTTTCCTTCTTCTCTATAAATCTGCATGAGCCGGGAGAGGATACAGGAATAAGAATGTAGGAGCTTGCAATATTACCTGTAAAGAACATACAGCCTGTATAACTAGGGGCTTTTCGAGAGTGGGAATACTTCTCGGACAACTGCACCAGGAGGGGTAGGATGGCTACAAAGTTTGTTCCACATTTGTAACCGTTGTACAGTATAACACTTTGAATGTATTTCAACTGTGAAATTGAAAAATAAACACATTCTTTAAAAAAAAAACTGCATGAGCACCTTCGCTGAGCACCGCTCTATCACCAAAACTTTCCTGGAGCTAAGAATTTAATGCAAATTGAATTCATATTGTGGCATTGCAATACATTTTCAAAATTTCTAGAGTATAATCTTTGTGCGTGTGTCTTTATTTTCTGACCTCATATCTGTTGTGATTGAATCAAAGTGGGGATAGCTATGTGAATTAGGAGGAGTTGATTAATTTGGCCCTCCGTGATAAAAATAAAAAATGTTCTCTGTTTTTCCAATTGGACCACTGTTGTCTGTATCACGATATCTGAAAAGCAGTTTCAAAAACGAATCAATAAATCAAGGGAAGATCTGTTTTAGCAGAAGAAGTCAGGTTCCACTTCACAAACATTCTAGGTACGCATGCACCACACTGCTATAGGTCATTCTGATATATCACAATCATGCAGATTATCTATGCTGTGGAGCTAATATATCATCAGTTGAAACCAAATACCTACCAACTAATGGATGTCTACCCCTCTGGGAATAATAGTACTCCTTATGTCCTTTATGAGAATGGTCCCTCCCAGGCATCTGTAATCTCTCACCTAGGAACCAGTCCATTAGGCAACATGACACTCTAACTCAACCCCCATACTTGGAGAAAAGAATTATAAAAAAAATGTAGAGTATATTTGTTTCTCAGAGGCGACCCAGCACATCTTTGGTATTGGGCAGTTATGCAAAATCCCCACAGAATAAGTATGACTGCAGGGTTGAACAAACCTAAAGAATAAAAAAGCAAAAATTAAAGAACTCAGCTGTGCAAATAAGAGTTCCCTATAAGGAGAATGGTTTATTAACAGAAATATTTAAAAAATGTCAAAATCTGAAATAATGTCAAACAGTTATTATAAGTGAAAAGTTAGCTTTTTGCCCACAGAAACAAAGAAAAGACATAGGTAATGTTTCCTCTAGGGCAACTAAAATATTGTCCAGAAACTTTACTCAAAATGCATCAAGGTAATGTCAGGTTAACACCCAGAAAGCATTCAGTCAGAGTCACCCTATGGTGGCAGAGTTGGCCTGGAGTCATTACCTTGTTGTTCTAGTCTACTGCTCATTGGGGAATATAACTTTGGTTTGGACCCCGATTTGTTTGCCAGGATTTGTAAATGAGTCCAGAGATTTTAAGGGTATTTTCCACCACAAATTCAAATATTTCAAATGACAGGAAAGTTCCCAAATGTACCCATACAGGACAACTTTCTGTCACTGTGGGTTGTTCATATCGGGTAAGTGGGACCATCACAGGGGAACATCAAAATCGATCAGGTTTCTCCAGTTGTCTACTCAACTGGTCCGGGGACATGGCTGGGAGGCAGGGCCCTCTTGGGATTTTTGGGACCCCAAGGGAAAATACAAGGCCCTTCTAATTTGCATAGGACCTGACATCTCTATGACATCACAGAAGTATCATCAGTTGACCTTTCACCCTCTTCGGCAACAGTTACATGACTTTACAACAAATAACTTTCCTGGGGATCAGTGAAATCGATAAAAACATAAAATTCCTAATTAAAATTAATACCTAAGTTCTATCGCTCTGTGAAGTAAATGCCCACTGAATTAATTTCACCAGTAAAAAAAGCTACCTCAGTCTCTCTTTCGGATAGGATAGCCGGCCTAGGTCAAAATCAGCCACATGGAGGCCTGCTGCTAAAACAGATGGTGAGCTGGGAAGCTAAGAAAGACAAATGACAACTTTACAACTTGTTTTATGTATAGCTGTAGATTACCGACTTCTGCTAAGAGATGTTACTCAGTGGCGGCCGGCATAGCTCGCGGGTGGAGGGACGGTCGCGGGGTCGTGCGGGGGGTCGCGATTGCAGGAGGGAGTGAGCATAATTAGAAATAAATAACTTACCTTGCCGCCGGGTCCCACGTCTCTGATCCTGCTCTCCTGCCTCTGACTTCAGGAACAGGAAGCAGGCAGCCAGGCAGCCAGGCTCCCTCCCCTAAGCCAATCACAACGCTGCAATGCAGCGTTGTGATTGGTCTGAGCGGCGCTCAGCCAGGTGCTGGAGGGGTGGGTATGTTCACCATGCAGGCTATAATGCAGCCTGCATGGAGAATGGGGAAAGTGCGCATGACTGGTTTGGGCGGCCCGAGAGGGCCGACCAAACAGTCATTGTGCACTTAGGAGTGGGCAAACCACTCCTCCCCTGCCCTGCTCCGAGAGCAGAGCAGCCCCGCCCACCCGCCTGCCAGCAAAGCATCACAAACATAAAATGATAATAACTGTGTTATTATCATTTTATGTTTTTGCTTCTCGCACTGCTTGAAAGCAGTGCGGCCACGCTCCTCCGCCATAGGGGAGGACCCGCCACTGATGTTACTATTACCAAATTTATGGTGTTCAACTTACCAACGTCAGAGTGATGAAAGGTTGTCCCTGTCATAATCATAAACCTCCAGACACTGTACTTGGTCAGCAGGGCTCCTTTAGCTCACTGACTTAGCCTGTTGGCTATAGGCATGGTACAGCCTTACATTTGTTCCATCTTCCCCAGACCCACTGGATATATTTAGGGACATGATTCTAAAATGAAACCAGTAGACCAATCTGTCTTGCCATCTCCTACCACCTTTCCACTAGAATTTTCTTTCTCAGTTTTCTTCATCACATCCTCTTATGATCGATAGCTCCTCTTTCTCCCCAAAAGCAAAAGCACATATTGCAAAGGTTAGAAGTGTAGAGGGTGTCTGGGCCATATCAGAATGCAATAAACAGCAAGCATTCTACTTTTTATACAGCTTTATATGAAAAGGAAACCCTCCATCTGGCGTAGCTCATTCTTTTCTCTCGGCTTGCCCGTGGACCCCCCTTGATCAACAGCACTTGCAGCTTCTTGAAGCGCCAATTATGCTTCTGGAACTCCAGCTGGCGCTAAAGGATCTGCTAATTGGCAAAACTCCAGGTCCTGAATCCTCCCGGTTCTTTTTTATCGCCTGTTCCTGCCCCAAATACAGGATCATTTATTGCAACTTTATAACTCCTTTTCAGATGGCACAGGCCTCACCCCCACGATATCTATGGCGGAGGTCACCCTCATCCCTAAACCTGGTAAAGATCCAGCGCTGTGCTCATCATATCGCCCCATTTCCCTCCTTAATACCGATGCCAAAATCTATACTAAAATTCTGGCAAATCGTTTGGAGCCCTATCTGCCCGGACCGATTGATCCCGACCAGGTCGGATTCATACTCCAGCTGCAGGGGGCCGACAACATACATCGAGGTGAGACATACCTGCCTGCCTCCTTTCCCTTGACGCGGAAAAAGCATTCGACCGCGTGGACTGTGACTTCCTTAGGGCGGTCCTCCAAAAAATTGGCCTAGGCCCAGTTATGATTTCTAGAATTATGGCTTCCTACACCGCCCCTCAGGCACAGATTAGGGTCAATGGCCAATTGACCCAACCTATCCATATTCACAGGGGCACCAGGCAGGGATGCCCCCTCTCGCTTTTGCTCTTCGCTCTGGTGGTTGAACCGCTGGCAATCGCTATCCGCCAAGCGGGGGACATCAGGGGCATCCCCTTTGGGGTCACTGAGCATAAGGTAGCACTATTCGCTGACGACCTCTTACTCATCCTAATGGACCCTAGAAATTCTCTCCCGGCATTAATAACTCTGCTTGGTTCCTTCGAGGCAGCCTCAGGTTTTAAAGTTAATCTGGCCAGATCCAGGGCACTTATCCTTTCAATCTCCACTGAAGACTTACCGGATTTGCAATCTCTTACTCCTTTTCAATGGGCCAGACACTCACTCCGCTACCTGGGTTTGAACTTAACCCCTTCCGTGGCAACTTGGACGCAGGCAAATTGGCCGGAATACAGGAAATCAGTGCTAGAAGAATTACAGAACTGGAAATCGCTTTCAATTTCCTGGCTTGGGCAACTCAACGCACTTAAAATGTCTATCCTGACGAAAACCCTATACTTATTACAAACATTACCAACCCCTATACCACAAGCTGACATACTACACCTGCAGCTAGACCTAAACACATTTATTTGGGGTGGGAAGCGCCCGAGATTCCCCAACAAAATCCTTATGCTACCTAGGGATAAAGGGGGCTTGGCGTGTCCCAATCTCCTGGAGTACTATTGGGTGTCACATCTTAGATACATTTCGGAGTGGGTGGTCCATGAAAGTGAGAAACACTGGTTTCATATGGGTGAGGCAGTGGCCTGTAGACCACTTTGGGACTTAGCTTGGCTTCCGTGACATGCTCGACCTCGCAGCGCTTACATTGCTACCCCTACGAGGACTGTACTGGACACCTGGGATAAGATTGCAGCGCAAAGGGGCCTCACCTCCTTTCCATCTTCCAAAACTCCGCTGGCGTATAACCTTGACTTTCCGCCGGCCCTTCAACCGCAATACTTCCCGGAGTGGAGAGAGGGTGAGTGCTGCACGATCCAAGATCTTTTTGAGGTCAATTCAAAACTTTTGACCAATGCAAATGAGCTTATCGACTAACAGACAAGTCTCGACTGCAATATTACCAACTGCGACACTGGCTACTCACACCCTTAAACACCCACAGGGCAACACGGCCACTCACCTCTTTTGAATTGTTAGTGCGCTCATATAACGGCTCTAGAGGCTTGATCTCTCGTACTTATCAAGTACTACAACACTCCACCCCGACCAGACTTCATTCCTATCAAACACAATGGCATGCAGAAGCTGCAGAGGAGATATTCCTGAAGCAATGGGAAGACCTTTGGCATGAACTCCGGAAAATACATAGAAGCATTCCCCAGAGAGAAACTGCTTATAAGATTATGACTATAAGGTACTACACCCCCCAACGCTTGCAAAAGATGTTGCTTGCTTCCGCCTCCTCCTGTTGGTGCTGTCGAGCTGCAACGGGGGACTTCATACATATCTGGTGGTCCTGCCCATCTTTGACTCTCTATTGGAAAGAAGTTTTGAGCCACATCAAAGATATTCAAAAATAATATCAAATGATCTTGGATTGCGCAGGAGTTGGAATACTATTGACAAAGGACAATTCCTGGAATCACTGATCAATACTATTCCCCCTGGCCAATCATCATCTATTGATCAAACCGAGAAAGAGCTCTCGGACTGGCTGATGACAGCCAGCAATAAACATGCCCCTCTCAAAAAATCTTATCGAGCACGACTCCACGAAGCCCATAGATGGTACTCCCCTGAATTAAAGAAACTAAAATTTGATCTACGCCATGCAGAAAGGAACTGGAGGAAGAAATATTTACCTGATGACAAAAGCGCTTACTTAGAAGTACGCAGATCTTATAAAAAGGCTATAGTGGCTACTAAGGCCAAATACTTTTCATCTAAAATCATCAACTCCACAAACCGTTCTAAAGATATTTTTTCAATCATTAATGAACTATGCAATCCGGATAGAGTAACAATAAAAACTGCTCCCTCTCAATCCCTATGCGATTCCTTAAATCATTTTTTCATTGAAAAAATAGAAAACATTAAAACAAGTATTCCCAGCTGCCCGAGTCCGGTATGTCCTATAAAAGCTAAGAACTCATACAGGCTGGAACAATTCCCAATAATAAACCAAGAAATATTTACAGCTCTACTGGCAAAAGTTAAATCTGGATCTCCAAGGGACTGCTGCCCCCCTGGATCCTGAAGGAAGCATTCACTGCTTGCCCAAGCCCAGCTGTGACACTTTTAAACGAGTCATTGCTCCAGGGTCAGGTACCGGACTCCTTTAAGGAGGCCATTATTATTCCCCTTTTAAAAAGCCAGGAGCTGATCCAAAAATCTTAGCCAATTATCGACCAATTTCACTGCTCCCTTTTTAGCCAAATTGCTTGAAGCACATGTAGCCAAAAGCCTCTCAGCCTTTCTAGAGCAATCTGAATATTTGGATGCTCATCAAGCAGGTTTCCGCCCAGCCCACTCCACAGAATTAGTGATACTATCAGTATTGGACACTCTGAGGGGAGGGGCGGATACAGGTCACCCTCAAGCCCTGGTGTTATTGGATCTCTCCGCTGCCTTTGACACGGTCGACCATAACATCTTGATCGACCGTGTCAGGGATGCGGGTATCGAAGGAACAGCCTTGGAATGGACTAGATCCTTCCTAATAAATCGATCTCAGGCGGTTCAGCTTGGCGGTTTTACTACCCCCATGATTAAAACTACTTGTGGAGTCCCTCAGGGATCTTCACTTTCCCTCACCTATTCAACTTATATCTTCTTCCCTTGATTCATGCACTAAAAGAAAGGAATATCCAAACCTTTAATTATGCTGATGATTTTCAATTGGTATTTCCCATCAATGACTCCCCGGCCTCCACCCACGAATACCAGTCAACAATGCTGTTCATCCGTGACTGGATGAACAGCAACCAATTAAAACTGAATCCAGATAAGACAGAACTGATCCTCACCGGAGGCTCACTCAATCCCTGGAGCTCCAAGTTCTGGCCTAAAGAACTGGGACAACCCCGACCCCATCTAATCATGCTAAAACTCTGGGAGTCACGATCAATAGTGACCTCACCATGAAAACCCAAATAGGATCCGTAATTTCTGCCTGCTTCTTCCAATTAAGGAAAATAAAGAAAATAAGTAGATTCCTTACTCAGGAAGCAAAACTGCAGGCAGTCCTTGCCATGGTGATCTCGCATATTGATTATGCTAACTCCTTTATTTTGGAATCCCGGCCTATCTCATTCATCGTCTCCAACTGATACAGAACCAGGCGGCCAGACTGATTCTACAGGAAAACAAACGTCAACACATCTCTCCCTTCTGAAGAAACTACATTGGCTCCCTATAACACAGAGATGCGCATTCAAGATGGGATGCATTATCTTTAAATCCTTGAATGGCAGAAACCCCAAATTTATTAATGGCATGATTAACAGATACAATCCAACTCGTAATCTGAGATCCGCCCACATGCACCTCCTGGAAACCCCCTCCTTTAAACAGAAACGATTTGGTGGATCCAGGTTTTCCACACTGGGTCCAAGATACTGGAACTCTATGCCCCTAGAGATTAGATCCTGTACTGACTTCATAACATTTCGTAAACTTCAAAAAACATGGCTCTTTAAACAGGCTTTCGCGTAATTCGTGGATTTCGTATATCATCTGAACAAACCTGCATCCATCACCTTCCTGCGGAGCGCCAAGAAACCAATCTGGTGTACGAGCGCTATACAAATTGAATATAACATAACATAACATAACATAACATAACATACCATTGGCTTTCCTATACCGAACACATACACGGTGGTAGCGTTGGGAATTCGGCCCATGGCACTTGCTGCCATGACACACTCTGATTGGCATCTCATTTCACACATGTTTGGCGCCGCTAAACAGCTACAAGCCCTCCACTGGAAGAAGCCCGCCCCACCTTCTATCGCCCTATGGTTCACTCGCCTCTGGCATGTTATGGCGATGGAACTCCTCTCATGCCGAGTGACACATACAGAAACTAAATTTACACGTATTTGGCAACCACTGATTGACCACTTTTCCAAATTAGAACACACATGACTTCGTGCTCTCCAACTCTTTAAAGACCTCTCACTTGCCCAGGGGGATGGAACTCCACGGGAAAGCCCCTGACCTGATGTTGTAGGAAACTCGAAGCCCTCCTCCCAGTCCCCCGTGGGAGCCTCTCCCGACCTTTGATGGGGGCGATCGCTCTTCTCCCCGCTTCCCCTCTTGACTATCTATCCTCCTTCTTTCCCCCCTCTTTTTCTCTTGTTCTTTCCCCCCCTTTTTTTTCTCTTTTTCTTTCTTCTTTTCTTTCTTTCCTCTCTTTCTCTCTTCTCTTTCTTTATAGCCACAGCTGGTGGCCTCTCATAAGACACTATTACGCTTTTAATTGTTATAATACCAGATATACGAGGCCTACCGTTATGTTATTATTATATCAGGTGTAGCTTGTAACTCAACATGTACATCAATGCAATGACTGTTTTATGTCTCCATGCTGTGGTATGTGACTTTACGTTTTCAATAAACAGATTTGAAAACAAAATCACTTGAGTATACCATCCTGGAAAGTAACTGACTCTGCCTCTGACCCCCAGCCTCTGTGAAGGAGAACTGTAGTCTGGTAACTTTTCCCTTCTTTATGTTTTTGGGTCAAGAGTGCGCTCCATTTGCCTTTTTTGCTAATGAGCATAGATTAATAGTGACCATTTAGACCCCCATTGTTTCTATTGGCATTTTCACATTTTCTTAAAACATATGTGTACTCTTCTCTCAGCCCTAACCATTTATGTGCTATGTCCCTTATTAACTTTTTAGGTCTCGCGCCTAGCGTTGCAGTGCGCAGCACTGCTCGCGCAGCACTGCTCGCGCAGCACTGCTCGCGCAGCGCGAGACCTCTAGAAAGGGCTTTAGAAAGCTAACCACACGCTCGTGCGTGTGGTTTTGCTTTCCGCGGCTGCCATTGGCTTTCGGGTGCTTTTTTTAAAAAAAGCCAGCACGCAATTGGGCAAAGGCGGGCGCATGTCCCGCCTTGCTCCGCCCATTCCCGACGGTGGCTAGCACGCGCAGCAGCAGCGCGTTCGCCTCGCTGCCGCGCTCCCTCCCCCGCTCCTCTGTGGTGCGCGCGCACCACTGGTTAAATCCCTGTTCATGTGTGCCCCGCTTCAGCACTTTTTTGACCACATTTACCAGAACCGCAAACTTATGGACTATTAATGAAGGCAAACCAATTAAATGCCATTTACTGTCACTGTATATTACCCGTTTTACTGTAAGTTAACAGAACAGAAATCATTTTTATGGGCTTTGCAAGGAAGACAGGTGAAAAGCACCCAATCAGATTGGTTACACGCAGAGCCTCAAGCAGGGTTCTTAGCCCAGTGAGCTGTCTTTGGCGAAGTACGTAAATTGGTGAAGGAGAAACCCAGCTCGACATGCAAGAGCCTTTAATGCACATTTGTATTCCAATGCTACCTCTGCAGAACGGACACGCGCAGGTTGCCTGCTGTGGGAGTAGCGAAGCTAAGAGCAAGGAAGCAATGTTTCGCAAGCATCTTCCCAGAGTAGAAAATGAACCGAACTTGTCTCACTGGCTCTTCAAGGGAGTATGAAGAAACCTTACATGAAAAGATAAAGCATGTGAGAACTGTAATAACTCAAGATTACAGAGTTGGTGGGACGGGAACTGGATGCTTTGTTAGAGTGCAAGGGAGTTTCACCTTTCGATCCCATGCTGGAGACCCACAATCCACCCTGAACTTAGTTGGCAATGGCCAATCTGGTGGAATCTGCAGGACAAGAGTTTCGGTCCCGCAGAGCCAACTCCATTTTTCATCCTTCTGGGATTACTGAACTGGTGTAATTGAAACGGTCAATTGTAACAACTGGAATTTACAGAAGCTAGACACAAAAAACGATTTGGTATTATGCACGCTGCAGACAGATCAAGGTACTAGAACATGGCAGCTTTTGGAGGAGTGTCCCTGTAATTTACTGGCTTCTTGGTGGCCTGTCTGGGTTCGCAGCACAATCTGCAGTGTGGTGGTGTTAGAACAGCGCCCGAAGCCTTGGGTGAGAGAAGCATGAGATGCATCTGATAACCAGAGTTTAAGTCTCTCTTTAGCCCATGGCTACTACTCCCAGATAGACACTGACATAGACTCCGAAGCGCGCAGTTACGCCCCAAAGTAACTATTGGGAAGCAACCCCTTACCGCCATGGACATGAGTGGCCAACACATACATGTCTCCAAAATATGGCATTATCAATGTGCTGGAAATTCCATTGATAAAAGGGATTTTACGCCCGTTACCTATTTGTATTAGTGTGTATAAGTTAACAGCCACTCAGAGGTGCATGTCCCATAGCCCAAAAGTTATTTATGTATGCAGTGCCAGAGGCATAATTCCTACTCTGAGCAGACAGGCACCACGACCCTCCTTGGACAACCCTCCCCAGCTCCATGGGACTCAGCTGATTGTTTCCAGATTGATGGGGTAGCTCAGCTGGGAGTCCACTAAAGAGAACAAACAGTACGGTGCAGGTCTCGGTGAAAATTTAGCCTTTCATCACTCTGAGGTTGATAAAAAAGATATGAATATGTTTGTTATTATTAAAATGTATTATTACATGAGGTGGATACAGCACAGTTTGTGATGTGAGCTATGCACAACTACTGTCAGTGTGCACGTTACAAGTTTCCACACATTATTCAAAGGAACCTCCAATTGTTGCATCCAATGACGGACGTCAGCAAAAATACTTAAAATATGCTACGGGTTTTATTCTCGTTTTAGAGGCATTTAATCAGATCCAGGCATTTCAACTGCTTTCCTCCCGGAATAAACTCTGCATTTACTCTTCTTTGATAAGCGAACGTCCAGGGAACAGCCACACTTTCCAGAAGGTGGCTGGCGACCCCTTGAACATCGTGCTCCTCAGAATGCTCGGCTGGAAAGACAACTTGAAACCCGGCTCAGCTGAGCAGGCCGCTCTCAGTACTCACTCCTTCCACACAAAGGTGGTTTCAAATGCTCTTGGAGATTCACTCGCCTAACAAGCTAAAGTCAGGCTGTATCGGGGGGCCAGAGATGTACGACTACCTCAAGCGTGAGAATACAAGCATCTGCGATGCAATTGGTCTCGCATTTAGACGAGTTTGAGCTATTGGCATCGTAAATGACAATACCTTTTATTTATGTTTTGGTTTTTAAAACATAAATAAAAGGCATTGTACTTTACAATGCCAATAGCTTAAACTCTAGCAAATGCGAGACCTATTGCATTCCAAATGCTTGTTCTAGATGTTTCTAATCGGCTTGGCAATGTCACTGCGTACTATTCCTGACTGTATTGCTTTTTGGTATTACTTGACCCTATCAGGCATTTCTCTGGAGTAAATACTGCTGCTGTATGTAGCTACTAAGGTTTGAGAAGAGTAATGCCAGTGAGGATTCTTACAACGTAGCAAGATAGTGCTTCATTAACCTGGTGGGTGGGATCAGCCCCGCAGAAATTAACAATTCGCTTTCTCACAAAATCTATCACTGTTTTGAGCCACCAACCATCTGTGCTCACAGGGCACAAGTCCTAAAAAAAGAAGTGGGGGGACTAACCTAGTTAATCAGTATGCGCGTGGCATCGCAGCGTGTGGCATCGCAGCGCGTGACATCACGGCGCATGACATCACAGGAAATGGCATCACAAGAAGTGATATCAGATCTTAAGCCTTCACATATATGTTTAGCAGGTGTATCATGAGTACATTTGAGCACATTTCGAGTATACTTGCAAACCCTCCTGATTTAGGCAGAAGATTCACACTTTTGTAGGCTACATATAAAACAATGTTACCTTTTGTCAGCGTTAAGCTTTCTATAGCCATAGTGCTTTAAAAGAAATAGTGATATTTAAATTATTACAACGCCTCCTCAAGGGTAATAAGCGTATATAAATGCAATTTATTTTGTGCAAATACTGGGAAAGATCAACACATCTGACGTTCTTCCCGTGCATGTAAATCTCCTAAACAGAGCCTGAACAAAGTGAAAAGCTGCCTCTCCTAAGTATGTGTGAAGTGCTAACAAGGTGCGAGCCTTTGTTTCCCCTCTGCTGCATTTGCATCAGGTGTAAGGCTCCTGACTGCTGCCAGCCAGGAAACGCCAACAAAAGGAGGCTTGATGACCCCTGAGACTCGGCCTTTGTTATGGCTGAGTATCCCAACAGGAGTCAGAAATAAGAGAGCCTCGTCCCCGCCTGCACGTTCGAAAGCAGACAACAACGTGCAGGCGCTGCTGAATGTGTCCCGGTGTTTGGAAATTACACCGGGACGAATTCAGCATCTTTTTTAGTGGGGCCCAACTTCTTGGCAGGGTGGACGGCATCCACCCTGTGAAATAAGTGGGGGGACGCCGTCCACCCGTGTGGACCCCCGGCTCGTGCCCTGTGTGCTCAGGAGGCATCAACTCTGTACAAAAAAGGTTAAACTGTTCCCCAGTTTTACCTGGGGAAAAGGTGAATCCTCACCTGAATACTGTCCTTTGCCACCCGAGGCACCTAAAGAGACTCCTCTGGAACCATATCCTTAGCCTGAGCCCCCCTTGAACTGGAATATACCCTCAAAGCTCTGTGCATCTTGCCACTGACTGGCTCTCTAGTAGCCTTTACTGCTCTGGGGTCCTTAATGGGTGACTGGCGAGCAACGCACCCTCTGTCTTGACCAACCCCAGCAAAAAGCTTAGGGCTTTTTTGATTAATACTTGGGCCATATCTAGGCTAGTGCAAATAGACATCAACTTGTCCAGTTTTTTGCTAAATGGCTCATCGATGAAGCAGCCTAGAGACACTGCCTACAGAGGGGCGAGACCCCCCCCCCCCCACCCTAGGCTTCACCTGATTAGGGAGGATTGCCTCTTCTCTATTAATAATGCACAATTGACATTCCCTAGGAGATATATCACCCGTTGGGCCCTTCCATTAGAATATCTGAAGAAATAATGCTGCTCAAATCCCTGGCCTCTTGTATTGCATTAGGGTCAGACATATCCATGAGTTTATTCTGGCAAAACTTTTAGGAACGGCCTATGCCCCTCATTGGATTTCTCACAAATTTAGCCAAAAAAGTGGACATCTTCATATTGAAGTCAGGCATCTGCAACACCTTGCTGTCCAGGAAAAACAGGAGCAGGGTTTTAGGTGCCTCTGACCTCTTTGTAGAGTGTTTTATGAAGTGTTAAATGCACATAGTAAACAACATTTTTTGTCAGGGCCCAATCAGATGACTTGGGGTAATAAATGTTGTCGGAGTAAAACATCTCTTCATGTTCACAAGTTCCAGCCCCTTCTAATCTTCAGGATCTTGTGGATAATGGTTTTCCTTATAGCTGTGCTCCACACTGTCCTGAATCCCCGTCAGGCTTGCTAGAAGACTCACCCTCATCTGCTAAGAGGAAAGGGGGACCTCTTCCTCATGGAAGAAAAAATTCTATGGAGTAACCGAGTTGCTAGATTCACCAGCATCTTTAGTCTAACGGTTGAGGATATGGAGCACAAACTGCAGTTAAGGGTGGAAGAGACTCGGTTGGTTAGAGGCACTAAAGTGCCCGCTGAGGACCCTTTTCCGTTTTGTTTTCATGTGCACAGAACGTTCTCCTTGTCCCTCAGGTTTCGTGGTCCCAAAGAATTTTGATTCTCCTCTCTCCAGGAGGGCGTTCAGGTTTGAAGCTAACCTTTTTAGTTGCCTTCTCAGCAGTTTGAGTCCTCTGAAATATCAAAACTCTCCCACAATCAAAAAGAGAATCTTCCCCTATTTCCTCACTACCCCCTTTGGTGCATTGGTGGGGGAGTACCTTGCACCCTTTGAACAAGTATGCTGTACAGGAAACAATTGGGGCATTATGGCATCCTAGAGAAAAGTGTGGACTTAACTAATATTAAAGGCTCATAAGCACAGTCGAAGAGGTGCCTAGCATTCTCCCTGTTGACAAGGAAGAGTCTCTAGGCCAGCCATAGTTACATGCACGACATCTGGTAAATCAGGAGAAGGAGGCAAGGCTAAAAAGTACTAAATCTCGCAAAAATAAGAGGCTGAGATCTTGCAAGATTTTATGGCAAGGCAGGAGGCTAGCATTATGCATAACCTTTTATTTACCCACTTCTGAGCAGCACTTCAGAACTGGCGAACCTAAGGAGGTAGTTTTCTTTTTTTTTTATTCCTTGACATCCAGTAAATCCAGAGGAGGATTAAACTCAGAATGAGGGCCTATGTTGGGCAACTTAGCTTGGTGAATTTTCTAGAGTGAACTACCTGGGCTCTAAGTATACAAGGATTTGAACCTTATTAGAAGCCAAAGATTTAATAGTGTGTTAAGGTTTGAAGAGTGGTGAGTGTTTTTGTTGACTTTTAAAAACACTTCTGGGGCAATGTAGTACAGCACCATTAAATATGTTTCCTTACAGTGCCCTAAGTTCTGGAGCATGAACCCTGAAATGATAATGACAGCACAATCTATGTCAGGCAGCAAAAGACTGATAAAAAATAGATCTATGAGATTGTCGTCTGAGGACTGTGGAGCACTTGATGTATGTGGGCATATGAAAGTATATTTTTGGTGGTTGTTTCAAAGCCATTGATAATTATTTTCGTCTTGCTTTAACTATGTTTTATCATTACAGGGTCTCAACTACCAGTGGCTCCCATACCATAGAGTCCTTTCCCCAATAACGACACAGAGGTTCTAAATCCAGCCCTGTTGTTAGTTACTCTTCAAGAGACAGGTAGGAGAGTGTTCTTATTGCACCAAAACCTTGCTTTTCCTGAGGAAATCATGTTCAACAGTAGTAATTACCTGTTATCGTTCGCCCTCTCCTACAGAGATGAAAGACTGCTCACCTTCTACAATCTCCTCCAGTTCATACTGGACTGTGTACTGCATTTGAGCCATAACGACTGTTAGAACTGGGATTCTGGGTTGGCTAAGGTATGCACCCAGGCAGGAACCACCACTCTAGCCAGGGTAACATACACACTAAAGGTTTACCTGTGCTCACCCTCTGGTAGCTTGGTACGGAGCAGTTAGACTAAACTAAAGAGGTGATGTGTAAAGTATGTGTGCAACACACACACAATAACCCAATGAATACACCACAAAAAAGACTCCACACCGGTTTATATAAATACATTATTATCAACAAAACAAGACCCAAACGATAAAAATGCAAGCAATACTTTTGAAATTATGACTTTCAGAGATTGCAGGTAAAATAGGGTTCAACACGCTCTTCGTGCTGCAATGAATATGGACAGTCTCACTGGAACACCTGACAGCGACCAAGATCCAAGCTGGGGTCCTCCCGAGAGATTGATGCCCAGTGGCTCAGTCCCAGTATCTTTGCAGGGATGTTGGCGGGCATCGAAAGCGGGTCATGTGTTGTTGTGTCTTCCCAGACGGGGAGTCACCAGCATAGAATGCATAGTGTCAGCCATGGGGCGGAGACGGGCTTATGAGCCCCGTGTCTACGGCACGCCCCTGGTTTCCTGGGCAACGCTTTGCTGAAGAGCCGCACTAGGAGGCGCTGCAGCGGCTTCGGCTTTGATCGGCACACACAGCCTTGAAGGATTGCAGCGTGGGTAGAACTGGATGCGCTGGTCTATGAACATAGCAGAGTGCTAGTCGATCAACATAGCACCCTGCCCTTAGGGGTGACATATGTAATAAACAGGGAGTTTAAGGCTTGACAAGTAGTTTTAAATGGCAAGTCAAAGTGGCAGTGAAACTGTGTACACAGGCACTGCAGTGGCAGGCCTGAGACAGGTTTGAAAGGCTACTTCTGTGGGTGGTACAATCAGTGCTGCAGTCCACTAGTAGCGTTTAACTTACAGGCCCTGGGTATATGGCATACCACTTTACAAGGGACTTACAAATAAATTAAATATGCTAATCATGTATATATAAATTACACACATTTAGGGATGAAGCACATGCACTTTAGCACTGGTTAGCAGTGGCAAAGTGCTCAGAGTCCTAAGGCCAACAAAAAGATACAGCTAAATGTGGAGGTAAAAAGCAAAACGTTTGGGGGAAGGCAACCCTAAGGATGCCAGGTCTAACAATGATGGTCTAGCAGTGCAAAGCAACATAGAATAAACTGTACCTCACATTATAAACGGGGTATTTGCCCACTGACAGTCCTCCATGAATAGGTTAGAGATCCAGCAAACATGCAGACCCCAAGGATTTTCACTGAGGCCCTACTGGGCATAAAGGGAGCTGTAACAGGGCCAGGGTGGAGCATTAAAGACTGAGTGGCAATAGCGCCAGGGGATTTGCCACCAAGCAGCAATGATGGGTACCAAGCATATTTGAACAAAGAGCACTGTTGAAATTGTAGTTAACGGCCCACCTGCCCATCCTTGTGTCTATAATTCAGAGTACATCCACCAAAATCAAAGGGGTACTTGATCATCCCTGTCTGCCACCTGCAGCCACTACCCAAACCACCCACCCGCATTCCACAAATGGACTGTAGTGGCTGAAGCCATGGTCCTGCTCCACACTCTCTCCACTGCAAGTTCTGCCCTCCCCAGAAGAAAGCCACAATCATGGAGCTGTTATGGTGGGGGGGCCATAAGAAATGGAATGCTGCCCCTGCCGAAAATAAATAGGTATAAGAGATGTCGATTATTTAAGCCCCGACTGCTGTACTATGTTGAACACCGGTATTAAGCACAAAACTACAACATGAATCTACTGCCCATGCCCCCGTGGCCCAGAATAGGGGTTACAATGCCCCAAAGTTAACCCAAAAAAGAGCACAAGAAAATGTATGATCTGACTATTGAGCAGAAAAAAAAGTGGGGATACTCTTGGGTTTGGCCATTGTTGGAGATTGTTCACTGGATATAGGACATGTGGTGTTTTTGCTAATTTCTTGGTTGTTGGGAAATTGAATTTTTGATGTTGTTGTTTTCTCTTGGTTGCTGAGTAGAATAAATGAGCAAAGTAAGCATAATTCTATTCTCTGATCCAAAAAGAGAATCCTATCAAAAGGAAATACAGAGGAGTAAGGGAGAACACAGACATATCGTATTAGGACATATTAGTGAAGGAAGACGTCATACACAGAAGCATAAGGTTGGGGGAGAAGATAATTAATGCAAACATAGGGTCTTATGAAATATTGTGGACAGAGGAGTCACATATACAAAAATAAAATATTAGGACATAATGTGGGACAGAGTCACATATGCAAGAATAAGATATTACAACATATTAGAGGCAGAGGAATCATGCACAGACACAGGGGGTTTTAAGCCATATTAGGGAGCAGAGGGGTCATGTATAAAAGTGATGCATATAAGCCAGGGTTATTAGGACATTTAAGGCACAGAGGGGCCATACATCCAAACACAGAGTATTTTAACATTGGGACAGATGTATAACACATACAAATGAAGGATTATATGACATATTAGGAGGAAAAGTTTGTAAATGCTGTCAAAGAAAATCTTCTCACACATCAACCGTGGCATATAAGTGCTTATAACAAAATGAAAATTAATAGTGGGTGAAATACAGTCTCAGACGGCCAAGGGGGCCCCCTAAAATGCTGAGGGCGTAGCGTGCTCAATATGTAAAGGCAAGAAGCACATTTATAGTATTCTGCATACAGTTCTGAAAAGGGGATCACATTATATAAATAAACAAATTCAACATACCGGTGTCAGAAGACTGACATCATGAGAAAGGAAGAAGGCAACCTTAGGTTGTAACAGGAATCTAAACATTTTAGGGTGAGCAGGCTAATCAGCACTTTCTCTTCTGGGTAGCCAAGATGTGAAAGCGAGCCTCAAAATGTTAGAGACGGGCACTTCTTATAGGCATTTGTTAGCATGAGCAGAAAAACATGGCTGTGAGTTATGGTTACGCTAATAGGCTTGTTATTTCACAATAAACAGCATAGCAGAATAATGCTTAAGAACAGGTGAATCATACAATCTGAAATGGGTATTAGGGCATAGTGGGGAACAAAGGGTATGATATATTCAAACACAGGGTATTAGGACATGTTAGGGGTCACAAAGGGATCATGCATGCAAACCTACAATACTAGGAGATGGAGCAATTAAACTTACAGCCAAGGGGTAATGGGACATATTGGAGAACAAAGAGGTAATATACACGTAAGTTAACAGGACACATAAGTGATGGTGATTAAACAGACAAACACATGGCATCCAAGCGTACTAGTGGAAATAATGTTAGATATACAGAGTATATGAGCCTACTGGAGGATGGTCATATATATAAATGTTAAGTATGTAAACAAGTTGGAGAGGGGCTGGTTTACATAGTTTTATTAAATGTAGGGGAAGGGGTAAGGTCATGAATGCAAACCTAGGACAGTAGGACATATTAGGGGATAGATAATAAAACATGCCTTAATAAGCACCTGTTACATATTAGTTAGGGGACCTCAAACATGCACATCTAGAGTAAATAGACGCAGAAGGAGAAGAGTGTTGTCATATGTATGATAATTTGATATTGTGATATTTGGGTTAGAGTTGGAGTCATCTACATAAGCATACAGTATTAGGACGTAATGGTGACAAATGGGTCATAGCTAAAATAGGGTATTAGAATATATGGGGAGAGAGATTCCCTACACACGCAGCTAGAACATTATGACCTATTAGAGGTAAGGTTGGGGCCATATGTAAAAGCATAGAGTATTCTCACATACTGAGTGAAAGTGGATCATACATAACAATATTGCATCCTGTGAAATGTGATATTGGGGAGGAGAGGTGGTGTACAAAAAAAGGTATTAAGACAAATTTAGAGATGGCTGAGGTTATAATTGCAACGATATAGTACAGGGACATATTGGGGCATGGGCAGAGCTCATACCAACAACCCTTGGGTATTCAGATATATTCGGGTGCAGGACATACATACAAGTATGGGGCATTTTGAAGGAGGAGTTCTACCTACAGGCATAAATGTGTTAGTGGTTAATTATGAGTCAAAGACTCATTCACAGAAATATAGGCTGCTGCAACATAATGAGAAAAACAGAACGGGGTCATACATAAAAACAGATGCTATTGGGTCATAATGGGGGAGTGAAGGGCATTTAGCAACAAACAAGGGGTATTGTGGCATATTTGGGGGTGAGTTATACATACGAAAGTAGAAATGCAAGGAGGCTTCAAACACATGGTACAAGGCAATATGGTAGAGAAAGGGTCTTAAAAAGTAACATGGAGTATCAGGACATATTTGAGATGTGGGATCAAACATATATAACTAGGATACCTGTGGTATTCCTCATAGCATGGTTCTTTGGTTATAACAGCTGTGCCTTGAGCAGGCACAGCTGTGGGGGTCATTATGATGTCACTTGCTGTAGGTCTCTATGGTGACGGAATGTGACTACTTCTGCTTGTCAGTTGGAAGGTGTCCTGCTTATGGATGGCTGGGATCTTCTGTGAATAAAGAAACCTGAATCATCAACAGCTTTCCTGACTCTTTGTATCACCTGCTTCTGCCAAGAATCTACCTGAATTGTCACACTGGCGTTGTCGGCAGGATGTCTAGCAGGTTGGTTAAAAAACCAAAGCATTTGGATGATTTTATTTGAATTTCTTGGTGGGTGGTTTCTTCATAAGTTTTTATATGTACTGTACTCTTTATGATTATGTTTTGTTTTGTTTGTTTTCAGAGGAGGGAGATGTGTGGTATTCCTCATAGCATGGTTCTTTGGTTATCACAGCGGTGCCTTGAGCAGGCACAGCTGTGGGGGTCATTATGATGTCACTTGCTGTAGGTCTCTATGGTGACGGAATGTGACTACTTGAATGTGCTTGTCAGTTGGAAGGTGTCCTGCTTATGGATGGCTGGGATCTTCTGTGAATAAAGAAACCTGAATCATCAACAGCTTTCCTGACTCTTTGAATCACCTGCTTCTGCCAAGAATCTACCTGAATTGTCACAATACCGGTATATATTGAAATGTATGCTGAGGGCATGCAAAGAATTGTGAGCGCCATATTCTCAAACTGAACTTGTATGACTGGATTAACTTTTTTTTGTAAATGCAGATAAACGTAGGCCCACGCCCTGCCTTCTGCAAGGACATCTCCGACTTCCTAGCCCCCCTGGCCATGCGGTCCGAAAACATAATCTTTCTGAGAGACCTCAATTTCCACATCGACGATCCAAGCGATGCCAACACGGCAAACTTAATAGAGAGCTTGAACAACCTCGGCTTCACCCAATTCGTCATTGACCCCACGCACATAGCTGGACACACTCTGGACCCGATCTTCACAGCCAGCAACAGAATCAAATACAGCCACACCTCGGAGTTCACCTGGTCCGACCACTCAATCGTCCACTTCACCATCTACACCACCCCCAACACCGCCACCGCCCAGACCAGCACCGCCCATAGGAGCTGCAGCAAGGTAACGGAAAATCTACGGACCAACACCTTCAACACCCCCTTCCCCCCCCCCCCCCCGGACACCACCGCCGACCTCAAGGTGGCCGTCCAAAATGTCAACACCTGGATCCCCGAATACGCCGACTTAGTCGCACCTCTCAAACCTGCAAAACAAGGTAGACCCTCCAAACACACCAGCTGGTTCACTCCTGAACTAATGGACTGAGCGTCCACCCCCCAAAATGGGGGAATGGACGCAGCGCTTAGGGCACGGGCCCCCGTGGGCCGGGACTCACGCAATCCGGCGGGTTGCTGGCCTCGGGCGGCGGAAACCGGATTCGCCCCCACGCCTTCCGGCACCTCGCCCCATGATTGGCGGGTGCCCGGCAGTGCGTCATTTCTGGGCGCCGCCGCTGGGGTGGCCGGGGGGGGGGTATAAAGACCCTGTGCCCTTTGGCCTTGGCCTTTTTCTTCACGAGGCCATCCCGGCGGCGACGGAGCGGACTGGCGCAGCATCTTCTGCCCACTTCATTCCTTTGGCCTCGGGCTCACATCCTGCTGCTCTGCGCGTGGCCGCATCTGCGTTCTCCGGCGAGGGCAGACTCTGCGGGACTTGGCTCCTTCTGCTTTTGACCCTCGCCAAGCCGCATCCCGGGCTCCCCTTCTCCCCTGGCGTTATCGGAGACCATTTATCTCCGTGAGGGCAGTTGCTCGGAGCGCCGTAGCGCTTCGCCCGGTGCAGGCAGCCACTGCGGGGCCGCATCTGCGAGGCGGAAACCTGGGTAATCTGCCGGTATTTGAGCCATATCTACGGGTGAAGAGTGCATGGAGTCACTTGCCCGGTTCGGCTTCTCGGGCCCTGGGTGGCCACAGACGCGCATTGGTGATCCGGTGGCCCCTGGGCCAGGAACGCAGTTCAGGCGGTGAGTGATTCAGCAGTCGGGCGGGCTGGGGAGCAATTGTTTTAAAAGTTGTGAACAGTTTGGATTGTTTTCTCTTCAATACAATTATTGGGTTCCTTTTGAGTCTCAGTGGGTAATAGGCATGGTGTTTTGCCCCATTTCACTAGTGCGCAGGGGGGTAGCCCCCTAAGCTTTTGTTGTTGGTCTGTTTGGTTTGCCGTCAGTGCTCTTGTTACTGCATTACTGTTTTCTCTGTCGTTTTTGGGGCTAGAGACCACGTTGTCATAGTGCCAAGGAGGGGTGTATGCAGGAACAGAGGCTCAGAGCTGAGGACACAATATTGGTGTTTTATTGGGCAGTCTGCTTGTTATAGATTTTTATTGCTTGGTTTCTGGGCTCCCCCCTTCCTCTGATTTTCATCATGGCCTCAAAGACTAAAGGTGGCAGAGTAGGAAAGAGAAAAGATAAGGACCCAGATTTGGCCCAATTATTGAAATTAGTGTTGGCTAAGTTAGATAAGGAAGGGGGGGGGAAGTGTCCAGAGTCATGTTCTGAAGGGGAGAGTAGCTCTGAAGAGACAGCCCGCCTTCGCCGCTCCCATATACCCCCACGTGCTGCATTCCCCCCAGTCCAGCGTAACAGCAAGAGGACGACCCCTGACACCACCCCTATTGTACCTACGGTTTCGGGGGAGGCTGCGTTGCCAACTATCCCGCTTCCCCTTGATGTGGCCCCGGCAGCATCACCGAATATGGTGCCTTTGAATCCCAGCGCCCCTGTCGTCCTCCCGAGTGCGCCGCAGTGCACTAGTGCTATTGCCCCACCACCACACGACCAACAGGGGGCCTGCGCAGCGCTTGAGTCCATTAGGCAAACATTATTATCTTTACCTGGGGGGTCAGTCGGAGGGAATACTTCTCAATCCTTGACCCCCTCGATAACCCCCTCACCGGTGCTTGCCCTTACACCCCCTACACCCCTCCTTCAACCTCCACAAAATGGTGATCCTGTAGCGCAGGCCTTGCTCTCGGTGGCACAGTTACTTAATAAACTAGCTGCACAACCGGTTAGTGGGAATCCCATTTCCTTGTCAACCACCCCCTGGTCTCCGTCCAACGAGGTCATGGTAGCGATTGCTGACTTGAAGAAGCAGTTTGAGTCTATGGGGTCGGCACGTTCAGGGGTTGCTAGCGGTGGTAGCGCAACTGTATCGTCTGATGCTCAGGCACCATGACCTAAAGATACGCCTATTGCAGACACAGGTAAGAAACCTGACTCAGGGGGGGACAGAACGGGTGTGGTCGTCAACCCTGTAGGGAGGCAGGAATCCCTGTTGTCTAGGCCCGGGAAGTTATCTTTGCATGTCCCACCAGAGGTGAAAGAGAAGATTTGGAAGAATGAATTTGTTGATGTGTTTTCTTTGATAAGGGCAAAGCGAAGGGAATGTGACCATAAAGAAAAGGAGGGTAAGGACGCTTCTCCTAAGGGAAAAAAGCCTGAAGTTGAGGAATCGATCACCAATTGGTTGTTTGGTTTTAATGTGTATATGCCGGTTATGTTAGAAAAGAAACCGGAGGTGGCAACTTCTATGATCTTTTATTCCAATAAAATTTTGAAAGCGCACCATGTTTATGGGGGGTCAGCTTGGTTGGATTATGACCGGGACTTTAGGTGGGTCAGGGTAGAGGATCCGGACATTGGGTGGGACCAGACAGAGGTTAATGTTTGGCTGGAAAGTGTTAATAATAAGGCCCCTTTTAAACAGCCTTTTCGTCAGCAACAGTCAGGCAAGAGAAAGGGCTCCTGTTGGGCCTTTAACAGAAAGATTTGCACACGCCCCCCCGGGATCCTGCAAATACAAGCACAGCTGCTCCTTTTGCGGTCACCCGTCCCACCCAGAGTTCAAGTGCAATAAGAAATCCAAGGATAAGGGGAGGGAGGGAGCCAAATCCTCCAGTTAAAGCTATGCTGCCCACCCCTGTTGACATTTTAAAATTGATCCCATGGCTGAATGTATATCCGAGCAGTGGCACGGCGAAGTTACTCTATTTGGGTTTTTCTTCAGGTTTCAGGATACCTGTCTCGTCAGTAGCGCCAATCCCACACTGCACCAATTTAGTATCTGCTCAAGCACATCGCGAAGTGGTACTCAAAAAGATTGAGAAATAGGCTTCTTTGGGTAGGGTAGCGGGTCCTTTTTCTACCCCTCCTTTTACAAACTTTGTTTGTTCCCCGTTGGGAGTCGTGCCCAAAAAAGAGCAGGGTCAGTTCAGATTGATTCATAATTTATCTGCACCCAGAGGCGCGTCAGTGAATGAGGCCATTGATCCTCAGTTATGCTCAGTCAGATACGCATCTCTTGACCAGGCCCTGGCGATCTTGCGGAAATTAGGCAGGGGGTGCCCTATTGGCAAATACAGACATAGAATCTGCATTCCGACTTCTACCGGTCCATCCTGACGATTACCACCTTCTGGGGTTTCAATTCGGAGGTACCTTCTACCACGATAAATGTATGCCAATGGGTTGTAGCGTGTCTTGCACTTATTTTGAACAGTTAAGTTCCCTGTTGCAATGGATATTTACTTCAGCCACAGGCCATGTTGACATAATCCATTACCTTGATAATTTTCTGATCTTAGGGACCCCGAGGTCTGACATCTGGGCTAGGGCACCAGATACCTTGACTTCTTTCTTTAAGGAATTCGGGGTGCCTATCGCACCGGATAAGACAGTGGGTCCTTCAACCTGCCTTACATTCTTGGGGATTGAGATTGACACAGTAGCAGGGGAATGTCGCCTTCCAGCAGAAAAGGTTCAGGCCTTCCGCCGGTCCATTGACACTGTACTGGCATCCAAGAAAGTGACTCTTCATCAATTACAGGTGCTAGTGGGCCAATTGAATTTCGCGCTGCGGATTATTCCAATGGCTCGTGTCTTTTCACGGTCCATTGCCAGGTCCATGTCTGGTCTTAAGGAGAGGTACCATCATACCCGGCTTTCTAGCAAAGTTAGGGAGGACATAAAAATTTGGGGGGCCTTCTTGCAGCAATTTAATGGCTCTGTGTTGTGGCCCTCTCACCCGATTACTAATACTGAGTTGGGCCTTTTTTCTGATGCTGCTGGCAGCATTGGCTTTGGGGCAATTTTGGGCTCCGATTGGTGCAGGGGCGAGTGGCCCAGGGCCTGGCACGACAGCGGCACCACAAGGAATGTTGCCTTTCTGGAGCTCTTTCCTATCATAGTGGCTGTAACCATCTGGGGGGATGCTCTCAGGAATAGGAGTGTTATTTTTTGGTCAGACAATATGGCTGTAGTTAAGGCGATTAATAGACGGGGGCGTCCTGCCCAGGAGTGCTACGTTTACTGAAGCATCTGATTTTACTGTGTCTGAAAGCCAACATCTCCTTCCGAGCCAAGCATGTACCTGTCATTCGTAACAATGCTACCGACGCCTTATCTCAATCCAAATTACGGGAATTTCGTTGTTTTCACCTGCAGGCTGCAGTGGAGATGACAGAGTTCCCTTCATATCTGTGGAGGACTGGAGTCCCGCCATATCGGATTTAGTCGCAGCTTCGCTGGCAAAGCGCACCAGGGTGTCTTACGAGAAGTGTTTTGCAAACTATAGGTCTTTCTTACAGGCGCAGGAGGTTCCTCTCGCATTTGACCAGGGCACTATATGTCTATTTTTAGGCGAATTGAGGCGGCAGGGCAAGACTGTATCCTGTGCTCGGGCCCATTTGTCGGCCATTCGTTTTTTTGCAAAAATTCAAGGTGCAGCTGCCCTGCATAATCTTTCCTCATGCAAAAGGCACTGGCAGGGTGGGCCAGGATAGAGGGTGTAGGGGTAGACACAAGGTGTCCTCTTAATGCACAATTGCTAGGTCGTCTGTTAACCGTCCTCTGTAAAACTTGTACGTCCCCTTACGAAACGACACTCTTTGCCGCTGCATTCACCGTGGCCTTTGATGGCGCATTCCGGGTTGGCGAACTGGTGGGGTCGGCACGTAATGATTTTGCAGGGGGCCTTCAATGGTCAGACGTGCAGTTGGACAAGGACTCCCTGACCATAGCGTTGCGTAGGTCCAAAACTGATCAGGAGGGGAGGGGAGCACTGATCAAGCTCAGGGCAGCCCCGGGGTCGCACATTTGTCCTATTACGCGGATGGGGTCCTATTTGGCTATTCGCCCCTGCGTAGAATCTTCGGCCCTGTTCCTCCACTTGAACGGGGACGCCCTTTCCAAATACCAATTCACTGCAGTGATGTCTGCTGCCCTGAGAGAGGCTGGTATCGATCCGAAAGATTATTCGTCCCACTCTTTCAGGATAGGGGCCGCAACAGAGGCGGCCGGAGCGGGAATGTCAGTTGTTGAGGTAAAAAGATTGGGTCATTGGTCCTCCAAATCTTATAAGCGTTACATTTGCCCTGACTTGCAATGAAAACTAGTACGTGGGGTTTTTTGTGCCCGGTCCATGCATACTCATGTGTGTTTTGTCTTTCCCTCTTTTTTAGTAGGATGCCATCCAAGGTCGTGTGGGTGATCGGTCACTCCTTTGTCCGCCGGGCAGCCTACAGGTTGCAACTGCTCCGTGGACCAAAGCCTTTTGCCCTGCGTGACGTGGCATTCCGATGGTGTGGGATCGGTGGTTTCCACATCTCACAGCTGCAGCGGTTAATTCCGGGGGTTAGGGGTTGTGAGGGACTCCAGTCCCCGGATCTCATTGTGGTTCACCTTGGATGTAATGATTTGGTGAGGTTGGGCCGTAAAAGCCTCAGGGAGGCCATTTTGTTCAAGTTTGCACAACTGGGTAGAGCATTTCCTGGTGCCGCCATTGCCTGGTCACACATGGTGCCACGCTGGAATTGGGGGAAGAACATAAAATCCAGGCCATTAAATGTGTTAGTGAGACGTTTGAACGCTGAGATGTCAAGACTGTGCCCTGGCCCAGGTCGCCTTTGGAATATACCACACAAACTCCTCAAGGGTGGGGACATGTTCCACGAGGATGGTGTTCATCAGGGACATTTGGGCGTTTGCTCAGTGGATGTTTTGTGGTGGGGAGGGCGAAGGACCTGGGGCCGCTGGTCGCCCTCGTGGCAGGGTCTAGAATACATAAGTCACCCCCCACCAGTTAGCGGGGGGGGTGAAGGTCCTTCGGGAGCAGTCCCCCTCCCCCTCAGGATAGTACCAAGGGGTAAGGTTAGGCAGTCCTGGGCCAACCAGAGGATGTACACCAGCTTGCGGGCTAGGGCGCACAGTTATATCTCGGGTGGTCGGCACGGGGTGCCCTGCTCCTGCCCACCTTTCCCGCAGCCCCTGGGGAGCTTGGTGTTCGGGGGGCGGTGTCCATTGTGAGGACAAGGGTACAGTGGCATGGGACCGACCCTCGCGGTTGCAGGTGGTTGCACCTTGTGTGGTCCAATGCTGTTCAGGATTACGAGGTGCCCCTTGGGGTAAAAGTTTGGATATTGTTATACAATTTTTACATGAAGCTATTGTGGTGATGGTTTGTCTTCCTCCTGATTTGACACGTTGTTTATGATTGATTTACATATCATTTTGCACCTTTTTCTTGTATCGTATTTATCAGATTCGCACAAATTTTGATATGTTAATATAGAATAAAATGATCCACAAAACTAAGATTGCCTGGTGTCCTGTTGGTAACTCGTTTGGGGGTGTTGGGGTCCGGTCCTATCGGGAGTTCTGGGTCCTATGGACAGAGCGTCCACCCCCCAAAATGGGGGAATGGACGCGGTGCTTAGGGCACGGGCCCCCGTGGGCCGGGACTCACGCGATCCGGCGGGTTGTCGGCCTCGGGCGAGGGAAACTGGATTCACCCCCCACGCCTTCCGGCACCTCGCCCCACGATTGGCGGGCGCCCGGAAGTGCGTCATTTCTGGGCGCCGCCGCCGGGATGGCCCGGGGGGGGGTATAAAGATCCCATGCCCTTTGGCCTTGGCCTTTTTCTTCACCTGGCCATCCCGGTGGCGACGGACAGACCGGCGCAGCATCTTCTCCCTCCCACCATCCCTAATTTTAAGGCTTACTGTGGGTCATCGGGGTCTAGAATACATAAGTCTCCCCCCACCAGTTAGCAGGGGAGGCGAGGGTCCTTCGGGAGCAGTCCCCCTCCCCCTCAGGACAGTACCAAGGGGTAAGGTTAGGCAGTCCTGGGCCAACCAGAGGATGTACAGCAGCTTGTGGGCTAGTGCGCACAGTTAGATCTCGGGGGTCGGCACGGGGTGCCCTGCCCACCTTTCCCGCAGCCCCTGGGGAGCTTGGTGTTCGGGGGGCGGTGTCCATTGTGAGGACAAGGGTACAGGGGCATGGGACCGCCCCTTGCGGATGCAGGTGGTTGCACCTTGTGTGGTCCAATGGTGTTCAGGATTGCGAGGTGCCCCTTGGGGTAAAAGTCTGGATATTGTTATACAATTTTTACATGAAGCTATTGTGGTGATGGTTTGTCTTCCTCCTGATTTGACACGTTGTTTATGATTGATTTACATATAATTTTATGATCTTTATGCACCTTTTTCTTGTATCGTATTTATCAGATTTGCACAAATTTTGATATGTTAATATAGAAAAAATGATCCACAAAACTAAGATTGCCTGGTGTCCTGTTGGTAACTCGTTTGGGGGTGTTGGGGTCCGGTCCTATCGGGAGTTCCGGGTCCTAAAGCCTCCAAATGCAATTGCAAACGACTAGAAAGAATCTGGTGCACCAACAAAACACCCAGCGACCAAGCCAACTTCAAAGTGGCTCTCAATAAATATCACACACATCTGAAAAACGCCAAAAAGGAAGCCCTAGAAAACCACCTTGACGCTATCTCCAACCATAGCAAGGAACTCTTCAGCATCATCAAAGAGTTCATCAGCCCCTTAGCAACCAGGAACACCATAACCCCCTCACAGGAGCTCTGACACCCTCGCAGACTTCTTCTACAACAAAATTGCCACCATCTACAAACACTTCGACCCGCAACCAACCAGTGACAACTTCGATGAACTCCTCAACAGCAGCGACTCCACCTCAAACACTATAATCACTACATGGGATCAACTAACCACACAAACCACCACTACCATCTTGAGCTCCATCCACTCAGGAGCACCCAGAGACCCCTGCCCCCACTACTTATTCAACCCGGGGAGCAACTCCATCAATTAGGAACTCACCACCATCCTCAACTCATCCATCACCTCTGCCTCCTTCCGAGAAGGATGGAAACACGCAGAAGTAAAACCTCTGCTAAAAAAACTACTGTTGACCCAGAAGAACTCATGAACTACCGGCCCATCTCCCTGCTCCCGTTCCCGGCTAAAGTCCTGGAGAAAGCAATAAACAGACAACTCTCCAACAACCTAGAGATCAACAACCTCTTGGATCCATCCCAATCGGGATTCCGCCCTAATCATAGCCACAGATGACATCCGATCTCTCCTAGTCCAGGGAGAGACCGCAGACCTGATCCTCCTCGACCTGTCCGCAGCCTTCGGCACTGTGTCACACTACACCCTCTTACACAGACTCCATCAGACGGGAATCCAAGGAAATGCCCTTAAATAGATTGCTTCCTTCCTCACTGACAGAACCCAGAGCGCGGCCTCCTGCCTTACACCTAAGGCCCAAAGAACATCATCTGCGGCGTTCCCCAAGGGTCCTCACTGAGTCCAACCCTGTTCAATACATACATTTCCCCCCTGGTCAAATCCTATGGTATGAACATCATATCATACGCTGACGACACTCAGCTCATCCTCTCCCAATCTTCAAACCCCACTAACACCAAAACCAATTCCCACAGGTGAATGAACAGCAGAGCCAGCTGGATGCAAAACAAATCCCTCAAACTCAACATCGACAAAACAGAGGTACTCATCCTCAGGAGCAACACCTACCCATGGGACGACTCGTGGTGGCCAGCGGAACTGGGGCCCTCGTCCACTCCCACAGACCACTCCAGAAACCTCTGCATCATACTTGACAACCTCATCATGAAGAAGCAGATAAACACTGTCTCCTCAGCCTGCTTCCTCACCCTCCACATGCTCCAGAAAATATTCGAATGGCTCACAATCAACACTAGACACCATCGCCCAAGCCCTCATCACCAGCCGCCTAGACTACGGAAACTCCCTCTATGTGGGCATTAGCTCACAACTACTGAGCAGACTGCAAACCATCCAAAATGCTGCAGCCAGGCTCATCCTCGACCTCCAGAGAAGAGCCCACATCACCCCCCACCTCAAAGTGCTCCGCTGGCTCCCCGTCCAAAAAAGATGCCAGCTCAAACTGCTGACCCACGCCTATAAGGCCCTGCACAACAAAGGACCAGCCTACCTCAACCACAGACTGAACTTCCACCAACCCAGCAGACAACTACGCTCCACCTCCCTCTCCCTCACTCACACGCCCCTCTTCCACAAAAGCAGAAGCGGCAGTCGCACCTTCTCCTACCTGACCGCCAAGGCCTGGAATGGCCTCCCACTTCACTGCCACACTGCATCCATCCTACAGAAGTTCAAAGATGGCCTAAAAACCCGGATGTTCGACTGACAACTCCCAGCAGCAGCCCCTCTCCCCCAGTACCTGGATACCCTCACGGGTGATAAGCAGCGATCTACAAATCGTTGATTGACTGATTGCTATGGGGAGGTTTTGGGGATAGCAAGGTCAGAGTTAACAAATGGCTTCATTTCAGGAAGACACTAAATATACACCTTTTATTTTTTAAGGAAGCAATCAATGCATCTTGTTCTTTTTAGTCTGATTGAGCTTCAGCTGAAGCAAATGGACCAATGCACCTGATACCATTTATTTGCCTGAGGAAAGCAAGGACTGGACAGTGCGTTGTCATGACACAGAGGCATGTTGTATAGTACTGTAGTCACATTTATTCAGTGCTTCGCACCCCTGACGAGGCACCGATGTGCTTTGGCAGATGGTCAGCAGCAACTTTGGAGGACGTTCTTGGTTTGTCATGTGGCCTGTGTGGAAAGTGCCTTGGCATTGAAGGTGATGACGAGAGTGATGCTCTTATTGTGGCTATATATAGCTGCACTTAAAAGTGCAGTGGAGCAAACATCAGTCCGGAAACGCTGGGGAGGGCCGTAAATTCTAACCTAGGGGTCTCCAGATCCGAGCTCAGAATGTGGCACAGACAACAGTCTAGCAGGAGTGGTTCAGGATGAGTTTGAATTTCATTTCTTGCTAAACATGGAGCAATATAAAAACTCTTCTGCTGCGGTTTGGTTCATGAGGCAACAGGTGATTCACGAAAGGACAGTAATACGAGTCCGATGTTGGGAGCAAATTTTTAAAAAAATATTATTCTTAAAGAATTCTATGGTACGCCAGAAAAAAAAACGATGACTGTAATGTTCTGGTCTACCCAGATAAAGGAGCTGCACACTATGTAAGTAAATGGTATTTATTATACTGGTTACAGGAGAGCGCCGGGAAACGCGTTCGGACCGCTCTAATCTCAGCGCTCAATGCGCCCCCAAAATGGCGGCCGCGCTCTACGTCATCTCGCGGACGCGTAACGACTAGAGCGCGACACTACATATCTCCCTTCTTTACGGGACACAACAACAACAACAACAACATCTAGATAAGAGTCTGGGAGTCTCTCGGCCTGAAGTTACTTCACTTCTCCTAGGTCATAGTCTTTGTATTTGGCTGGCTTTACCACTGTTCTCCCTGCCCGTGTACGTCTTACCGGAGTGGAGGTGGAACTCTCCGCCCTTTCCTCTGCTCTGCTTGCCTGTGTCTTTCCAAGTCCTTTAGGGCTCTCTCTCTCGGGAGTCTTGCCTTTGTCCTCCTGATGTTCATCTGCGATGGGATTTTCGTCCTCTTCCTGCTCCACTCTACTTCTTTCTATCCCAAAGTCCCTCTCTCCTTCGCCTGGTGATACATTATCTGTAGGTGAACTTGGGTTCTCTTGTGTCCTTGATCTTTCCTCTCTGTCCCACTGCAGTATCTTATTGCACTTGGACATGCGATCCTGCGACCAGACGTTTCCGTCACTTAGCAATGCTGCTCTGTTATACACCTGTTCAACTTGCATGGGCAAGCTGTATTTGCTGTCTCCTTTCCTCCTTAATTGGGCAAGTTTGACTCTGACCCACTCTCCTCTTTCCAGGGTTGTCTCCTTCACATTGCGTCTCTTGTTGTACTGCTCTGTGTATATTCTCTGGGCTCTCTCCAAGTTGTGGTGAACTACTGCCGGGGACCATTTACTTGTGACAGTCTTTTCCTTCCATGCTAGATTGCCCTTAGTGAAAGGATCACGTCCCCTTAGGATTTGGAACGGGCTGTATCCAGTGCCAGTCTGTGTGATTCGGTAGGCCCACAGCATACTCCTCACTTCCTTCTCCCAGTCCTTCCCCACTCCTATGGCTGATTGTATGGAACCCATTATTACACGGTTAAACCTTTCGGCTAGACCATTTCCCGCCGGATGGTAGACAGATGTGTGTTTGACTTGGATGCCATTTCGTTCCATGTAATTGTTCCACTTATCCGATGTGAATTGAGGTCCATTGTCACTCAAAATGGAACGGGGGATGTCTTCTCTGAGGAAGGTAGCTGTAAGAAATCTGAGAACTAGCTCTGTGTCCATCACCTCCTGTATGTCTAATTCGGGCCACTTTGAATACCGATCTATGAGAACTACTACATATTTCGGGGTTCCCTCTGCATCCAACACTGGACCAAGAATGTCTATTGACAATTCCTCCCACGGGTTGGCAGGGTTGTCGAACTTCCCCAATGACGGGCGTAGTAAGGTTTGTGATTTATCCGCTCTTTGGCACTGGTCACATTCTCGAACATGTCTCTCAATCTGACTGTCCATTGCTGGCCACCAGTACATCTGCTTGGTTCTCATCTTTGTTTTCACGATGCCCAAGTGCCCTTCATGCAACACTGCTAGTAGGTGTGGTATTAACGACGCGGGAGGAACTACTTTCTCCCCTCTAAACAGGAATGTTCCCTGGTTTCCTATGGATAACTCCTCCCACACTTCAAAGAAGTTCCTGTGTTCCGCCTTCAGGTGCCTTTTTTCTGGCCACCCTTGTAGTATGAAGTCCTTGATTTCCTTAACGTCTGGGTCATTTTCATAGGCTTGTTTCCATTCCTGACCACTTATCACTTTCTCATGATCTTCCGTGAATGCCACCCGGACTTCGTCCTCGTCCGTACCTGCAGGGGCTTCCTCCATAGCTGAAGCTCGGCTGAGATAATCTGCCACTTTATTCTTAGCTCCCGGGATGTACTCCACATCATACCTGTAGTCTAACAATTTCAGGGTCATTTTGGCGATGCGGGGTGTAGCGCTCGCGTGACCACAGGACGTGAGTACTTTGACCAGGGGTTTGTGGTCTGTTTTAAGCTGAAATCTCGTGCCCCATATAAATTGGCGGAATTTCCCCATGGCCCACACCACAGCCAGCATCTCTTTTTCTATCACACTGAATTTCTGTTCTGTTGGTGATAATGACCTCGATGCAAAGCTGATGGTCGCCAGCTCTCCGTTCTTCCTTTCCTGCATAAGGACTGCCCCTAATCCTTTTCGCTCGCGTCTGTGGTCAATATGGATTCTCCTTGCGGATCATATCCTTGTAGGGGAACTGCTTTGCTGATATCCTCCTTGATTCTCTGAAACTCCCCTTGCGCCTCTTCTGTCCACCCGAAGGCCGTTTTGTCTCGTATGAGTAGTCGCAGGTGGTGTGTCTTGGTGGCAAAATGTTGCACGAATTTGCTGTAATATTCGGCCATCCCTAAGAATGATCTCACTTCTTCCTTGCTCGTTGGTGCAGGTGCTTCACATATCGCTTTGACATTGGCGTGTTTGGGCGTGATGCCTTGATCACTGATCTCATGACCCAAATATGTGACTGACGCCATTCCGAATCTGCACTTCTCCCATTCCGCCGTCAGGCCGTTCCTTTCCAAGATTTGTAACACCATTGCTTGCTTTTTGTTGTGGTCGGTTTGATCTTTGCCCATCACCAAGATGTCGTCTTGGAAGTATTGTACTCCTCTATATCTTTGAACAGTTTGTGCATCAACTTCTGGAATACCGCCGCTGCTGACGCCAGGCCGAATGGCATCCGGCGGAATTGGTAGCATCCAAATGGCGTTATGAAGGATGTAAGTTTACGGCTCGTGTGATGCAGGGCTATTTGATGATAGGCCGAGGCGAGGTCCATGGTGGAAAACCATTTTATCCCCTTTGTCTTTGCTAGCATTTCATCTATTCTTGGTAATGGGAATTTTTCCACTATTATGCACTTGTTCAACTCACGTAGGTCCACGCACAAACGAACTTTGCCGTTGGGTTTCCTCGCCACCACCAACGGGGCCAGCCATTCCGAACTGTTTATTGGTTCGATGATCCCTTCGTCTTCCAATCTCTGCAGCTCTTGTTGTACTGCGTCCCTGATTGCTAATGGTATGTTCCTCACCTTGTGGGACACTGGTTTGGTGTTTTCCTTAAGATCGATTCTGTGTGTAAATTTCGTTAGTTTTCCCACTCTACCTCCAAACACTGTGGGGAATTCGCCTTTCATTTTTGTGAAGTTTGATTGATTGTCTGTGCTGGTCATCAGGACTTGCGTGTCCCCTCCTGGGTTCAATTGTATGCCCAAGTCGCCTTGGTCCATCCATCCTAGAACAGAGGGACCCTTTTCAGCCACATATAATTTGCACTCTGCACTACGATTCTTGAACTCGAATTTCAGGACTCGATATCCAACCATTGGGATGGGTTCTCCTGTGAATGTGACCGGACGTATGTCTGGGGGTTCGAGGTGTGATCCCAGGCTGGGTTTGAAGTTTTCGCTCCACACTGTCCGTTGAATGATGGTATACGGAGATCCGGAGTCTGCCACCATTTTGATCCGAACTCCTCCCACTACCATGTCACATTGTGGTTTCTTGGAGCGTCTGCAGTCTATGCCTAGTACCTGTTCTTCAATGCACAGCACATTGTCTTCTTCTTCTTCTCCTTCTTCTTCTTCACCTCCCATGTCTTGTGCTACGTACTTGACCGTTGGCCTCTTCACCTTGCGGCGACACACCTTTTCATAGTGTCCTACGATTCCACAGTACATGCATTTGGCCCGGAAGGCAGGACATCGTTTATCATATGCCGCATGGGATGGACTGCCGCACCTGTAGCACGTGGCCGTGCCCTCCTTATTCGGTTTCTTTGCCTGTGTTGGTCGTGGAGTCCATTTGGTTTGTACTCTCCCTTCTGCCGCCGTCTTTTTTCCTCTCTCTGGCGGTTCTGGTTCAGTGACTCTGTTGACCATGGGCCTCTCCATAGTTTCTTTCTTCGCTGCCTCAGCGCATCTTTTGGATAGTTCCGCCTTTTTCACCATGGCTATGACTTCCTTCAGGGTAGCGTCCCCATTTACCCATAGTTTGTCTTGGATCGCTGTGTTCGTCGTGTGCATGACTATTTGGTCTTTGATAAATTCGTCATGCAAGGCACCAAATTTCCATGTGATCGCTAATTTCTTTAACGCCGCAACGTAGTCGTCTATGGACTCACCCCCTGCTGGTTTCCTCTGTTGGAAGTTATATCTGTCTATGGACGTGCACACTGCCGGTCTATAATGGTTGTTTAGGTCTTCTATCGCGTGTCGGAATACGTCATCATCTGCGTCCGATCGTTGTGTGGGGACCAGGTTCTGGAAGACCCTGATTCCCTACGGGCCTAAGTTGTGGAGTAATATTCTTTTCTTCCTCTTGCTGGGGAATGCCTCTCCACTTTCATCTTCTATGGCCTCTAAGTAGTTCATGAAGTATTCCCTCCAATCTTCCCATTTCATCAAGGGATCGCCTGGTTTAGGTAGGAATGGGATTGGTGTCGTGAGTGAAGACGCCTGCGCACACATTTCGGCGCGTCTTTCTGGTATAGCTTCGTCCCCTCTTGGACTGCCTGGTGCACTTGTGCTTCTGGGGTGTGGTTGGTCTTGTTGGGGCCCTGAGGCTCCCCCGCCGCTGTGCTGCACTTGTTGCGCCAGGGCCCTGGATGTCCTATAGGAGGATCTGGAGGGGTGACGTTGAGCCTACAAATATGTTCTTTCCCTCCTTTATTGTGGGCTGTGTACGCTCCCCTGATTGTGACTACCTGCTCTGTGGGTGCTTGCTTGCTGTAGTACTGTCCTCTGCCACGCTCTCCTGCTGTGTGACGTCCCTTGGCCAGTGGTCCTCGTGGCCTGCCTTGCTGTGTTCTTCGGTGGGTCCTTGTGTTGCTCCTCTTATTTTTATTTTTTTATTTTTTATTTTGGTCCCAGTCTCGTCGCCACTGTAATGTTCTGGTCTACCCAGATAAAGGAGCTGCACACTATGTAAGTAAATGGTATTTATTATACTGGTTACAGGAGAGCGCCGGGAAACGCGTCCGGACCGCTCTAATCTCAGCGCTCAATGCGCCCCAAAATGGCGGCACGCGCTCTACGTCATCACGCGGACGCGTAACGACTAGAGCGCGACACTACAATGACGATTGCAGTATTACTCGAGCATAACGTTTATACTCGGAAAATTGATTTTGATTAAAATATCTGCACATTTAAATGTAACATAAAAGCGCTTTTGCCTACACCCCCGTTAATTAAGGAAGTCCTGTCTCCCTCTTGCCACGCTGAAAAAACAATTAATCCTACTTCTTTGATGAGTACTTTGCAAGTGTTTCCAGATAAGTAAACTACCTGCAAATTGTCGGTGAATGCCATCAAACCTCCAAGTGTGCTGCTGTTCGCCATCTTCTGCACTCAGACTTACCCATGAATGCCCACAAACCTGATCTAACAACTGAATTTGCAAATGTATAAATGCCACCATTAGCGAGGTTACAGCATTTCACTGAAAAAAAAATCAGCCAATCCGGATTCCACTAATCAGGATGGGGAATTTCTATGCGCAAATTAAAATTCTGTGTAATGTACGTGCGTGAAATCGTTGGTAAATCGGGGCAGCGCGGATACTCCCAGAATGCCTGTCAGCCTGACTTGATGTCTATATTGACCAGAGTCAGGCAGTGACAGTGATGCGCGGTGGGACTGCCGGCGGCTCCTAATTGCTTTATTCAGCTGTCCTCGCGCGGTGTTGACCGTCGCCTCTTCTGTGTGCACTGTGGTCCCTCGGGCGCAGGAGACGCGGACAGGGGAGGGGCGGCGCGGCACGCACGCAGCTTGGGATACAGAGGTGGGGCGTATTTAGCTGTTTAATGTCAGTCTGATTAGATCCGGGCGGAAGCGCGAGGTGTCTCGCGGGGGTTCGTACGCCATTGAACTAGCGGGTCTTTGACAGACTGGGCGGACACAAGGAAGACGTAATTTACAAGTATCCATTGCATTAAAAGAAATGGGAAAGCTCGTAACATGCTATCCGCATTGCATGTGGTAAGAATGTTGTTTACCATACTTGCCAATCCTTCGTAGGGAGGCAGATTTGGAGGATAAAATCGGGATAATAATATATTTCTCCCTTAACTTACATTATGGCGGAGCAAGTGAACGCAGAAGAAAGGTAAAATAACAAAAATGTACTTAAACATTCGGGAGTCCTCTGAATGAACCGGGAGTAGTGTGTGTATTATACTGACTGTATTGCAAAACATAATATAATTAATGTGCTTACAGAGCATACATTCACCCAGAAGATGTATTGTCGCCATTGACATATAACAGATGTGTATTGCTACCCAACTCGATAATCATATTATTGCCCCGGATGAAAGGATGAGTGGACCTGTGACCATGGGGTCAACTCTATGCTACATATGTGATATAGGTGAGGTTATTGCATTAATGACCAACAGGCTTATATTTCCTTGACCACAGTACAGACAGAATGTATATCGTACAAGTGTATAAGATACCTTCTCGTCTTACCATGAGCTGAAACAGCATGCTCTAAAGTGTATATCATATTGTATTGTAATTGCATTTATATAGCGCTTACTACGAAGCGCTTTTTCGGCGAGTAGCACGCTACTCCGGGACCCATAGAGGATTAGTGTTGAATTAGTATAGTGAAACATGCAAGTACATTTTAAGTGATGGATAGGTTAGGCAGTTATTTGGATTTGGAATGATAGCAGGATAGAGGAGGAAAAAAAGGTTTGTATTTATATAGCGCTGGTTACCCCTGATGGGGTGTTGAAGCATGCTACTCTGGAAGCCCATCAAGGATTAGTGGTGAATGTATCCCCTGGGTTCATAGTACCTCAACCATTTGAGATTTGGTTAACTTATAGAATCATATAAACTCACATTAGAAGTGTTGCTCAAGTGTGGCTCAGTGTGGCTCAATGGTTAGAGCGGCAGACCCTGATGCAGAGATCTGGCCCGGGACCAGGGTTCAATTCCCGCCTCGGCGGGTCTTGGGCTCAATTTCCTCGGACCTGATAATTCTCGCCTCGGTGCCTATTCTAATCATGGGTCCCACTCTGCAACTCTGGGCAATAGCTTGCTTAATCTCCACAACGGCCCCAACAGCGCTGGGATGCCTGGCTTCACCCTGGGGGTGCCCAGGAGTGGACATTTCACAGGGAAAAGCCAGGAAGGGTTCCACAGCGGTATGCGTACAGCGCCAGGACACCTCTTTGGGGGTATAAGTGCGCTTTACAAGTACGAATTTCATTTCACATTACACTCACCCCATTAGATAGAGAGAATACATCACCTATGATTAGGACCACTGGAATTATGCAATTCTCCTGCATCTTCTGCACAATGGTGGATGTATGCACTTGTCACAATATCCACCATTTACTCCATAATCGGCAGACTTTAACGATACAAATGTTTCTAGGTCAGAAGAATCGTAAATTAATGTTAAAAAATGTAACCGGAAGTAAAGCGCAGTGTCAAACATTTTACAAAGGGTAGCTGGTCACTTTCAGCTGTTGATTGCTGTGTTTAGGTGTAAAACCAGTACTAATGAGGGGAACACGTGCTAAAATAAAACTGTGAAATGATACTGCAACGGAATATGCTGCATTATTCTGCATACTTTGCCTTTTCTTGCAGCATATTTTTGTCAACTGGTACTGCATTGCTGCATAATTCCAGTGGCCTTGCGTACAAAACAAAAATCCTGTAAACACTTTATAAACACATATTTTTCTTCTTTTATAACCGTCTTGTTACATCACTAGGCGCCACGAGTAAGAAAAATGGCACTGCTACTGCACTGTTAAACATTGTCACAGTTCAGTTGTGATGTCTCAATGTGACTAGCTTTGCTACCAGAGGAAAGATATTGTAGATAACACAGTACTTGAGTGACGTTACTTTTTTAAGTGTAAATGCGTCCTACAGTTCGGAGTCTGTCCTGTCTGGGCTCTGGCACTCTTTCATCTGATGGAGGGGGGGGGGCAATTACTAGGCCTTTACCTGCAATGGGCACAGCTGGCCGTTTACAGTATCCCATTCTGAAGGTGGATAGGAGCGGTACTAAAGCAATCCGCTGCCATTTTCTCACAATTGCAATGGCGGAAAGGGACTGCCACCGAAATCCCTCCTCCTAGCCATTCAAACGTGCGGAAAACCTACCTGCCACCTCGTTTAAAAAAAAAAAAAAAACACACGTGGAAAAACATCAACATGAAAAGAAAAAAACATGCTAGACAAATACGAACGGATATGTATGTCTTACAACAATTACAGTAACCGAGAATGCCAAGATTTTCTAATTTCCCCGGCTTCTCATATATTTTCTATACGACTTGAAGCTTCCCTATGGTGAAGCCCGAAGGGGTGGAGGGTCGAGAGCAGTGGGGAGAGGAAGAGGTGCTTGTAGCCTCTGCGATTTATCGCCTTCTAGTGGCAAACCAAGGACTTTACAAAGCATTCACAAAAATGAAAACGCCAGGACACAAACCACATATAAAATTACTTTAAGATGGAAATTCAAGCCGATTTCAGTTGCATCTCGGGAATGGAGGGTCTTGGCTTCCGGTGGAATGTTTTGATAGCTAATCGATCTTTCTCTGGACGTTGGGAGTGGGGGGAGGGGGCTTTAGACTCATGGAAACAAGATCTGCCCACGGCAGCTGACCTTTGCGCTTGGCTCGAAATAAGCTCTATTGGGGGTGGGGGGGGGTGGGGGGCGCATAACAGGCGCTAATAAGACTGGCGCCGTTTTTACCCTATACCTGGGTCTAAATGGCTGCGAAAAAGTTAGTCAATGTTACAGGGCAAGAAGGAGGTCGGATAGAACCTGTAACTCTCGCTCTAAACCTGAATTCCCACTGGGCGCGATGAAAAGCAACTCTACTATCACACCAAGGAACAAACAAACGTAAGGGGCCCAATACACAAAGATTTTGCCGTGAGGATGTGCGACTTACTCCTGTAGTACTCCTGGAAACCAGTAGTGAGCCAGGAGTACTTCAAGAGCAAGTCACAGCAAACTCTTTTTCACCGGGGCCCACTGAAAGATTACATGACAGCAACACAGACTGTGTTGCCATGCAGTCAAACCAACACAGAACTTCCCCCAGGTGTGTGCCTTCCGTAAACCCCTATAGCGTTGTGGTTTTAATGAGGACAGCTCCTTTCGTTTAGTTACTTAGCACAGTTCCTTTTAATGTTTTAGATTCTGGAAAGTGAAGGGTTGCTCTCTTGCTCTAACAGGTATTTGGGTAGGATACCATTTGAAATGTTCTGCAGCATTTAAAGCCGCTGTCACCTAACAGGGTTTAGCCCCCCTAAATTGCCTTGATAAAATCAAAACATAATGTCAAGAGATTATCCCAGTAAAAATTGAATTGTACTGTTTCAAGGAAGGGTGATTACCTCATTGAAATGGATTTGTGTTTACTGCTAAAATTAAGCCCGTCAAAAGAAACGAAAAATAAAAGGACTGCATCTACCACAATGTTGTGGGACCTTGATGAAGGCGCACATCACAAGGACTGGGTCTACAGCAATGCGGAGGGTCTACACTACGAGGAGAGTGCCTACCACAATTGGAGGGGTCTTGCTGAGGCACGTGGTCGACATAGGTCGAGACAACACAACATCACAAAATGACAACGTGAAAAGACTGTAAAACTGTTTAGTGCATGGTTAGGCCGCACATACCTTTGCTTTAGGAGACAGGGCACATGTTTTGCGGCGGGGGGGGGGGGTTAATTCTCTGGTCTTACTCTACAGTGAGGCCAGCCGCACCGTGTTCAGTGGGCACTGGTCCCTGGAGGGCAGTTTAATGTGTTTCACGACAACCACTCCACACCACACCGCGACCTCAGGCGAGCTGGGCTGCGTCCCTCCCAGGCATGAACCAAAGCCCCCCTGTGCCTGCTGCTGCCTGACAGGAAGACACAGAGCCCCCGCGTGCTCTAACACTGAAACCTCAGGGTGTCGCCGCACAAAAAGCACTGTGCATGCTGCTTTGCTGCCTTTTGCACAAGTAAAACGCATTATGCACCAAGTATAGGTACATAGGTTCACTTGGTATATTGATTTATGTGTTACAAATCCAGATAACCTTTTAAGAAAATATGGCACACAGGGTATAAAATGGGTAGATGATGCGCATGCGTGCTCGACACCGTTCATGTATTTTATATGTAAACCATGTACGAAATAAAAAGGGGGGGCCGGGACAATGTGAATTCTGTTTTTGAAGCCACACAACTTATTGCCAAGTGTTTGGGAAATACGTTACCACAAAGATACAAATACATTATCACGAATAATGTGCACGTAAAGAAAAGGGCATTCGAATCTATATATCAGTGTGCATTAAAACATGTTTTAAATATTTTATTAGAACAGGTTTCATTTTCTAATCAATACAAATGTTTTTTTAAGTTCCTGTTGTCATAATGACATCTTTCTTAATATCGTCGCCTAACATGTTTTAAGGTGCTATATTTAGCCAATATTTTCACCATGAAATGGTGAAAATATTTCTTAACATTTCCACTCTGTTTGTACGTGAAAGTAATACGTTTCTGGAGTCCGACTTTAGGTGATACACCTGAGATGTCAGTGTCTGAGGTGGCGAGCAAGCCCCGGTCTGCCGTATGGCAGGCCATGTAACTTCTGGGACTGTGCTTGCCGTGGTAGACAGAGAGAGGCCAAGACTGGGCAGCAGAGCAAGCCCTGCATTCACAGAGGCATTTCCGCTTGTGTGCACATTAGCACAGACTCTGGGCACTGCCAGAACAGACGTCAGAGCTCGTACTGTGTGCGCACTTGTAAATCGTATCCTGGGGATTTCTGCTCCGAAATCCATATTGTGCTCCTAAAGACGCAGTCGACATGGTTTTCATGTCATCTGCTGTTCAAATCCATTCTAACTCTCTTCATTATTTTGTGTTAATTCCATATCATTCTTTTCGCACATTTTCTGGTCAATAAGCCCCGCCCACTGTCCTACGTAGGCACAGAGGTTCACACATAACGCTCTAGCAGCGCAGTTGAACGGTGCTTATGTTGGAGTGTTGTTTGGCTACTTAGGACAGAGATGTCATGTGACGGGCTCAACTGCAGAGTTTATGTATAGGAGGAGATCGTGTTCTGATCCTGGCTTTAGCACTTGATCAACACTGTGTGATCTTAGGCAAACATCGTTTTCCCCCAGTGGTGGAGCAATGGTACCATGGGCCCAAGTGCCAGCAGGGAAATGTCCTCTTTGACTACTGTTGAGATGGTAAAATAGAGCACTAATCAGGGTGCAGTGGGCTCCTCAGCCCTTTAAAAGCCCCGGTGCCAGTCCACCTGCTGCACACTTTATAGCGATGCCCCTGTTTTCTCCATGTGCCCCCAACATCCAAAGCACGCTGTTAGGCGTAAACAATACAATTAGATTACAATTACTACCATAAGATAGTGGAAAAGCAGGAAGAAATAAGCAGACATGAGTTCAAATACACTGTTTTCACAGCACACAATATTATGTACCGGTGAGTTCAACTTCATCTGCTCAAGAGGCTATTTCAGAAACAATACAACTCTCATTTGATTTTTTTTTAAGTAAAAATATACGACGTGAATGGGAAAATACAATTAGCTAGCTGCCATCTCTTACAATTTGCTCTTGATGACTTTTTTGGTGGAGGTATTTGCGCTTACAGGAAACACTGAAGCGCCTGCTTGCACAGAGGAAACCTAATAGATATTAAAGCCACGAAAGCCAAGAATGGTTCCGTTTCTGAGGCCTAGCCAGAGGCTGCCAGCCTGCGAGGGCCGTGGCGTGGCGGCTTGTCCAGGAACTATTTGTATTAGCTGTTTATCAAATTATTAACTGCACAGATGTTGTTTGGCAGAAGAGCAGCTGGACTCCCCCGCCCGCCAGCCGTGCGAGGCAAAGGTCCTGGGAGATAATTGGAGATGTGCGTGGAATATTAAATTAATTTACTGCTCTTAATTCTTATGCAAATCCTGACCTCTGGTGCAGACTATCAATTACCCTTCGCGTACAGCGAGAAAAGGGACATTCTTTCTTTCCTCTGTTTTTTTGGCAAGGTAAAGGGGATAAGGGAAATGTTTGCAAACACGTAAGGGTCGGAAATGGGCAGAAAACATGTAGAATAATGTTGACATTTAGAAGGATGTAATTTGGGTGTTTTTTTGGGGGGGTGGGGTGTAATTCCATATGTTATCTTTAAACTGTTAACCTGCATTTACGCCCCAACCCCTTTGCAGCAACCACCCCTCCTGCTACACCCATTCTAAATAATACGAAATGCATATTATTATTTTGGAATAGTCAATTAATTTATGTAAGAATTATTGTGTGGCGGACTTTCTCGTTGTGATTATTTATTTATTTTTAATTTTAAATAGAAACATTATTACAGTCTATTTTACAATGACAAGGACGTCACTGAGACACGCACTCTTTTATTAGCGCCGTGCGATCACTGTTCACCCAGCAAGCGGCTCGCCATGCTGCCATTCAGCTCTTAATATCGCAGGCGGAATCACAATGCAGGAACACGTTTTTAATTGCTAGCTCGGCACATTGTTACATTATTTAAATGATGTTAACGGCGCGGGCATGAATATGCATACTTAAAACATTTGTGGCGACTGTTTCAATGTTTTTTTATTAATTCTGAATTACCTTTTCAATTAGGTAGGTGACATAATGGGCTGTCGGCTCAGCATGCCTTTGTGTCGCCCGCGTTCTATAATTAATAAAACAAAATAAAAAATAAAAAAAACGCAGTCCCACACATGAAAAACACGCTTTCACGGCCTTATGTTTTAATGCATTCTTCTGTTATCCACCCGCTTCCAAGGGCGGCCTTTTTATTAGCACCATTACTTCATACACCCTCCCAATATCACTATATGTATTTCTATGCATTATCAAATTAAAAACTATGAAACAAAAAAATACACGCTTAAAGCACATAAATAGAAACTCGTGTCTCCGTTCATCTGCGTTTTTTAAATTAATAATACATCCTTTACTACTGTACAATAGGAATATGAATCACAATAATATGGATAAGGGTTAAAGTAAAAACACTGTAACAATAAGATCAATTTGGATAATAAAAACCACAAATTGCAGACGACACACTTTTTTCATGTAATATTTGTACTTATTTGTATTTTGTAACGCACGGAAATGTGTCTTAACATGAATGCGTATAAGTAACAATGCATACAGATGCGCCTTGCTCCACCTGCTAATTTTAAAATTATTATGCTTTATAATGTAACTATCTTCTGTCACGGATGAAAAATAATCATAATAATGATAACGCACTTCAATACAATTAAAGTTATTTTTCTAAGCTTTCTTGGCGTGGTGTAAAACAGATGTCAATATAGGCGAATGTTCTGATTTATTTATTTTTGTAGCGTTTCTATTGTTTCTTCATTTTTATTTTCCTAATTCGGCGAATAATAAGCTCCGTAAGAGCGAGAAGACGTCGCTCGCGCTCCTCGTCACACGCAGCTCGCGCTCCCTTACGGCTCCCCGCGGCCCGGACAATGGCGCCTCCACAATATCAATTAATCATGCAGCCAGCGAACAAGGCGACGTCGCCCACTACAAACAGCCGCACGGAGCGACGCTGAATGAGCGCCATTAGCATGTGAAAAGAGGAGCAAAACTCCGCAGTTCAACAGCTAAAGAGCAATTTGATGGGGTTGGGATGGGGGAAATTACTTGATTAGCGTCTGTTGGAAGAGAGTACAATTAGAGCACCTCTAGTCATGAATCCGCGAGACACGGGTAACAAAACACATGAAAAAAATATATAAGGTGGGAGGGTGGAGGAACACAGGGAGGGACAGGAGCTTCGACGAGAAAGGCAGCACGGTCTGATGCCGAGCCTAAGGGTCTTACGAAGCAAAAACAGGTGTTTTCCATCATAGGACTGTGCTTAAAATACAGCTTCTTCAAAATGCAAGTTGGAATCCCATTAAATTAAAGGTGCCCAATGCTGTTTTATCGTGCATGGCAACATTTTAGAACAGGAAAGTGGAAGATTTGAAAACAAAAACGGGGGAATATATCGCACATGCCAACGTTTTAGAAGAGGAAAGTGGGAGATTAAAAAAAAAAATTGTATTTCCCCATTGACCTCTATTGAAGCAGAGGAAATTTCTGGAGGAGTCAGCCAAAATTAAGCCATTTTTGGCTTCAAAAATCGTGAGTCTCCTCTCTGAATCCTGTCTATTGGCATGTATGATATATTTTCCCCGCTGGCGTCGATTTAAAGATGGGCCATTTCAGATGGGAGACAGCTAAAATAAAGCCATTTCTGGCTTCTAAAATCAGGAGTCTGCCACCTTAATCGGGTCTGTTGGCATGACTCAAGTGGCACTGTATCAAAAACCACAAATAAATATGGTACGCTTGAAATGATAAAATAAGGTGTTCTTGCCAGGCCTTTCTGAGGGGTGGCTCCTCCGTTTAGGCAGAGGAGCGTTGCCCCAATAATCAAATTGTCCCCAGAGATGAAAAATTAAATGGTAATAAAGTTTATTTATTAACATTTTATTTTTTAAAACCCCGAGCCGAGTGTGAGAACGGGGGGCGGGGCTTTCTGCTGCTGCCAGTCAGGCAGCAGCAGAAAGCAGTGATGGGCAGGGCACTTTAAGTTTAAAGTGCGCATGTCTCTTTGGTCGGCCGTTTTACGACAGCCAGCCAGACATGCACATTTTAAACCTCTCTAACCCAGCTGTCTTATACAGCTGGGTTAGAGAAAGCATAGGGCTCCAGTGTCCTCGGGAGTGCTAAAGGAGGCCGCTCCATCCAATCCTGGCACTGCTTTCATGCGGCATGAGAGCAGACCCAGGATTGGTTAGTGCAGTTTCCTTGGTCCTGCGTTGGAGCCTGCCTGCCTGATGAAGACCGGACCGAAGAGGACGTCGCGCCAGGAAGGTGAGTGTAGTTATTTTTTTACTTTTTGTATTTACTTTTATTTTTCTCTCACCTGGCGCGCACCACCCTCCGTACATGCCAGCCACCACTGACCTTTCTTAATGAACAATTTCTTTAGTGCAGATTGGAGAACATTTGCCTGAAGTATGGTTACCAGATGACACTGTCATCAAAGGGCATCTGGCGTCATCTGGCATCCCCCTCTTCATGAGTCTTAGCCTGGGCTGCTGCAGCTTCCGGGACACACCCAGTTCATTAACTGATGTGTGCTGGGCTGAGCTGGAGATGGGGCCTCAATGACAGCCTCCTTCCTACAAAGTATTTCATAGGACATCCAGAGGCTGACCTGCATAAAACATGGGAACTGTGATCATGAGTGCAATAAGAATGACACCAGAGATGTGGCTAACAAGGAAAAAACATTCTGTTACTATATTGGTGGCCTTTCTCTCTCAGGTAAACACATAAAATGTAACCTAAACACCTGAAATGAAAATAAATGCAAGCTCGAGGAATCCATTGTAAATGCGTTCTTTTATGCTATTAAAGCTCAATTGTTTATTGCAATAACTTCAGATGTCTGTATGTGTAAGCTAGTCAGTCACAGAAATGAATCCCGGTTGGCACACCAGGGAATTTGTAGAGGTACGAGGTCCTAGCCCTCGACTGAAAGCACTGTGAATTATTTTAAAATTGTATTGCACACAGTGTAAGAAAGGCTGCTGCAAAATGTGAAGAGATTTGATGTCCAAGATAAAACAATGTGTTAAAAAAAATATCTTTTTGGTCATACACAGACTGTACCTAATGCAAATCTCTATGAAGTTTCCATTAGAAGAACACATCCAGAACTCAGCTGATACCAGTACATTACCCCGCAAAAAGAATAAATCTTTGTTGAGCGCTATCTGATGGCATGAGTTTCACAACTGGGCCTGGTCAACAAATCAATACATTTAGCAAATGTGAAGCACATTAGGCTCCCCAAGAAAGACAGAGAATATTCACGTTTCAAACCAAGAAGGTTTATTAAAGGTTTATGGTTTACAGACAGCAAAAATCCGATTAGTGTTAATTATTGATCAACATACAAATTCATCAAATAATATGAAGTTCAAATCAAGTCAAAGTCTTATAATTCAGAGGACGAACAAGCATGGGGTCGCCTCAAACAGGAATGACGAAAGAAAGTCCGTTCTCTTTTTAAGAGAGCATTCTAAATCTACTCTGCTCTGCTCTAAGCTGCATCGAAATTCACACTGAACTGTAGTCTACTCTGCACTAACTTAAACACACAATTCTAACATTTTACACACCTACGCTCTGTTCTCAGAAGACTATCCAATCAGATTAAAGCAAAATGATACAATTATATGCTCATTAGGTTCTCAGGACTCATCGCAATACAGGCTTCTGTCAGTGTTCGTCAAACTCACACTATCAGTAACAGGATAAGACATGCGTACAAACCTGTACTCTGCAGATGTATTCTGAACGCGCTATTCATCATTAAAACATTCCATCGTTATCACAAAGATTATAGAACATTTCTTCACATGGAAAAGAAAAAGAAACATTGCATTGGTTAATTCGGACTCCAGCTTACCCAGAAATAAAATGTTCATATGTCACAAAGCAAGATGGCAAACATTGGTAGCCATTTTAAAATTCATGCCCATATTAGCTATAGTATATCTAAACGTGATGCTTTCTCTTTCTACAAATAGCAATTGTGTTTGTAAGCATTAATTTCGTGTTAATGCAAAACATATAAATATAAAAAACGTCTCCAACTTCATCAATTAAAAGTATATACCGGCTCCCCTGCAGCCTTTACATTGGCTGATTATCCAATTGCACAAATTTACAATTTTTCTGGTAGCAAGACCCTGGTGATAAGGCTTGTTTCTTCTTTAGCTATCTGCCTCTACTTTACCTTCACAGAATAGGAGACCCTCTCCCTTCACTTTCAGCCAGATGCACTCAAAGGTCCGGTTGCATTTTTTTTAAACAAAAAGTATGGGAACTGTTACAGTTAAAAATATTGGGAACATTGTTCCCAATAGATCCTGCACACTTTAGCCACTGAGGTCATCCAAAAGCCATTTACAAGTAGAGGAGGTGGTACCTGTTTTTTCATTGCTTCTCGTGCTACGTGGTGTTGCATGCTCTGTGCCTAATTAGCCACTTGCAAAGTGCCCATGAAAGAAATGGACCCCGACAGAGAACTGTGCGGAGCAGAAGTCCAGTGTGGAATTCCGTCCTGCACAATTATAAGAGGTCTAGTGTTCCTGCATTCAGATTTATTGGGTGCAAGAGGAACTAACACGATTTTACCAGCCAGAAAATCCATCAGGTAAAATCTTTGTGGGAAAAGGCTGTATGGTAGCCCAGAAACCTTCGTGTGCCACACATAAGGCACAAGGGGAGCATTAAATGCTCCCTCCTGCCAGCCAACATTCTACACTTCTTTCTTTATCCCCTCCCCACCCAGCATTACAACAGCCCCCGCACACTTTTACTACAGCCCCTGCACACTTTTACCACCTGCTCAGAGCAAGTGGTAAATGTGTGTGTGAAATCCCATGGAAAAGAGAATGCCATGTGGAATACTGCCTGGTAAAACCGGGTCCACACAGTAATTCCCCATTCTGCGGGGTTCAACTCGTAATTGCACAATACTGCTGGGTTGTTATCACACAGTACTGCAAGATTTTATCAGCATGTAAAAGAGAGGGGCAGTTATATTATATTGTATTGTTATTTGTATAGTATTTTGATAACCCTTGAGAGGCCCAAAGCGCATTTCTGGCAGCAACATTGCTTTGATTTATTTTGTAATGCTTTCAACCTCCTCATTACATACTGCACTATTTAAATAGAAATGTAAACAAAAAATTATATATTGTGTCATCAGGTTTTAGCAATCAATGATTCTAATTAATGGCCCAGCCTTCCAAATCCTATCCGCTTTCCTTATCCCAGTTCCCTTTAACAAATTGTACTGTGAAGCTCATATGGCCTGTTTCTTCCACAGAGGCTGGTTAGGGTTGACTAGATGCACTCTCGTGCTCTGTAACTGCCTGAATCCCTGAGTTTGCACCGCTCAAGTGTAGCTCCAGTCATGTCTGTGCATGTTCTTAACCCCATATTCTATGAGGTTCAAACTGTATAGAAACCGACCATCACATAGACGGCAAGTACTGGATTGTGCAACTGCGTCTACCCACTCACTTATTTAATACACCCATGTGTAAGCACAGCTGCATGCTTGTTTATGACAGTTTCAGCAGTTTCAGCCATATCCACACACCAAAACACTTCAACCATAGGCCAGATTGCACTCACACACGTCTGTCATTCAATTACAATTGAATGGCCAAGAAAACTATCTCACACTCATTTTCTCTCCAAATTCATGCAGAGGCATAGCAACAAAACTTATTAAGTGCTTAACTCTGGTACTGACACCTGACATGAAATAATTCCCCATACACGCTGCATGACAAACACACACTGTTTTGTATGTGTGATTGCTCCTGCTAATGCCACCTGTCCTTTGCGTATTCAATGTGTTAGAGAAGGTTGTGCTGCTGTGGCCCATGTTGTACCTTTCCACGATATAAAAGTCAAAACGATTTGCGTTGCCAATGCTTGTTTTAATGCATGAATTGAATGAAAGCGTGAGCCCTCATAACTTCTGTGTAGCAGAGTTTACCATTGGTTTTATGTGTGAAACAAGTACTTCTGGCAATTGACTAGACATTTCTAAAATTTCAAAATATAGCTGAGAAGTGGTTTTATGTTCTGTGTAACACCTTCAGCAAATTCTGACATTTTAGCCAACAGCACTTTGCCGCTGGGGATGTAAATCCATAATACCAGTGTTATAACCAAAAATATAAGCCATACAAAGCAACATGTTGTTGGCTGATAACCCAGGAAGGGTTGATGGTATCATATGTCATAATGCTGCTTCACAAACTGGTAAAACATGTTAATAAAAGACTCCATCATCTCAGAATATCTATAAAATCACCTTTCACATAAGCCCCTAACATTGTGTAGTCCCTCAAGGGTCTAACTTATCACTCTCTTATTCAACATCTAACAAATCACCTTAACAGATCTAATTAGGTTGGTCAACCTCTCTTATTACAACTGTGCACATTATACACAAATTACTGCAAAAATGGATGGCCCAGAAAACCTCTAGAAGTCAAGACTTGCTGATTGCCGCTGTTCCTTAAATGCAAGGATGATAACTATCCACCTAAGCTCAACAATGCTAAAATAGAGATCATGACCTGTGGTCAATGGTACAAAGACCAGTCTACCACCATATGGCCCAAGGAACTTGGGGCCCCTACGACGACATCAACAGAAGTAAGACTCCTACAGATAACTATAGATTTGGACCGATCCTTAATGCCACATCTAACCAAGGTGACAAAGAGCACCCTCTACACAGAGAAAACACTGTGACGCATCTTCCATACTTTGCATACCAACAGAAGCTACAATCTATCTTCACAATCATAAACTCCAAGCTCACATATGCCAACAGCCTAAACCTCAGTGCTCCCAGTTTTATAATGTGCAAATTACAGCTAAACCAAAATGCTGCTACTAGATTCCTTTTCTGCCTCACCCCCAGAGAAAGTATAACACCAGTCCTGCAAACAGTTCAGTAGCCACCTGCAGTCAGATGAACACTGTTCAAAGCACTTTACATCATCCATAGAACCTCCCAAGGAAAATGACCACTATACCTACAAATAAGTAAAAGCTACCAAGCCCTGGACCTCACTACCAGTCAAGAATTGAAGCATCCAAGGGCATTCACAGTTCAGAAGAGAGGTGAAACATGGCTGTTTCAAGATAACTACACCATCCTATAACCCTGAGATTGGACCCAGAACAATAATAGCTCCTTCAAGTACAATCTACAGCCTACAGACATGGAACAGCCTGACCAGCACAAAACGTCATATATCAAGTTAAGCTATAAAGGGTTGACCTGTGTCTATCCTGGTTATTATATAGAAATGTAAATTCATACATAACCCTCCTGGTCCACAGCAGTACAAATAGCATAACGCTCAGTGGTTGTGCAGCTGATTGTAGTTCAGACGACTGCATTATAATTCCCTTATACAGCTTGGCCCTCTACCATTCATGTAAGACAGGCCTACTACAGATCATGTCTATCACTAACTACTGTATCTGTTCACAGCAACAAGCCGCCCATCATCAACTGATCAGGCTTGGAATAACTGAAGAGATCGGCCACATACCGCTGGCCACCCGAAGATTCTAAATTAGTCCACCATTGCAGGTCCCAACTAATGACATACTGTGACCACTCCTTGACATCTCACAATGACAATCATATAAGGGGTGATTGTAATAAAGTCCACCCAGCGGATCTACACACCATCTCTGCCTCCAACCTAGTCCTGCTGAGTATCATAAACATAAACAAAAAATTCTGAACAGACAATCATATGCAGTAACCTGCTTAGTGGAATGTGATCACAAACAATATCCTAAAGGGCCCTCCAGTGCTGATCAAAGCTGCCAGCTTACTGAAAAAAATAAACTGCGTGCCTATCTTACATTCTTCTTTATCCGTCACATTGCTAAGCGCTGCATCCCATAACATGATAACTGCACCTTGGTGGTGAATCCGTATGGCATAGAAACACTTTCTGCATAGGATGCAGGCAAAGACATCACCCTTTCAACTACACACAAGTGATTGGTTGTGTACCTGTCTCAGGTATTTCAGTGTATACCTGTGTGAGTGTAACTGTGTGTATAGACTCGGTTGGGTTTTGGTGCGATACCGGACCTGACATTGTGAGAGCTGAACCTCAACATTGTACTATACCGCAATATTTCGATCATGCCAAAATTTAACTTCAGCGGCTTGGCTCCTGCACCCTTAATCTTGCGAAAAGAGTCACCACCCTGCTCCATAAATCAACTTAGCAGAATAATAAAATGGTGACAAGGACCACTCAATAACTGAGTTCTAGATTAATGAAAAGTTAAAGGGTTTTATTAGAAAAATCTAAAAATAGACATTGCAGAGAAGTGTGCAAAATATATGCCATGAAGGCTCAGATGCAGAGCATATAATCAGAATTAGTCTAAATCCCAATAAGCAACAAAAATCATAAGTCAGCATCTCTATGGACAGGGATGTTCCTCTTTTGATGAAAAATAAAAGTCTCTGGCTCACCCCCAAAACCATTTTATTAATAGGAATAAAGCAAAAACTGCAAATTCAGCATTTGGCATGACTAGTGATAACACATATTGAGCAAATCAGAATAGAGATCGTCACAATAATAATTATAACACTAACTCATTTCCAAGGCAGAGGAGAGGAACTCTTCCATTAGCTTCTACAGCAACTGCACAGTCTGGAGATAAACAACACACTATGAAACAGTTTCAAAGACTCATACACTGGTGTGCTAGCAAGCCTGCATTGGAACTTCCAGTGGGAGTGTCCTTCAGAATGTTACTGTGGAAACACAAAGAAAGTTTTATTCACAATACATGCTCTCTAAGGAATAACCAATTGCGTCACAGTGTCCTGTGCTCTGCTAAAACTGTGAGGAGGAAAGACACAAAGGGGGGCATTGATTGGGAGGGATAATGAGCAGGAGCAAGATAAACAGAACATTAGAAACATCATCCATTTTAATAAAATGGTGTCTCTACAAAATTGTGACATAGCTAAACTACACTAATAAACACACTTCTAAACCTCTAAATGAAATTGTTTCAAGCGCAATATTAATAATTCATAGGTTACGACAATATTCATCATAAAAACATTATTAAAAAAATGTCATCCAAAATTGCATTCAGAAAAAGTGTTGACACCCTCCTCTCTTGGAACATTTTTAAAAATCACTTAAAACCCATTAATAAAATGGTATTAATCAGCCATTAATTGGTAGCCATCATCATCTTTACTTGTTTTCGAGAATTCTCCTCCACCATCTTCAACTGGTTGTAGACATGATTCTTGAGTCTCTCTAACTCCAATTCCACCGATGTTTCCTTTTCTTCCACCTGTTTTTACCTTTAACTTTGTTTTTATATCTACTAATCTACAATCTACAGGGCAAAAATGATTTACTCCTGTAAACTAAAAACCCTTATGGAAGATGATCAAGAGTAGATAAGGGCCCTACAAAAGCGCTTAATGCAAATATAAATGAGGAAACCTGGGCAACCTCTCTAAAACAGCATTACTCCATCAGATCATCGACAGCAGAACTTTGAATAGCAACTATCATTGGAACAAGTGGCTATTGCAACAACAGCCCTTCATCAGAATGTCAAAAGTGTGCAACAGCAGCAAAAAATAATGAAGCTGTTCTTGTGATGAAGATAACCACACACAGCAAAGTAAATATGCCAGGAACCAAACAGAAGAACGTCTAGGCTGGGTCCTCAGCCCGCAATGGGTCACTCAAAGGCCCCGACGACCAAAGGGAAAACAAACTAAACACAATAATAAAGAAAAGCAGAGTTGTGTGGGCACTAAGACCAAAAGGCCTCCCACAAGCTCTATTTTAAGGTGGTTCGGCATTCTGGCCAGAAAACCTAACCAAGCTGTACCATTCAGTATGGTCACAACAAGCAATCCAGCACTCATGGAGGAGATCAATAATACAGCCCATCTTTGAAGGGGGAGATCAAAGTAACCTTGCTAACTATCGATTGATCGCCCTCTTGGATATAGAGGACAAGTACTATGTGAGTTATTTTGCATGATCTTCAAGCCTAGGCAGACAGTATAGATCTAATTCCCTGAATCTAATAGGGGTTTGCCCAGGCTTAGGCACCCTTTCAAACCTGACAGCCTTAGCTCTATGCACTGAAAATGTCTTAATTGCTAAAACAGCACTGTACACCTGTTTTGTAGATTTTAAGGCGCTGTGTGACTGTATACACCGAAAACTGTTATGGCAAAATTAACCATATATGGAATATAGCACAAACTACTTAGAGCCATCGAGTCTCTATTTACAAATTCATGGCTATGGGTGAAAATAGGAGATGACAGTAAGCTCTCGCAAAAAAACTATATATCCTCTGGCCAGAAGCAGAGGGTGCATACTTGCCACCTTGTTTTTCAATTTATACATTTCAGACTTGTCAAGAGAGCTAGATATGGTAAACGCTCATCCGCAAAAACTTGGGGGACATCTGTTATCAAACATACTATGTGCAACGATTTGCTCCTTCTCAGCAAGACATGCATTGGTCTCCAATAACTCTTTGATGATCTCCACAGCTACACAAAGGAGAACAAATTGGACCTTAAACTGACAAAAACTAAGGTAAAGAATATCAGTAAGAAAAAGAAAAGTCCCGGGGTCATCGAACATTAATGGTCGTCGCCTGGTAGCAGAAATGCAGTTCAAATATCTTGGGTTTATAATAGACTCCAGGGACACCTTTGCACGCGACTCAGATGTGATTAAAGTGAAGGCCGCCTCCCTGACCTCAGGATTCCATATTTTGTCCAGAACCTTATAAGGCCCAATACTTGGCCCTGTATTGAAAGTAATGAAGGTGAAGTTACTCCCAACCATCTCGTATGGATGCGAGGGAACAAGAGGAAACGCAGTAAAGCTTCTGGTTACATTAACAGCGTAGGCCAATAAAACATTATTTGAGTTACCAAGCTACACCTCACAGGCCCAAACGCAACTTTAGTTTGGTTTAACAAAACCTGGGACATGAAGTGGACCTATCTAAAGATGCGTCACAGACTCAGATCGGCTGAACCAAACTCTTTGGCGAATCGTGCCTTTACAGAAATCAGCATGTAATATGTAGAGGCACCTTTTAGATGCTTTTCTGACACTTTCTTACAGTAACTGCAGGTCAGCAATCCATGGAACACTTCAGCGTCAGCAAACTATTTCAAAAGGCTTATGAACAATGCAGCCAGAAGACTATCCCTGCAAGAAGACAAAGCAGCCTTTTCCAAGTGTGCCCACGTTTGGCAAGTTATGAATAATGACAGGAGTCTAAAACTTCAATCCTACTTTGATAGAGGTTCCTCCAACCACATCAAACATAGGTTCCTGCGCCTTCACTCTGGTGTTTAACCAATCCTGGGCCAAACGCTGGCTTGGCTAAATACAGCAGGAGCCATTGCGTGTAGATTGTGTGGCTCCGCAAAGGAGACCATGACACAAATACTATATATCTGCCCAGCAATGTTAATTGCACGCAGAACAATGCTACAGAAGTTATTCTAGCAAGTGATGGTTTGATCTTGCCGGCAATTCCTTATTGCAGCATTACACCCAGAAAACACAAGCTTAAACATAAGGGTTGTGAAGTTTCTAGTTATTTTGTTATCCAAAATAAAAAGTACGTTGTTCCTCAAAAGTGAGAACCAGCTAAACGTAAGAGCCATGAATAAATGGAAGGACGCTGTCTTTTGAAACAGGATACGTGGACATTGCAAAATGGAGTTTTTGGCCCCACAAAGAACCTATTTAAGATATGACATTTTTACCAGTCCATAAGCACCTTACCAACTTTAGTAATTTACTCACTTTATGCCACCAAAACTCAAGCATGTTGTATTGTATTAACTCATGCACTCCAGTTCATTGAACTATAAGCCTCATTGAAGGGCACTAGTAGGCTAACTTTAAGCAATACAACTCATGAACATTTCTGAAAACGTTTTTAGACTTGAATAATGTGTAAAGTGCAATAAATTTAAATAAGTATTGTGTGTAATTGTACCTCATTGTACATGTAAAGGTGTTAATTAAGCACACATGATTTATAAAACAAAGAAAGAGAAGTATATACTAATCATACACTCAGAAAGGGTAAGCTAAAGAAACCAAACAATTGCACAAATCATCATGATTATTGCAGGATTTAGCATGGCCTGGAAATCATTTCCACCTAAATTACCTAGCCATTCACCAACCTTACCAAAACTCTTCCAAAACTCAATAAACCATGAATCTACAGATTCCCATAAGTCAGGTTTCTCTAAAGACTTAGGACCTGATTTAGATCTTGGCGGGACTCCTGTCGTTCCTTCGTGGCAGGGGATACAAGTACTCCGTCGAGCTGACACAGTCCCGCCCGCCGTATTTAGATGTGGGCTGGCTAAACCATCGTCCGCATCAACAGACTGTCTTTCGTCGTGTAAGCGGCGCACCTGTGTGGACGTGACAGACTCCTCTGCTGGCTAACAGTAGTCCATCAGGTTTGCGCCAAGCCAATTTAGATTTGCCCATTGTGCTGGCATTTTCCTAGCGGCGGATTCCTGACTAAGAGAGTCCCTGGTGGAGTGGAGACTGGTAAGTACTACCTATTAATGTGACACTACACATATATGTTGTGTTTGCTTCAAAAATACATGTAGGTAATGTGTTATGCCCCTTTTTTTACATATAGCATAGCACACAAACAACATACACTCACTATTGAAAGTACACCCACAGGCACCACCAGCACAACACCCACAACCATCACAAAAAAACAGATATATTCTTGAGTGTCAATGCTGGTGTGTTCATTTTACCTTGATAAGTTGTAAAATGAACACTACTGCATTACACATAAGAAAAAAATTGCATGTAAGAGCAATGTAAAAATACACGAGGCCAAAGTACATGCTATAACACGATTCATAGTAAGACAAGTGGAAAAGGTTACAATCAGTGCTTTAAATGGGCCAGTACTCACCGGTACTGAGTACCGGCACTTCTTAAATTTACCGAGTCGAGTACCGGCACTTCTCCACTGTCAAGGAGAGTACCGGTACTCAGGGTCAGATTAGAAGGTGGGCAGCTGCGTGCCGTTTGTTTGGCAGCATGTTGGCCGTTGCCTTATTTATTCAGGTTTGGCAAGCTGCCCGATGCGGCCTCTGCTCCCTTCCTACCCAGATGGAGGCTCTCCTTGTCCTCATCACCCCCTGCTAGGCATCGATGCTGGGTCCGTGGAACGCAGACACAAAGGGTCATTTTCACCCCTTGGCCTCCCACTGGGGTGTGACTTTCTTTGTCCGGACTCTTTTGCCCTTGCGATTCCACCCACCCCGCGCGCTGGTACATTAAGTCCATGATGGGCGGTGATGATCGAGGTGGCGAAGAAGGCTTAGCAGCCTCCCTGGTGCCCAGGTGAGGGGGAGTTCAACTGACCTTCCCATCGGAGGCCAGTACTGTCAATTATCTGAAACTGTTAAAGGTTACCTTCGAAAGGAAGCAACGTTGCTTTTCCATTTCCCGCATGAGGCCCGTACACTTCTCTTTATTTTAGCCTCTGCCAGATTTTGACACTAACAAAAGGGACAGTTCTACCCATGTCTGTACGCAGGGCCGGCTCTGCATGGCGTTCCTGATTGCTAGTTTATATTGTTTTTAAAAGCACCCGCTGCAGTGTTCCTGACCTGCAGCAATTTTTAGCCAACAATAAAAATGTCAAGTTAACTCCGGTGATTGACGCTGTTCCTGGAGAGAGAACGAAGTTTTTGTCTAGTGGAAGTTTTGACTGGGGGATGTTTTGATTCATCTTAAGGTAGTGCAGAGGGTTAATGTGCCTGGGCAAAGAATGTGTACCATGCAAATCACGAAGTGAACATAACATAAATCTTTCGTCAGAGACTTCCTTTGTTACTTGCAGCTTATAAGTTAAAATGCTAAAAAAAACGGAGCTATTTACTGTCATCAAAGAACTGAAATGCAGACTTCAAGTATAGATTAGAGCGTTTGATTTTTCCCCCAGACTTTCAATATCCTAATGTTGTACAAAGTGTTGATTTGGGTGTAAATCAATTCCAATTATTAAAGATAATCGCCAACCATGGTCTTACATTTTAAATTCTGAGTTTGTGCTTCTCCAGACCAAGCACCCGTAACTATACTACCTACCAATATGGATGACATATAAATCCTACCACTCTGTCATATGGAACTTTTCCTATACATTGATTTACACACATATGATTGAGTAATGTGTGTGCAATGTAAAGTGCTCGGACACCCTTCACTTTTATGAGTGACACTATAAAACTAACTCGATGCATCTGAGAGAGATTGGTTATGGAGACTATTAAGGGGTGGTGGTAGTGCGGGAATCTGTTGCGCAGGAGGTCATTGTGGGGGAGCGCCAAAAACCATTGTCGCACTGGGCGCAACCAGTGCTAAAGCCGGCCCTGCCAGTATTGTTCTTCCCCTGCTGGACTCTGCACATACTCGGGACCCTCCAGTGCTCACTGCATGCCACTGCAAGCTCTACGGCCATGGGGCCTCCTGCCGAGGGGAGAGGAGGGAAAATGGGGGTGAGTGAAGGTGAAGAGTGAGGGGAAGGAGCAGAGTTTAAAGTAGGAAACGGTAGAGAGGCAGAAGGGGTAAGTGCAGACAGAGATATGGAAGGGATCCAGACGGCTGTGGAAAGAGGTAGAGAGGCGCGGAGAGGGCAGATTAGAAATAGAGTGATGAGACAGAGTGATAAGATGCAATAGGGGTAAAGAGAGTGGGACAGAATTAGCTACAAACGGGAGAGAGGTGAGTGCGAGAGGGATCTCGAGGTTAGAGATGTGAAAACAGAGAGTGTGTGTTTGAGAGGAACAGAATCAGGAGGTATTTGAAAAGAAATGCATGGAATGCTTGTTTGTATGTGTGCAATCTTAAATATTTAAGGATTGCGCCAAATGCAACCAAGTAGGAATATTAGAAATATGATATTAAGAAGCTGCAAATATTAGAAAACAAGGAAACATGAACATTTGGTGTTTCACCTTCATTTTGTATAACGAGTTAACACATTTTGTTTGGATTGATACATTTCTCACATGTTTTGTTCTGTCCCGCAACCGGTGTAAGCGCCAGAGTCTCTCTCGTCCTAGAGCACATTGATTATTAGCCTTAAAGTGCTAAAAGTACTGTTGATGGCTTGGCTCATTCATGGTTTTAGTTGTTAATCTGCATATATTGAAAGTTTGAGACCACTATCCAGGACAAAGCAAGGACAACATGAATACTCAATAGAAGTATTTTTGTATCATGTCTAACTTTGCCTCTAACCCCGCCCACTAGCCACGCCCCTCGCTCAATTTAACGAGTACCTGCACTTATTTTTCCCCATTTAAAGCACTGGTTACAATAGATCCCGGCGACAACGGAGTTGATTAGCGTTGTGGTCAAGTAGTAGCAGCATAGGAAGGACCTGACAATGGGGTTCAAGACGGAAACGGAAGTGGAAAAACAGAAAAGTTCCTGCTTCTTTTCCTTTAATTCCGCCAACTCAAGTGTGGAGGTGTCCCTACCACAGTTTCCTCGACGGAAAGGCACATCGTGATTGGCCCGGCGGTAATCTGGGCTGGACTCCCTCCGACAGCTGCTTTTGCCTATGACGCCTATGGCAAAGACGGCGGCACTCGGACGGACTATTGTCCATAGACCCGCCAACACCTAACTAGAGTAGGTGGGTGGTGAAACTGTCGGAAAAGTGATGGTGGGACCAGATTCGCCAAGATCTAAATCAGGCCCTTAATTCTATACAGGGGAGATTGAAGGGGCAAAAACTCATCAAAAGAAATGTTTACTATACTAAAATCCCTATGTGACGAAGAGCTGATTAAGGACCCTACCTCCTCGGACTTATTGCACGAACAATTGCCCCCTTACCTGTCTCCATGTCCCCTCCTCTGTTTTCAGACCCCGGCTTTTGGTCCTGTCGAACACTGTCCCTTTAAGGCTTCTCTACCAGCAACTCCCTCTGCCGACAATGTGACGCGGTCACATGATCTCGTCCGCTTCAAAGAGGAAGAGACGGGAGGAATGGTGAGCTCGCTTGGAAGACGCTGGAGAGAAGTATCCGAGGAGTTCGTAGGAGAGCGGGACGTCCAGACCTTCATCATCGCACCGGGACTCAGAGGACCGCCGACCTGCCCCGACACGGAAGAGGAACTCCAGCCAGTTCGGAAGACACCATCTGAGGACGACGAAAAGGGGGAGCCGGACCCTTCCCGGCACCGCGCTGAAAGCGGCCACGGCCCAGGAGGGTCGTGGCTCCACAAGGTACGGGGCCAACTGGGGGCTGTGTGGGGTAAGGGAAGACCCGGGGTAAGGGGCGGACGAACCGGGGCACTAGTGTAGGCTGAGCACGCTGAGTAAAGCCCTAAGCCTCATAGCGCATAAAGCCTTGACAAGGAAATAGCGCGAATCACGGTGTTGGTCGGGTGAATAGTCCCTCACTCCCTCTCCCTGACTGGTTTTGAAGCATAGAAACGCTCCCCTGACCAAGCCTTCCTTCTTTTTCTTTAATGTCTGTTCCCGGTCCTCGGCATCACTGCACGGCGGGATCAACCCTTCCTCGGGAGCCTGAAACCCGGATGACTCCTGCTCTCTGACGAAAGAGAGTGAAGACGGCCTGTTCAAAACTCTATTTTCTGTTGTGCCAGGACATCGTCCTATATTGTTGAACTCACAAATAAAACACTACAGCAAACCACTCCCTGTCTTGCTGTCTCCTTCTCTACCACGCCACACCCTACAATCAACCGAATAATTAACAGAGCCCCCCCACCACCTCGGAGGAATCCTGTAACAGAAGCGCGGAATTCTTTGCAGGGAAGGTGGCAAAGATCTATGACACTTTCCCTACGGAAGCGCGACAGGGCAGAAGCACTGATTGCACTTCAGATACAGTATTTAAGGGAGAAACCCTAGACGAATTCAAGGTGCTAGAGCCAGATGAGATGAGGAAGCTAGCCAATGGAATTAAATCAGGTTCCCCACGGTACCCAGCACGCCCAGAAATCCTGCTACAGGGAGATAGCCGCATTATGCCATTCATCTCAGAGCTAATCACCCGATCCTTCCAAGCGGGAGAAGTCCCCTATGAATGGAAGCAAGCCATGCTTCGCCTACTAAGAACGAAACCGCAAATAGACCATTCTGTGCTAGAGAACCTACGCCCCATCTCGCTCCTCCCTTTTTTTGCAAAGATTGCAGAAAAAGTAGTAAACATACAGCTCACCAATTATAGCGACAGGAATGCCCTACTGCATCTCTCGCAATCTGGTTTCAGAGCTGCTCATTCCACTGAGACAGCTCTGCTCCTGGCCACAGAAACCCTAAGACAACACGCGGACGAAGGTCATATAGCTGCACTGATCCTGTTAGATCTCAGTGCAGCTTTTGACACCGTATCCCACGGCCTCCTTCTCCAGAGATTAGAAACGTGCGGTGTTAGTGGCATGGCCCTACGCTGGATGGTATCCTTCCTGGCGTCACAGGGTTTCCAGGTCACGCAAGATGCATATACATCCAAGAGCTTTCCCCTACCACAAGGAGTCCCCCAGGGCTCAATCCTGAGCCCCACTTTGTTTAACTTATACATGGGGCCACTTGCCAGTATAGTGGAAGGTCATAAATTGTCCATTGTTTCATACGCTGATGATACACAGCTAATTGTCACACTGTCTCAAAAACCGGAACGCACTGCCCACCAATTTTCCTTATGCCTGGAGGAGGTAACAGCATAAATGTCAAATCATTGCCTGAAACTCAATGGCAGTAAAACGGAGGTGATGATAGTGGGTGGAGCTCCATCTGTCTGGACATCTGCATGGTGGCCAGAGACTCTTGGCCAACTTCCAATCCTCAAAACCGAAGTCAAAAACCTTGGAGTATGGCTGGACTCCAATTTGACTTTTGAAGATCAAATCCGGAAAGTAACAGGCAAATGCTTTAAGACGTCGAAAATCTTAAGGAAGGTCCTCGACCTACTACCAGTCAACACCAGGAAAACTATAGTACATGCCATGATCACCTCCCAGATTGACTACGGCAATGTCCTATATTTAGGCGTGTCTAAAAAAAGGCTAATGAAGCTGTAATCGGTACAAAACGCAGCAGCCCGCCTGGTACTGAATCTCCCTAAAAGAACATCTATATCAAAAGCCTTAGCCAACTTGCATTGGCTTCCGGTGGAGGAAAGAATATTGTTTAAGACAATGTGCTACTGCCACCGAATCTTGGCAAAAAAAGCTCCACGGTACTTTCAAACTATGATAACAGCATACACCCCCAGTCGAAACTTAAGATCCGAAGGAAAGGCGCTAGCATACGTACCAAGAATAAGGAAGGCTAGGATGGGAGGGCGCTCTTTCAGATACCTGGCAGCCAAACACTGGAACTTACTACCTATTGCCATAAGATCAGAGCCTTGTGAAGCTACTTTTTGGAAAAAGCTGAAGACATGGCTTTTCCCCACCAGTAAATCAGATTAAACCCCCTTGAACTCCGGATACATGCCTTTGGAATATGTGACACGCCTTACTCGCTATTTCATTGCCATCTGAAACTCTGCTACTAGCGCGGGGACACACCGGCGGTGTAACCATGCGCTCTATAAATGGTAATAATAATAAATAAAATAATAATCCCACGTGAAAGATTAGTTAAATTAGTCACAAAAGAATCAATAACTCTACCTTTGTTGCATATGAATGTACAACACCTCTTGGATTTAATCACCTTACAAACTTCGCTCCTGTTCGCCAAGAGAATATCTAATGGAAGACGATTTTGCATAACAATAGCCCTAATAGCTACCATTTCTACATTAACTAGCTTAAAGGACCCTGATGTATCTACTGCAAGCCTATCTAAAACTGTAGACAAAATGCCTAATTTTCACATCAGGGTTCGATGTTCTTGCCGTCTGTAAAAACCCTCATTCACGTACAAGGTCGTGAGGCGGTATATCTTGATTCTCCGCCTTATTAAAAACGTGACAGCATCATCATTGGGTTTCTTTTTGCTGTATGCTATCCTCCACCCGGAGGAGAAACCGCTGGTTATAGCAGTAGTGATCAGGGATAAAAGTGGGGTGCTCAAGTGAGGTGAGTTAAAGGACCTCACATTGCCTGAACTGTATCTTTATTCAGTTCGGAATGGAGAAAAAAAAAACAGTGGCGTGCGTGGGAAGACAAATTATTTGTCTAACACACTGAATTGTCCATGTGATCGGTCGACATGTTTCAGCCCCATACAATTGCCCGGACAAGTCGGGGGGCCTTCTTCAAGACTTAAAAAATGTGGAGGCTGAATATTGTCACAGCCTGAGTGAGTATAGTTTTAACTCACCAGATTACTTGTTAGTCATTGGCCATAGAGTGCTTACGGTACCGTAAGGAGAGCGAGCACAAGTCGCTTACACCAGCCACGCCAGCAGGTCAATATGCCCGCCGGCACCCCGAGGAAGCCCGCAGTTAGGGAATTAAGTTATAGGTACTCTATGGCCAATGACTAACAAGTAATCTGGTGAGTTAAAACTATACTCACCCAGGCTGAGACAATATTCAGCCTCCACATTTTTTAGGTCCTGAAGAAGGCCCCCCCGACCCATCCGGGCAATTGTATGGGGCTGAAACATGTCGACCGATCACATGGACAATTCAGTGCGTTAGAAAAATAATTTGTCTTCCCACGCACACCACTGTTTTTATTTCCCTCCATTCCGAACTGAATAAAGATACAGTTCAGGCAATGTGAGGTCCTTTTAACTCACCTCACTTGAGCACCCCCACTTTTTATCCCTGATCACTACTGCTATAACCAGCGGTTTCTCCTCCGGGTGGAGGATAGCATACAACAAAAAAGAAACCCAATGATGATGCCGTCACGTTTTTAATAAGGCGGAGAATCAAGATATACCGCCTCACGACCTTTGTACGTGAATGAGGGTTTTTTACAGACGGCAAGAACATCGAACCCTGGTTACACAGGTACAAGTGATCCATTCCCCTCTGATTATTTGGTTACGACAAGGAAGCTGAATGGATCACAGCTCCTTCCTCCTCCCCCCTTTTTGATGAAATCTAATTTTCACATCATTCATTGCCAGCCCTACAGAAGGAATATTAGCACCTAGTATATCTAAAACTACTTGTCCAATACCACGTCTCACTCTTCTCAAGCTATGTTCATCATCTAATTCATCCATTTGATAAACTCTAGGAAACACTAAAGCAAAATAACATGAACCAACCCAATAGGTTCTTCACCAAGCAAATAGTCTTCATAAATTCTATCATACACACTTTTTCTTACAAATTATGACTTACCTCCTTTTAAAGAACTATGCCTACACAACTCACAGCTTCTGTCTTGTTCCATTCTCTATCTAGAAAATAAACCTGACAATTTACATTTTCTTCCTCTTTCATTTGTTTTAATGCAACATTCTAATCTTCCCAGTTTCTCACAACCTTTTCTCCTCTCTCATTGTATTCTCTAATGAAATTATGCCCCTCACTACTCATTAGACACACATAAGCTCGAGCAGTGTTAGCATCATACTTTTTTGTCTGCAATCACTCTAAAAAAAAACCTACTATATTTAATTTCTGTATTGTTTTCTCTAATATTTACCTCCTCTAAAGACACATTAGAATTAGTCAAATAAGGGGAAAGAAATTTGTCATGGTTAAAATCGCAACATATATGTTACATGACAATGAGTAAGAAATGGGAAGCTGAGTGTAATAAGAACCCTCTTCAGCTGACGCAGGAAGTTAGAAGCACATCTAGCACTTAATCATGTTTACATATTCTCTAAGCATTTTAGCATACACATTATACTTAAATCCACTAACTAAATGTTCTCTATGCACTGGCACATCATGTTTTAACTAATTTCTTTAAGTAGTAAGCTCAACAGTAGCACTATTAACATGATCCGAAGCATATTCCACAGGAGTCAATAAGCACAACTGCCCCACTTAAGCTACTAATATTATTATTATCAACACTAACCCTACAATTTTACCATATTTGCTGTACCCCATCTTTTACTGAGAAAAAATAACTTATCATGGTAAAAAAAATCAACAAATGTTTTCTTTATAAACAATAATATTTTTCATCTTATTTATTAAAACAATAATAAAAAAAACTTCAGTAATAATCATCTGTTTCATTTAGCAGTCCATTTCAAAAGTTGATTTTAAATGTATTTTTGGTTGCAGCTTTCTTTGTTCAACAGTAGTCTCAAAACTTTTATTTCACAAAAGTCTCTTCAGTCAATTCAAGTTGGCCCTTTTGTTTCAAACTCGGTCTCTCTTTCACACTCAAACTTGCACTGTCATTGATTCACCAACGAATAATCATTCAACACAGTTTCATCTTCTTCTTCAGAAACTGTAGCTAAATATACCCATTCAGGCAGGACATATTTGTGATTTGCAACTCTCTTTCTCGTTGATCTTTTGGTAAATGGTGATTCACTTCCACTAGTTTAAGAATCTATTCGTCTCTCAGGCTTCTCTTCTGGTTTTTGCAAGGTATTTTTCCTTAGAATATCTTCGTCAACTCTTTCTCTCTCAAAAACAGTCTTTGTCTGAGCTTCTTTACTTTTCAAGGAACTAGACTCAAACTCAAAATTAAAGTTGAACCTTGATCAGCTTTGTCTTTGCCTGCTTTGTTCACAGCAAACTTTTTCTTTAAGTTCTTTGTAACTTTGATCTTCAACTGCAACTTTTCACTGCTCGGATTGGAGACTATGGCCCATTTGTAGGAAGCTATTTAGCAATTCTTAACAGACTGATCGCTATTTCGCGTTGAAAAGAAATGCTGAAAAGCCTTTCCTTATGCACAAAAGATAGAAACGCTGTCGCAAATTGCGATTTCTACCCTGTAGAAATCACATTGTGCAATTACCAAAATAGAAAATCGCAAATAGGAATTTCCTATTTGCAATTTGCTAACCGCTTGAACTGAGCATTTCCTAAATGCGGAATGGACATTTAGGTAATGATATTACCATTAAATCCAATCCGATGGTAACCAGGTGCAAATTTACAAACGGCACCCAAAATCCAGTTTTTGCAGTGCCATAGAGCACACACTCGCCCGAGGCCATTGGAGCATTTACACGAGCACCACTTTAAAAAAAATACAATGAAGGGGTCCTTAAGCCCATAGGTATGAATGGTTTAGCATTTCCAAATTTGTGATTTTCTGATAGCGATTGCTACTCCATAGGAATCGCAATTTTCAGACATTCCAATTTTCATTTCCTAAATAGCGATTTCTTAGGATTCGCTATTTAGGAAATGCATATTGGAAGTTTCGTACATATGGGCCTATGTTTTCTTGCTGTCACTCATGCCTTTGCCTTTTGCACTGTAACAGCTCTTCCCTCTGACCTTCGTTTTGAAATTGGACTTTAGGAATTTCAGGTTCTTCGTCAGAGCTTTCACTAACTTCAAACTTCACCACTTCATTTTGTTTTTGCTCGTTATCTGCACCAGTTTCAAACTTTTTCAAAATTTTCACCCCCTCTGGATTCAGGCTACAAACTTGAGCTTGACTTTGCATTTGACTCTGTGCGCTCAACTCTGGACCAACTGATTCAACCACGGCTTCAGCTACTCTCACTCTCTTCGTGTGAACAGCTCGGATCCTCTGTGGCACACCATTGCATTACACGGCTATATTTGTGGTCAAGTTTATCTGATAATGCCCCTCCCAACGTTCTTCCATGCACCCCTTTCTGATGTGCTTTCGGATCACCAGGGTTGAGGCTATGGCACGCAATATCCTTGGATTCTTCTATTGCCACATTCACCTGATGAGAGACAGTTTTCACCGTATCAGCTAGGCCTTGCAATGATCTAGCATGAAGACATGAGTTTTCGAAACTAGTGCAGCTGAAGGTACATAGGCAAGCCTCATTGCTCTTCCATGATAATCTAATGGGGTGATAAACCAGTCTATCCATCAGGAGTACTTCTCATGCTCATAAAAACAAGAGGAAGGGCATCAAGCTACTTTACATCAGTCAAAGCACAGACGTTTGCCAGTTTGTTCTTGAGAGTGCCATTTGTTCCTTTCACAATATCAGAAGATTGTGGTCGACAACTACAATGAAATCTCTGGTTGATTTCAAATACTGTGCAGATTATTTGCAAAACCTTGTTTTAAAAATGGGCTCCACGATCAGTCTCAATAGAAATTGGAAGGCCAAATGTAGGTACAACAATTCGGTCATTTTTAGGCTGTCTGTTCTCCTTGTATGAAATGCTTCCACCCATTTTGAAAACAACCAAATAATCACCAAGACGTACTTCTAACCATTACAGTTTGGCACCTCAATAAAATCTGCTTGGAGTCTTAAATGGTCCTTCTGATTTGCCAATATGATTCATAACAATAACTTTTCTTTTGCCTTGATTATTTAAATGACTTACCAAAGATTTGCTGCAAACATCTTCAGCAACAATTTAAAATCTTGCATTTCCCCAGTACTTTCTGAATATTTGAACCAAGCTATCTCTACCGGCATGTGTCCTGTTGTGCAAATACTTGAATCAGGTAAGACATATTTGTGCTCAGTTTTTACATACAAATCCTGATAATTCTTCTGGTAGCCTAACCTCTCCATTTTCTTTTCTCATTTTCTTGGGCATCCTCCTGCCACTCTCTCAGTTTTCTCAAGGAAGTCTGCATTGAATCCTCAAATAAACAATTCACATTTTCTGCATTTTGTACTGAATCAGTTCTTAATTTTCTTGTAATGCACAATATTTTGCTACTTGATCAGCATACTTGTTTGCAAGTATGATCATGTCTTTGCACTTTTATGAGCTATACATTTAACCCTTTCGGTGCTTATGACGGAATAGTTCCTTCATGAGCACCAATGCTCCTGTGCTTATGATGGAACCATTCCGTCATGAGTACAGGGGCACTAAATCCCTCTGCTGCAGACAGCAGAGGGATTTCCTTTTTTTTGTTGGCCTCGGGAGGTTGGGGAAGAGCTTCCCCAACCATCCGAGGCCGTTTCGCATTTTCAATGCAATGACGATCGAGCGCATGGCGCGCTGACGTCAGTGCATTGAAAATGAAACTGAAACTTAGTTTCAGTTTCATTGTTTCAGTGCTCGTGGGTCTATTTCAGCCCCCCAAGCACCGAAATACTTGGGAGAGGTATCGTTGGAAAGGGGAGAGTCCCCCCTTTCCAATGGTACCCTTCTCTAGTGGATCCCTAATTGGGGTTTGCCCCAGGAGGGCAATCCCCAAGCAGGGATCCACCCACTAGTCACCAGGGAGGGGGAGTGGCCCCGGCAAGGGCCTTTGCTCCCCCCATAAAATTTGCCACGTCCAGTCTTTCTGCCCCCCCTGGTGGGTAGATGGGGGCAGAATGCACCCTAGATGCCAGGGATTCTTTTTTTACAGGCCAGGGGTGGGGGCTGCCCAGAATGGGCATCCCAATGCCCCCACCCTACCCCCCTAAAGAACGCAAAATACTTTCTGCCCCTCCAGGAGGCAGATGGGGGCAATAGCCCCTGATCTGCCCCCGGGGGGGCAGAAAGCTCACTAGGTACCAGGGATTTATTTTATATACGTAGGGGTGGGGGCTGCCCAGAATGGGCATGCCAAAGCCTCCACCCTAAAAAAAATGCTACAGTCTTTCTAACCCCCGGGGGGCAGATGGGGCTATAGCCCCTTATCTGCCCCCTCGGGGGGGGCAGAAAGCCCACTAGGCACCAGGGGTAAATCTTTTTCTAAATTCAGGGGTGGGGGCTGCCCAGAATGGGTATGGCAATGCCCCCACCCCCAAAAAAGATGCCACAGTCTTTCTGCCCCCCCTTGGGGGCATATTGGGGCAATAGCCCCCGATTCCCTCCTCCCCAGGGCGGCAGAAAGCCCACTAGGCACTGACTTTTTTTCGGAATGTGCCTACCTGTGGATTTTGGGTCCTAGCGCAGCTGGCACCAAAGGAAACCTAGCAAACCTATACTTTTTTGAAAACTAGACACCCAGGGGAATCCAGGATGGGGTGGCTTGTGTGGCTCTCACCAGGTTCTGTTACCCAGAATCCCTTGCAAATCTCAAACTTTTGTGACGTCACAGTGATCCCACACAAACAAGTGAGGAAAAAGTGATTTGTTTTAGGTAAATTTGAGATTTGCAGGGGATTCTGGGTAGGTAAACGTTGGGGATCCATGCAAGCCATACCTCACTGGACTCCCCAGGGTGTCTAGTTTTCAGAAATGTGTGGGTTTGGTAGGTTTCCCCAGATGGCCACGAGCCCGGGGCCAAAAAACCAGGTGCCCCCCCCCTGCAAAACCAGGTAGTTTTATGATAGGTAATTTTGAAGTCACCACAGTATGATTTGGGCCATTTCCTCTTGCAGCCACTATGCCTACCCACACAAGTGAGGTACCATTTTTATCGGGAGAACTGGGGGAACGCTAGGTGGTAGGAAATTTGTGTCAGCCCGGTGATCCCATAAATTTCCCACACAGAAAAGTGAGGAAAATGTCATTTTATTCAGCTAAATTTGAGATTTGCAGGGGATTCTGGGTAGGTAAACGTTAGGGATCCACGCAAGCCATACCTCACTGGACTCCCCAGGGTGTCTAGTTTTCAGAAATGTGTGGGTTTGGTAGGTTTCCCCAGATGGCCACGAGCCCGGGGCCAAAAAAACAGGTGGCCCCCCCCCCTGCAAAACCAGGTAGTTTTATGATAGGTAATTTTGAAGTCACCACAGTATGATTTGGGCCATTTCCTGTTGCAGCCACTATGCCTACCCACACAAGTGAGGTACCATTTTTATTGGGAGACCTGGGGGAACGCTAGGTGGTAGGAAATTTGTGTCAGCCCGGTGATCCCATAACTTTCCCACACAGAAAAGTGAGGAAAATTTGATTTTATTCAGCTAAATTTGAGATTTGCCGGGGATTCTGGGTAGGGAAACGGGGGATCCACGCAAGCCATATCTCACTGGACTCCCCAGGGTGTCTAGTTTTCAGAAAAGTATGGGTTTGGTAGGTTTCCCTAGATGGCCGCTGAGCCCGGGGCCAAAAACCCAGGTCCCCCCCCTTGCAAAACCAGGTAGTTTTGTGATAGGTAATTTTGATGTCTCCACAATACGTTTTGAGCCCTTGCCTGTCGCGGGTACTTGACCCACCCACACCAGTGAGGTGCCATTTTTATCGGGAGACTTTGGAGAATGCGGGGTGGGTGGAAGTTTGTGGATCCACGCAGATTCAAGAACTTTCCATCACAGAAATGTGAGGAAAATGTTTTTTGTTTTTTTTTACAAAGTTTGAGGTTTGCAAGGAATTCTGGGTAACAGAACCTGGTGAGAGCCAGACAAGTCACCCCATCCTGGATTCCCCCGGGTGTCTAGTTTTCAAAAATGTATAGGTTTGCTAGGTTTCCCTAGGTGCCACCAGAACTAGGGTTCAAAATCTACAGCTTTGCAATTTGCAAAAAAAATGTCAGTTTTCACTGTAAAAATGTGGTGTGTCCACGTTGCGTTTTGGGCCGTTTCCTGTCGCGGGCACTAGGCCTACCCACACAAGTGAGGTACCATTTTTATCGGAAGACTTTGGGGGATGCAGGGTGGGGGAATTTTGGGGATCCATGCAGATTCCAGAACTTTCCATCACAGAAATGTGTTGTTTTGACAAAGTTTGAGGTTTGCAAGGGATTCTGGGTAACAGAACCTGGTGACAGCCACACAAGTCACCCCATCCTGGATTCCTCTGGGTGTCTAGTTTTTGAAAATGTATAGGTTTGCTAGGTTTCCCTAGGTGCTGGCAGAGCTAGGGTTCAAAGTCCACAGCTAGGCACTTTAAAAAAAAGGGTCCGTTTTCACTGTAAAAATGTGGTGTGTCCACGTTGCGTTTTGGGCCGTTTCCTGTCGCGGGCACTAGGCCTACCCACACAGAGAGGGACCATTTTTTTGGGAAGACTTTGGCAAATGCGGTGTGGGTGGAATTTTGTGGATCCACGCAGATTCCAGAACTTTCCATCACAGAAATGTGAGGAAAATGTGTTTTTGTTTTACAAAGTTTGAGGTTTGCAAGGGATTCTGGGAAACAGAACCTGGTGAGAGCCACTCAAGTCACCCCATCCTAGTTTCCTCTGGGTGTCTAGTTTTAAAAAATGTATAGGTTTGCCAGGTTTCCCTAGGTGCCGGCTGAGCTAGGGTTCAAAATCCACAGCTAGACATTTTTTTAAAAAAGGGTCTGTTTTCACAGTAAAAATGTGGATTGTCCACGTTGCGTTTTGGGCTGTTTCCTGTCGCGGGCTCTAGGCCTACCCACACAAGAGAGGTACCATTTTTATCGGGAGACTTAGGGAAACACAGAATTGTAGAGCAACTGTTATTACCTATTGACTTTTGATGCATTTCTGCCTTCCAAATGTAAGACAATTGGTAAAAAAGAAGTCACTTTGAAAAATGTCCTATTATTCACATGCTAGTATGGGTACCCACAATTTTGGAGATGTGCAAATAGCTACTGTTTCTAAACTCTATATTTTGTTCCCATTTCGGAAATACATAGGTGTCTTTCATACCGATTTTTCACAGTTTTTATTTTCCCAAATGAATTGCTATATACCCGGTACACAATAAAAACCATTGCAAGACACTGCTCAGTTATTGGCTCTGGGTTCCTCAGGTTCTTGGTGAACCTACAAGTCCTATATATCCCCACAACCAGAAGGGTCCAGCGGATGTAACGGTATATTGCTTTCAAATATCTGTCATACTTGGAAGAAGTTACAGGTGAAAACGTTTGCACAAATGGCTCTTTTTTTCAACTCATTTTCAATTTTTCCTATTTTCAGCTGTTAGTTTCTATAAAAAAAACCTTGAAGGATCTACACAAATTACTCCTTGCTGAATTCAGAATTTTGTCTACTTTTCTGAAATGTATAGCTTTCCAGGATCCATTATTGCTTTCATACCCATTTCTACCATTAACTGGAAGGAGGTTGCAAGCACAAAAAATAGCAAAAATAGGCTATGTCCCAGTAAAATGCCAAAACTGTGTAAAAAATGTTGGTTCTCTGGCAAAAGTCTGTCAGTCCCTGAAAGCTGGGAAGATGGTGATTTCAGCACCACAAACCCTTTGTTGATGCCATTTGCAGGGAAAAAAACAGACGCTTTCTTCTGCAGCACTTTTTTCCAATTTTTCCGAAAACCCCCAAAATTTAGCTGTGTTTTGGCTAATTTCTCAGGGAAATCAACAAACCCTGGGTACCTTTAAAATCCCCATGATGTTGGAAGAAAAGGACACAAATTTGGTGTGGATACCTTATGTGGTCAAAAAGTTACAGGGGCCTAAGCGCGAACTACCCCAAATAGCCAAACAAAGGCTTAGCACGGGGGGGGGGGGGAAGGCCTAGCAGCGAAGGGGTTAAGAAGAGTAATTTATTTTGGCTTGTGTGGCTTCAATACATCAGTATGTAAACACCATCCTTTATAGGGGTTCCTGAAAATGTCATAAAACCAATTTGTGACCACAGTCATGGACAACTCCAAAACCATACTGGCTGTCTGCATAAATCGTCACATCCAAATTCTTGATGAGCAGCAAGCTGTAGTTAATGCAACCAATTCACTGCTGAAGATATGTTTGGCAGAGAAGATGCTTTAAAAATCTAGGAAATGGAACATACTGCATAGGCACCTCTCAATGCTCCATATTGGTCTCTCAAGCAAGAACCATTAACAAACAATGTCAAATCAGCCATTTCCAAAGGTGTTTTTTTTTTTTTTTTTAACGTTTTATTGTACATAAAACAAGATCTGCAATTACATTTCTGATGAAGGAGATAATACTTTGACAATGTCTCACCAATCAACATCGTATATAGTGATACACAAGTTTCACAGTTTCGATTATTATACCTCATCATCCGAGTCTCGATCTACAACAGGAGGGGTACATATATGGCCTCTATAGGCATTCCATTTGCCCCACACTTTCCCCCATTTCTTTGGGCACCCTCTGTGAATATACGTAGCCTTCTCAGCCGCCATGATCATGTCCATGTCCCTGCACCACTCTGACAGGGTTGGGGCTTGCGCCGCCCCCCATTTCTGAGCTATATTCCGCTTAGCTATCATCATCCCCGTCGTTGCCCACTATCGATCCATGTGGTTGAGGTTCGTTAGCTCCCATATGTTCAATAGGCAACATCTGGGATCAAGCGGGACTGGGTTCTCGCTAACCTCTGTGATAGTGTCCATCACTGCCGTCCAGTATAGTGTAATCAGCGGACATTCCCACAAAGTGTGATAAAAGGTGCCTAATTCGTCATATTGGCGCATACAGCGCGGGTCGGTGGCTCTACCTATCTTATGTATTATCACCCTTGTGTAGTAGGTCCAATGCAGTATTTTTAGCTGTATCAGACGCAGCCTAGAGGAGACCGGTACCTCTCTAGGCGATGCAATCGCATCCTGCCAGTCAGTGTCATCTAAGTCCCCAACCTCTGCACGCCAGACTGCCCGGAGTCGTACCAGGGGGTCCGTTTGATTATTAACAATTTTCCGGTAAGTAAGAGAAATTGCTTTCTTGTCTAAGTGGTCTGTCAACAGTCGGTCCTCTAAGGGGGACGATTCAGGGAGTACCTCTGCTGCTGGAACAGCTGCTTCCAGTGCATGTTTAACCTGCATATATCGAAACTGTTCACCAGGAGCCATTTCGTAGTGTTCCTGTAGGGAGCCAAAGGTGACAACCTTTCCCTCTTTCCAGAGATCCCCCAGCCGGGAAATCCCTATCAAGTCCCACTTTTGAAACCCCATGCTCTTTCCCAGGGTACCCAGCCTGCCAGTGTCCCATATTGGGGTGTATTGCGTAAGTTTGTCAGCCCACCCCAGGTGCTGTGTCACCGTGTGCCAAACATGAACCGTGTGCGCTGTTGGTCCCAGGAGGCCTAATGTTTTCTGTTTGTTGTAGAGTACCCTATTGACTCCCCCCGTTCCCAGAGCTACTCTGTCTAAGCAGTATGCAGGGTCAGTGTCAGGTGCATGAATCCACTGATTGATTACTATCAGTTGTGAGGCCCAGTAGTATGCCCGAACGTCGGGTAAAGCGATACCCCCGTCGTACCAGCTTCTAATCAGTTTACTCGCGGCCACTCTTGCCGGCTTGCTATCCCAAAAGAGATTAGTGACTTCCGAGTTTATTGCTCTAAAGTACGAGTCAGGGACTCGGCAGGGCGTGTTGTGTAGGGCATATAGAAATCTGGGTAATGCCATCATTTTAAAAAGTGCCGCCCTGCCCAGTAGGGTGAGTGGCAACGCTCTTCAATGTTTAATTTCTCGCCTCAGCCTCTGTAACGGTGCTTGAAGATTGAGCGCCTGGAATTCGTCTGGGTCGGACGTTACATGTATCCCAAGGTACTTAAAGCTATCTGTTACTATCTTGACCATACAGCCCCAAGGCAGCCTGGGAGGTGGTTTATGCAAAATATACAATACAGACTTCTCCCAATTAATTGTGTACCCTGATACCGTCCCAAACACCTCACAGATGTTCAGTAGTGCATGAAGGGACCGTGTGGGGGAAGCTATATATACCAGGACGTCATCGGCATAGAGGGAGATACGATCCTCCCATCCCTCCCTCCACTTTAAACACCGGATTACTGGGTCCCACCTAATCCAGGCAGCCAACGGTTCCAGGACCAGTGCGAACAGAAGTGGCGGCAGCGGACAACCCTGCCGCGTCCCAGAGCAAATTCCCGTGAGATGTGTCCATTAGCCACCACATGTCCGATAGGGTTGGCATACAGTAGGCGTACCCAGGAACAGAATTTAGGCCCAAACCCCAAATGTTGGAGGACAGCGAAAAGAAACGCCCATTCCACGGAGTCAAAGGCCATTTTCGCGTCAAGAGACAGGACTGCTGCGTCCTCCCGTATTGTATGCTTTCGTCCCAGGACGCTATGTAGGCGCCGAAGGTTCAAAGCTGTATTCCTTCCGGGCATGAATCCCGATTGGTCCGGGTGGACCAATTTAGTGAGGTAGGAGGTCAGTCTGAGTGCCAATGTTTTGGCCAAAATCTTGGCCTCTGTGTTAATCAATGATATCGGCCGATATGATGCGCACTCCGCAACGGGTTTGCCAGGTTTATGGATGGCCACTATGGTAGCTATACGCTGATCTCTAGGAAGCTCGCCTTGGGCCTGGCTTGCTTCATACATTTTCAACAGGTAGGGGGCCACCTTATCAGCCGTAGGTTTATATAGTTCTATGGGGATGCCGTTGGGGCCGCTGGCCTTACCCGACTGTAGCTTGTGGATGGCCACCTTGAGCTCATCTGCTGTGATATCTACATCAAGCCCTTCGGCCTCCTCTGATGTGAGCACCGGCATGCGTATGTCCCTAAGGAAGTCGAGTGCTTCCTGGCCAAAGGTGTCTTTTTAATGTCTGGTCTTGGTTTTGTATATTCCTCAGTCACCTCTATACAGTTGTAGTCTGGTTCTCCACCAATTTGATCTATTTCCCTGTCTTCACAACTCTTGTCTGAAATAGGAAGTAATGTTGCTTAGTTCAGAACATTGCATCTCTGAATAGAAATGCTCTTTGCTGCAAGTATGATTGGCTCATAACCAGTCAGTCTGCTGTTAGTTACATGTTCATTTTTGTTCTTGTCAAAAAGGATTTTAACTGAATTTGGGACATATACAATTAAAGAAGGGCCCATAATAATCCATTCACTTTGTTCAATGGCAATGCAAACAGCTGCAACCGATTTCAAACAACTTGGAAAACTTACAGCTACTGGATCCAACACATTTGAAAGATATGCCACTGGGTGCATGAAATCTCCATGTTTCTGTGTAAGAATCAAACATGCACATCCATTCCGCTCATGACAAAACTGAAAAAACGCTAAATTGTTATCAGGCATTCCGACTGCAGGCGCTTGACACAAACTCTCTTTACGTTTTTTAAATGTATCAACACATTCATCATCAAATGGTACCAGATCTTGGACATCACTACATGTTAACCTTACTAAAGGCTTTGCAGTCAAGGACTAGTTTGGAATCCACTGACCACAGTACCCAACCCCTGACAACAGTACCCAACAATTCCAAGAAACACCTGAACCTCCCCTCTGGATGGTTGGATGACTACATTTCAGAATTGCAGAAACAGGATGTTTTGAGACTATTCCCACACCATTTTCAATAAGGTGTCCAAGATAGATGACTTCCTTTTTACAATACTGCATTTTAGTCAGAGAATCCTTATGTCCATTTTCAGCAAGATGATTTAACAAGGCAATTGTGTCAAATTTACAATCCTCTTTTGTCTTAGATGCAAATAGGTCGTCAATATAATGCACTAAGACTGAACTGCAAGGCAACTTCAAATTCTCCAGATCTTTCTTCAGGATTTGGCTACAAATCGAAGGACTTCCCATCTACCCTTATGGGATTCTATGCCACACGAGAACTTTCTACAAAAATTGAAACGCAAAAAGGAATTGCGATTCCTCATGCAAAGGAATTGAAAAGAACGCTTGGCATAAGTCAATGACTGTACACCATTCTGACTCTTTGGAATCTGAAACAAAATTACTGCTGAATTCAGTACCACTAGAAACATGGAACAACAATTTTATCAATCTTGTGGAGATCCTATAAGATTCTCTACTTGCAATTAGGCTTTTTAATTCCTATCACATGAGAGTTACAAGGACTATCAAGTACCTTCCAGAGGATTCCCTGCTCAATAATTTTTTCAGTCACTGTCTTCATTCTTTCTTCTGCCTGTTTTGTAAGTCTGTGTTGTCTTGATCTAGGAAATATTGCAACAGGTTTAACTTTTATTTTGACTGACTTTGCTCTTTTAATCAATCCAGTCTCCTTTCCAGTACAATCCCATACCTCATCTTTGACAGTATGCCTTAAATCCAGAGGCAGATTTTCTTCAGCTAAAACTGGGAATAACACAAATCTCGAATCTTGTGAACTTATTTTGAACATAGAATCCTCATCTTGCTTTTCAATTGCAACACCATCCAGTGTGCAATAAATCACATAATTCATTTTGCACAACATGTTCACAGGACTTGATTCACACACAATAAATTAGTGCTTATTTTCTATATGGCAAATGTTAACTGGAGCATCTGCAGTAACCGGATTAATAATTTGTTTACAGCTGATCCCTACAACTTGGACTTCTATCCAAGAGGGGTAGGTTTGGGACAGACACAGAATGAAGTGTAGAATGGGTAACCCCCGTATTGATTAAAAATTAAATGGGATGTCCACTGACGACTACTTCAACATATGGGCCACTATCGTCTACCTCTAGGACTGTTTCAAGTATGCAGCCCCTCCCCACCCCCCGGCACCGTCTTTGCAGCATCACTGGGGCTGTAGGCTTTAGCATTCAAAATCATTTCTGACTCTGCAGATTCTGTTCAGAATTTTGCATATTTGGGACCATCACATTATTTCTCTGCTTCTGTTGAATTTGTTCTACATTCCCCTTAGGATTATAACTGCATTCCCTCTTTCAGTGCCCGATTTTCCCACAGAAGTGACAAGCTGTATTCTTTTTCATCATTTCAACATTCATATTCATAGCATCACCTCTACCACCACATTGTATCTGCATCTGATTCATTCCATTCATACCAGTCTGAACAAAATTCATATTTGAACCCATTTGATTTTGAGATTCTTTTTCCAATTGCTTTGTTTGGGCAATCACCAACTTCTTCTTAATGCCTTTCTGCTTCATATCAACATAGCCTCTACTATATTTCGCCAATTTCAACATTTCATCCATACTCTGTCTTCCAATACAATTCACTCTGCTGAAGGCTTACAATTCACTCTGCTGAAGGTATACTAATGTCTGGCCTCAAACTACTCACGAAAATAGACACTAATCCACTAGCCCCATCCCTTTCTGGATATTTAACTCCACTATGACTCTTGAAAATCAGCATAAGCCTCTCATAAATGGCATGCATTGACTCTTTCTGCTCTTGCGAAGTTCTCAAATTTTATTCCAATTTATATCCTTTTCAGGAACTTGTTTTTTAAATGCTCAATAACATTTTTGTATTTGGTAGCTACCTCCTCAGATGGAGCACCCCTAGAGTAATCCTTGCTGGTTCTTGTGTAGGCCATCCAACAATAGTGTTATACTCAGCTCACAAATCACTAGGATCCTCAATCTCAAACAGCATATTCAAATCAGCCCACAACATCTGGGAAATATGTGTCAACATATGCATCTCTTCATACCATTTTTTGGATCTTCTCTCAATTTTGGAAAATTATTAGTAAATGCATGCAAATCAGCTCATGACCATGGCACAGGGATGTGGAATTCCTATAGTCCGACACCCAGGACATACTGTTTGGGGTCAAGGGCAACAAGTTTTCATGTGTATTTTGTCCTTGGGACAAGTAGGCCCAACCCCCTGCAGCACAAACCCTTTGGCTGCCAGTTTGCAGTCCCACATTATGGATCAGGGAAGGGCACTGTCTGCAATTAAGGTAATATTTTTGCCCATATAATAATGCTGTTCAAACTTGCAGTTATGCTTCATCAATTGAAAGCCTTTATTATTAGGGTGAGCGCTCTAAGTAAATGTTGTAAGCTGCGACTGCACTACTGACAGTGGTCCCAGTATAAAAACGTGTACACACGTTTTCAAAGTTCAGCAATATGAGGCCATGTATAATGTTCCCAGAATGCTCTCTGATTTGATGCAAAAATTTGCAGAAGCTTGAAAGCAAGATTGATGATTCTTTGCTTTCAAAATAAAATGTTCGTAAAAGAAATGAAAGCAGGAAAAAAAACATTTTGCTAAACTACTGGAAAATTTCAGGTACAATTTCTTTGCAGCATCATTTAGTAACATGTGTTGATGCATGCTAGTATTTACCAAAAATCTTCATAATGGAAAATCAGTGTAACCAGTTTCAATAAGATTGGAAACAAAAATAAACGAGCATTGGCAAAGCCAGTAGGTCTGAAATTGGTGGTCAGCTTTGATGGAGCAGGATTTCATAAAGAAACCTGCTTGAATGAATACCCCCATAATACGTACTAACAGTAAGTAGTAATAGAAAATTAACATGCACCTTACATGAACACAAGGGAAAACTGCTTTGCGCATGCATGCACTAACGTGAGATAACGCATGTAAGAACCAAAACCGTATTTACATTATGCTTTGAAAGAAACGAGAAACAATGCATGACTAGGCCACATGGGCATTTTGTAGTTTGCATGTTGCAGCTTGCTTTGAAATTATAAATAATACCGTTTTTGCATAAAGCTATGCTAGGAAAAACGCTAACAGGGAATAGTACAAAGGTGGGTGGTAAACAGTGAAAACTACATTATCCTATAAATAATGAATGTTCATTTTCAATTTGCTATAGTGAGCTGGATGAGATGCCATTTTCCTTAACTTAGCCGGATAAAGGAGGGGCAGGATAAACGAGTGAAATTGATCTGACAAAGGCACGCTGAAGCGCTGAGCACAGCAGAAGAAGTGCAAGGGTTGAAGGCCAATGTGATGATCGCTTGCCAAGAGATGTGACTGACCGTGGGACAGAAAGACTCCTTCCGCGGACATTGCTTAAACTTATATGCAATTGTAACATGAATTAAACTGTGTGAATGGAACAATCATGATATCATGGGAACGGGTATAGAACAATGAATATGTTCAATGTCTGAATGAAGTCACCATGGTGTGACATACCACCCCCAAAGTCCACCAATCAACTGTTTAGTTACGTTAAATGTTTCAACTGACATGTAGGTTTTAGGGTATAACTGGGGTGCCTTTAGGGGTGTGGTTAGGTCAGTCTGAGAGAGAGGGGAGATGCGTCGCTGTCCGTCGGTTTGCAGAGAGGCCTAGCTGTTCCTGTCCTGTCCCGTTCCTGTCCCTGTAATCTTTGTCCCCTGACTCTATTTCAGGGGACCCCCACCATCACTTTGGCCAGAGGGGTGGTTTTCTACAGATCCTTTGGGTTTGTATTATTCTGACTCGTTCTTGCACAATTTACCTGCAAATGTATTTTGTCTCTGAAACTTTTGTCTCTTCATCTATCCACTCCTTCATGCACAATGTCATTATTTGATTGATGAGTTTGTCTCTATCTGAAATTGCCGATGTTTTTCTCTCCCTTTGTGAGTTCATTGTTTGCACTTGTGACCGTATGCATTGAGCATTTTATCATTTAATTTCAGATAAACTTTATTAACTTCAACGAGAGTCTGTGTTTATTTAGTTGATTGAATGATTAGTCAGATAAGGAGTATCATTACCATCAACTATTCAACTAATTGGTTCATCGACCAAGTAGAAGGAAAGTTGATGTATAAATTAGATAAGTATTTTGGAAATTACATACATGAATCTTAGGAGGGAAAGAATTGAACATATATAAATTGACCCCAGCGCATCAGGGATTTGGGTGAATGTGTATGGGCCATTGTTCTGTGATATTATTGACTATTGATGCCTGATTAGGCATTGGCCTCGCGCTGGATCAGTTTCTTGGTAGCAGAGGATGGTTTAATTATTGATCAGTTTGGTAATGATTATTGATTATATACCTCAAGATTGGAACAACAAGCCTAGCCAATACACACAAGTGTGCATGTGACGCACCTCCCCACAGCACAATCTCCCAAAAAAGAGTCCAAGATTCTGAGCCTGTTTGCTCAGACCGTGTGCACCTCCACCGCTCCCGCTGTTCCCAAGGATCAGTCTCCAAGACCAAGAGTCAATTATAACACCAATGTGGAGTGCACCACCAACAATCGAGGAAAGAAATTCTGTCCATCCATTGGGTAACAAAACAAGTAATTTCTTTATTCTTCTTTTAGTTAAAAGACAGCAGCCAAACAGCCGACGCTTGTCGTCCAGACTGGACTTCATCAGGGCTGCAATATATATAAAACATAAAGTGTATAATACAACATGGAAAACCACAAATGGACAGAAGCAATGACAACAAACATAATATAACTAACAAGACATTTAAAATCAATCTTATAGCCATGAATGTACCATGGTTAAAGGGCATATTAGCCGCTACACTCCTTAAGCACAGTTAGGTTAGAAGATCACAAAATTAGAGCAAGCATGGCATTAGATACATATGCAGTCATGTCATATTGCCATATTTTAATACATTGTTAACAAAGCATGTTTAACATAGTTAAAACAAAATATAAATCAGAAGAATCAATCAGGAGCACAGTGGACAGGCAAGAAAGAAGGAGAAAAGAGGAAAGAAGGGAAATTGTGAAAAGTGAGGGAAAACAGCCACCGAGTGTGTTTAGAGATCCTAGGCTAATTGGCGATGTGCACCCAGAGAACAACGGGTGAAAGGGCAACTGTTGGCGCATACCTTGGAAAATTAGAATAGACACTGCGAGAAAATGATCTCAAACGTTAGTAGAAAAAGTAGTATGGCAGAACTAGTCGTTGATTGCACTGCACCTGTACCCTCCTCAATCCAGGGTCAGTTGATAAGTGAGACGGCTCCTGTGCCTGTAGAAAATAATAGTAAAAAAGAGAGGGAATAGAAATATAAGGTATAACATCTGGTCTTAAATCCAGTGTCATATAAGCATCTGCCTATCAAATTGAGAATGCCAGAAAGCTAACAGTGAGACAAAACGGGCATACTTGGCACGTCCACTAATCCGGCATGAACATATAGAAGGGGCATATTATAATATCAATCTATGGGCATAGGTGTACCTATGAGCGGGCCCCCAAACGCCCGCAGGCAAAGGGAAATAGAATTCAATTGTAGGCGTACAAAAAGCGACGCGTTAAACGCACCGGCACGAGCTAAAATGCATCTCAGTACCGGCAATGTAATGTGTGACCGAAACAGATGTATAGTTCCAAAGGACCTGAGGGGACCGGGATCAATCATAGTAAAAAATGTGCCCGGAATTCAAGTAGGCCCCCTCGATTGGTATAATCACTACAAATACAAAAGTTAACGTCAGTGGTAAGTATAAAACAATATCTATATAATAGAAAACCACCAGTCTCCATAAGCTGTGGGTGAACTAGATCCCCCGGAAGTCCCAGTGAGGTCTTACCGTGGTCCGCTATATATAGTCCCAACAAGTACAAAAGTTAACGTCAGTGGTAAGTATACAACAATATCCATGGAATAGGAGACCACCTGTCCGTGTACTGTGGGTGAGCTAGATCCCCCCCCCGAAATCCCAGTGAGGTCTTACCTTGGTCCGCTATATCCGGGGCCCCTGCAGTCTCCTGCATACAGATTCAAAGTGGAAACCGAGCACCATAAGCGCCCAGCTTAAATTGAGGTCGCGTGATCACGCGGGAAGTTCCTGCGTACAAAGTAAGGGAGTATCTAAAGAGTATATCTGACTGCCAGGGAGTGTACAAAAATTACACATAGCTAAGGGAAGTCAGAGTTGCCACCCGTCCTTAATAACCACGCGGATCCTACACAAAGGGAGTATCTAAACAATATATGTGACTGCCAGAGAGTATGCAAAATTACACATGGCTAAGGGAAGTCAAAATTGCCACCCGTCTTTAGTAACCACGCCGATCCTACACAAAGGGATATCTAAGACTACACCTGACCATCGGAGAGCATCCGAAAATGCCCATGGCTGTCCCAAAATCAAGACTAGCCATGCGCCCTCTATGATTGCGCCGATGCCAACAGAGAAAAGGGAACGGAACAGAAAATAGAGACTAGAGTGCATCGGGGAGAGCTGTCATGTCTCGGGAGCTCACAAGCACATACAAAAAACACTGGCGCAACCAAGGCACCCCAGAAAAGGATTCAATAGAAGATAAAATAGGAATAAATAAAAGATAAGAGTAAAAATAAAAATAAAAATGAAAAATAAATATAAAAGAGGAGCAAAAGAAAATGTAATCCAATTAGATACAAGAGGCTCAGGATAACCTCACCGACAGTCTTGGTTATCTATGGAATACAAGGTTAGTAGTCAGAAATGAGAATGTAGCCAGTCCAAAAAAGTAGAGTGACCCTATCAACAAATTAACATTTTTAAGCCACATTTGTGTACTAGATGTTAGGACATTAAAGTGTTTATATAGACTTCTCAATAAAACACTAATGTATATTGCGTTTGGACGATAATTGTTCAGTGCACAGTAGATTTCATATTATCCAGGGATTTTGCAGCCTAATGTAGATTGTGGGACACAGAGTGCTAACATGTGATGTTATAATGTTAAGGCACCAAACATCTTAAGCAAAAGATGGTATTGAGAGACATTGGTATTATAGGGACTAGTCAGCAGGTAATGACAATGTATAATGCACAAGAAGAATGTCATATCTGTGGAATAGTGCAGTAAAATGTCCGGATCCCTATAGAAAGTAGTGTAGTTTGTCATCTGTGTTGTGACCCAGTGTGACACAGCGCAGTCGACAAATCCAGCCAGCCTCATTTCGTCTGAGGGCCAGCTCTCTGTCCCCTCCCCTAGCTCTTGGGGGACATGATCAATTGCGTGGAACCAGATCACTGGTTTCCCCGCATGATGTTCTGTCATGTGGGCTGTCATTGGGTACCTGGTGACCTGTGCCTTTATAGCTCGTACATGCTCTTGAATTCTGGTTTTGAGGGCCCTAACCGTGCTCCCTACATAAATAGTATTACAACTGCAGCCAATGACATATGAGACAAACGTTGATTTACAGGTAATAGTGTGGCGAATGGTGTACACTCGCTCCGTGTTGTACTGGAAGTGTTTCTGTTTGTTCTTGCCATATTGGCAAATGTTGCACTCCGTGCATGTATAAAACCCCAGTGTTTTTTTGGTGAGCCAATTCCTTTCTGGTGGATTGGGAATTATATAACTGGGGCACAATTTATCCCTAAGGGTGTTACCTCGTCGATATGTTATTTTCGGTTTTGTTGTAATAGTGCCCCTAAGGCCAGGCACATCCAGTAGTAGGGGCCAATGTTTAGCAAGGGTCTTGTAGATGTTCTGACTGTCTTGAGTGAACTGAGTAACAAACTGGATATTGGAGGTCTTGACAAATGTATTGGTGTTAAGCTTATGTTGTTTAAGCATGTCTGTCCTTGTTCTCTGGCTGACCTTCCGCTCCGCCTGTAGCAGAACTTTCTCCTTATAGCCCCTCTTTTGTTTTAACTCGAAAAAGTTAGTGTCCTGTTCTATGTTGTCTAGAAGTACAGGTACGGAGATACCTGAGGAATCCTGGGAATGGAATTTAGCCTGAAATAGGCAGAAGAAGAGTGTGGTAAAGAAATCACACTGCAGAAGTACTTTGTCTGTTGTAATAATACCTTAGCTACGGAGGGCTGAAGGTGTTATATTTATGGAAATTTCGTATGAGAGTAGAGTGTCTGAAATAGCAAAGGGTCCACTTCCGAAACTCTAGCCTTTTCCCCAGGGGAGTACCAAGACCTCTTTTCACACCAAAAAGTCCTCTTGCGAAACTTTGGCCTTATCCCTAGAGGAGTAATAGGTCCACCTGGAGCTTGTTTGAAGAGTAAAATAGCGCTGGACGTTATTAGGACTCGTAGTGAAGAAAACCTCTCGGAAAGGTGAAAACTATCTCTTTATTAGTGGAACAGACAAGGTAGCATTGTTTTGTGTTGTTACTAATCGAATTTTTGATTAGGGGGACTTAGAAAAATATTGCCGTATTATTTTGTAAAGGGAGGGTCAGTGGAAGGAGTAATACTGACGTCAGAAAAAGCTGCACTGGCATTGGTCAGGCAGCGGACGTGTACTGAGCTGTGATTGGTTAGTTGGTGTGAGCGGATTAGATTAACAGAACCAGAATACCCGCAATTTGAATCGCTGATGACATGTAAAAGAGGTAAGCGGCGCAGGGAGGCTATGGACTACAGGTGATGGGGAGTTCCCTATTTACTTAAAATACTCTCTAGGATACAAGTTAACCCCTATCTTTTTGGTCCATTTACCACGGGATAAAAGATAAAACCCGTAAAAGAGGTATCAGACAATGCTTACCGGTATGATGTATAATGACAAACCGGGGTAAAAGAAACAACCCGTAAATGAGCTATTAGATACTGCATACCTGCGTAATGTACAATGGCGCAGGGCAAATAAGAATGAGACCCAGTATCACTAAATCGCCCGATAGAAGTAGTACAGGCAAGGGGTCACGGTGATTATAACTGAAGCTGTGCAAAAGAACAAGACAGGCACATGATAGGTAGCAGGCAATACAATAGATTAATGAGATATCAATAAATAGAAGAACGAAAACCTTTTTAGTATCTGAAATTTATGCTTATACTCTAAGGGTAGGATTGAGAATACTCTTGAGAAACATCTAACTGTTCCTTATATTTGAGAAAATCGTAACAAAAAGTACAGTATAGAATATGAAGAGTAGATATATCGCATGAGGCTAAAATATATCTCCGAGTACATTATAATACAATACTGTACCTTGTTTCCTACACAGGAATTTGGGCCTGATCAATTGATAAAGATTGGCTCCTAAAATAAAAAAATATATAACAGTGACATAAAAAGGATCACTCGTAACTAATTAAAACCACCTCCGAAATTGGAACAGGAGAGAAATACAGAAAAAAACTGAGGGTAAGTTTATCAAGGAAATATAAAAGGATACTAGTGCACAATAAAGTTGATATATAATAATGCTTGGCAAATAATAAAATAAATACATCTTTAATAGGATTAACACCCATTGGAGATTGTATCCCAAGCTGTTTTACTCAGCTGAAAGAATCCCCCTTTCTCAAGTAAGTTATGGGAAGGGCTACTTGATAAAGGGAATGAACCAGTAGCAAAGAGTATTTTAATAATACGTTCATTATTTTCAGGATACCATTAAAACAATACATGAAGATAAGATATCCTGGAAAAGGTGCAACGTGATTTATAGATGTCTGCATACTCGGTATCTCCCTGGTAATTCAAACTTGGGTGAGATTATATATATTTCTCACTTTTTACTTTTTAATTGAATTAAAGATAATCTCAATGACTAAGGTTTTGAAATAACCATGTACCTGGTCTCAATGAACTTTACAATTAAAGGCTATAACAACTATATTTTAATAGAGGGTGCACTGAACCAAAAGAGTCAATGTTTACATATAAAAAATAATGTTCTCTAATTGTATTTTTTATTTTATTTTTAGATGTATAGTCTGTTTTTATGAATTTTATGAATAAAGTTGTGAATTGTGTATAAGTCCTGAAGAAGGTGTCAAGAAAATAAAAAGATACACCGAAACGCTGCGGTCGACACATTGTTCTTAGACAACACTATTATTTGAGTTAATGCATTGATACATTGTCCTTTCGTCTGTTGTGTTTGTTTTATACAAGTATAAAATTGATGTGGGAACTAGACACCTATAATGTTTTTATGAAAAGTTTGATGAACATGCATTGTGGTCAATTAGATGCATCATTATGATGATTTCTTACAGTTTTTAAACATTGTAATCAATAGCAGATCTTTTGTGCATTATATGTAATAAAATTTATATTTTTCCAAAGAGACCTGTCAAGACATTTAGTATTGGAGTGTGTGATTTGGTTCAGTGCACACTATTTGAGGTTAGTGAATTTGACACATAAGGGAATTTTGTTTTTGATAAGTGATAACTACCCGGTCCCTTCTGGTCTAACTGGGGTAACTCTCTCTTTTTTTGGGTTTGTTGACAGCTCCTGTAACTGGAGAGTTGATATAGAGTCATATGGATACTCTACGTACATTTGGCTTTTCTGAAGACCAATTCAACAAAATAATTAATGGTACATCAAAAACTATTAGTACAGTCACCTTATCAAAAAATGACGATGAAAGGTGGAATAATTTGTGGAATTTAAAAAGAAAATAATCCATACGTAATTACACTCAGATTTCATAATTGAGTACTGTAAAAAGGAAATTATTCCCAAAGGGCGACAAATTAAAAATGAGCCTGGATTATTTGTCAAAAACGAGAAATTTAAAGAGAACTGGACATTAATTGCAAACCGATGCAGCCGTGATTGGATGCTTTTAATACTAGAAACGGCTCAAGAAATAATAATAATAGAAAGAGAGGAAATAGAAAATTTAGAGAAACAGCTTAAAGAAAGTGTAGCACTAGAAGAGGCGAAACAAAAACTAGATGAGATAAAAGAGGATATAACTGGATATAAAGAGTACCTGATTAATAAGAAATCCAACAAGTTAAGAAAGGATATTGCCAAATTTAAAACAGCGGTAGTATATCCGTACCTCCAAAAGGACTATTATGACCAACCGGTACAGACAGGATATAATCCTAGAAATACTCAGTATAATATCAATAAATATTTTAAGAAAAATTTAACCTTTTCAGATACATCTTATACCAGTTCGGACTCAGAGGGAGAGAGGAGTTCTGACATACGAGGTAGAAATGATCCTAGAGAAGAAACAGCAGGACAGAGTTGAGATTATCCAGTTTTTTTAGGACAACAACAAAGGAGACACCCCCAAACATTCAGGGTACGAGGGAGAGGGCGATTTACAAACCAACCCAGAGAGACAGGACTGAGAAGGCCTTATATGAGAACCCGGAGCCAGAAGGAATGGGAGTAGAGAACATGAAGGCCCCCATAATCAATCTCTCTTGCAAAATACTAACGAAGGATGAAACAGCAATATTAGAAAAGGTATTAGGCTTTGCCCCTGGCGCTCCAGCCTGTAAATTTACAATAGAAAAAGATATAAGAGATATTTTTAGAAAGATCAGAATATATATATATTTTTTTAAAACAGAGAAGGTAATATCAGTAATAATAAATCAGGTCTTAAACCTCCATCAACATGGACCCCAGCAAAACATTTAGTGGGACAGGAAGTTGACACTTTTGAAAAAGTGATAACAAAGGGACTTGAAAACCTTCTAAAAGATAACACATAGGTGAATAAAAATCTGTCACTAGAACAACGGAGAGCATTAAAGAATCTTCAAGATTGCGAAATTATAACTATGAAACCCGGAGACAAAGGGGGTAGTATAGTGGTGATGGATACTTTAGACTACAACGAACGTATGCAAGCACTTTTAAATGTACCATCTCACTATAGAAAATCAAGCAGGGAAGAATGGAACGATTTAAAAAGTAGGGTAGACAATATATTAAGGTTAGCGAGAGAAGATGGAATAATATGCAAAAATGAATACAAATTCATGCAAAATGATCAACCAACAATACCGGCCTTGTATGGGCTCCCTAAGGTCCATAAAAACCTTTTGGACCCCCCCCATGCGACCTATTGTGTCTAGTATTGATTCTATTACAGAGCCATTAAGCAAGTATGTGGACTGTTTCATCAGGCCACTTGTAAAACAGCTTCCCTCATTTAATAAAGATACAACAGACATGATCTCCAAAATAGAGGGGTTGAAGTTTAACAAGAGTGGCTAGTATGTTTGGACATTGGGTCCTTATATATTAATATACCACAGAATGACACGGTTGAGATGATAAAGGACTTGTTAAAAAATGAGGAAGGTGATTTATCTCCTTTAAATGAGTTCATTGTAGAATGTACAGAGATGATTCTAATGAACAATATCTTTCTCTTTGGTGACAATTTCTATTGTCAAACCAAGGGGACCAGCATGGGAGCAACCTGTGCTCCCAGCTTAGCATACCTTTATGTAGGTATGTTTGAGAAAAACATATCTATAATGAGATTTCTCCCTACTATGAGAGCCTGAAGAACTGGTCAAGATTTATTGACAATGTCTTTTTTATCTGGGAAGGAGACCAAAAGGATTTAATCTCCTTCATAGAATGGTTGAACTGTGGAGATATCAATCTGAAATTCACATCCAATATGAGTCAAAATTCTGTGGATTTTTTAGATATAACAATAAAAGAAATAAATGATGCACTTTCGGTGGAATTATATACCAAACCATCAGATAGAAACACAATACTGCATCACACTAGTAATCATCCAAAATGTCAAAAGGACAGTATCCCATTTAGCCATTTTTTACGCATTCGACGTAATTGTAGTGACATGAAGGACTTTGAAATCCATGCTAAAAAACAGCAAGATAAGCTATTGGCCCGCGGCTATCCAAAAAGATTAATTAAAAGCTCATACAAGAGAGCGAAATACTATAATTGGGATAGCTTGTTTGAAGAAAAAGTAACACTAACAGTGTAGAAAAAGGTATTGTAATGGTCACTAACTTCAATAGCATGAGTAATAAATTTAAAAAACTGATCAATAAAAATTGGTTTCTTTTAAACATTCCTGGAAAAATACCTTTAAAGAAACCCATCTTTGCATACAGGAGAAACAAAACAATCCGAAATCACCTGGTGAAAACTTATAAAGAACAAAACACTAAACACCAAAGTAGTGTATTAGATGGTTCAAAACTGATGGGTAACTTCCCTTGCAGCTCCTGCATCAATTGTAAATCTGTAATAAAAGAACAGGAAATTGAATTGAATGGGATACGACATTGGATAAATGAAATGGTTAATTGTAGAACAAAAAATGTCATTTATCTCATTGGCTGTCCCTGCCAAAAAGGATACGTAGGGGAAACAGGCCGTGAAATGAGAGCCAGACTCAACGAACCTAGATCAGCTTTGAGTACAGGAAAAAAGAATGCCCCATTAGTAGAACATTGGTTGGAAGAAAAACAATGAACAGGATCTGAAATGGTTCATTTTAGAAAAAGTGAAGGGATCCATAAGAGGTGGAAATATAGACAGAAAGAGAAAACTGAGAGAGCAATATTTCATGTCTAAATTCAACACGTACACCCAGGGGTTAAACAATAGAGATGAATGGGAAAGATTGATCGGCTGACAAAATGTTTAAGACTGGGTAGGAATACAGGATTACAAATATGCTTAAATAAATATAAAATGAAAGTATGTAACACCACCCTGAGAGTAACAGCTGGCAACATCATCACTGTATTGAAGGTGATGTATTAAGACAACATGAACAACACCATAACAGTCTCAGAATATAAATAGAGGTCTGACAAAATATATTGTACAAGCAGTGAGGATATAATTAGGTTCCTGATACATCGGGATTCACTTATATATAACTCCAAACTGATATCCTGTAAAGGTCGAGGCATTTAAGTTTAAAAATATAAAAATCTTGTTTATTATAAATGATAGGCATGCCTGTTCTGAACATAACAACGTGAGTATGCTACGAGTTTAGATCAACAGGACAACATTGATAAATCGATTGTTTTGAGGTCTGTACATATTCTGATGTGACCTCGATGGCAGTGACACAAATGATGGACAAAAAGGCAATGCCTGTTTCCATCATGACGACTGTGTATGTAATCATACGTTGGTTTGAAATAACAGGTTAGCTGTTAGTGTGTAGCCGCATAAGATAATCCGGGAGAATGATTAATGAATATCCCCAACCCGGAGGGATAATACATTTCAATATAACTCCTATACTCGAAACACCTATAATTTGTAAAATAGGAAAGTCTGACCCTAACATGGATGCCGTGTACGTATTTTGACGTGGCTTAACCCGTAAGGATTATAAAAGGGACGGACTCTCTAAGCGGATTAGATTAACAGAACCAGAATACCGGCAATTTGAATCGCTGATAACATGTAAAAGAGGTAAGCGGCGCGGGGAGGCTATGGACTACTGGTGATGGGGAGTTCCCTATTTACTTAAAATACTCTCTAGTATACAAGTTAACCCCTATCTTTTTGGTACCATTTACCACGGGGTAAAAGATAAAAGCCGTAAGAGAGGTATCAGACAATGCTTACCGGTGTAATGTATAATGACAAACCGGGGTAAAAGAAACAACACGTAAATGAGCTATTAGATACTGCATACCTGCGTAATGTACAATGGCGCAGGGCAAATAAGAATGAGACCCAGTATCACTAAATCGCCCGATAGAAGTAGTACAGGCAAGGGGTCACGGTGATTATAACTGAAGCTGTGCAAAAGAACAAGACAGGCACATGATAGGTAGCAGGCAATACAATAGATTAATGAGACATCAATAAATAAAAGAACGAAAACCTTTTTAGTATCTGAAATTTATGCTTATACTCTAAGGGTAGGATTGAGAATACTCTTGAGAAACATCTAACTGTTCCTTATATTTGAGAAAATCATAACAAAAAGTACAGTATAGAATATGAAGAGTAGATATATCGCATGAGGCTGAAATATATCTCCGAGTACATTATAATACAACACTGTACCTTGTTTCCTACACAGGAATTTGGGCCTGATCAATTGATAAAGATTGGCTCCTAAAATCAAAAAAATATAACAGCGACATAAAAAGGATCACTCGTAACTAATTAAAACCACCTCCGAAATTGGAACAGGAGAGAAATACAGAAAAATACTGAGGGTAAGTGTATTAAGGAAATAGAAAAGGATACTAGTGCACAATAAAGTTGATATATAATAATGCTTGGCAAATAATAACATAAATACATCTTTAATAGGATTAACACCCATTTGAGATTGTATCCCAAGCTGTCTTACTCAGCTGAAAGAATCCCCCTTTCTCAAGTAAGTTATGGGAAGGGCTACTTGATAAAGGGAATGAACCAGTAGCAAAGAGTATATTAACAATAGGTTCATTATTTTCAGGATACCATTAAAAACAATACATGAAGATAAGATATCATGGAAAAGGTGCAACGTGATTTATAGATGTCTGCATACTCGGTATCTCCCTGGTAATTCAAACTTGGGTGAGATTATATATATTTCTCACTTTTTAATTGAATTAAAGATAATCTCAATGACTAAGGTTTTGAAATAACCATGAACCTGGTCTCAATGAACTTTACAATTAATGGCTATAACAACTATATTTTGATAGAGGGTGCACTGAACCAAAAGAGTCTATGTTTACATATAAAAAATAATTTTCTCTAATTGTATTTTTTCTTTTATTTTTAGATGTATGATCTGTTTTTATGAATTTTATTAATAAAGTTGTGAATTGTGTATAAGTCCTGAAGAAGGTGTCAAGAAAATAAAAAGATACACTGAAACGCTGCGTCGACACATTGTTCTTAGACAACACTATTATTTGAGTTAATGCATTGATACATTGTCCTTTCGTCTGTTGTGTTTGTTTTATACAAATATAAAATTGATGTGGGAACTAGACACCTATAATGTTTTTATGAAAAGTTTGATGAACATGCATTGTAGTCAATTAGATGTATCATTATGATGATTTTTAACAGTTTTTAAACATTGTAATCAATAGCAGATCTTTTGTGCATTATATGTAATAAAATGTATATTTTTCCAAAGAGACCTGTCAAGACATTTAGGGGCCGATTCCGATTCAGGCCGGAAATCTCCCCGACCGAGCCGGACCCGGAGAGATTTCCGACCGAATCGGACCCTAGCAGTCCGACCGAACGAGTACGATGCGCACGTATGCTATCGGACTCGATTCGGTCGGACTCCCATTGAAGTCAATGGGAGCCAGTCGTACGATGCGTACACGGGCTCCCATTGACTCAATGGGCACGACGCGAACAAGGGCGCCCCTACAGCGTGTTCCGTGTCGATGCGGGTCGCACCGTACATGCACGTGTAGGGGGACCCATGGGTCCCCCTGTGTGCGACTCGCGCACCTACGCTTCCAGGGGGTCCGACACGGACCCCCAAAGTGCGGCTCCGACAGCTCCTTGGAGCCGGACTGCGCGAGTCGGTCGGAGCGGTCGAGGTGCGCATCGTACCTACCCGGCCGGGAACGTCTCCATTGCGCGGTGCGCGTCGTCCCCGTGCGAGTCGGTCGGAGCGGTCGGGTCCTGCGAACGAGTCGGTCGGAGATTTCGCGAGCGCACGCATCGTACTCGCTCGCCCGGACGCACGTACGACTCGGTCGGGAAATAGGGCTCCGAATCGGATCCGGTTAAGCCGAATCCGATTCGGTGCCCTACCGGCCGAGATCGGAATCGGCCCCTTAGTATTGGAGTGTGTGATTTGGTTCAGTGCACACTATTTGAGGTTAGTGAATTTGACACATAAGGGAATTTTGTTTTTGATAAGTGATAACTACCCGGTCCCTTCTGGTCTAACTGGGGTAACTCTCTCTTTTTTTGAAATAGCGAAGGGTCCACTTCCGAAACTCTAGCCTTACCCCCAGGGTAGTACCAAGACCTCTTTTCACACCAAAAAGTCCTCTTGCGAAACTTTGGCCTTATCCCTAGAGGAGTAATAGGTCCACCCGGAGCTTGTTTGAAGAGTAAAATAGCGTTGGACGTTATTAGGACTCGTAGTGAAGAAAACCTCTCGGAAAGGTGAAAACTATCTCTTTATTAGTGGAACAGACAAGGTAGCATTGTTTTGTGTTGTTACTAATCGAATTTTTGATTAAGGGTACGGAGGCAAGATGGCGTCCGAGTGACATCTCTGCCGCGAAGCTACGCCGATCGGACCCCCTAGACACATCGTTATGCGCTTACCGAAGGCATAATGCGGGAAAATAAAATGCAGAGAGACTTACCCTGGCGTCCGCAAGTCTACTTTTTCTGTTCTGCCGATGCAAGGGACACGTTCACATCTCTCTCCGACTTCGAGGGCCTCAGCACGGATCGGTCATCCCGGATCTTACCTGCCCTACGTGACTCTCCTCCAACGCTGTCAAAGCGTAGAACTTCTTCGGCTTTCCGATGCACGCCGCTCCTCACGAGAAAAGCTACTCTGAGGCTTCAACATTCTGGGCAGCACGTCGCTTTCCTGGTAACTGGATACCTCGACGAGATACAGTGTTGCAGCAACTGGAGTCTTCACAAACAAGTAAGGATGGCTGGCAGGGGGACTAAATCAGTCAAAGGGAAAAAGGTGCCCTCGCTCAGCTCCCTAATGCATACATCCGCACAGCTTAATTCAGCGATAGCGGGCACCCGACAGAGAAGGCTGGACACCCGAGGCACTAAGACTAAGTGTGGCAACGGGGAAGAGACGGAGGGGTGCACTGATAAAAACACTGGTGAAAATCAAGCTGAGAATGTAGAGAAAGCAAAGAAAAATCAAGTAAAATCCCACAAAGAAGCCGGCTACTCCCAACCTTTAATCACCAGCAGCTTTGGTGCAACAGTGGGGCTCGGACCTGGGCCCAAGTCTCTAGGAGAGGCCTCGGCCATTGCCGAGGAGGTGGTGGAGCAGAATGAGAGAATACGGAGTAATCAGACGCTGCCAACTGCACTCTTGGATCCAGCGCTTCCAGGCACTCCCCTCCCCATAGAACAGGTGGCTAAAACAAGCTCTGAGGCACATTCTACTCCCCTAACTCAACTACAACACACAGATGGGGGCTGTGTTGGGGACAAGTCAGCAAAACCCAGCAATAAATCAAGTAAACCAAGTGATGGCGTAAATACTACCGTAGGAATGGTAGAATCTGCAGAAACAACACAAGACACAAGCAATGCGCTATATGGCCACCCACTCAAAACGCCTGATAATCAAGAAAAGTTCTTCTCATTAACGGATGAATCAGAGATTGCAGATATAAGCATTTCTGTATCAAGCGGGGAAGACGACCCAGAATGGTATAGTAGCTCTAATACAGACCCTCAGAAATATAAACATGGCCAGAAAAACTGCAAAAAAAGAAAAATGGGGGTCGCCATAGAAGACACAATATCTCTGACAGAGGGAGTGCCACAGACTTAAGATGGGACTATACTGATACACAGCTCACAATAGAATCAGACACAATGGTCACCTCAAGTGGCAATCAAACAATTACAGGCAGCAACAAAACAGAAGTGGAAGGAGGGATGAAGAATGAGCCGGCACTGGCAGTTGTGCTACACTCCATTAAGAGCTTCCAGGAGGAAGCTAAAGCAGATAGCCGCAGATCACGTTTGGCTGCCAAGAGACTACAAGGGGCCGTCAGGAGGGTCGGCAAAACCTGCGCAGAAATAGCAGATTGAATGGCTTCCGTAGAGGTGCGGACAGAACACCTCGAAAAAGATGTAGCCATACTGAAAAGCCAAAGAGATGAACATGAGAGCATAGTCAAGGACCTTATTTGGAAGATGGAGGAGCAGGAAAACAGGCAGCGCCGCAACAACCTCCGCTTCCTAGGGCTTCCAGAAGGTGCGGAAAAGGACGATCCCAGAAGCTTTATGATCACACTTCTTAAAGGGGCTTTTCCAGAACTACATTCTTGGAACTGGGATAAAGAAGTTCAGCGGGCGCACAGATTCCCGCTAACCCTTGCAAAACGCTCCTCATCAACGCAGCAACATACCCGGGCTATGCTTCTATTCTTTGGGAATTTTCTCCTCCGGCAAACTCTTCATGATCTGGCTAGGCCCACTAGTAGAAGAACCGTTGAGGGAATCACCTTTTTTTACCAGACCTGACTTTGCCCATGCCACGGTCGAACGCCGATGGAGACTAAGGCAGCTCTTTGTCCCCTTTCAACAACTTGGAGCTGCTGTGTATCTTCAGAACCCTGCTAGACTAAAGATCGTATACAAGGGGACAACACGCAGCTTTGTTTCAGAGATTCAGGCCAAAGCATACCTAGAGGAAGTTACTGGGGATAAGTAGCGGTTGCCATAGCAAAATGTTCTGTACCCCGGGCTGACAGAGAGAATTGTGTAGCTTTGCAGTTACAGATATGGATTTCGAAATATTGTGCTATCCCTGTTTATATAGTATAAATAAGTTCTTCTTCATAGACACGCAAGGGATCGCACTAGGGGGGAAGATTCGGCGGGGCGCGGGGGTCTGTTCCTTCGTATGCCAGCCCCCTGGCCTTGGTTAGGCCAGGTAACCTCAATAATTGGTGGAGGGTGGAGGGGTGGGAGGGGGGGGAAGGGTGTCAGACAGGTATTTAAAAAGGACAGGAGAAATGAGCATATGGCTTTGGAAGCAGAGTATTTTGGTTTAGCTGGTATGTTGGTAATATCAGGATATTGGGTGATAAAATGTTTACACAAAGCACAGAGTATGGAGCTCTATCTGGGATGCACGTTTTAAGTAGATGGGGGTGTTAAAGGTTATGTCCATGAATATATGTGGTTTGAATGACATTAAAAAAAGACAAAAAGTGGCAGTAGGTCTGCAAGCACTGGGGGTCAACATTGTATGCCTACAAGAAACACACATAGAAGGATCTCAAACACATGTTTTAAAATCACTAGGGTTTAGGTTGATATGTGCGACGTCACAGGGTTCCAGGGACCGGGGGGTAGCTATTTTAGCTAAGGGGAGTGGGCCTGTGTTTAGCCAATCTAAAGCAGATAAATGTGGTTGTTGGGCAGTCAATGAATGTCAATATGGGGAAGGGCAAAAAATCACGCTTTGTTCAATTTATGGAAGCAACAATGATGATGCCGCGGTGTTTGATGACATCTCAAATGAACTTACACATTGGCCGTTACCATTAATGGTGTGCGGGGACTTTAACATTAACCTCCCTAACGATTGGTCTATGAAAGAGGGTTGGCAATATACAGGCCGTAAACCTAAAGTGTTCAGGGCATTAAAGAATATGTGTCAGACACATGGTTTAGTGGACGGTTGGCAGACTCTAAATACTAACGACCCAGGGTACACTTTTTTCTCTAACCCGCATCTCACCCACGCTAGAATAGACTATGTATTCATCTCCAATTCATTAAAAGCAAAATGCCGAATTGAGAAGCTGCCACGCGTCCTATCGGATCATAACCCATTAATCTGTAATTTAGAAATAGGAATGGGTAATCTACCTATAAGGTCCTGGACATTCGAGAAGTCCCTGCTTTTAGATAGTGAATATTGCGCACGCATGAGAGAATGGATCCCGAACTTTTTGGAAGATAATCTAGGGAGTACATCAATTGAAATTGTTTGGGATGCTCTAAAGGCGGGAGTTCGAGGGGAAACTCTAAGATATTCACTAAATGCGAATAAGCAAGCTAGGGAGTCTCTGAAGATATTACACGAGAATTTAAGGGTGGCTGAAGAAGAATTGGTGCTGGCGGCTACAATAAATAACGGGATAGAGGGAATACAAAAAATACAAAGACAGGTTGCAATTGCCAAGGCTGCAATAACCAACACATTTACTGATAAAGCTGTTAAAAAAGCGTTAACTCAAAAGGAAACGGTTTATGAGGTAAACGAGCAAATTGGCCACCAACTTGCCATGCGGACAAGACAACAGACCTCTTCAAATCTGATACGAGAGATTAGTGATCCGCTGTTAGGTCAAATAACCGATCCTGAACTCATAAGAGATGCCTTTTGGAGATTCTATCGGGATTTATATACCGCAGAGGTGGGGGGGGTCAATTAGATGTCGAGAGGTATCTAGATAATATTGTAGGCACAAAGTTTGATGCTGAAGATCAGGCAATTTTAGAGGATCTACCTGACGAGGAAGAAATTTTAAGGACAATCAAAGGTCTGGCAAAAGGGAAAGCGACCGGAATGGATTGTATTCCCTCTGAATTCTATGTCACCTTTATAGATCAAATTTAAATGATCTTTTCAGATCTTTTGACACATATTTTTAAGGGCGGTCAACCCCCAAGTTCCTGGTCTAGGGCAAAAATTGTTATCTTCCCAAAGAAGAACAAACCACCAGAACAATTAGGGTCTTATCGACCTATTACACTCATTAATGCCGACTCGAAAATATATTCGAAAATCTTGGATAATAGAGTTGCACCCATCATTTATAAAGTGATCTCTAAATGTCAACACGGGTTCGTGCCAGGGAGATCCACTATAAATCATATACAAAGAGTGATTACTTTATTCGACAGTATGGAAGTTGCAGGAGACCCTATGGCATTGGTTTTATTAGATGCCGAGAAGGCCTTTGATAGGGTCTCCTGGCAATATTTGTGGGCTTCCATGTCCAGGGTCGGAATTAAGGATGGGTATATCCGTGCCGTGCAAAAATTGTATATCAAACCAACAGCAGCTGTAATGGTGAACGGTATCTTATCTAAAGAATTCACAATATCTCGCGGTACGCGGCAAGGTTGCCCATGTTCACCGCTGTTATTTGCGATCTACATCGATCCCTTCATCCGTAGACTTGAAGAAAACAACGAAATAACATCTATATGGTCACAGGATTATCCCACCAAATCCCTGGCTTATGCGGATGATATAGCTGTGGTAACTGCTGATCCTAATACGACTATGACAGCTATTGAACATGAGGCCAAGAGTTTTGGACTAGTCTCTGGGTATGCGCTGAATCAAGGGAAAACTCAGATTGTTTTGAATGATAATGCTAAAATGACTGATGCACGTGTTGTAGATAAGGCTACATATTTAGGGGTCTGCATTTCATCCAAACTTGATAACATGGTTAAATTAAATCTAAAACCAATCATGGATGTAATACAGAAAGATCTCCAACGTCTTGATAATTTGCATCTTTCCATTATTGGCAGAGTTAACATTGTTAAGATGCTGTTTTTTCCTAATATTTTATATTTGTTTAGAGCAATATGTTTAGAATTTTCAGCACAATGGTTTAAATCGATAGAGCGTATGTTCTCTAGTTTTATTTGGGCTTACTCGCAACCACGGCGGGCCTATAAACTCCTCACCCTTTCTAAGGATAGGGGAGGGCTTGCACTCCCGAATTTAAAAGCATATTACTGGGCCTCCGTTTTATTGTATAGTAGAGAGTTAATACAGAACGATAGCGAGGAGGTACCGGTGGACAGTACACCATCTATTTTTCAACTAGTGCTAGGCAGTAAGAGTAGAGGATATTTCTGGCGTCATCTACATGACAGTTACTATAAAAAGTTAGGTACAAAACCTTATATAGTGGTAAAGTATGGAGTTCACTTAGAAGAATGCTCGGAATAGGGAGAATTTCCTTTTATACCCCCTTAATCGATAATCCAATCCTCCCGGAGATCTTTAGAGGAAGTTATATGCAGAAATGGAAAGAGGCGGGAATCTTTTAGATAGGCTGCCTTCTCTCCCATACAGGGAAACAATCCTTTGAAGAATTAAAAAAAGACTTTAATTTAGACTGGCAAGACTTCTTTAAGTACCTCCAAATTCGAGATTTTTTGTCACGAAAGGTTGGGGGCGGGCACAATTCAAAAAAATTGGAATCGTGGAGAAATTACTTCACGTCAAATCAAGCACCATCGGGGAGATATATTCTCTTATTAATGAGGTTTTTCCTGACGACATGGATAAAACGTCACAGAAGTGGCAGGAGAAAGTAGGAATTTCTAGTGATGAATTTAATTATGTATATTCAATGTCACAAACTATCCTCATGTCTACGAAATTGCAAACACAGTTTTTTAAAACTTGTTTTTTTTTATATTATACGCCAGATAAAATTGCTAAATGGGGGAGTGGTAAGGGAACTTTTGTCCAAGATGTATGTTATACAACGCGGATAGTATACATATCTTCTCTGTTTGTGATGAACTAACTGCACTCAAAAAAGATATAGGGAAATTCTTAACCGAAGTATTACAAACGGAAATAGTACTGTACTGACCAATGATGTCATTCTATTAGGGTCGGCGGATCCTAATAATGCAAGAGTTGGACACAAATTTATTTTTATTGCTATGGCGGTTCTAAGAATGTGTATAGCGTCCGCTTGGTTGGACCCTAACGCCCCCTCATTTCAGCAATGGTTAGCTAGGCTGTTAGCAATCTCCAATCTAGAAATTGCTATATATATACGAAAGGGTAGGAAAATGCGTAGAAGAGGGGTGAAGATCTGGACCCCCCTACTGGACTGGAGTCAATCCCAAAGTAGCACGTAAATAGTGGAAGGTCAGTCATCCCCGCTAACGTGATGCAGTGTAGAATTTTATCTAAAGATGTTGATGTATGTAATTGCTATTGTGATCTATAATGGACTGTATAATTGATTGTATTTTGGAATAAGCCGATGGATCATGTTATAATGTTATAATGATATAATGAATTTGAATTTATATTCCTGTCTGACAGGGGGGTGGAGGGAGGGTCTGGGCTGTTTTTTTTGGGGGGGTTAAACTGAATGAAGATCGTTAAAAATGTAGTAAAAAAAAAAAAAGAAAAGGCCGCACTGGCATTGGTCAGGCAGCAGACGCGCACTGTGCGGTGATTGGTTAGTTGGTGTGAGCCGCGCTAGTATTGGTTGAGATTTTGCTTACGTAGTGGTGCTCTGATTGGATGGTTGGTGTGTGTCGCGCTGGTATAGGACGAGAACTGACAAATAGAATAAGTAGAATTACGGAAAGGTTTCCTTGTTTGTTTTGTTAAGATACGTTAGTGTAAAGAGTCAGGAAAATGAAGTTGCTTGAGAAAATAAAGAATTTCTTCAAAAAGGATAAACCAATTGTGACTAGAGAGGGAATTCTTATTCCCCCTCCAGGAACGCCTGCTTCTTATATGATGTTAGAGCGAGGATATCATACGTGTACATGGTTGGAGAATTGGGTGGAGAATACAAAGGATGAAGGTGTTATTGCCTTTCCACAGTATGGTTCGTTTAACATGAGGATTTTACAGAATTTGAGAAATCGAATGAATTCATTAGAGCCAAATCCCAGACCTACACAGTATGAAGCGTTAGAGGAATGGGAAGTAGAAGCAAATGAAAGAGAGAAATATCGAGGGGGTAGGAGATACAAAAATGTAATGACTAGGTACCCTTTTGAGAGAAGAGAGGTACAATGAAACGATGGAGGAGAGCTTGTGGGTTTCTACCCAGTTTTAGTTGCTGACGACCAGACAGGAGGCAAATGTAAAGAGAAAAAGAATATAGAGACTTCAAGTTTAAGGGATGATCCGACCGACTCTGATGATTATGAGATATTAGAGGACATTATGACCAAACGACCTCCACCGTATGAAGAAAATTCAGGGGAGGTGACTCCAAGTGCTCCACAATTGGGAACCCCATTAACTCCACAAGTCACTGAAATAGCTAGGGTAGTGCGAGAAAATGAAGTGAATTTGTTGAATAAGGCAAGACTAGAGCAGGTTCAGAAAATGAATCAGTTAAGTATGACTGCAGAAGCATTAACGGTACTAGTAACAATTGGTCCTGTTGTCCCATTATACGGAGAAAAACAGAATATGACAAAAGCATATACGTTATCAGTTCCAAACGTCAGGAGTGGAATGGTGGTGATGGCAGCTGAGGGTGAACAGACTGACACAAATAATACTTTGTTAGATCTTCCGGTTTGTGAGATGATAACAGAAACCCCTAGAAGAAGTGTACAAATAGATCCAAGGAGAATAGGGCCAATTGTCACTCCAATAGCAGGGAGTTCAGCAGGTCCTTCACCAGAGGAATTGAATAATTGGATAAGGGAAATGGCAAAACCAAAACCGCAACCACAGAGTATAAATGTGAGTAAATTGAAAGTAGATCTGGAGGAGATGATTATTGGCACAATAAGTCCAGATAGATTAGGGACTTACCGAGATGATGAATTATTGTTTTTGTGTAAAAGCATTACTTGGAGAGCAAGGAATCTTCATGAAAAAATATCCGAAGCTGCTAGTGAGTATGGAATAGACATAGAAAAGTCGAAGGTGTTGCAGAAATCATACAGATTGGCCTTTACTGAAAAAGATCTGGAGAGTTTGAATGCGTCTGGAAAAAGGTTACAGATAAAAGAGTTGATGAATATTTTGAAGAAATCGGGAGATGAAGATCGATGGAAAAATAGATGGGTGAAAAAGAAGGAAGAAGCAGCTAGTAGAGGAGCATCTATGTTTCTGTTGAAAGAAACAGAACAAGTTGAAAGAGCGTGTCCGATGAAGAAGTTCCAGGTGGTGGATATGTTCATGTTCCATGGTCAAGGCAGGATATATTATCTTTTACGAATGATTTCCCCAGATTGAGAGAGAAACCAGTTGAATGGTACAAACAGGTAGAAAGGTTTGTGAAAGTCTCGAAGGTTTTGTTGAAGGATTTAGATGGGTTGTTTGAGATTGTTGTTCCGGCAGATTTGTGGACAGAATGTAAGATCACCGTTGATTGGCCAAAAGAAGAATATCCTAGAGACCCTAAAACAGGTGCACCATCCGAAGAGGTGATGAAAAAGTATAATCAGGTAATCACTTTCTTAAAGGGAAAAATTTCACCTAAAGAAACAGATTGGGTTAAAATAGACAGGACGACCCAAGAACCAAAGGAGTCAGTGCATGCCTACTATGAAAGGCTGTTACAAGTTTTTGAACAGTACAGTGGATTTGAGAATATTGGAGATAAAGTCTTGGGACATTTTGTGTATCGTTTTGTGTTTGGGTTGAAACCGGAGATTAGTAATATGATTCAGCAACATTTGATTTGTTGGCAGAGTAAAACAATTGACGAAATTTTAAGGTATGCGAAGTATTTTAGTGATGACATTGAATCAAGACATAAGAAATTAAAGGAGAAAATGATGTGGGCACAAGTGAAGGTAGCAGAGCAACAAGAGGTAAATAATAATTCTCAGACAGGTTATCAGATGAATGGTCAGAATCAAAATGGTCAGGTACCCAATGGAGGTAAAGGTAAAGGTAAAATGAGTAAAGAAGAGGCTAGGAAGAAATTTCCTTGTCATGCGTGCGGAAAGATTGGACATTGGAAGAATGAGTGTAGATCTGCTCAAAAGAATAATGGGGTAAATCAAAATTTAAATCCACATATGCAGAATAAGGTGGTTGTGAACCAGCAGCAGCAGGTAGTTACCCCACAGTTACAGGTGCCACAAGCTCCTATGCCAAATAATGTGAATGCTCAGGTGCAGAGGTACGGTGTGAACACTGGATTTCACGGAGGTGACCAAATGGGTAAGAATCAAAGTGTGCAAATGGTTCCGCAATATTGGTTGCAGTGCAATGAGAATGATTTAGACTCATGTCAATGACGGTTCCTGAGGGGGGAGGAAGAGTGCGTCCTTCGCGCATCTTTGGCGGTAGATCAGTCAGGTCCATTTGTTGAAGGAAAGGTGGAAGGTAATGATATTACATTCCTGGTGGACACTGGTGCTACCCGTTCTACTGTGAGAGCAGCAGAAATTCCAAACCTACCCTTCTCAGGAGAAACTATCCAAGTTGTAGGAGTCTCAAATAAGCATATTAGAACCCCAGTCACTAAACCAATAGAAGTTCATATTGGAAACTTCAGAGACATGCATCGGCATGTGGTTTGTGACTCGAGTCCAGTAAATCTCTTAGGTAGAGATTTGTTATGCAAGATGAACTATACCATCTACTGTACGCCAGATGGTATTGCGTTTCAGACACCTGATGAAGATGTTGAATTCAAGATGATGTTAGCGAAGCAAGGGACAGAAGTGGATGAGCTGTTTTCACTTCTCACAGAAGAAAGTTTGCCTGAAGAACTTAGAAGTACCGTGAGGTCGGATGTATGGGACTTTACGGGAAAAGAGATTGGCCTAATGACAAATGTCGACCCGATTCAGGATACAGTGATAGAGGGAGCTGTGTATCCAAACACTCCTCAGTACAAAATGAGTCCAGAAGTAATTGCGGGAGTCACTCCTGTGATTGATCAAATGATTGAACAGGGGATTTTGAGAAAAATAATGAGTAGTCCTTGTAATTCGCCCATTATAGGAATTAAAAAGCTAAGCGGAAAATATAGAGTAGTACAGGATTTAATGAAGATTAATAAGATTGTGGTACCTTGCTGTCCAGTAGTACCAAATCCAGCAGTAATCCTTTACCAAATTCCATGCGATTCAGAATGGTACACAGTGATTGATCTGTGCCAAGCATTTTTCTCAATTCCCTTGCATCCGGAGAGCCAATATCTTTTTGCGTTCTGGTTCGGAGACCGTGTTTTGGCATGGTGCCGAGTTCCTCAAGGGTATACCGAGAGTCCTTCAATCTTTAACCAGATTCTGAAACGATGTCTGGAGACTTTGATCATGCCAGGAAATTCAGTCTTGGTTCAGTACATTGATGACTTACTTGTGGCATCAAAGACCCGAGAGGCATGTGTAAGAGATACCATTGCCTTACTGAACCATTTGGCAGAAGGAGGACACAAAGTGTCACCAGCAAAATTGCAATTCTGTAAACAAGAGGTCCAGTACCTAGGACACAAAATAGAAAAGGGAGTCAGAAAGGTGACACCAGGAAGAATTAGTGTGATCAAACAAATGAGCCCACCTAAAACTCAGAAAGAAGTGCAAATGTTTTTGGGAATGGTTGGATACTGTAGGCAGTGGATCTGTGGTTTCTCACTGATTGCAAAACCTCTACAGAGGTTGACACGAAAAGATGTGAAAGATCCGATTGTGCTGGATGATGAAAGTATGGAAGCTTTTACGTAGTTGAGAAACAGTCTTTGTCAAGCACCTGCATTTGGGAATGCCAGATTATGCAAAGGATTTTGCATTGTACTGTTGTGAGAGAGATGGGTGTGCACTTTCAGTCCTAACTCAGAAACATGGATGGCACGACGTCCAGTAGCATATTTTTCTGCTACTTTGGATTCAGTGGCTGCAGCGTGACCAGGCTGTTTAAAAGCAGTAGCCGCCACATGTGTGAGTCTGGAACAAAGTGAAGCGATTGTGATGGGATATCCAGTCAAAGTGTATTTGCCACATTCTGTTGAGATTCTTTTAACTCGAACCCGGACTCAATACATGACCTCTAGTCGGCTGACTAAGTACGAGAAAGTGATTCTGGGTGCTGAAAATGTGACTGTGGTGAGGTGCACAACTGTAAACCCGGCAACTCTACTGCTGAATTCTCATTGTGAGGAAGTGAGAGAGGAAGCGGATCATGATTGTTTGGATGTGACAGAACTGTGCACCAAACCCAGGTTTGATATAGAGGATGTTCCTTTGGAAGAACCAGACTGTGAGATATTTGTGGATGGGTCATGCCTGAGAAATGAGAAAGGTGAATTATGCACTGCCTATGCTGTTTGCACCATAGCGGGAGTTCTAGAAGCACCCTGTCTAAAAGGGGTAAACTCTGCTCAAATTGCTGAATTGATAGCTCTAATTAGAGCATGCAAAATTGCCAAAAGTCTGAGGGTGACCATATTCACGGATAGCCAATATGGGTTTGGGGTTGTCCATGATTTTGGACAGCTATGGGTGCAAAGGGGATTTCTGACTTCTTCAGGTTCCCCGATCCGTAACAGCAAAACTGTAAAAGAACTATTGGATGCTTTGCAATTGCCCAAAAGAATTGCAGTGGTCAAATGTGCCGCACATAAATCAGGAGATGATTATGTGACGAAGGGCAACAGATACGCTGACCAAATAGCGCGTTTCTGTGCACGAAATGTAATGGCCTTAAACAGAGCAATTGAAAAGGGAAATACCAAATGCCATCTTATGTTTACAACCACATATGAAACTTGGGATGAAGTGAGGCAGATGCAGGAAGAGGCAAGTGATGAGGAAAAGGAAATTTGGAAAAATACAGGTTGTAGAAAGCGAGCAGAAGACGAAGTGTGGGTCTATTTTGATGAAAGACCAGTCTTGCCAGATTCTTTACTCTCCCACATGGCCAGGGTATATCATGGAATTGCACATGTTGGAAGAGATGCAATGATCAGACTCTTCAAGCAGCCATGGTATAACCCAAGGTTCAGGGTCATTGCAGAGAGCCTTTGCCAGAGGTGCATCACTTGTCAGAAACAAAATCCAGGCAGAAAGACAGTTGTTAGTTGGGGACGAATTGCAAGAGCAGGAGGACCATTTACCCGTCTCCAATTGGACTTTATTGAGCTACCCCCATGTATTGGGCTGAAATATGTGTTGGTTGTTGTCTGTTTGTTCTCTCGCTGGGTGGAAGCCTGTCCGACAAGAAGGAATGACAGCTAAACTGTCGCCAAACTACTTCTAAGAGAACTGATTCCTAGGTACGGATTTCCAGTCACTTTAGAGACAGATAGAGGAACACATTTTAATAATGAGATAATTCGAATGATTTGTGCAGAATTATAAATTGAACAGAAGCTGCATTGTGCCTATCGACCCGAAGCATCTGGAGTGGTGGAACAGTTAAACGGCACAATAAAATCTAGGTTAGGAAAAGTGTGTGCATCCACAACACTGAAATGGCCTGACGCTTTACCCCTTGTATTAATGAGTCTTAGAAGCATTCCTGACAAAAAGATGGGTTTGAGTCCACATGAAATCCTAATGGGAAGAGCAATGAGACAAGCATACATACCAGCGAACAAACTGATGAATATATCTGATGATCTAGTGCTTGATTATTGCAGAGGATTGGCTGATCTGGTGCGTTCTGTGTCTCGCCAGGTTGGAGAAGATGCCACAACAACACAGCCGAATCAAGCTCATGATCTGGGTCCTGGTGAGTGGGTTCTCATCAAGAAACACGTGAGGAAATCATGTTTAGAACACAGGTGGAGTGGTCCTTACCAAGTTATTCTGGTGACGACAACGGCAGTAAAGTGTGGTGGTCTGCCAAACTGGATTCACGCAAGCCACACTAGAGGAGTCCCAAGTCCACTTGAAAGACAAGAGCAGCAACTGGTAAACAAAAGTCAAAGACCAGAGATTGAAGTGTGTGAAGCTGAAGAATCTAGAGTAACAGATTCTGAAGAACAAACTGATGACGAACAGCCGAGCACAAGTCAAGTAAAGTGGGCACCAGCTACTGGGTCTCGTGAGACTGCTGTTGAACCAGAGGAAGGTGAGACTGCTGTTGAAACAGAAGAAAGTGAGTTCACTGCTGAACCAGAAGGAAGTGAGTTCACTGCTGAACCAGAAGGAAGTGGGTTCACTGTTGAGCAAGGAGTCAGTGAAATTACTGTCGAAACAGAAAAAACAGAAGTTGCTGAAAAACAGGAAGAAAGACAGATAGGAGGAAGGCTAAATAAGAGAACCTGTGAACCAGATACAGAAGGTGAAAAAGTAGTTCAAACCAAGAAACCAAGAAAAGGTGACAATTGGCCAGGTGGAGTGAAAAAACTGAAATACACTCTTGTAAGGAGAAAGTTAAAGAAAAGACCAGAGCAAAGTAATGAGGTCTCAAGTCAGACAGAACAAGAAGAGTCAGGAGAAGAATTAGTATGAAAAACAAGAAGAGTAAGAATTCCAAGCAGAAAATACACAGCACCAGAATGGATTTATGTAATCTTGGAAGAAATTGAAAGCTCAGATCCAAGTGAAGAAAAAGACAAATCAGACACTGAACATGTTAATGAAAGCAAATTGAGACCACCTTAAAAGAATTGTGACAAACACTAAGGTGCAGCATTGTCAGTTGGAAGAAGAAGTAAAGAATTCTGAAGACCTAAAGAAAAGAAAAAGAAAAGAAAAAGAAAAGAATGGGTAAAGAAGAAAGTCTGAAGTGTAGGATTACACTATTTTTCCTAGAATTTAAAAAAAAAAATTTGTAAAGTTTAGTGTTTGTAGATTTAGATACATTTTTATATATTTTTGGTAGAATACAAAATGGCTAAAGAAAAGGTGACTGAACATCCAGAATCTAGTCTAAAACGTAGATGTATTAAAGCTTGCTTATGTAGTGTCTTGTTATTAACATTCATGTGGATATTACTAACTGTCCTTGTACCTATTCTAATGGTAACTAATAATGGAAGTAATACTAATGATGTGACAAGTGAAATAGTGAATGATGTTACTAAAAGAACACCTAACCCTAACATAGAACAATTGGATAGAAGCATTCTCCATCATGATAAATCAATTAGTGATTTCTCGTTAAATGTGTTTACTAAATTGTTGTATGAATACATTGATACGATGAATGTGAGTGAGTGTTATGTGTGCATGCAATTACCTTCGTCTGTCTCAGAGGGGGTGACATATCCTCACCTTCCTTTAACATATGGTGTCTTGCAGTGTCTTAACAAGTTTGTTTTACGTGACGGGGAAGCTCGAATATCACTATTCTAATATAGATTTAGGGGCCGATTCCGATTCCGGCCGGAAATCTCTCCGACCGAGCCGGACCCGGAGAGAATTCCGACCGAATCGGACCCTAGCAGTCCGACCGAACGAGTACGATGCGCACGAATGCTATCGGACTCGAGTCGGTCGGACTCCCATTGAAGTCAATGGGAGCCTGTCGTACAACGCGTACGCGGGCTCCCATTGACTCAATGGGTGCGAGGCGGACAAGGGCGCCTCCTACAGCGTGTACGCGTCCATGCGCATCGCGGCGTACATGCACAGGTAGGGGGACCCATGGGTCCCCCCTGTGTGCGAATCGCGCGCCTACGCGTACAGGGGGGTCCGACGCGGACCCCCAAAGTCCGGCTCCGACAGCTTTTTCGAGCCGGACGGCGCGAGTCGGTCGGACTGCTCGCGGCGCGCATCGTACTTACCCGGCCGGGAAACGTCTCCATAGCGCGGTGCGAGTCGTGTCCATGCGAGTCGGTCGGAGCGTGATGAAGCCGCGTTCGAGTCGGTCGGCGATTTCGCGGGTGCTTGCATCGTACTCGCTCGGCCGGACCCGCGTACGATTCGGTCGGGAAACAGGGCTCCGAATCGGATCCGGTGAATCCGAATCCGATTCGGAGCACTACCGGCCGAGATCGGAATCGGCCCCTTAGTGTTTTCAGAAATACCTGTTATTAAGGAACTAAAATGGTTTTGAGTAGTAAAAATGCACGTTATATGGGAGAGTTCTTCCATATTACTAAGGCTTTTTATATAGAATATGCTGATAAAAACAACTTAACATGTAGTTTGCAGGTTGAAGAAAAAGTATTCATAGCAATGGTAGAAAGTAGAAGGGAAAGTTTCCAGAGAAAAGCTGCTGAACAGAAGTCGCAAGTTCCACCATGGGCTTTCAGGGAAGGAAATTATGAGAAAGGCGAGACATACGCTGCAATGTCCCTGGACTGGCATCAGAAGGGAAAAATATGTTTGCATAGAATGAAAACTAACTATAATAATTATTTCATTGGTACTAGTGAATGTGAGCATACCTTTCAAATTACTGGAGGTTGGGGACCGAAGGGTGGAACTGATCCTGTCTTTCCAGGAGTCTATTATGTGTGTGGTAAGAAAGCCTACTATAGATTGCTTGCACATTGGCATGGTAGTTGTTATTTTGCTATTGTCTTTCCAAAGGTCTATCACATGGACCGAAACAGCAACAGACTAAAGGAAATAAATCACGGACTAACACGTAAAAAGAGAGCAAGTTTCTCAGAAATAGTAGGTGATATTTTTGGTGCACTGATAACCTCAGTTGGAGTCGTTCTAAATTTGCACAAAATTCGGAAGTTATCCACAGTGGGTGATCGTTTATCAACAGATACTGCTGATGGTTTCTTAATGATTGACACAGAAATGGTTGCAATCAGATCAATGGTTTTGCAAAATCGACTTGCCCTTGATATCTTATTGGCAAAAGAGGGTGGAGTCTGTGGTATGTTGAAAATCCAACACTGCTGTACTTATATCCCTGACAAAAGTAAAAGAATTGAGGGATATATAAAGAATATTACGAAATTACATGAAGATTTGACCCAACTGGAGGTTGACGGTGTTTGGGAGAGACTTGGTAAGAGTTTCTCCTCTGTAGGTAAATGGTTTTCTACTTTTGGAAGTAGTTTATTAGGAAAAATAATAATGCCACTTATTTCAGTAGCCATAATAGCCTTAGTGATAATAACAACATATAAATGTTGTAAGTGTAAGAGTGGAAGAAGAGCAACGACAGAAACAGGGAATCAAAGGAGAGCAAGAAAGAGGAAAAGAGAAGAGATAGAACTAGAAGAAATGAAAGGAGAATATTATGATTTGATGAAAGATTTAGACGAAAGTGCCATAAAAAGAGAGAAGAATACTGAGTTTTAGATAAATGAAGATGGCACTCCGTATGGTAGGTAATTTTATGATGGCTCCAGAAAGCCATCAAAGGAGGGATTGATGGAGCAGGATTTCGCAAAAGAAACCTGCTCGAATTAATACCCCCATAATACGTACTAACAGTAAGTATTAATAGAAAATGAACGTGCACCTTACATGAACACAAGGGAAAACTGCTTTGCGCATGCATGCACTAACGTGAGATAACGCATGAAAGAAATAAAACCGTATTTACATTATGCTTTGAAAGAAACGAGAAACAATGCATGACTAGGCCACATGTGCATTTCGTAGTTTGCATGTTGCAGCTTGCTTTGAAATTATAAATAATACTGTTTTTACATAAAGGTATGCTAGGAAAACGCTAACAGGGAATAGTGCAAAGGTGGGTGGTAAACAGTGAAAACTACATTATCATATAATTAATGAATGTTCATTTTCCATTTGCTATAGTGAGCTGGATGAGACGCCATTTTCCTTAACTTAGCCGGATAAAGGAGGGGCAGGATAAATGAGTGAAATTGATCTGACAAAGGCACGCTGAAGCGCTGAGCACAGCAGAAGAAGTGCAAGGGTTGAAGGCCAATGTGATGATCGCTTGCCAAGAGATGTGACAGACCGTGGGACAGAAAGACTCCTTCCGCGGACATTGCTTAAAATTATATGCAATTGTAACATGAATTAAATCGTGTGAACGGAACAATCATGATATCATGGGAACAGGTATAGAACAATGAATATGTTCAAAGTCTGAATGAAGTCACCATGGTGTGACATACCACCCCCAAAGTCCACCAATCAACTGTTTAGTTACGTTAAATGTTTCAACTGATGTGGGACGGACATGTAGGTTTTAGGGTATAACTGGGGTGCCTTTAGGGGTGTGGTTAGGTCAGTCTGAGAAAGAGGGGAGATGCGTCGCTGTCCGTCGGTTTACAGAGAGGCCTAGCTGTTCCTGTCCTGTCCCTGTAATCTTTGTCCCCTGACTCTATTTCAGGGGACCCCCACCATCACTTTGGCCAGAGGGGTGGTTTTCTACAGATCCTTTGGGTTTCTGACTCGTTCTTGCACAATTTACCTGCAAATGTATTTTGTCTCTGAAACTTTTGTCTCTTCATCTATCCACTCCTTCATGCACAATGTCATTATTTGATTGATGAGTTTGTCTCTATCTGAAATTGCCGATGTTTTTCTCTCCCTTTGTGAGTTCATTGTTTGCACTTGTGACCGTATGCATTGAGCATTTTATCATTTAATTTGAGATAAACTTTATTAACTTCAACAAGAGTCTGTATTTATTTCGTTGATTGAATGATTAGTCAGATAAGGAGTATCATTACCATCAACTATTCAACTAATTGGTCCATCGACCAAGTAGAAGGAAAGTTGATGTATAAATTAGATAAGTATTTTGGAAATGACATACATGAATCTTAGGAGGGAAAGAATTGAACATATATAAATTGACCCCAGCGCATCAGGGATTTGGGTGAATGTGTATGGGCCATTGTTCTGTGATATTATTGAGTATTGATCCCTGATTAGGCACTGGCCTCCCGCTGGATCAGCTTTTTAGTTTTGTCAATGTGTGATTTGTTTTGGCATGGTTTTTGTAAAACCTTATTGGTGTGGGAGCTGCCGGGCCCTCACCATTATATCAAACATTGGCAAAAGCAAAAATTGTTTTTTTGGTCTCAAAAAGCAGACACTGCCACAGTAGTTACTGGCACTGAACAAAACTACTTTGTGTGCCGATATGCTCCTTGTGAGGGCAGAATGCTGTCACTCACAGTGAAGCCAGCCGATACAGAGAGAGAGAGTGAGACAGAATTTTAATAAACACAAAAAGTCGAGTTCAACGCCAGGCCAAATTAGGGGCCTAATTATCAAGGAAAGTCTCAAAAGTGCACCCTTGGTAGATATCCTTGCAATAAGTGCAGCTCTACGGCTTTCATGAACTCCCAAGAATTTACAGAAGTAGGACACAAAATAGTACTCCTAGAAAATATTTGTGAACTGCATTTTAGCATGACCTAATGTGCATGTGTAGATTAGCTCATGCGAAAATCTGAGTGTTTGCAAGTTCACTTTTTCCCTCCAAACACTTTTTTTCCCAACTCTGGAAGAAGGTTTACGTCTGCCATTGTCAGGAGTAAATTTCCAACATTTCTCAGTATGGGAACAGATTAGAGAAGAGTTGTTGAAAACCCTTAAAACATGCAAGTAAGTAGGTGTGCACAGACTCAAATGGGCATTCTAACCCTGGAACTATTGCTTACCACTACCTTCAGCCCCAGTATGTAGATCTGCGGAAACGTGGCAGCATAAGGGGATTGCAAGTATTCAAACACTACTATGGAATGAGCCCTGGCATAATCAGAGAGGCTATATCAGAGCTCTTATATAATGAGATTGCTGCCATAATTTGTCGCTGCACTACATGTCACTGAAGGGGCAAGTGGATTTTGTTACAGGACAAGTAGATTTATGAAGCAACCTGCCCCATGGACAAGTAGATATTTTATTAAATTCCACACCCCTGCCATATGACCTCTCAATGTAATTAAACCCATGTCTTTAATTTCATCATGTGTTAAATCCATTTTGTAATTTAGTTTCACATTCTTCATCTTGCTGATGTCAATCTCTGATTCATCAGCTAATTCTTTTAATTTATTGTGTGCTTCACTTGCACATCTGTCTGCTCCTTTATTCAAATATCTAATTTCATCAGCACTGTAAGTCAACAGTCAATTTAAATCAATATTTGTGTGCAGCATTTCACCAAATTCAATTTTTAAAATACCAATATTAATTTGTTTAGGAACTTCTTCAACCACCACTGTTCTTAAAGGTGCGGCAGCTTGAATCTGTTCTCCTGATTGTGTGTCTCCACTTGTGCTAGGCACAGTAGCCCTCACTCCGTGTTGGTGCACTACAGTAGTAGTAGAACTCTGTGCAACCATACCACCATCTTCCCCAGCACCTATGTCAGGTTGTGAGCTGGTCTCACTTGTCCCTGCTAATCTTGCTATGTATGGGGGAGGTCTAGAATTCTAAAGCTCACTAAAATTATCCTCCTCACCAGAATCATTATTCTGCTTCTCCTTTTTATTTGTTTTGTCCTTGTCTGTATTCTCATTAATTATAGCTGGGAATATTTTTACACATTCGATTATATCCTCTCTCCGGCTCTTTTCCTGCTGATGCGTTTTACTTGCAAACCTATGTTTAAATGAAGTCATCACTTGCTTTGTTGCTTTCTTTCTCTCTTGCCACGGGATCCCATTGATGAAGAGCCTCAAACTATGTAAGTCGGCTTCATGTCATTCATGGTTTATCTCAAGAAATCTAGGGCCAGATGTACGACCATTTGAAATTGCGACTCGCAATTTGCGTTCGATTGCGTAGTCGCAATTTCAAATGTACAACAGTGACTGAGACACTGATTGCGATTCCCAATGGGGTCGCAAAATGCGAGCCTCATGAATATTAATGAGGCACTCGCAATTTGCGACCCCATTGGGAATGGCTGGCCCTCCCAGGGATGGTGGCCTGCTGGGCTCAGCAGACCTCCATGTCTGGGACTGCTTTTAAATAAACAAGTTTTTTTTTTTTTAATGCAGCCCGTTTTCTTTAAAGGAAAACGGGATGCATTTTTTTTTTTTTTAATTAAACGTTTTTGTTTCATTTTTTTAGGGCAGGTAGTGGTCCCTGGGAGCACTGCCTCCCCCTAAAAAATATTTCCCCCTGCATTTGCAAAGGGGAAGGGGTCCCCTGTGGACCCCTTCCCATTTGCAAATGCATTACCACCTTCTTGAAGAGGGCGGTAAATTGCGAGTGTTTTGCGACCGCAATTGCAGTCGCAAAACATTCATACATGGCTTGTGAGTCGCTATTAGGAAGGGAACGCCCCTTCCTAATAGCGAGTCGCAAAACACTATTTTGCGAGTCGCAAAATAGTGTTAGTACATGGCCCAGAGGAAAATTGCATGCGCAATCGGGTCGTAAACCCGTTTGCGCATGCAATTTTCCATCGTACGTCTGGCCCCTAGTTTTCTATATTAACATTAAATGTACCCACCAATAGCAATTGTAAAACGTCATCATGTGTAGTATATTTATTCCAATCCGAAATCCAGATATAAGTATAATACCAATCTCTTTCATCATCTCATAGGCTGGCGTTCTTTCTGCCAGCAATTTCTGACACTGCCTAAGAACTACAGTAATTTTAGGATTTACTAACAAACTTCCTATTATTTATATTTTTAAAAACTCAAAATTCAACTCAAAATCACAAAAAACAAACTAGCGCACAGTAACCAACCAATCAGAGCACTGCTCTGTGATGATGTATCACCAATCCCAGTGCGGCTCCCTGGCTGATTAACCAATCTCAGCACAACTTTTCTATAAACAGGAAAACAATTGCAAAACCTCTTTAAAACCAACAAACTAAATAAACCCTTGTCTGTTTACCCTAGAAATTAACGGAAAGTCCGTAAATCAAGTAAGACAATTTACTCACAAACCATGAAACTTCAGAAACAAGAACAATTTTCAAGATCAAGAACGTTAAACCAGAAAACGATTCACAAAGTACTGCAATTAACAGTAGGCAGACTCCCGTCCAACAGTTATCCACCCTAGTCAGTGCGCTTGCTCCCGTGCACTCAAAAGCAGAAAACTTGTTAGTTCAGAATCTCTAGCAATGTGCAAGTGACACCTCACTCTACACACCACAATTACACACAAGTAAAACCAATATATCTTGAGATCTTGGATTTCGCCGAATCCAGTTACCACACCAACCAATAGATCTTCAAATGCATTTACAAATATGAATAATACAATAGTAATCAATCCATCAATTGAACCCACAATCATCCTCGCGTATCCCAACAACTCACAACAGAAACAGAAATCAATTCCTCAAACACACACTCCAACATACATGACAAATGCATACATCATACACAAATCAGTTCATACTACACTCCAAATCATTCAGGAATGCGCAGCAAATCCCTTCTTTGGAGTCCCCGGCACCGGACTTTTGAAAGAGTTCCAAAACCTCCTTTCTCCCATTAAGGCGGAGGTGCTGGTTCTCAAACACAACCATCCTCTGCTTCCATTTCTGTGGGAGCCAAAACACAATATTTTACTGTACCCCAATAAGCCAATCACCCCAAAATGTACCTTTGGCAGATTGGCTTCTGCATCCTTGATCTTGCAACAAGAGTCACCACCCTCTTGACATCGGTCCCCACAAATTAACTTAGAGTAGTAAAATAATGACTGGGACCACTCAATAACTGAGTTCTTGATAAATGAAAAGTTAAAAGGTTTTAGTACAAAAATCTCAAAATAGGCATTAAAGAGAAATGCAAAATATATGCTATGAAAGCTCAGATACAGAGCATATAATAGAAGTATTCTAAATCCCAATAAGCAACAAAAATCATAAGTCAGGATCTCTATGGACAGGGAAGTCTCTCAATAAATGGACAGAGTCCTATGAGGAAAACAAAGTCTCCAGCTCACCCCGTAAACCAAGGGTTTCTATACACATTTTATGAATAGGTAATAAGCAAAAACTGCAATTTCAGGGTGGCATGACTAATTAAAACACATATTGAGCAAATGAGAATAGAGATTGTCACAATAATAATGATGACACTAACCCTTTCTAAGGCAGAGGAAATCTTTCATTAGCTTCAACAGCACAGTCCAGAGATGTACAACACAATATGAAACATTTTCAAGAAACACTCATACACCAGTGTGTTAGCAAACCTGCATCAAAACTTCCAGCAGAATTGTCCTTCAGAATTTTACATTAGGTACAAGAAGAAAGTTGCTTTCACAATACACGCTATCTAAGGAAAATAACCAATTGCATCACAGTGTCCTGAGCTCCGCCAAAACTGTGAGGAAAAAAGACAATCGGTGGGATGATGATTGGGAGGGATAATGAGCAGGAGCAAGATGAACAGAACACAAAAACAGCATCCATTTTAATGGTGTCTGCAAAAATGTGGCATAACTAAATTACAGTAAGAAACACACTTCTAAACCTCTAAATAAAATTGTTTGAAGTGTAACATTAATAATCCATCGGTTACCACTATATTCACCATAAAATCATTAGCATTCAAAAAAATTGCCATCCAAAATTGCACATTTAAAAAAAACTTTAACAAACTTAGGGCCTTTTAACATTGAGGTTTTGTCTTGGTGCACCCGATTAAAGTCACTCTGATCCAGTGGTCCTTCAGCACCACTACTCATGGAACTCGAGCTCAAGGCTGACCCCTGCACTGCAACACCATATGGACGGACTCACATAGAGACTAAAAGAAACGTAGAAACCTGAGATCACCACAAGTCATTCGCGGTGTCTAACATAGCCAGTCCCACACCGACGCACAGCGTCTTTCGAGGCGCGTGAGAATGACGCGCGCGACACCACGCTTTGATAGTCTAACATAAACTGAGCCACTTGAGACTTGGTGCCTGTCAGTAAAAGAGGCCAGTGTGTGCCACGAGCCTGTCTCTCTTGCTATTCTGATGCACACACCCGTCTTTAAGTCCCTCTTCACACCAACAGAACATTCGCCACAACAGAGGAAGCGCAAAGCGCCGCAATTTACTAAAATGGCTGGTTTTTAAGAAGCTGGCAATTTGGCGGCGGCTGGGTGTTACTTACGGAAGATGAAATGAAATGATCCTATTTCTGAAATAACAGAGGCGGCGAGGGAAAGGGAGGGCTCTGAAGGGGTAATTGTCACCTGATGATGTTTCCATTATCCCCAATCCATGGCCTAAACGCCATTCAGGACGCTAAAGAGTGAAATCAATACTCCGCTGCCGTGTTAGCAAGATAAATTGAATCATTGTGTTTTCCCTCCACCGCAGCTTCCGCACACTGCGCTGGTTATTAAAGGGCCGCTCGTTGCAGGGAAAGCATTAAGCCAACTCATTCAGAAAGAGTCGGTGTATATTTCCGTACTTCCCTTCCTCAAGCAAATAGCCGCAATGTACCAGTGGGGGTTGCCGGCTCTGCATGCCGACTGTGCGCATGAAGGTCTGATGAGACCGTGATATGCGTAAATCTGCCTTGATTCGTTCGTGATTGACACTATGAGACACGTGGAAGGAACCTACTTTGAATACAACACGGACTCACCCTCAAGCTCAAGGAGAACAAAAACGCCAGAGATTAAGTTGTTCTGAAACTATTATTATTATTTTTTGCAGTTTTATATAACGCGAACTGGACAGGAAGGTATCAGAGCGCTTTACATGAGGACACGTTCATTTTTTTTTTAGGCACGGAGAGATTAAGTGATCTGCCCGGAATCACAGGATGTTTAAGCGTCCCGCCAGACTCGAACCTGGTTCCCCAGCTTCAAAGTCGGCCGCTCTAGCCATTAAGCCACATCCTGTCCCATATAGCCCCCAAGCTCTGGGGTTCACCCGGTACGTGCCACACAGTGCCTTAAAACACACTGCAATTGTATATTGTAATTGTAATACAGTAGTGGGTTGCAATTTTATATTTTTATTGTACTGCAGTTGCAGCTACATAGTGCTTCCAACAAGCAGCATCTACTCCACGGGATTGCCATGGATGGAAGAGTACATCTCTTTCAGGTGTTCGATAGAGGCAGAGAATGATAGAGAGAAAGAATGCGAGTGCAGTGTGGCCTACGTGGGAAGTGGTTTGGTCCTGCGGACCCGTGTAGCTGCACCACGATCATTGTAGGAGGAAGTGTGTGAAGAGATGTGGTCATGTGTGCAGACACCTTCCATTTGTGAAATATTTCGTGACATATATTTCATGACCATTGACTGAGGCATTTAAAGCGAATCCCAGAGGTGAAGAGTGCTACTTTTGAAGATGCAGTTTGGATCAAAATGTAGGATATGCTTTGGAGTCCACCCAGATTGGTAGATAAGGAACCTATGAATGGGCATTATGCAACAAGCTATGTTATATTGTCTGAGGATTCCCAGGAGAAATGGGGAGCAATCCAAGAGAATGGGAATTGTATAACCAGAAATTACATATTAGGTTATTGCCTGTGCATCCGTCATATTTTCATTCTAACCCCTCGAGCTACCAAATCTATATAAATAACTGATAATACACAATTCTATAGACTATTCATAATTAGAATAACCATTTGTGTATAGTGCTACAGTTATTTTCAGTTTCTAAGCACTGCAAATAATACGGTATTTGACCGTGCAATGTGACCATAGCCCATAGTCTTATTTTCCTGCACCACACTGTTTTTTCAGTGCCCAACAAGGTTTGTGATTTGCAAACCTCAGAAATGGCAGACGTCGCCAAAATGATCAACCAATCACATTCTGAGCACTAAATCAAAATTAATTTCATGAACCAAATTTACAAGATATCTATACATTTTGTTTTGACATTTTCTCAAAAACTGATTTATGTTAAACCAACCAAAAGTACTTCTGTGGCATAAGCTCCATTTTCATGACAAGCTTGGTGTAATTTTGGGAATTCCTATAAGTCCCCCACCGTAGTCAACATGCAGAAATGTTTTCATTGTCCAACCTACCCGGACAAATACAATTTCTGGGAGGTAGGTGCAGATTTAATAAACACGGAAAAAGATGTTTGATGACTGAAGATGGCTGACTATTGAGCAAGCTCACTAACTCTGATGGCTCTTGGCACACCCACTGCCAGGGCTCCATCACACTGGAGACAAGGAGTTGCAAATAGGTAAAAACTAGGCAAAATGGCTTCTTCCACCATGCACCCAGGACATCAGTACCACTCAAACTCTGCTACAATTCAAGGAAAAAGTCAAAAGACACACCTCTTTAAAGAACACTACCTCACAATGCAGTTACAGTCCTTATCCTTTATCTGAACTCAGCTACTCCTCCATCCACTGAATGCATTGTTTGCATTTGCGCCTGTACAGCTCTCTGCTATCTTTTGACTAGGATGAGCCTATGCAAACATCAGATGAATTCATACACAAAGTTCTATCAAGCCACATCTACAGAATATCTTTCCTCACCCCTAAAACCCTAAAATATAATCTGTCTGTTAGTTCACAGGAAAAGCCCCATGCCAATTTAATATTGTTGGAGGGAAATGTCCACAGCTCCAGTCTTAAGCCATGCTTATTGCCCATTAGACTTGGTGGTGCTGTGTGCCAAGTAGGTATAAAGGCCAGGCACTTATTACACAGAATCACAGAAGCCAACATCCTGTGGCTAGTAATTACTGGGAATATCAGCAGGTCACGCTTAGCTGGTACAATAGACAGGGAGACTGGGTGCGGAGCATGGTCTAAGCCACACCCAGCATCTGCCAGATGCTGCTAAAGGACCTGACCAGCAACTACTGATGTGATGACTTGGGAGCTGTGGGGCTAGGTGTGGCCAAAAGGTCATGCTGTATGCCAGTACCTGCTGAGCATGGCGACAAGCCAGAGCATACTGGGGGACTGGAATGGGCAAGTGGACACGCAAAGTAGGGAACTGAGTGCAGGGTATGGCCCATTAGCTACTGAACACAGCCATACGCCTTATCCAATAAATACTGTGGCACGATGGATGGGCACATAGCTGGATGCCTTGCAAAGCACCCAGCGCAAGATGGGCATAGTCAATGAGCATCCCTAGTAACTACGTAGGCAGGGTACACGATCGGCATAGGCCCACTGTCTGTGTAGTAGTTACTTACAGGGAGTCACTGCGCACAGCCAAAGGCAATGTTCAGTAGGTACTAGAAGCACTGTACTGGGGGGAAGTGAGTGGGTGCTGGGTACTCCTGCAGTCCAAGCCCGTGCCCAGTGGGTATGGGGTAGGGAATTGAGTGCAGAGCATGGTCTAAGGCTGTTCTCAGTGCCTTATACAAAACTTGTTGGAACAAATTCTTCTTCACCTCTATCACCACATTTCAGTCCTCCCCGAACAACCAACTGCAATGGCTTCCAATAGATAAACGTGCATTTAAGTGCTTGTGTATCTGTCACAAAACCCTATATGGGCATACTCCTGAATTCATTAGTAAACAAATCTCTTCTTATCATCCAATACATACCCTCTATTCTGCTTCATCGAGGCTGCTTGGGATTCCCAAGATTATGAAAATTCGCAATGGAAGTATGCTTCCTATTTAGCTGCTGCCAAGCATTGGCTCTCCCTTCACCTTGAGCTGCATCTCAATTCCAACCTTTTGTCCTTTAGGAAATGTCTAAAAATCTGGCTGATTTCACACTAGACTACGGCTAACAACCTGGCTGCTCTCTCACTAGACTACGGCTAAAAACCTGGCTGCTCTCGCACTAGACTACATCAAAAAACCTGGCTTCTCTCTCACTAGACTATGGCTAAAAACCTGACTGCTCTCTCACTAGACTACAGCTAAAAACCTGGCTGCTCTTGCACTAGACTATGGCAAAAAACCTGGCTGCTCGCACATAGGCTATGGCTCAAAACCTGGCTGCTCTCTCACTAGACTATGGCTAAAAAACTGGCTGCTCGCACACTAGACTATGGCTAAAAACCTGCTGCTCTCTCACTAGACTATGGCTAAAAACCTGGCTGCTCTCTCACTAGACTATGGCTAATAACCTGGCTGCTCTCGCACTAGACTACGGTTAAAAACCTAGCTGCTCTTGCACTAGACTATGGCAAAAAACCTGGAAGCTCGCACACTAGGCTACGGCTCAAAACCTGGCTGCTCTCTCACTAGAATATGGCTAAAAACCTGGCTGCTCTCTCACTAGACTACGGCTAAAAACATGGCTTCTCTTGCACTAGACTACGGCTAAAAACCTGGCTGCTCGCACATAGGCTACGGCTCAAAACCTGGCTGCTCTCTCACTAGACTATGGCTAAAAAACTGGCTGCTCGCACACTAGACTATGGCTAAAAACCTGCTGCTCTCTCACTAGACTATGGCTAAAAACCTGGCTGCTCTCTCACTAGACTATGGCTAATAACCTGGCTGCTCTCGCACTAGACTACGGTTAAAAACCTAGTTGCTCTTGCACTAGACTATGGCAAAAAACCTGGAAGCTCGCACACTAGGCTACGGCTCAAAACCTGGCTGCTCTCTCACTAGAATATGGCTAAAAACCTGGCTGCTCTCTCACTAGACTACGGCTAAAAACATGGCTTCTCTTGCACTAGACTACGGCTAAAAACCTGGCTGCTCTTGCACTAGACTATGGCAAAAAACCTGGCTGTTCTCACACTAGACTACGGCTAAAAACCTGCTGCTCTCTCACTAGACTACGGCTAAAAACCTGGCTGCTCTCTCACTAGACTACAGCTAAACACCTGGCTGCTCTCACACTAGACTACGGCTTAAAACCTGGCTGCTCGCTCACTAGACTACAGCTAAACACCTGGCTGCTCTTGCACTAGACTACAGCTTAAAACCTGGCTGCTCGCTCACTAGACTACAGCTAAAAACGTGGCTGCTCTCGCACTAGACTACGGCACAGCTTCCCTGTTCTTCAGTTATCTCTTAGTGCAAGGATGCCACCGTAAATAAAATTAAAAAAATAGGATGCACTGAGAAAGTTAAAGGTGGCAGACAATGGGTAGAGCGCCTGCCTGTGTAGCATGGTCTCTTGTTATCCACTGTCCTGAGCCTGGAGTTAGACTTTGGTAATTTCTTGTATCCAGTATAGCCTTACCCCAAGGAGATACTGGGCACAGCCTGCAGCTTTCCCAAGAGCACACTGAGCACGAGGTAGCTTTGGCCATATCTTATATCAAGTGAGATACAGCTCGCTGTAGTGCAAAGTGGACAGTGAGCACAGGGCGAGGCCTTCATTCCAATCTGTGCTCTGTATTCCACCTTTAGTAATAATTAATTGTGGTTTTAGCACTTAATACCCCTTGACAAAGCCTGCGACTGTGCGCAGCAGGCACTGAGATCTGGTCAGTAACCCCTTATTTAGCAAATATCATTGCACTGATCAGTGCCTGCTGTTGTGTATGGGAAGCATTGGGTGCCTTTGGCAACACCCTGAGTCCACTACGTCTGCCAACAGTACACTCCAGGCACTTGGCACCGGACATAGACATGACCATCAGCTATGATCAGTACCTCATATCCAGGCACAAAATAGGTGCTTGAAATAGCCTTTGATTCTGTCAAGTAAGATCTGGGACCTTGATATGGCCTTATGTGATGACCTTTGTGTGGCACCTATGTCTGTAGTACACATTGGGTACAGACTGGCCTTCTGCCAGGTTCTGTGATCAGTGCCGCTACCAGCCTTCCCCTGTATTCAGTTTGGCAGCACCCTATGCCCAGCACTCATGTCTGCACTGCACAATGGGTAACTACACACTAGGCCAACCCAATAATCCCACAGGTACTGGGTATGAACATGTAAGTATACACAAAGACTCCTGAAGGAGTAATTTGAAGTAGTATGTTGGAATAATGTTAACTGGTTTATGTAAAACAAATCCAAGCTTAACCCCTTCGCTGCTAGGCCTTTTCCCGACCGTGCGAAGCCTTTTTTTGGCTATTTGGGGTAGTTTGCGCTTAAGCCCCTGTAACGTTTTGACCACATAAGGTATCCACGCCAAATTTGCGTCCTTTTTTTCCAACATCATGGGGATTCTAAAGGTACCCAGAGTTTGTGGATTCCCCTGGAGGGGACCCAGAAATTAGCCAAAATACAGCTAAATTTAGTTTTTTGGGGAAAAAATGCGAAAAAAGGGCTACAGTTGAAAGCGTCTGGTTTTTTCCCTGCAAATGGTATCAAAAAAGGGGATGTGGTGCTGAAATCACCATCTTCCCAGCTTTCAGGGACAAGCAGACTTTTGTCAGAAAACCAAAAATTTTTACACAGTTTTGGCATTTTTCTGGGACATAGCCTATTTTTGCAATTTTTTGTGCTTTTAACCTCCTTCTAGGAAATGGTAGAAATGGGTATGAAAGCAATAATGGATCCTGGAAAGCTATACATTTCTGAAAAGTAGACAAGATTCTGAATTCAGCAAGGGGTCATTTGGGTAGATCCTTCAAGTTTTCTTTATAGAAACAAACAGTTAAATATAGGAAAAATTGAAAATTAGTTGGAAAAAACAGCCATTTGTGTCAACGTTTTCACCTGTAACTTCTTCTAATTATGACAACTATTTGAAAGCAATATACCGTTACATCCGCTGGACCTTTCTGGTTGTGGCGATATATAGGACTTGTAGGTTCACCAAGAACCCAATGAACCCAGAGCCAATAATTGAGCAGCGTCTTGCAATGTTTTTTTATTATGTACCGGGTATATAGCAATTATTCCGGGAAAATTTATACATGGAAAAATCGGTATGAAAGACACCTATGTATTTCTGAAATGGGAACAAAATGTAGATTTTAGAAACAGTAGATATTTGCACATTTCCGAAATTGGGAGTACCCATACTAGCATGAGAATTATAGGTCATTTTTCAAAATGACTTCTTTTTTACACATTGTCTTTCATTTGGAAGGCAGAAATGCATCGAAAGTCAATAGGTAATAACAGTTGCTCTACAATTCTGTGTTACCCTATATCTCCCGATAACAATGGTACCTCACTTGTGTGGGTAGGCCTAGTGCCCGCGACAGGAAACGGCTCAAGACGCAACGTGGACACACCACATTTTCACAGTGAAAAATTACCCTTTTTTGCAAAGTGCCTAGCTGTAGTTTTTGAACCCTAGCTCTGCCGGCACCTAGGGGAACCTAGCAAACCTATACATTTTTGAAAACTAGACACCCAGGGAATCCAGGATGGGGTGACTTGACTGGCTCTCACCAAGTTCTGTTACCCAGAATCCCTTGCAAACCTAAAAAATTGTCAAAAAAACACATTTTCCTCACATTTTTGTGGTGGAAAGTTCTGGAATCTGCGTGGATCCACAAAATTCCACCAACCCCGCGTTCCCCAAAGTCTTTCGTGAAAAATGGTGCCTTACTTGCGTGGGTGGGTCAAGTACCCGCGACAGGCAAGGGCCCAAAACCTATTGAGGCGACATCAAAATACCTATCACAAACCAACCTGGTTTTGCAAGGGGGGTCCCATGACTTTTTGGCCCGGGGCTCGGCGGCCACCTAGGGAAACCTACCAAACCCACACATTTCTGAAAACTAGACACCCGGGGAATTCCAGGGAGGTATGGCTTGCGTGAATCCCCCAACGTTTTCTTACCCAGAATCCCCTGCAAACCTGAAATTTAGCTGAAAAAATCACTTTTTTCATACATTTTTGTGTGGGAAAGTTGTGGCATCACGGGGCTGACACAAATTTCCTACCACCCAGCGTTCCCCCAGGTCTCCCGATAAAAATGGTGCCTCACTAGTGTGGGAGGCACAAGTACCCGCAACAGGCAAGGGCCCAAAACGTATTGAGGCGACATCAAAATTGCCCATCACAAAACGACCTGGTTTTGCAAGGGGGGTCCCATGACTTTTTGGCCCGGGGCTCGGCGGCCACCTAGGGAAACCTACCAAACCCACACATTTCTGAAAAGTAGACACCCGGGGAATTCCAGGGAGGTATGGCTTGCGTGGATCCCCCAACGTTTTCTTACCCAGAATCCCCTGCAAACCTGAAATTTAGCTGAAAAAATCACTTTTTTCACACATTTTTGTGTGGGAAAGTTGTGGCATCACGGGGCTGACACAAATTTCCTACCACCCAGCGTTCCCCCAGGTCTCTCGATAAAAATGTTGCTTCACTCGTGTGGGAGGCCCAAGTACCCGCGAAAGGCAAGGGCCCAAAACGTATTGAGGCGACATCAAAATTGCCTATCACAAAACGACCTGGTTTTGCAAGGGGGGTCCCATGACTTTTTGGCCCGGGGCTCGGCGGCCAGCTAGGGAAACTTACCAAACCCACACATTTCTGAAAAGTAGACACCCGGGGAATTCTAGGGAGGTATGGCTTGCGTGGATCCCCAAATGTTTTCTTACCCAGAATCCCCTGCAAACCTGAAATTTAGCCGAAAAAAATCACTTTTTTCACACATTTTTGTGTGGGAAAGTTGTGGCATCACGGGGCTGACACAAATTTCCTACCACCCAGCGTTCCCTCAGGTCTCCCGATAAAAGTGGTGCCTCACTCGTGTGGGAGGCCGAAGTACCCGCGACAGGCAAGGGCCCAAAACATTTTGTGATAAGCAATTTTGATGTTGCCTCAATACGTTTTAGGCCGTTGCCCCTGGGGGGGCAGAAAGACTGTCATTTCTCTGGGGGGGGGGGCATTGCCATGCCCTTTTTGGGCAGCCCCCACCCTAACGTCAATAAAAAAAAAACAATCCCTGGTTTCTAGTGGGCTTTTGCCCCCCCGGGGGGCAGATTGGGGCTACTGCCCCCTGGGGGGGGGGGCAGAAAGACAACATTTCTCTGGGGGGGTGGGGGGCATTGCCATGACCTTTTTGGGCAACCCCCACCCCAACGTCAATAAAAAAAAATCCCTGGTTTCTAGTAGGCTTTCTGCCACCCCCGGGGGGGGCCCAGAAAAACTTACATTTCTCGGGGGGGGGGGGCATTGCCATGCCCTTTTTTGGGCAGCCCCCACCCCAACGTCAATAAAAAAAAATCCCTGGTTCCTAGTGGGCTTTCTGCCCCCCCCGGGGGGCAGACTGGGGGCTACTGCTCCCATCTGCCCCGCAGGGGGGACAGAAAGACTTACATTTCTCTAGGGGGGTTGGGGGTATTACCATGACCTGCTTGGGCAGCCCCCACCCCAACGTCAATAAAAAAAAAAAAAATCCCTGGTTCCTAGTGGGCTTTCTGCCCCTTCCGGGGGGGCAGAAAAACTTACATTTCTCTGGGGGGGGGGGCATTGCCAAGCCCTTTTTGGGCAGCCCCCACCCCAACGTCAATAAAAAAAAAAATCCCTGGTTTCTAGTGGGCTTTCCGCCCCCCCGGGGGGGCAGAAAGAATGACATTTCTCTAGGGGGGGGGGGCATTGCCATGCCCTTTTTGGGCAGCCCCCATCCCAACGTCAATAAAAAAAAAATCCCTGGTTCCTAGTGGGCTTTCTGCCCCCCCGGGGGGGCAGATTGGAGGCTACTGCCCCCATCTGCCCCCCAGGGGGGGGCAGAAAGACTGTTGCAGCCAAATGAATATGGGGGGAGCAAAGGCCCTTGCCCAAGGGGCCGCTCCCCCCTCCCTGGTGGCTAGTGGGTGGATCCCTGCTTGGGGATCACCCTCCTGGGGTGCTCCCAAAGCAGGGATCCACTAGGGAAGGGTACCATTGGAAAGGGGAGATTCTCCCCTTTCCAACGATACCCCTCCCATCTTTTTCGGTGCTCGGGGGGCTGAGATAGCCCCACGAGCACTGAAAGTGACCTGATTGATTGAACACTGAAACTGAAACTAAGTTTCAGTTTCGTTTTCATTGCAATGACGATAGCGCGCCATGCGCGCGATCGTCATTGCATGGAAATCTAAAAATAGGCCAGGGGAGGTTGGGGAAGCTCTTCCCCACCTCCCCAGGCAAAAAAAAAAAAAAAGGGAAATCCCTCTGCTGTCTGCAGCAGAGGGATTTCCTGAGCATGTGCTCATGACGGAATGGTTCCGTCATGAGCACACTAGAACTTGTGCTCATGACGGAACCATTCCGTCATGAGCACTGAAAGGGCTAAAGAAATGAATTGGTCAACACTGTTTTATTGAACATAAATGTAAACGTGAATGTATTTAAGAGTACTCTGTGTCAGGCAAGACATGGTGGGAATTTATTAGAGCTATTCATTTTTTCAATACTAAATTATAATGATATAGCACTGCTAAGGCTCAAGACAATAGAACCCCCTAACCAAGGACGCAAAAAACATTTACATAAATTCAACAATGCCTAGTTAGGCTCAATTAATGTATAAACCACTGAGCTACAAATGATCTATTATACCGTCTTCGTAATCCAGTAAAAACCCCAATGTGTATTGGTCCTGGGACTGAAATGGTCGTCGATGTTTTAATCTTTTTTTTTTTAATAACAAATTTTATTTGATTTTCCAGAGAAATCTGGGCGATCAGCCCCATAGTACCAATAAATGAAAAAGGTATACATATGCTCTTTGAATCCTCATTTTGTGCATATATAACCGCCTGCGGAACATGCAGGACCATCAACAATACAACATAGCAGACATCACAGTATCTCACGGTTGGTTCACATACACCATTTGGCAGGGCATCTATTTCAATCCTGTAGGGGGGGGCATCCCATAACTGCAAAAAGCAAGCATGAGCTCATTTACGGGTCTTCGGGTGGCAACGGGGGAAGCTCCATGCCACGGTACGTGGCCCATCGGGTCCAAATCTTCCTGTGTTTCTTGGGGCAACCTCGGGCTACAAAGACCGCCATCTCTGCCCCCATACAAGTGTCGAGTTCCCGTTTCCATTTACCAATCGGCGGGGGTGATGTGCTCTTCCAACACTGCGCTATGTCCCGTTTAGCGACCGCCAGTGCCAAGAATAGCAAATGTTGCTTATATTTATTTCCCCCTATGTCCTATGTGGCATGTAAGAGAAAGAGTCGCGGGTCTAAGGGGAGTTCCCACGCCAATACCTCCTGAAGGGAAGACCTAACCCTGCGCCAGTAGGGCTGCAGCGCAACGCAGCTCCACACCGTATGTATGAAGGTCCCTTCGGCGCGATCGCACCGTAGACACAGAGGGGACTGAATGACACCCATCTTCCACAGCCGGACACGCGTAAAATAAGCCCGGTGTAGGTACTTAAACTGTATCAGGCGATATCTGGTAGAGACCGCCGCCCCCCGTGGGCTACCCATGGCTTCGGCCCAGTCATCGTCCGTCAACTCAGGGATGTCGGCCACCCAGGCCGCACGTGTCTTGTTGAGCGTCGTCGTGGCGTGAGTAATGAGGGTCTGGTAGATTTGCCTGATTTTATGTTGGCCTAGGTCACCCATCAGTAGACGTCCCTCTAGGGGGTGGAACTCAGGGAGGGCGTCCAGTGAGCGAATGAGGGGGGTGAGTGCCTGGCGAAGTTGAAGGAATCTAAAAAATTGTGATTTGTGAAGCTGGTACTCGGTCTGCAGCTGCTGATACGATTTTAGGGTAGTGCCCTGCATCACATCGCCCAGGGTTGATATCCCCACCGTGTCCCAGCCCTGAAAACCATGTAGGGCCGCCACCAGGCGAAGGTATGTTCCCTGCCATAGTGGGGTCGCCTGGGTAAGCCTACCACCCCAACCCATCCGCTTCACCGTCGCCCGCCACAGTGAGATCACCACTCTGCCCGCCGGAGGTAGTGCATCCAATCGCGTCGCGCTATATAGGAGATGTAGGAGGGGGGTACGCGCCAGAACGACCTGCTCGGCAGCATATGCCGGGTCGACAGGGGAGCCATACCACCACTCGTTTATTACTAGAATGTGGGATGCCACATAATACGCATATATATCTGCTGCTGCGATGCCCCCACAATATGTGGATTGCACACAGGTGCGAAGAGCGACTCTGATCGCACCATTATTCCAAAGGAATTTGTTCTGTACGGCATTAACTTGCGCAAACCAGGAGCGCGGAATCGGGTATGGGAAGTTTTGGAGACAGTAGAGAAGGCGCGGTAAAGAGACCATTTTAAAAATTGCCGAGCGGCCGTAAAGAGACAGCGGTAGAGAGGCCCAGACCGCGGTCTCGGTCTGGAGGCCGACCAATAGAGGGGTGATGTTGTGCAGCCATGAGATCTTGGGGCATGCTGAGATATATATCCCGAGATATTTAAAACCATCGGTCGCACGGGTGAGCTGTGACGCCCAGGCGTCTCGGCCCTGAGGGCCGCAGACCGGGAATAGGATAGATTTAGTCGGGTTCGTATGCAGCCCCGTGGTTTCCCCAAAGATTCTGAGTATCTGGAGCACGCGTGGTCCAGAGAACCATGGGTCTGTGATGAAAAATAGTGCATCGTCCGCATATAGTGCAATGCGATCGGAGCGCGAAGTCGACCAGTCAAAGCCCCGAAGGACCGGGTCCCACCGAACCCATGCAGCTAGGGGCTCGATTGCCAAGGCAAATAGAAGAGGAGACAAGGGACAACCCTGTCGAGTGCCCCTCCGGATAGGAAAGGGGGTCGAGCGGTGACCAGCTATGCGCACCGAGGCCGTCAAGTCCGTATACAACAGGCGCACGTACGGAAGGAATTGGGGTCCAAAATTACATGCCTCTAGCAGTTGGAACAGATAAGTCCAGCTCAAAGAGTCGAAGGCCTTATCTATGTCGGCCAATAGAATTGCCGCCGGCCTACCGAGAGCTGGGGCTGCAGCCAGCGCATTATGTACCCGCCGGATGTTATGGCGTGTGGCTCTCTGCGGCATAAATCCTGCCTGATCGGGATGGATTAAGTCCAGGACGCAGGACCGTAGCCGGTCGGCGAGAACTTTCCCCAATAATTTGGGTTAAAAATTTATGAGGGATATGGGGCGATAAGAAGAGGGCAATTCCGGGGGGCGCCCGGGCTTGTGGAAGAGCACGATTTCAGCATGCCGCCAGTCGCGGGGCAGGATAGCGGAGTCCCTGGCCTCCCGGATCGTCGCCAGAAGGTGGGGCCCCAGTCTTTGTGCATGTGGGCGTAAGAAATCCAGCGGAAACCCATTAGGGCCTGGAGCCTTCCCCGAGCGCAGCGCGCCCAGCGCACCCGTCAGTTCCTCCACCGTGATCTGTGCCTCGAGCTGATCCCGCAATTGGTCAGAGAGCCTCTTCGGCGGAATGTCTCGCAGAAACTCAGCGATGAGTTCAGCTGAGATTACTTCCCGCTCGGCATATAGGGCTGTGAAGTAGCGCGCAAACTCCCCGGCCACCTCCGCTGGCGCCGAAACTAACGACCCGTCCGCACCCCGGATTGTAGGAACGACCGCCGGGGATTTGTCAGCCTGACAAAGCCGATGGAGCATCTTACTTGACTTGTCTCCCCATTGGTATACCCGATGTTGGGATGCCTCCCATATTTCCTTGGCCTCCCCCAATAGATATTGCCGTAATTCTTGTTGTGCGAGAAGTAAGTTGCGCCTGAGACCGGGGCTCGGGTCTATAGTCAGTTGCTGTGCAAGGGTCAGTTGATGCGTTTCGAGAACCGCTAGCCGCTCACGTCGCAAGTGCTTTTCATTGGTGCAGTAACTTATATCCGCGCCGCGGAGGGTGGGTTTTAGGGCCTCCCATAAAATACTACCCGAGGGGGCGGTAGGGGCATTTAAGTCTATGTAGGTGGAGACAGCTATTTGGAGCATTTCCTGGTATTTGGGGCATCGCATGCGCCAGGGAGACATGCGCCATCTGAAGGGAGGTCTACGGGATCGTGTGTGGAACTGCAGCGCCACTGGGGAATGATCTGACAATCCACGAGGATGATGTATTACCCGTGAAAAACGGTGCAGTGAGGCCTGAGGAGCAAAAAAGTAGTCAAGACGGGATTGGGTCCCGTGCACTGTGGAAAGGAATGTATAGCCCCGTTCCGAGGGATGATACTCCCTCCAAACGTCCGCCCAACCCAGTGTGTGCGCAAGGGAATAGAGTTTAGATGTGCCAGCGGACTGTTGGGAGTCTGTGGATCGCAGCCGGTCCAAAGGGCCCATTGTGTCATTCCAGTCTCCACCCAGGAGCGTAAGGTCGTCGTGTATGGCGCCCCATTCCGCCGTGATCTTGGCGATGAAGGTCGAGCCCAACGGGGGGCATACACACTGCCTATGGTCACCCTCTCGCCACCAAGCATGCAGGTCAGGAAAAGGTATCTGCCTCCCAGGTCCGCCCGATGTGCTAAGTATTGGAACTGGACTCGACGATGAATCAGAATTGCCACCCCCCTGGAGCCCCTGGTGAACCCAGCATGATAAACATGAAAGAAACCGAATCGGGCTAAACAGGGGGCCTTGGTACCCAGGAGATGCGTCTCTTGGAGAAGAAGGAGGTCTGCCCCGTATCTCTTCGCCTGGCGCAAGACAGCGCCCCGTTTTACTTTATTCTGGAGGCCTCGTACATTCCACGAGACCACTGTAAGGTCCCCGGGGGAGGTTGTATCATTAGGTGCCATTTAGTCTGTGTCTCGGAAGCTGTGGGAGGAGAAACGTGATGATCTATGTATGTCTGCAGAAAACAAATAGAACAAATGAACTGAAAAACTTCCCTCAGACCCCCCACCCTACGCTGCCAAAAACAAGGAGCATCTGTCGCGGTGCAGGGGAGACCAGGCCCCCAACAGTGGAAACCTGGACCCGGCGCCAACAATACCCAACCCTCCCACCAAACATGTCAAACTTGGGGGTGCTCAAGAAGAGTCTGTGGCTTGGAAGTCCCATGGCATGCTCACCACGCTACGCGGAGAAGGAGCATGCTGCTGTAGGCCCTCCCCGCCCGAGAATCAGATGTGTCCCTGCAGGTACGGGCAGTACCACGACCGGATGATCAGGAGAGTCGTGGTGGGCTTGCAGAGAGTCTGGCAGATCCTGAGCCGAGACGTTTCTTGGACTATGTGCGCCGGGATCGGCTACGCCGCGACCCCCGGGAGGAGTCCGAATCACGGGAACATGGCGAGCCCGGCCGTATCTGAGGACGCTCCTCGGCCCATGCAAGGACAGCCTCCGGGGTATCGAAGAAGAAGGATTTGGAGTTGAAAATAATACGCATCCGGGCCGGGTATAGCAGCATGTACTGCAGGTTCATGTCGCGTAGCTTGCGCTTGGCCGCCGTGAAAGATTGGCGCTGCTGTTGAACCAGCCGGGTGTAGTCCGGGAACACCATGACAGGTCGGGAAGCGTGTTGGAACAGATCCTTATGCTGCCGGGCACATCGGAGGATCGCATCACGGTCTGTGTAGTTCATTACCCTAGCGATGACTGGCCTAGGGCTTTCACCCGGAGGTGGTTTTGGGTCAGGGCCCGGTGGGCGCGCTCAATTATGAAGCAGGGGGAGAGCTGATCAGCAGGCATGAGGTCGGTCAGCCATTTTGTAATGAAGCAAGTCATGGAGGCCCCTTCGCACCCCTCCGGCAGGCCCACAAATCGCAGGTTATTTCGGCGTGCCCGGCCTTCCGCATCTTCGACTCTGGAGGCGAGTTCCCTGGACACCACAGTAAGCTTGTTTACCTGCTTTTGTAGGGTGGAGACCGTGTCCTCGACCGTGGAGACCCGAGTCTCAGCCTCCGTAATGCGGTCGACAGCCTTGCGGAGGTCTTGACGGAGGAATGACACCTCCGAGCCCACAGCTCCTATCTTGGCCTCCAATGTGTCCCTGGCGCCATTGATCGCCACCAGGAGGGCCGCGTAGTCGGGCGGCGGGCTCGCCCCACCACCCGCCGGGGGGCCCGCCCCACCACCCGCCGGGGGGCCGCCACCAGCCGGTGCAGTGTAATGATCCAGCGTAGCCTGTTTTGGGCCGGCTCCACCTGGTTTGTCCCTGCCCATCGTGTGACTAAGGGTCGGAGGCAGCCCTTCACCCAGGGGGGACCAGGCGGCCCCCGAGGCCCTGCAACCAGGATCCGGTCCGGCCTGCCGCGTGGTCCGCGCCCCAGACCGGCGGCGCAGGCGGTGTTGGGGTCACCACTCCTCTGCACACAATCCGCCGAGCTCGGCGCCAGGCCTCACGGCGCAGCACACCAAGCCCCGCAGCCACAGGTCACCGGTGCGCCGAAAGCTCCAAGAGTCCTGCCGGCTCAGCGCGTCCCTCCAACGCGACACACAAGAGGAGGACGGCCAGGCAGAAGTAGAGGTGAAGGGCCCGGCAGGCCACCCCACCGATCACCTGGGGGCAGCAGACCACCCCACAACAGCCGGGGGCCAACAGAGGGGAGGCCGAGGTCCCGGGGAGGAGGCACCAAGAGGAGGGGAGGGGGGGAAGATGACAGCTGTCCCCCACTAGGCCAGTCCTCAGGGGCCGAGAGCGCAGAAGCGCCCCCCCGGCCTCACTCACCCGATGCCCCAGTCGAGTCTGGACGGGTCCCTGCGTCGCAGCGGCGATCCGATCTCCCAGCAGGGCGATGCCACCGACCAGGGGGAGCAGGTCCGCAGCCCCGACCGGGCCGCCGCCCAGTCAGCCGGTCAGCCGCTCCGCACATCGGCGACCCGGCAGTGCAGTGTCCCTCGGGTCTCGCCGGCAAGATCCCGCACAGGCCTCAAGCCCCGGTGTCTCCTGGCGCGCTGCCCGCCCACGGGCAAGGGGCGGCTGCTCCGGCCGCAGCACCCGGCGGTGCCGCTCAATCCCCGGCGATGCGACGGGGCCGGGAGAGCTCGATGGTCGCTCAGGCACGGTCCAGCGGGGCCTGGGGCGGTCCGCCGCAGGGCCGGCTGGTCTGATTATCCTCCGCGAGGATTTTAAGGCGGATAGTGGCACAGGTTTGGCGTGGCGACGCGGAGCGCGATTAACTTGCGTCCGCCATGTTGGCTCGCCAAGCCACGCCCCCCCATGTTTTAATCTTTTAAGATATCAATCCATGTAACCATCCTCAGGACTATGTGTCAAAAAAGAAAATGGCCGACCCTTTGGAACATGATCTATTAATAAAATATATACATTAATATATACATATACGTAGAGGTAATATAATGCACAAAAATATGACAAAGGTGAGTATGATACACACCAAGCAAGAGGCAAAACACCCCTATCTAATTGTGTATACCACTTACTAACACACGGAGCAAACAGGTGGATATTTCACCATTTCAAAATGTAGTGTGGAAATTCCAACATACCATGCAGCCATCAAAAAATCCACCAGGTTAAACAGTCTATCTGTTTATAAGCAGTACCTTAACACGTGTATCATTAAAAATTTATATTTCCTGCATTAAAAACCAGTAACAAGTAAATCCAGGAATGTCACAGAGCACACATGGTCAATAAAAGCTTTAAGTAGCTCTAAGCTAACCAGTACAGAAGCGCAGACTTTAATTTGCATGAAAGGAGTGAATCCTATAATGCATTAAATTAAGTATACATCAACAGCAGTCCTGTGATATACCCTTTTTAGGTTTCGCCTGCACAGCGCTTGCACTGTGCTTGTGAAATCTATTGTATTAAATATATCTTAAAAAGGGCTTTAAGTGAAGGCCCCCTTGCTTTTCATTGGTTCCTGTGCTTGCCACTTTTCTTTCCTCCATTTCTATTGGCTGTAGCATGCCGTTTCCTGTTGTTCCATGTGTGCTTCTCTGATCGGTTTTCCAGCACCGAAGTACTGTTTTCATCCGCCTTGTGGGACTTTTTTAGGTCGAGCCTAGGCGGTGCTTGTGCTGTCTTTAAGATCTGCAAGTACCATTTGTTAACTACTTCCAAACTAATGTTTTACGTCTGCAGTGCTGCCGGATCTCTGAAGTGCTCAGCTGCTGCTCAGATCGGGTGTGCCTGGGTGTTTCATGCTCCGATCGAACGGGCACACCACCGTTCCCCCGAGGCACAAGAAGGCACCCACTTTAGTACTTGCTCCACCTCCCTCGTCAAGGATGCTTTCCTTGTCGTCGCTTGTCCCCGATAGGGACCCGTTTCAATGCCACTTTAAATCACTTCTGTGCCCAAAATTAAAAAAAATAGGCTTATCGCACACTTTTATTCAAGAAGCATACATACATCTCATTAGAAAAAGTGTATAAACAATATCCCTGGAGAGCATATATAAATACTTCTTGCAAATAGCTTAGTTAAGAAATTGCATTACGTGTTTCTCCAACTACTACACTGGCGTGAAAATTATTCCATTTTAAGATGGCCGCTTGGGTAGCACCTATATTGTCAAACCATTGCCTAACAAGCCCTGTGCTCAGTCCTCCCTGCAATGTGATCTCCACAGGATAACGAGAGTCATGCTCCGATCAAAACAAGAGATAAGCGCGTTGACAAGATGAAGCTGTTTATATACAGCGAGCTGCACATGACACAAACACAGCTGTAGTTCCAAGATGTGCAGGTGATTGCCTCCTGTTTCAAAATCGAGCACAAAAACTGAAAGGACAACCAAGAAAACTTTGTACAAGGGCTCAGGGAGCGCGTCTAAACAGATCTGTTCAGGACTTTATGTTTTGCAATCCCATGGCCCCCCAAGCACTAGGCTTTCAACCGGATTGAAGAAGAGACTCTGAACATCTACATTGCAGTTGTTTGGTGTCCAGGGATCAGTCCCAGGTGTCTCATTATCACAGTGATGTCTGCAGTCGTGTTTTATTTTTTTAATCAAAGGCAGGACACAAGAGTAAACGGACGCCACATAAGGCTGCGTGTTATTGCCACTGGTTGTGTTTTATGGCATTGCACAGGGCAGGTGCCTCTACCGGGTGTTATTAATTGTTAACTGTTTAATGTGAAGTGCCGCAGTGCTTATCGTTTTACAATAGCCTGTGCTATATCTATTACAAAACTTTAGCACCTTTAACGCATGGTAAATACCCCACCCTATCCAAAAAACCTTTAATGATAACCTAACACATGTTAAGCATTCGAAGTTTTAATATTACAAGTCACAATATATATATGAGACTCATTGCCGGAGTGCCTTGAAGCAGTGTAGACCCAGCACGAAGGGCTAAATGTACAAAGAAACAGAATTTGCCAGAGTGACAGGGGTATATAGAACATGCGTAACAGCCACAGCTTCTGACTTTGGAGCTGGGGAACCAAGTTCAAGTCTCGGCATCGGCTCAACATCCTGTGATTCTGGGCAAATCACTTAATCTGCTCGTGCCTACCAAAAATGAATGTATTGTTGTGCAATGGAACTGGTGCTCATGTAAAGTGCCCCAATACATTTGGAGAGAGTTCACCCTATATAAAAACTGCACAAAAAAACTATAATAAATTCAATAATGGTACGCATGATATAGGGAGATGTACACAGCTGATTTGGTGCCGCATGGCCATATTCACAAGCTTTTTCTGACGTGCCAAGGAGAAATCTGCCAGTCTTCATATCAGTTCTTCTGTGGGACATTATCGTGGACACCTTCATGATGAAAACTCTTCTCTTGAATTAGCTTCTCATTTTTATATCAATCACCATCCCATTTCTTGGTATAAATATTTGTCTACCTTATCTGTGGCTCTGGTGGTTAGACTTCTGTTTTAAGACACAGGGGCGCTACCTTTGACCAATGGTTTTCAGAATTTTTTCAAATAAATGTAGGTTTCTTTTCTTGTGAACCTCAATTGGCTTTCTTAAAGTTACCTTTGGTTGGCGAACCATGTGTTGGCTCTGTTTTTCATCACAACTATCTGTAGACTCATGCGATCCTCTATTGTACAAAACATCAAATTGTATGATATAACAAAGAAATATAAGGAACATTGTACAAAGAAGTCTTTATGCTATTGTACAATAATTAGTAGCATATATTTTGCATGTGAGTTTATGTAAACAAAATGACAGAATAAAACTTAAAAAATCTTTTCAGCTATTTTTCACAGATATTTTTAGATTTTGAGGTGCCTTTAATGCCCATTTTTCTTCATTTTATCTATGCTATTTTATAATGACAGTGTTATTATGTGAAAAATAAGTTTTGGTATAGTGCTGTTTTATTCGAGTAGTGTAATAATCTTACAAAGCCAGAGTTAACTGCACAGCAGGCAAGCTGCCCAGCGTTGTATTACCTTTTCATCAATTTTGTGATTTTCAGTCAGCATCAATTTGCATGCTGGCACTTGTGGTTTTACCTACACTCCTTATTCTAAGGAGGTGTCTGCAAGTTCCAGAATCTAACTTGCTGTTGCCTAAAAAGGAGAGACTGGCCAAAAAGATGGCACATATGGCATTGGACAACTTGCTACTTTTAAAATTATTTAAACAGTGCTTAATTGTAATGGTACGTGCCAGGGCCCAAAGTTTTCTACTCAGAAGCCCACAGCCGGCGCAATTGAATGTTGGCATCCTGAATATGAAGGCTGCATAATCTTGATTACAACTCATACCTCTTTAATCCACCACGAGACACTCCATTCCCTCTTATCTCATTCTTGCATTTGTGTGCTTTCTCACTGTTTTTATGTTTCGCCTGCACAGCGATTGCGCTGTGCTTGTGAAATCTATTCTATTCAATCTACATCTTAAAGGGGGCTTACATCCCGCCCTCTCGCTTTTCATCAGTTCCCGTGCTTGCCATTTACTTTGTGGAGCTTTGTGATCAGGGTTAAGTATGGCAATGTTGGTGATTTATGTGGTTTATTTGTGGGTGAAAACTAAGGCTGTATTAACTTGCTTGGATGTTTCATCAGTTGTTTTAGGAGGTTACTGCCTGGCAAATTTATACGTCTCATAAGCAGCTGATGGTAGTAAGTGTTGTTGGATGGCTTAACAGCAAGGTAGTTTCATATTCTGAATGAGTTGAGTGCATGTTCTGTGTTAGGTTACAGTGTGTACTGTTGTAAGGTGGTGATATCTGAGCAGCAAGCCCTTAACTCAATGTGCCATGCTGCCAGATAAGAAATAGTTAGGCAACAGTAGGGTATAGTTCTAATAGTCTCTAAGGAATGGCTCAGAGCACCGTTTATAAATCATGGTCTGCACCAACAAGGGAGAAAGTCTTGCAGCTGGTTGAATATTTCACCAAACAGAAGCTAAGATTTCTCCCTTTTTTGCTTTTAATAAAGTGCTTATGTTTCCCAATTGCATAAACTTGGAAATTTGGATAGTGTGAATTGGAGGAAACAATTGTGCATTGTTTTAATTAGATTTTCATGAAAGAGGTAATCTTTCCGTATTATAAAAATGTATTCTGCTGCACAACACTTACATACCTTTCACCTACTCTCAGACACTGCTCACCTTGCACACTCCCCCACCATTTACTCTGCAGTCACCCTGACATTGCACTGGCAGTCAGATACTGCTCATCCACCACTCACACAGTGCTGACTCTGCACTCACACACCATTGACATGCCTCTCACCCAGCACTCCATTCCTTTCACCTTCCACCCAGAAGTCAAACTGCTCATCCTGCACTTATACTATTGACATACTACTCACCCTTCACTTGCACAGGGTACCTTGTACAGGGTAACATCTCTCACCCTGTACCCTCACAATTCTCATTATGCACTGAACACACATCAATCACCATGCATTGAGGCAATTTCACCCTGCACTCAGACACTTATTAACCTTCATTCATGCACCACTCACCCTGCACAGAGAGCACTCACACCATTCTCCCTGCACTCATACACTGTTCCCAAATACCTTATTATTAATCCCATAGGCGAAACCTAATGCATTTACCAATGCTTGTTATAAATGCCACTGGATTCAAGCTAGCCTGGCTGATGAGGGCTGTTAGCCCGAAACCGGTCCCAGGATGCTTGTTTCCGGTCCAGGGAAGACATGACTTGGCAGTTCGGGCTGGACTGTTCCCATGAGGCACAGGGTCAAGACTGATTTGCATATAGCTGTGTCTGTACTGGGGTGGCGAAGTGAGCTAAAGAACGATGATGGATTCAACCCAGATCTGTGACTGGGGGTGAGTGTCTGAAAAGGTTCAGCGCTCCGTACATCATCTCCTTGCGTTTGCTTTGTTCGCCCTAAGTTGGCAGGGTATGCCCAGAAGTGGGTCCCTTGCTCACTTTGCCACTGGATTCAAGCTAGCCTGGCTGATGAGGGCTGTTAGCCCAAAACCTGTCCAAGGATGCTTGTTTCCGGTCCAGGGAAGACATGGCTTGGCAGTTCGGGCTGGACTGTTCCCATGAGGCACAGGGTCAAGACTGATTTGCATATAGCTGTGTCTGAACTGGGGTGGCGAAGTGAGCTAAAGAATGATGATGGATTCAACCCAGATCTGTGACTGGGGGTGAGTGTCTGAAAAGGTTCAGCGCTCCGTCCATCATCTCCTTGTGTTTGCTTTGTTATAAATGGGTAGCATAAGACTTTCTTTCCATTTTGTAACGGGGTAGTAAGACTTTCCTTTCATGATTTAGGTATACAATTGTTCTGCAAATAGTTATCAAGGTATGGTCATAATTTCCATACGGACCAATCGGATTAAGTTTTAAGGCACAATTATAAATTACATGGGGCCCCACGGCAAGGAAGTTGCTTAATTTCTGCATATTGTTTGTACATTTTCACTCTATATGTTCTTCATTTACTACCAAAAACCCTCATCTTTATTTTAATATTGTTCAAATGTACAAACAACTACGGATAGAAAATGACAACATCCAAACCATATGTATGAATCTTCATCCACTACAACCAGTGACCTAAATGTCATCAATCCAAGTCCACCTTTAAACAGATGTTAAACTTCAAGATTTTTTTGTTTCATAACCCTTTGCGTCCCGATTACTACACTCTGCCTGAGCAATAATTTAAAGATTACAATTGTTTGCTTAAAGCTTACAAAGCCTTGTTCTCTATACACCCTTTGACCGATCTTTTAGAGAATCCTCCACAGTTTGTTTCTTCACGCTATTCGACATACCAATGTATTCCACATACATTTATGAAGATTCATAGGGCGGTGCCGATAATGAAGCCGCTCATGCTTTTTAGGTTTCAGTACATAGTCTGGATCTTTGTTATAATAAAACTAGTAATAATGAAATACAATAACGAATTGAAAATTAAGTATTCATAATAATGTACTTTCCAATAATGAACTCACAATAAAGAATTCCATAATTACGAAAATGCATGGCATCATTCTTAACATTAATCCCAACAGTATTCATAACACTTCCCTAAACCTTAATGCTAAGCATACCGTAAGCCTTGCTGAATCAAACCTTAACCCTCACCCAGCCTCTAAAATTAAACACTTTCTATAATCTAAATTCAGCATTTATCCCTTTCAATAAATGTGACATTGCGTTTTCGCCTGTATCCAAGCCCACAAACTGTTATGGTGTAGTTTTCACCATGCTGATGAGGGTTTTGCACATTATGTCACTCACTGTGTCACATCAGATGTTATTATCTATAATGCAGTGTATAATGTTTCACTAGTTAGGAAGGATATAGTGCTTCTCTACCACCCTTACTCTTTTTAAGGTACAAAATTTACAAGGACTAACAATGCTTGCAGTTGGCATATTGCAACAATGATATTACATGACCAATAATTTTCTTACAGAAAAAAAACTTAAGCAAATTGTGCATGGCTATTAGACCTGACATCCTTGGTGTGGTAGTCACCCAAACCTTTTGCCTTCACTCCTGTTTTGCTGAATTTGTTTTTGTAGGCATTATGACTCTGTGCACATTACCACTGCTCACTAGGCTAAAGTGCACATGCTCTCTCCTTCAATTATGGTAAACTCGGCTTACACCTAAATGGCACATTTAATTTACCTGTAAGTCCATAGTAAATGGTACTACATGTACCCAGGGCCAGTAAATTAAATGCTATTGGTGGCCCTACAGTACCACCTGCTAAAGAAGCCTTTTAAATCATGTCTCACTCAGGCCTGCCACTGAAGGCCTGTAGTGCAGTTTTAAACTGTCATTTCAACCTGATAAAATAACATTTTTGCCATGTCTAAACCTTCCTTTTTAAAACTTATAAGGCACCCCTAAGGTAGGCCCTAAAAGCCCATAGGGCAGGATGCATGGTATTTAAAAAAGTAGGACATGTGGGTTTCAGTTATATATATCCTAGTAGTGGAAAAAACTCCTCAAGTTGTTTTTCACAACTGTGAGGCCTATCTCTCTCCTTGACTAACGCTGGGTTACCTTCTTACATTTAATAAGCGATAACTTATGATTAAGAGCAGATAGAAATCTGGTGTTTACACTCAAATGAATTGTAATTTAAAATCCTCTTTAATGATAGAGTCAGAATTTAAGTCACAATTCTGAAAATGTTCATCTTAGAAAGTTGGCATTTTCTTCTCCTAACCATTTGTGCCATGTCAGTGTCCTGGGTCACATGTCTGTGAATGGCTCTACTGTTGGGGTTTGCGTATTCCTTTCAGATAGTGACCAAAAAGGTGTAGGTAGGATGGCTGAGGCGGAGCTGTGCCTTGCCCCACTTACACTTCAAAGAGCTTGCCTGAAGCCAAACAAAAGGAACCTGACATTAGTCTTTTGTAACCCCAGACTTCTTGGAGTCTTGACAGGGGGAGGGAAGAACTTTCCAGAACCAGATGTGTGGGTAGTATAGGGAATTCCCCCAGTATGAATATTGGACCTCCAGAGCCATTCATCAGTACACTCTTGAACCTGTCGACATTACAGTAGAAGGACTGCCTTGCTCCCAGTGGACTGCCCTATTGCTACCAGAGGACTGTCCTGCTGCTTGAGGGTTGCCTTGCTCCGTTATGTTAATTTAACTTATAACTCGCACAAATCACCCTGGGAGGGGTATGTCGGTGCAGCACAGGACTCGGGCAAGAGTCTGAAGGAAGACTTGACCTGCTCCCTTCATCCCACGCTAACCTGAGTGACAACAAGGGTCAGTTGGCTGACCACCTGTCTGAGCTACAGGGATACAACAAACTCCAGAGACCTCCCTGTAACTGCCCAGCTGACCTGCTGCACTGGACTTGCTTGCTTTTGCTGAAGTGAGTACCTGATCCCCAAAAGGTGCCTTCCCAGGTCCTGGACCCTTGGAAGGTATCAGTGGAGCTCCTCTTGTGAAGAAACGTGAAATCCTGACGTCTGGCCTCTTTGCCACTGTGAAAGGGCCCAGCTGTTGCAACACCCACCAACTCGAAGATCAGGCAAACCCGACGACTCTTTGTGCTACAGCAACCACCAGCGACGATTGGCAACACGAGATCTGTACTTTGCGCAACAACAATGACAGCCAGCACGGTGACTTTCAATGCGCAGCTCTAGCAACGACCATCCGCGATGACCGACGTGCTTGTTACGCTACAGCTATGACAGCCCACGCCACCAGGGCTGCTCTTCGCATTACAGCGATGACCATCAGCGACATTCTCCCTGCTCCTCACGGCCACCTCCACCGCGAATGTAACTCTTCACGCCAGACTTTGAGAAGATAACTTTTTCAGCTGCACTAACCTGGTAACTGTATCTAGGCCGTGCTCCATCGCGGTTGGCCTGAAATTGTGACTGTCCATCTGTGTAGCACGACCAGATAACCGTGAGTGTGGCTTTGTGCTTTGAGATGCCATACCTACCTAAAAATCTGAAATTGCTTATCTCCGATTCTACTTACTGGATCTTTGTCATTCTAGTATCATTTTATTTATCAAAATGTACTGTTTTTCTAAAATGGTTAGGGTTTTTTCTTGTGTTGTGTTTTCACTTTATTGTTGTTTGTGTTCCATAAATTCTGTGCACACTGCCTCTAAGTTAAGCCTGACTGCTTTGTACAAAGCTAGGAGAGGGTTAAGCACAGGTTAATTTAGCGACTTTTGTGTTTCACCATGATAAGGATTGTGAGTGTTGCCTGAGTGGGGCTTCCACTTCTCAACCAATAACCCATTTTCTTACAGTAATAAGCATTGCTGCCAGGTGATTCGCTAAAGGATTTCGGAGCGTGCTTCTGCAAATTATCCCTAATGACAGGTGGTTGCCTTGCTACCCTATTTAGCAACAAGTCTCAATGCGATCAAACCAAGTTTCGGGTTACTAAGATTGCTCACTCACAAATGGATTACCACGCACCTGCACATAGTTACTGATTGCCATGCCACAGTTTTCAGGCACAAAATGTCCTATCAGGAAGGAGAATGCCATTTTACGCACCTGGGTGTTGAGTCCGTCCCACGGACATTTTCCTTCCAATAAACTAGCTGCCGGTGCACCAAGTTATGCCGGGAAAATTCTACGTATCTTAGCATATCTGAGAATGAAAGTGGGCTAAGTTTCTCATAAACAAGCTTTACTCTTTAGTAGTTTCATATAATATGTTCTAATTTTGTTCAGCTTTGCTAGTATCTAGTTTTATAATCATGGTGATTTTTATCCACATTTTGTATATTAGGTTATAATAAAACCCCATTTATTTAGAAGAGTGTGTCTGTGTACATATGTAAAAGGGGTCAAAGATGGGAGAAAGCCCCTCTTAGCCCCTGGAGTAATGTGTCAGGTCTGTGGTACTCCAGAATCTCTCATACCAATATATAAACAGCTGACAGGCAGCAATGTGGGATACCTGTCTGATATCTCTATGTTCACAGAGAGATGGCTATATCTAAATGCTAGGGTTTAGGAAACCTAAATGTGTGTAGCTGTAACAAAATGGGGAAAATGGGCCTCTGGGGGAAAAATAATTAACTTTGTTGTGCTTTGCCTTCATGTCTGTTTGCACGGTCGTAATTTGAAATAACAAAACACAGAAAAATTGGGCTATCAAAATATCATGGCCAATTAACAAGGACCACAATATCGAGAAGGTAGGTGCATATAGGAAAGTATATATACTATGTATATATGTGGATGCATTTTGCGCTAAAAATAAAGCTAAATGGTGGATTTGCATTTTGCTTGACTTTGCATAACTTTCCCAAAAATATGCATATTTATGTGAAAACACACACACATGTTACCCACCTATATAAACTTACCTTCCTAGTATTTTAGTCTTTGATATTTTGTCCATGATATTCTGATAGCATGATATTGTGGAGTCGATATTAAGGAGGAATACCATTTTCACAGGTTTTCAGAAGTTCTATGAATAATGTAACAGTCCAAGTTTAATTACTTATTTTCAGACCTTGGTTGCAGGCTGAAAAACAATTTCTGCCCCATCCCCCAAAATGTGTTCTTCTCTTAATAGTTGTAGATAAATTGCATGGAGAATCATGAATCCTAATTGGGTCTTGTAATTTGTCATGTGACAGTGATCAGGGAATAGATAACCTAAAACGGACAACATGGAAACCTTCAGGTTTTTTTTGTTCAGAGAGCTGAAGCAACCTGCATTTAGAGGAAGCCCTATGGGAACAAGAGAAACTTATGGGCTCACCTTCCACCAGATCCTGAGGTGAATTGTTTTCACTATGGAGCAGGTAACTCGACACAGCACCCTAGATTGCAGGAAGTCTCAACTCTACAATATTCCTTAATTGTGAAGTGATTTACATATTACTTGAGACAGGTTGCTAAGGCAGGTCAGATGCTCCTGGGGCGCCTTGATAGTACTGGGTGTCCCAGTTGTGTCTCACCGCTCGGCCCAGTTGTGTCTCACCTCTTTGTGTTGTTTCCTCAGACACCGCTCAACCAGGATTCTGTGCTACGGACTCTTGCCCATCCGTTGGCAATGATGAAGTCGGATCTAGGAGCAGGGAGGTAGCGGCTGGTCGGTGTGCTGGTGCCGGCTGTGGATTTTACCTCAGAGGCACATCTGCATGGAAGATTTAGGATGCACATGTTGGGGCAGTAGGTGGGTGCCTCGTTAGGGTTGTGTGAGGGGTGGAGCTCAATCTATGTCATGAAGGTTCTTGACCAGATGGAAGCATGTCACCACTTTTGACCCCAGAGCTACATACTTCATACTGACATAACTCCACAAGATGCCTGGGGAACCAACTGTATGTTGATGAGTTTACATAAGTCCATCATGTCGACTATTCAGTTCTTGTTCCATACCAGAGAGGCAGCCTTAGGTAAGGAGGCTGGTTCGTCTCTTTTGTGTATCACAACCTTGCCAATTCCTACCTTGTTGCTCCCTCCGGCAAATTACCCAGTTCCTTTTCTCTTCCATTTCTTAATTCCTGGTTCTGTTGAGCCTATAGTCTGCTTGAATTCTTTAACGTTTTGTCTGGGGTTCAGTTTTCCCCCCTAAAGAGACTGCAGTGTTTTCAAAACTACTTTCTGGACCACTCTTCATCTAGTTGTCAACCTGGAACCTGAAGTAGTGAAAAAAAGCACAAGGCCTTTCCTACACGCCCAAAAATATATGACCTGCTCTTAACAGGTGTAGTGCTGGGCTGTGGATGAAGGGCTGAAAGCCTCTTTGGCTTCTATCTCGGAATCCCAGGATATTGACTTCCTCACTGAACCTCTGTATAAGTTGGGGTTCAACATGTATTGCACTCTGCAGCAGTCTACACATCACATATTACCCAGAGGGGTGGCCTTTTCAAGCATGAGCTCCCAAAAAACGCATTGATGGTACTCGGAACAGAATAGCACCAATGGTGTTTTGATTGGAGTGCAGACGCCAACAAAATAGTTTAGCTGGGGAGGGGTGGGGGTGACGTGTGCAACAAAAAGAGAAGCCTCAGCAGGATGAGCAGACTTTCAAAACTTCAGTTGTGGTGTATTACCTCCACCCGAAATGGGGGCGAGCAGCAAGGGGGACATCTGCTAAAACAGACATGACATGGGGCATCACCACCTGTCACTTTTGCTGTGACACCAATTCATATTTCAGCGGTAGATGGAACATAAGACTATGGGCCTAATTATGAGTCTCGTGGTCCGATGGACCGCCAAACCCATGGTGGCAGTGCAGCTACCGCTGGATCCGACCGCCATATTCTGAGCTGGGTGGTCGAACCGCCATGGGACCGCTGCTACACCTGGGATCCACAATTTATGGTGGTCTTGCAGCGGTCTGAGTCCCGCAATATGCTGGCGGTGCCGCTATGGCACCGCCAAGCATATTACAAGTTTCCTCACCGCCACAGTTTTCTTGGCCCGCCATGTAAACTGTGGCATTGAGGAAACTAAGAGGGCCATACAGGGCCCGCTGTTGCCGCAGGGCCATTGGGTGCATAAAGGGCGGCACATGTTGTGCCCCCCCTGTGTGCATGCACCCCAGTTCTTGCACGGCATGGACTGCACCAGTCCATGCCGTGCAGGAACGGACTTTGGCGTTCCCATTGCGGTGCCTTTCTAAGGCTCACTGCCTGGGACCGCCAACGCACCACTAGCCAGACCAGGAGAAAACTCCTAATCTGGCGAGCGGTGTGGAAGCGGGATGCTGGTGTGGCGGCCCGCTCCCACACCGCCAAACTCGTAATCAGGCCCTATGTCATCTTTAACTTCTTTGAAATGCCACTGATTTACTTACCCGATTTAAATAAATTAATGGAAAATCTGAATAACCGAAATTTCAATATTTTGACATTTTTGTGAGTGGATTCGTATTTTAAAGCAAGGACACTCCAGTAGGCAGAGGGTCCATTTTTTTTGTTACTCATTCGATCTTTCTCTTTCCGTGTTCCAGCTCTACGTCTCCAAAGTGTAGAGCAGAATCTCCAGATCTCTAGAAAGACAACTGAAAGAGCAAGGACCAGTAACAAAGGCGTGTAGGGATTTCAGCTTGTGACTAACATAAGGTCTCAATCAATTATATTTCAGTTCTCATTGTCAAGCGTGTGCAAAAGACAACTTTCTAAGCCGTCGCTGTCTCTGAGAGAAATCACAGTGGGGGGAGGTGTTCTGCCGATGCTCAGCAGTCGCACCTGCACTACCAATTGACTGCACACATTAAACAAACCTGCCAGATAACAGCGTGTGCTTTGTTGTACCTATAAAAGTGCACTCAGTGCGGAAGTGAACGTGTTTCATGTTACGGTTGATATGGCATGCAAACTCGAAATAATCCCCAACTAGTGCAGATCACAGTCGTGCAGATAATTGGCTCTCTGTTCTAATTTTGTTTCAAGTTCTGAAGGGGATCCAAGCTCTCTGTGAGAGGAGGCTCTTGCAGAGTATTTCTACTTTACACCGTGTATATACTAACATTACAAGGTTTTAGTTTGTTGCTTCTTTTTGGGATAAATTAAGTTTTGGCTAAAGTCGCAAGTCTCTCTCTCTCTCTCTCTAAGATGCAAACACGTGTTTAATTTGGTCTATTCTAGTTCCAAAAACAAACAAAAAATGATCCATTCCTCCCAATGGATTATCCTAATGCGTACGTTTGAAATAAGCCTAGAAAAAAGGTGTAAAATCCAACAATGTAAAATAAACCTGATTTACAAATGTATCAATAAAAAGTACTTCTGTGAAATGCTTTGTGTGAATTACTCGAGAGTCCAGCACGATGTTTGGCTTTGGATACACCTTTGGGTGTTCCCTGAAGTATCATTAGAGCAGGCTGGGGCATCCATTACAAAGGTAGTGAGTACTCACTCTGGTATAATTTAGTCCGTGATGACAAACAAGTGCAAAACCAATCCCCACACTTTACTGCAGATGATAAATATACCTGAAAGATAGGGAGCGAGTTCGGATGAAAGAGTTGAGAAGCGCACCATATATATATAGCCAGGTTTTTAAGGCCTTTCTGAACGCTAGCAGCTCACGTGTGGCTAGCAAAGATGGAGGAAAGCTGTTCCATAAATGTTCAGCCCTAATGGAAAAGGCTCAGCTTTCCACCCGTTCCCTTCTAAACTTTGGACCAATCACCAGATTTGCGTCAGCAGAACGTAATAATGTAATTGCCGTTTAGGAGTAGAACAATCAAACTTATCTAAGCTATACTGGTTCAAATCCATGAAGGTCCTTATGCACAAAACAGAGGGCTTTGAACCCTATTACCCTCTTAGGCAGAGACAGCCATTATAGTGCATAAAGGAGGCCCGACGCACAGGAAAGGCGAAGACGTTGTAATGCTAGTCTGACAGCAGCAGTTTGAATACAGTAAAGTTGATTCAAATCATACACTGGAGAACCCAAAAATAAAGAGTTACGATAATGCAATCTACTTAGGATGCTTGACTGTACCACCAGAGGGCGGGTATGAGCTGGAAGGAACAATAGAATTTTGCATAACACAGGCAACAAAAGACAATTCTTAAGTCAACCAAGACAAATACTAGGGCAATTTCAGTGCCATGGGAAGGGCAAAAACTTGATTAAACAGGGTCTAGTAGCACATGGTGTTCAATGAAGCCATAGATCTGTCTGGGATTTCTCTGGGAATGGCAATAGTGATATAGGACGAAAATTGTTCAAAAGAAACAGGTCAGCTGTGGGCTTTTTCAATAAAGGAATCACCAGTGCCCTTTTCCAATCAGCTGGCACCAAGGCTTTTAAAAAAGATTTAGTACAGATAGCCAGGAGTGGAATGGCCAAGGAAACTGACATTTCTTTTCAGATCTGAGGGGAGATTGGGCCCAATGGCAAGCTTCAAAAGACTGAATTAGCTATTTCTAGAAACGATTCTAGATTCATAAGATAAAAGTCAGTCAAGGTTGGAAGATCATATGAAAATTCCAAGACCTCACTACACTTGTTCTGGCTCTGTTTGTTCTGGCTCTCTATTGAGCCTTCGCCATTATTGAGGGAGCAACAAATTGTGACAAGCTGCCATAAATTGTATTTTTTTCCCCCTCAAAATAATTTAACAGAACATCACAAAGATTTGAGAGTGTTCCCATTTCTGTTCCATGCAAGGTGACTAGCTATGGAGCGAACAATGGAAAAGACCCTTTTGCAGCATTAGAAGAGCAGTGATATGCAAGAAGAGAAATGTTAAGAAAAATCTTAACAAGAGAAAATAATTTAAAAGTTAAAATAAGGGAGCGTGGATGAGAACGCAAGGCTGCCAGACTCACACCAGTCGAGCTCCTTGCCACTGTTACACTCCAGGACACATAAGCTACAATAAAATGATCTAAGAGTGTTGAGAAGTGGCTCTGGGGTGGATCCCAATCAAAATGGTGTCCAGGGAATACTTGCTGGCTTTAATCTGCTGTATTACCTAGCACATGGTAAAACCAAATGGCATGCATGGGCCTTAGTATAATGGAGGCCAACATGTTTCACTGCTCTTGTAACTCTGGTAAAGTCTTCAGTACTTGAGGATTATTATAGACTGGTGGTGTCTCCATCTCTGCATCCTAAACACTGCCAAATCAACGGTTACTGGTGGGTATCTCAACTGTCATATGGATGCATTTGATTCATGGACTCAGCATACTTATGCAGTCGTCAATGAGTCATGTTTTATTCTACTTGTCACGGGTTCAGCCGTATCATCGCTCTGAGCTTCTCTGTCTACAAACAGACTCTCTATAAGGTCCAGGCTGTTGCCTTCGGGAATCGCTCCCCCTCCCTCCCTCCTTTTCCTGACTTCTGATGAACCTCCCAGTGCTGGAAGAGCAGGTAAGCAGTGAATCTGTAATTTTTTGAATGCAGGATTTTGCCACCACCAAGGATCAGAGATCGATGTAGTTGGGAAGGTGGAACATATACAGTTTGTGAAACAGGCCCGAAAAATAGTCCGGCACAGTGAAAGATATATAGCACCTTCACCATGACCAGATTCCATGAGACACCAAAGGTTTGAGGAAACCTTTGGTCATGAGTGGGAGCTCCAATATGGAGGGTAATGTTGCAAGGTCACTCAGTGTCACAGTAATACTCCCTTGACATCATGTTGTGTGGATATGAATCCCTGTAGTGACAGGGCGTTTTTTGGAAATCAGTTTGGATGGGGAAACCACGAGGCCCTGCATCAGTGGATAGAGGAAAGCAAATGAGGCTAAAGCACACCCTCAGATGACTCGCCGGGTTGGTAACAAATAAGAACACTAGAAGCCATTCTCCAGCTGGGAGCTGATAGAGAGGATAGACAGACATGATGAGGCACAGCTCATATTGACAGGATTTAAGGAAAGAAAGAATGGAAGGAATTGGTGGAGGTATGGAGAAGCTTTGCCGAAGCACTAACCACTCTTAGGCAAGATGTGGATCAAATAGGGAGCAGAAAAGTTCAAGCAGAATATATCCAGCAAAGTTGACACCAATGATGCAATCTCCAGGGCGCTGGGTTCCAAAGTCAAACTCAGAGTATCATTCCCACAGAGAAAATGAATACTACTAGAGGCCAGATACTAGAGTCAAACTGACTTCCAAGGAGAGAAGTGATTTTTCCCAATCGACCTTGACAAAAAGGAGCGGGTTCTACCCATTGACTGAAGCCCGGGCAAAGGCAAATATTACATTTAGATGGACATTTCTATATTAAATCCAGTTTCAAATTGATGATAAGCTCATCCTACTTGCATGGTGAAAGAGGGTCTACAGCCTTTAAATATACAGTGACAAATACAATCCCACAACACTGAGACACAGGAAAGAGAAGATCTCTCCATCCACCCAAATGGCAGAGATAGAGCAGGAGGCGATGCTCCAGAGATTGGGAGAAAGCCTCATCAACTGAGGATCTTGAATTTCTTATCCAATATTTATGTTGATGGGAACATGGCAGACCACTGCATCAAGAGGGACTCCAAGCAGCAGCAGACTCCAACTATAGAAACTGTGTAGAATGGCAGAACCCAGAATCTCCAAGCCAGCCTCCTCATAGGTCACTCACGTTGTACTCTGTTCCTCGGGATGGCTTTGAGCCCGAGAACAAAGATGGCAGCAGAAGAGATCTGCAGAATGTAGGCCCTTATCGGAGGCGGGGTTACCTTTACTATTAGAGCTTTTGCTTGTTCATTTTGCAATGTGTTCTTTTTAATTTTTAGTTTATTACCATGGGTGACCAGTTGTGAGTCCCATTGGTTGCTGTTGAGATTGGAGTAAAGGCGGAGGTTTAGCAAAAGCAGACCGTAGGGGTGACTGAAGAAGTGGTAGGCTAGGGATGTTTTGGGGAGCTGGGCTACTATGCCAATTTAAGTTCCTAGTTTAAATGTGGAAAGTGATAGACTTATTTCCCCGATTAAAAGGGGGACAGCATGTGCTTACATTGGTGACAGTAACTCTTTAATAGACTCACCTCAAGAAAGTGGGCTCACAAACTTGTATTCAAATTGTACATGACAGTTTAATGTATTGGCATTGACTAAGGCATGCAGGGAGCCATTCTTGTACACATCTAACTGATAAAGAAGGGGGTTTTGTTATGGTTAAGAGGAATCTTGAGGATGATACATTTAACTAAATAAGCAATGGTTGCACTCAACCAGGGACTGAGCTGTTTCCATATGAAAAGTTACACCGACTGGCAGGTAATACTGGCAGGGGATTTCAATCAAGTTGAACATGCAGAGCTTGATAGCTGGTGAAAGGGGTATCAACTTCTGCTGTAGCCTTGAGTGATTTTCGAAACACAATGAAGGAGATGGGGCTGACAGATGCACAACCAGGATAGAGGGATTATACGCTTTACTTCCATGTGCATCATACATACTCTAGAATAGGTTCAGTGGACCTACCAAAAGGTTTACTGGAACATACTATAGAGTGAGATGTTGGTACTATCTCAGTCTTGGACGATGGACTGCTCACAGTAGTTTCTGCATGACTGTGTACAAGTGGAGAATAGGTAGGTATCCACTCCAGGATGCAATAAACAGAGCAGAGATATGGACATCCGATCTCAGTACATGATACAGAATGATACACCTGACATTTCCATGACTCTTCTGTGAGATGCCCTTAAGATGGTCCTGCAAAGCAAGTTGGTATTTATGACTACCAGAAGGAAGAGAGAAAGGGAGTTGCTACACACGAAAATAGATCCAACTGTAAGAGATATCCCATGGAGATGAAAAAGCTCAAAGGCCATTTGAGAATGATACAGATTAATGCTCTGAAGCAGCGCTCCTGGCTCTAAAAAGCGCTCACAAAGGGAGGAAATGGAGGTCCCAAAAGAAACAGGTTGAAAAGTAGGGGGAATCAAAACTAATAAGTCTCCGTATCCTGACGCCTATTTGGGAGAATTTGACAAAATATTTGCACATAGGGTGACCTCGCTATTAAAGAGATGTTTTGGGAGTTTCTGACAATGTGGTTGGTGACCCGGACAATGACTGACATGGTAGCCCTATCTAAACCAGGGGCAGATGGTCAGTAATGCTTTTCTTATAGACCTGTAGCAAGTAGATGGATTGTTTTCACAAACAGATTGATCCAAATACATTCCAACCTGATCCATGAGGGTCAGTGAGGCTGTTACTAGGAGACAAATAATATCTCTAGGCAAACTGCGTTTTGTAGTATGTTTAATACTACAATAGCACTACAGACCTTTTAATTTACACAGTATCACATGATATCGGCAGCCATCACACGGTCACCCTGTGAGCAGCCAATATCACACGGTGTGCAAACAATTAGCTGAAAACCTTGCAGAGAGCAGGTTTACAGCTAATTGTTTTGAAGTTTGGCTCATCCGATGCCCCTTGCGAGGTGTGAAACTTTCCCAGGACATCGGTGACAGCCTGAAAAGGTTTGTTTTTTTGGTTTAGGAGGGGTGAAGGAGGATTGAGGGGTGTTGGGTGGGGCTTAGAGACAGTGAATTTGAAGTGCCTCAGGCTGTGCTCGGCACTAAGCCCTGCCCCTTAAAGGACCCGCCCCGTCCTCACACTGTAAAAAGGTTTCACAAGTTTGCCGGTCTGGTACTACTAAATTTCTACAAAATGTTAACAAACCTACATGTGCACAGCTCCAACCCTACCTCTTCTGTCTGTTTTGTGGGGAGATCCTCAAATATGCAAGTTTACTACTTAGTAGTAAATGTGAGAGGGACCAGAGGGGAAGGTTGAAAAATGGGGATACTCCAAAATAGGTGGGCTTTAGGGAGGAGTATGGAGAGGTTAAGGAGGGGTTAAGAAGGGCTTTAGGAAGGAACAGACTCTCACCCACAAAGTGTAAGCCCATTACTGTTCACAAACTGCACTTCAAAACCTACCACAGCTGAAAAGGTCCCGAAACAGTAGCAAATGTACTCCGGCTCAGACTTGGAGTCAGGTGAGCACCACACAGACAACCACTGGTAATGCAACACTCTCCCACAGACATTATTGGGGATAGGGACTCAAAATAAAACCCTATAGGAAACAATGTTAAATCAGATTAAATTACTTAAAACTATAAAAAAAAAATATAAATATATTTAATGTAATGTTTAAAACGGTATTTAAAGATAAAACATATGTATTGATTTAAAACATTTTAATAACTAATTTAACAATTAATGTAACATTAATGTTTATTAAAATAAAATTAATTTAAATTAATTCTATAAATCACTTTTAATAGAAGAAAGCTTTATTTGAGCATTTAAAAAATAACCATAAAAGAAGATACAAATATAAATAAATTCATAAGTATGATGCTAAAACAGACAATACCCGTTCCAGGAAATGGTAATTGAACAATAATTCATACAGTAAGCGGCAGAATCTAAAAACCCAACAAAAATAAACCACAAGCAATTTCCTATGTCGTAAAGCAAGCATCAAAAATGAACACACACTAAAACAGACTAGGGGTGAGAAGGTGTCAAAACGTTTAGCAAATGGACAATAACATTTCCAAAAGAAGGTAAAAATGTAACAAAGTTTGTACTGAGTGCTCATCACATGGACAAATAAAAACAGGTGCGGAATCATATTGGCCCACAGAGAAGCATAAGTGACTTCTAATTACCCCAAATCTAAATCTGGTTAATAGAATCTGATCCCAGGTAGAGAGCACCCAATACAAATAAGGCCCCGGACCCATATTGGTACGTATCATGGCATGCTCAGGTTAGATAATTTGTTCAGCTTCACTGCCTCCCTTTCCTGTTGTCTTAGGGCCAAAAACTTCAATGTAACCCATCGCCTGTCTTTGGGGTATAGACTCCTGGGATTTGAAAAGATCAATGGTTTCAATAACTTAGCACTGACCTGTGTAATGTAGAGAAGCCATTGAATCCAGAGTCCCAAATCACAAGATAGGCAATGCTCAACAATCTCCGTGTTAAAAGGCTCCAACAGATTTAACCCTATTGAGCTTTGTAGCAATGGGGGGAATAAGTTAATATGATCTTCAATAAAGGAGAGTCCCATCTTCATCTCCTCATGGATAGCAAAGGCTGAGGGGCAGGTTGACAATCCTAACATGCACCTGCATACTCTATTTATCTCTAGTTGAAGGGACCTCACGCTTTTATAACCCCAGACACTGGAACCGTAGGTTATGGCGGGTAAACACTTCCTTTTGTACACTTCTAGCATGGGAGGGATAGATTTCCTTACAATAGATGAAGCCAAGTTAAAAAGAAATCCCACGGCGTTTACAAATCTCTGGCATCTCCTGGCCAGGCAAGGCAACCAGGTGCCCACCCAGACAGTCCAAACTGCTCAGTACATCCCTTCATTCCTGAATTTGACAATGGCGGTGAGATCGAAACGCAAGGCTCGCAGAAAGCCAACAATGCCTTTCTCCACCCCCAAGTGTTCTAAATTTGCCCATAGCTTAGATCTAACAACACTGCCAAAGGCGCAAGAGATACATGAAGACCAGGTACATGGAACTCCGCTTAGCAACTGTATACTTTCTAATCAAAAGATGTATGTTTAAACACTGTTGCATAGTACCTAGCTCGATCCTGAAACCATACTGCACCCATGAGATTATATTACTGACCTGCGTCCATGTAGGTAACCTATCCAAGACAATTCTTGCAATCATTTTTACCATGGAGTCTAGGAGGTACATTGGACTGTAACAACTTGGGCTTGTATCACTTTTAATAATTATTAATACATTATGAAAAATATATGTTTTTATTGTAAGTGGGAACTTATTAAAATCTAAATTCCAGCATAAGAGTTTTAATTTAATAATGATATTTTATTTAAATTAATTAACTATTAAATTCAAAATTACGTTCATTTTGTAGTGTATTTCAAGTAACTATATACATCTAATTTACATTAATATTTAACTTAAAAATATATTTACTATTTTTTTAAGTTTAATAAACTATTTAACTTTTCCCTATACTTTACCATATGGAGATCTGCGCTACCAGATAGGTGATCTCCCAATAGTAAAATATAGGGAAAATGTAAAAAGTTTATTAAACAATAAAAATTACTAAAAATAATTTTATGTTAAATATTATTGTAAATTAATTTTATGTATTGTAAATGTAGAAGAAAATATGAAAAATGCTACAGCATTCATACTTTTTACAAAAATCATTCATTCAAATAAATTAACATTATTATTTTAAAGATTTATTAACCAAAAATCCCATCAAAAGTAAAATGTTTATATTTGTTGATTGCATATTAAAATTTAGGAGGCTAGGCTTTGGGTCCAAATTCCAGAAGTGTATCTTGTTGTTGAATTCGAACCCTATGGAACAAGTACACACTAGGAGATGTGTGTCGGGCAGCTGGGGGATAGAGATGGAGATTAAACTGGGTTGTCTCCTCTCCCCCACTATTGTTTGCGCTGGCGGCAGAGTCATTGGCTATTCATCTGTGTGGGATGTTAAGGGAGTGGGGCATGAAGATGGGGAATGCCGCGCATGTGCTGTCTCTATAAGCGGATGATATTCTCCTTTATTTACAGCAGCCACAACACTTGATTCCGAAGCTACTAACCCAATTCCAGGCTTTTGGGGGGGCCTCTGAGCTGGAAGACAGAAGTCCCGATAGAGGGGCTCCCGCATGTAGGGATACGGTGAGAGATAGATACGTTCCACTATTTAGGCATCCAGGTAGCGCACACAGACCAGAGATTGCTTTTAATATGAACACAGTGCTAGATGGGCTACAAATCTTGGTTCAACTTTGGAACATGCTGCCCTTGGCTACAATGGGTAGAGTAGTAGTAGTAAAGATGGTGTTACACCCACACTGCCTGTATGCGCTGCAGAACTCCCTATGTCCACTACCCCGTGCTCCATTAAAAAAATTAGACTGCCAACTAGGTTCCCTAACTTTGGCAGGGAAAAGGAGTAGGGTAGGGCTAACATTGCTCAAGTTAAACACTGAGGAAGTGGGGTTGGGATTCCCAGATTTGGAGCTGTACTACACAGCAACACAGCTTCAACATGCAGTGAGATGGTGCTCACCTGAAGTTAATTGGGAGAAGAGATTATTGTTGGGAGTGGATAACCTACCAGTTTGTCTCATGGTGAGAGCCCAATTGTCCCTAGATGATGCACCAGGTGGCTAAGTTATGGGAAATAGTGGTAAAACTGGTGTTGAGGGCACCGCATTTCTCAACGGATCTACCCCTCCGGTGACTGAAGCCGGTCAGATGAATCGGCTGTGACATGTCCATGAAGCGTTGGGCAGAGGGGGAGGTGTGCCACATTGGAAGATCCATTCCCAGGAAATACCTGCATAAAGTTTCAAGAGGTGCAGGAGAACTTTGGAGTGGGAGCGGGACACTTTTTGTAGTTTGCCAAATTGACCAAGATGATTAGTGAGATATAGACAAGGTTTCCTGTAGCTCCAATGAAATTGTAGACACTAAAAGTTTTACTGGAGGGGGGTCCATGGTGAGGACTGTCTTCCGATTTTATGCGGCATTGAAACAGGTTAACCCCAGCCGGGATTAGAAGCGCAACAAAAATGGGAGGAGGATCTACAGGAACCCCTGACGGACACGGAATGGTGGAAGGCATGTGCCCAGGTGAGGGAGGTATCCAGTAATGCCAGATTTAAACTGGCATATTTCATTGCACATATCTCACACCCGCAAGATTGCAAAGCATTTACCCCGTAGACCTGACGAGTTCCCCAGATGTAAAACAGAACTGGTGGGCTTTCTGCATATGGTCTGTAGCTGTCCCAAGGTGGGGACATATTGGTCAGAGGTGGTAGACAGACTGCGGGAAGTACTGAGGATCTGCTTGGAGGCTTCGGTCAAGCAGTGCATTTTGGGGCTTAGCCCCACTACAAAAAATGGTAAGATGCAAAAGCGGTTTGTTCATCCGGGGATTCTTTTGGCAAAAAGGTGCATTGCCATCCACTGGCTCTCGAATGTGGGACCAACATTGACGCATGGATGAAGGACATAGTAGAAGAGTGAAGCGTGAAGGATGTGAAAACTCACAAAAAAGTGGAGGATGATTGTATGGTATGGGTTGGTTTGTTGCATAGGTTCGTAGATCCCTCATTGGGGGAATTCTAGGGGCCGGCAAATCATGTCTCAGATGGGGGACACACACCCACCTTAGATCGCCCAGAATGACACATGGTCCATGTAACAGAAAGAGCTCCCTTTCACAAAGATGGAGTGATGATATTGGCGACCTTACTCCCCCTCAGTGTCTATAGGCCTGGGGGTCCTGGCAGAGAGCTTCTTAAACAAAGGACTGGGAAATGAGTAAGTTAACATGGTAACCCCACATGGACATTCTATATCGAGGATGTTGACAGTTCACTGATATTGTCTGTACTCCGGCTACTGTTATTATGTTGTAAGGGGATTGGCTGCCTCCATATGTTAGGACTGTAAATGGATAAAACAATAAATGAAGGTGTGGAAAATTATATATACATTTAAAAAAATATGTTTGTCAATTTAAATTAATGGAATTCTTTTTTTACAAATTAACGTTCCATTTATTTTTAAATTAAAAAGGGTTACTATAAAATATTATAATAAAATATGTTTTAAATTGTATTTAAATTTGTTAACATTAAATTAATCCCATATATATATATATATACATACAACTGGGGATGTTTTGTTTGAAGATTTATGACCGGCAGTCCAGCCGGGAAGACTGCACCACCCCTCAAGGTCAAGGTTAGGGGGCCACGAGGACATGGAACTACTCTGACTCTTCCTTAGTGGAAAAGCAGAAAATAAAAAATAAATAAAAAATAAACTGAACATTTTCATCTCGGAGGCCCACTGGAGGGCTTTTAAATTATATGAACATTTTGCTACAGCACAGAAACCTACTAAAGGTAAAGGAATTTTGAAAGTGCACTACTGATCCCAGCATGCAACACTTAGTTGAACTCACCTGTGAGGCCCACTGAGGGCTAATTAAATGGACATGCAGAGGGGGAGTGCCTTTTCACCATTTCTGTGCAGTATCATGGAGCCTGTGAACAAGGAGCTGTGCTCTGAAACGCGTAAGGCAATGAAATGTGTCTGAATGAAAATGCCAGTTTCCTTTTATTAAAAGAATCATTGGAATTCATCTGCTTTTCGAGTGCGACTTCAACTGGGGATGTTTTGTTTGAAGATTTATGACCGGCAGTCCAGCCGGGAAGACTGCACCACCCCTCAAGGTCAAGGTTAGGGGGCCACGAGGACATGGAACTACTCGAGTCTTCCTTAGTGGAAAAGCAGAAAATAAAAAATAAAAATAAATAAACTGAACATTTTCATCTCGGAGGCCCACTGGAGGGCTTTTAAAGTGCACTACTGATCCCAGCATGCAACACTTAGTTGAACTCACCTGTGAGGCCCACTGAGGGCTAATTAAATGCAGAGGGGGAGTGCCTTTTCACCATTTCTGTGCAGTATCATGGAGCCTGTGAACAAGGAGCTGTGCTCTGAAACGCGCAAGGCAATGAAATGTGTCTGAATGAAAATGCAAGTTTCCTTTTATTAAAAGAAACATTGGAATTCATCTGCTTTTTGAGTGCGTCTTCAACTGGGGATGTTTTGTTTGAAGAGATACATATATATATATATATATTAGGGGTGGGCGGAATTTGCGTAGACGCGCTACGCAAAGCTCTGCGAAACGGTAAAAAATCTCTGCGAGCACGCAAAAGTTCCGCGAACACGCGGAATTGCGCCCGTTCGCGAACACTGTTTGTATGCTCGGGGAGAAATATGTCGCGAACACGCATTTTGAAAGCGCAAACAAGCAAAAAATTCCGCAAAGCCGCGGAATTTCTGGCAATTTCGCGTTCTCCGCGGAACGCGAAATTACCCAAATTCCACGAGCGGAACGGAATTCACCACCCAGGCCTAAAATATATATATATATTCAAAATAACAATTTCATTTGACATTATTTCTTATGGGGTTCCATTTCGAGTCCCAGCCTCCATTATTTTCTACAGGAGGATGCTGCAGTATCAGTAGTTGGCAATGTGTGGTGCTGGAGTTACTACTGCTCCTTTTTAGCTGCAGAAACTTTATGTCACGACTTGCTCCCTGTGCTCTTGTGCCCACCACCAGGGGGCTGAATTGTGTGACTTTACACTGTCATAATAAGCTTCTTGACCCTCCCCTTCATGCATATACTGACTTCCAGCCATTTGGACACTATTTGGGAATTGACATCCATTCCCAATCCAGTCCCGGTTTTGTGGAAGCCAGCCTGCTCATGCCCGATACTCCATTACCTAGAATTTCCTGCTCACTGCTTAGTCTCCACTCCTGCAGGCAAAGGATGGGTGGAGGACTTCAGCTCACCTGTGGCTGGCTGCTGCTAGCCTGCTCACACCTGATGCATGTGATTACTGTGAGCTCTTTTAAGCCCCAGCTCCCTTCAGTTCAGCGCTGGTCATTGTAGTTGTGTACCAGTGAGACTGATCCTTGTTTCCTGAACTTTTGTTATCCTTGTTTCCAGAATTCCTGAGCTATAGCTTTTCCTTGTGCCTAAATTAGCACTGCCTGCAGTGCTACCTTGTTTCCTGAGTTCCTGAGCTATAGTAATTCTTTGTTCTTGTTCCTGAGCTGCAGCTATTTCTTGTTCCCGATTTGCACTGCTTGCAGTGCTCTCTTGACTTATTGTTTCTTGAGCTGTAGCTATTTTCTGTTTCCAGAACTAGCACTGCCTGCCAGTGCTACTTAGATTCCAGAGCTATAGCTAGTCATAGTTCCTGAATTAGCACTGCTTGCAGTGATTCCTAGATTACTTGATTCCAGAGCTATTGTTATTCCTTGTTCCTGAACTAGCACTTCCTTCAGTGCTAGCTTTTTTCCTTGATTCCTGATCCAGTACTACTCTAGTGCTCCCTTGAGGAGTCTCTCTCCTTCTGTATTTGCCTTTTCCCAGACCCTGCCTTTCTTCCCATTACCTTTGTTCCAGTTCCTAGTTTGCTGTCTTTCTATTCCTGCTGTCTTGCTTCTATTACCGTGTATGTTTGTTACTTGCTTTCTGCCAAGTGTGCCCTGTGATTTCCTTCTTTTCCTGTTAAGCACTCCTCCTTGCTAGCTCCTGGTCTATTGTGCTTGTGTTTAATTTTACCCTCTTGCTGTTACTGCCTTGCATGTTCCTGTTTGATCGCCAGGATCCGTGGGCACAGCTGACAACCTAGGTGGTGTTTCTTGTTCACTGCGAGTTGTCTTTGAGTTACATTTTTAACATCGCCATAGGTATCAGCTCCACAGACCCTGCCTTTGAATGCATATCCAATATGTGAGTATTTGCAGTCCGTATATGTAACAGCAATTGTGGGTTAGGAACTTACTGAGCTTCAGTCTTACCGTGTGGAGCCCCCGAGTTCTTTACCCCACATTCCCTTTATTGTTATTGTTGTTGTGTGTGTATATATATGTCATGCACATCCGTTCTCGGTGTACTTATTCTGAACGCTAAATCACCTCATGAGTGCCTATCCTTTCTGAGTCTTAGCCATCTTGTTCCTTTGTGCAGGCTTCCCCTTTGGATCCCTTTTCTCCTCTGACTTCCTGTGTGATCCTGGGCAGCGCTGTACTCCTTGTTCTGCTTACGTTTTCTACCTAGTTGCCAGTCTTTGCCCAAGTCCCTGACTGTGTCCCAGACAGTCCCTGACACTTTACACTCGTAAATTTGTGGGTGGAGACATGTTAAGTCTACACTTTTGAGTAACTTCACACTCAGATTTTGTGAATAGCCCATAGTAGTAAAGTTAATCAAAAGTGTAAGAGTAAATGTACTAGTAGCAAAACTACACGTCACTTTACTTTTGTGAACAGGCCCTGAAGTGTATTAGCCTGAGGTTGAAGCAACTAAATTCAGACACACCAGGGCCTCTGAGATGTTCATCTCGACATCTATGGGTATAAGGGGAATAGTGACAAACCTTTATCTACACCAATGAGAGAAAGTAAAGTGGCAAAATATGAAAAAATTAGAGAAAGCCCTGGGGACAGCAGTACCTAGGAGGCATTAGAAAACACTGTAGGATGACGCTGCTCGAAACAATGCCTCTTTCTTATATATAAGTCTACTATTAAATTAATGACAGGCTTGTGCCTAACACCCCATAAAATAAAACAACAGTTCTTAACCTGGCGTCGGCACCACCTACTTAGGAGGTCTGTGACTGTTCAGAAAATTAAATATTATGAGCACAATAATATAGTATATGCACATAAAAAAGAAAAATTGAAATCTAAAATTTTAAAATCCTCTGTAAATGTGAAGAGGTTTGAAATTGGAGGCTAAAAATTAAGTTGGGTGCTTATCTTGATTCAGGGGAGTACAGCAAATGAAATCTAGTATGGATGATTGGTGACCTTAATTGAAGCACTGGTATGCACTGACTAAAAGAGAACATGCATTAGGAGGCTCAAAATATGTGGACACATTGACTGAAGTATGCAGTAAGAAAAAGGCAAACTATAGGGCCTATTAGCCAAACTGATGTCCTGAGTAAAAGAAACACAGATGCTCAAAGTACAAGACACCCAAAATCTCTGAAGCCTATTAATGGGCCTAACAGTGCCTGGTTTACAGTGCAGTGATACTGCATATGAACCCTTTACAATAAGGCCTGGTGCCCTTTCTGTACATATATACATATAAAGTCTGAAGAATATGTGGAATGGATATTGCCTACATCCAGCTCTGGCAAAGCAAGTATGTTCAGTCATGTCAATAATATATTATGAATTGTTAAATAATTTTAAAATAACATGGGAAAATTAAGTTTTTGACAGCTGTCCCTTCCACTTTTCAATGTTTTTCCCACTGTGTCATTCCCCTTTAGAAAAATCGCTTTGCATAAGCGTAACCTACATGTATTACATTGCACAAAGAGTGTGGGGCAAGGTCCTCTGGGTCAGCAACTGTGAGGTGAGGGTGTGATGGACCAGTGCCCTATCGCTGGCCTTATTTCACAATTGAAAACATGTTATGTTTATATATGTGGCCACGAGCTCTCTGAAAAGTGACTGGGTTCTGCATGCATTTATTTCACACCTTGTAAAAAATAAAAAAAAAGGTTTATTTTAAGTAAAAATGGTCTTAACCCCTTCGCTGCTAGGCCTTTCCCCCCCCTGTGCTAAGCCTTTTTTTGGCTGTTTGGGGTAGTTCGCGCTTAGGCCCCTGTAACGTTTAACATCATGGGGATTTTAAAGGTACCCAGGGTTTGTGGATTCCCCTGGAGGGGACCCAGAAATTAGCCAAAATACAGCAAAATGTTGTTTTGTTTTTGAAAAATGGGAAAAAAGGGCTACAGATGAAAGCGTCTGTTTTTTCCCCCTGAAAATGGTATCAACAAAGGGTTTGTGGTGCTGAAATCACCATCTTTCCAGCTTTCAGGGACAAGCTGAATTTTGTCAGAAAACCAAAAAGTTTTACACAGTTTTTGCATTTTACTGGGACATAGCCTATTTTTGCTATTTTTTGTGCTTTCAACCTCCTTCCAGTTAACGGTAAAAATGGGTATGAAAGCAATGATGGATCCTGGAAAGCTATACATTTCTGAAAAGTAGACACAATTCTGAATTCAGCAAGGGGTAATTTGTGTAGATCCTTCAAGGTTTTCTTATAGAACCTAACAGTTGAAAATAGGAAAAATGGAAAAGGAGTTAAAAAAAACAGCCATTTATGCCAACATTTTCACCTTACATTCTTCTAAGTATGACAGATTTTTTTAAAGCAATATACCGTTACACCCGCTGGACCCTTCTGGTTGTGGGGATATTTAGGACTTGTAGGTTCACCAAGAATCCGAGGAACCCAGAGCCATTAACTGAGCAGCGTCTTGCAATGGTTTTTTATTGTGTACCGGGTATATAGCAATTCATTTGGGAAAATATAAACAGGGAAAATTGGGTATGAAAGACACATATGTATTTATGAAATGGGAACAAAATATAGAGTTTAGAAACAGTAGCTATTTGCACATCTCCGAAATTGTGGGTACCCATACCAGCATGTGAATTATAGGACATTTTTCAAAGTGACTTCTTTTTTACACATTGTCTTACATTTGGAAGGCAGAAATGCATTGAAAGTCAATAGGTAATGACAGTTGCTCTACAATTCTGTGTTCCCCTAAGTCTCCCGATAAAAATGGTACCTCACTTGTGTGGGTATGCCTAGTGCCCGATACAGGAAACGGCCCAAAACGCAACGTGGACACGCCACATTTTCACAGTGAAAACTGACCCTTTTTTTGCAAAGTGCCTAGCTGTAGAATTTGAACCCTAGCTGTGCCGGCACCTAGGGAAACCTAGCAAACCTATACATTTTTTAAAACTAGACACCCAGGGGAATCCAGGATGGGGTGACTTGTCTGGCTCTTACCAGGTTCTGTTACCCAGAATCCCTTGCAAACCTCAAACTTTATCCCCAAAAAAACTATTTTCCTCACATTTCTGTGGTGGAAAGTTCTGGAATCTGCGTGGTTCCACAAAATTCCACCCACCCCGCATTCCCCAAAGTCTTCTGAGAAAAATGGTACCTCACTTGTGTGGGTAGGCCTAGTGCCCATGACAGGAAACGGCCCAAAACGCAACGTGGACACACCACATTTTCACAGTGAAAACTGACCCTTTTTTTGCAAAGTGCCTAGCTGTAGATTTTGAACCCTAGCTCTGCCGGCACCTAGGGAAACCTAGCAAACCTATACATTTTTGAAAACTAGACACCCAGGGGAATCCAGGATGGGGTGACTTGTTTGGCTCTCACCAGGTTCTGTTACCCAGAATCCCTTGCAAACCTCAAACTTTGTAAAAACAACACATTTTCCTCACATTTCTGTGCTGGAAAGTTCTGGAATCTGCTTGGATCCACAAATTTCCTACCACCCAGCGTTCCCCCAGGTCTCCCGATAAAAATGGTACCTCACTCGCGTGGGTGGGTCAAGTACCCGCGACAGGCAAGGGCCCAAAACGTATTGAGGAGACATCAAAATTACAGATCACAAAACAACCTGGTTTTGCAAGGGGGGGTCACCTTGGTTTTTGGCCCCAGGCTCAGCGGCCATCTTGGGAAACCTACCAAACCCACACATTTCTGAAAACTAGATACCCGGAGGAGTCCAGCGAGGTATGGCTTGCGTGGACCCTCCAACGTTTTCTTACCCAGAATCCCCTGCAAACCTCAAATTTAGCTGAAAAAAATCAAATTTTTCTCAAATTTCTGTGTGGGAAAGTTCTGGAATCTGCACGGATCCACAAATTTCCTACCACCCAGCGTTCCCTCATGTCTCCCGATAAAAATAGTACCTCACTCACGTGGGTGGGTCAAGTACCCGCGACAGGCAAGGGCCCAAAACTTATTGAGGAGACATGCCTGACACAGCAACCACACCAGCTGACGGATTGCGTGGACTGGCGTTTGGCTACCAGTGTGTGTAGTGACCAGCAGGAAGTCACTACTCACACACCGCCAGCCAAGAACCAATCCACGCACACCGCCAGCCAAGCGCCAGTTCACGCACACTGCCAGCCAAGCGCCAGTCCATTCACACCACCAGCCAAGCGCCAGTCCACGCACACCGCCAGCCAAGCGCCAGTCCACGCACACCGCCAGCCAAGTGCCAGTCCACGCACACCACCAGCCAAGCGCCAGCCTACAGACACCGCCATCACATTTAGGGTTTTTTTAATACAAAAAATAAAACACAAACAAATTGTAAGAAGATACAAATCTACTAACACAAAATCTGAAACAAAATACATTGCACAAATGCCAACCTTGAAACTGAACAAAAAATATAAAACAATACAGACCAGGCAGTTCACTTTACCACTCATGGATGCTCCCAAAATTCTTTTGCGTGAGGTTCATTCTAAAACAAGCAGGCACACACAGCGCAGGGAAGAAGGACACTCGGGGCAGTACATACGAGTCTACTTCCGCCTACCTCTTTGCCAACAGACTCTACATCTCCTACTGGGAAAGTCTTTTGAGGGTGTGGGAGGAAAGTGATCAGGAAAGTGGCGATCTTTCAATCTAGCCACATCCTCCACCACTCCAACTCTAGGAACACTTGCCTGTTCCACTACAACAAGGCTGCCTATTACAGACTCCTGAAACTTAGCAAAAGTCATCTTTGACTCAGGACAACAATCCTTGAATACAACTAAAGCATTAAAGGTTGCCAAGTGGAAAAGATGGATAGCCAACTTCTTATACCAAATGTAAGCCTTACGAAGAGCAGTGTAAGGTTCCAACCCTGATCTACTCTATCAACACCACCCATGTGCCTATTATAGTCTAAAATGCACACAGGTTTGCGCACTTCAGCCCAAACAGTCACAGGTGAAGTGCTTTCATCATGGATGGTAGTCAGCATGTAGACATCTCTCCTGTCTGAAAACTTCACAGCTAGACGTTCCTCGCTATGCAATGCACTGCACTGTCCCTGCACAAGCTTTTGACAAACAAGTTATTTTGGAAAACCTTTACAGTTAGAGCGGATTGTGCCAAAAGCAACAGTGTCCACTTTGGCCAATTCCCTGAACAATTGCACACCAGTGTAGAAGTTATCTACATATAAATGGTGACCTTTGTTAAAAAGTCCTCTAACAAAGTTCCCGCACAATTTTCTCAGTCACTCCAAAAGTGGACGGACAACCAGGGGGGTCAATCCTGGAATCCCTACCGGTGTACACCCTGAAATTAGAGACATATACGTGCCCTCTTGCTAGGAATGTATTGCCTAAAAACCAAGCGGCCCTTGAACAAGACCAAAGACTCATCCACTGCTATGTCTTTCCCTGGAGCATAGATCTCAGAAAATCGATCTACAAAGTGATGAATGACAGGCCGAATCTTAAAAAGACAGTCACAATCAGGGTGATCTCGTGGCACAGCTAAACCATTATCGACAAAATGCAGCATCCGAAGCAGAAGCAAATACCTATCACGACTCATGACTGCCGGAAATATAGCCGTTGCCATCAAGGGACTAGTAGACCAAAATGAAGACATTGATGGCTTCCTTAGCAAGCCCATCAAAAAAGTTAACCCCAAGAACTTCTTCAACTCATCCAGATTTGTGGGAGTCCACCGGGTTGCTCTAGAGCGGGGCCTAAGGCTGGCACTGTTGTCTCTCAAATACTGTTCAGCATACAAATTAGTCTGCTCAACAATCTCTGTCAAAAATACATCGTCCATAAACAACTGAAAAAAATGTATTGGCAAAAAGTTTTCAGTATCCACTCTACACCCTGGAACATCAGTAAAGTCTGGCAATGCCGGCTGCACCATGCCTGGGGCAACTCAGAGGTCAGCACTTCCAACGGGAAGCCTTGCAGCCCCAGGCTGCAGCCCAGATGCCTCTTGCTGCACTATCGGCACATCAATGTCCTCCTCTAAAACAGGCACTTCATCCGCAATAAGAGTAGCTTCATCTGCACTGAGAGTAGCTTCATCATCCGATGATTCCTCGTGGACAGAAAACTCACTGCCTGAATCTTCCACTCTCTCTTCTGCCTCATATGCAGAGTCAGTCTCTGAACCATGGTCAGAGGAAGACTCAAAAAGCATACCAACAACCTGCTGAGCAGTAATCCCGCGGCTAGCCATAATCCTTACTAAGAAAGGAGACTTCACAAACAAGTCAACAACAACCAACACTGTGCAAAATAAGTAATAAACAAAGTGTGGCTTTAGCACAAAGATCTATATACTCAAAAACAATATGACTCACTTGCCAAAGATAGCTCTGCAGAGACACAGCAAAAACCAACGATGTCCCACTAGAAAGAAGAAACAAAACCAATTACTCACAAGACAACAAAATACACATCGAGCACAAATGCAAAAAGATTTTTACACTAAAAAACAGAAGCCAAACATACTGCTATTGTTACACCATTTGCAAAAAACACATTCATGCAGGGAAATGAAACTCATTTAGAGTAAATAGTAAAAAAAAAAAGTCTCCTACCAAACACATGCAACTACACAAACTGCAGAACCACCAGTAACGAAACCGCAACCTGGAACATCAGTCTAAAGAGCAAAAGCCTTGAACTAGAATAAAAAGGAAAAATAAAAACGTTACAATTGCAATTCAGAAGAAGTAAAACAATTAACATTATAACACGCTATGTCACTACTTTAATGGTCAATCTGCCAGATGGGCCTTCAAATAGGGCTGAGAAAAATTGGGGATGATCTTGCTCAAGGGATCTGGTGGGGTTTTCTGCCAGGCCGATCTGTCCCCAGGTGGGGCAGAAAACAGCAGGCAGAAATTTGCCCCCTTGCAAAAGAAATAGATCCCTGGTGCCTAGTAGGGTTTTCTGCCCCTCTCCCGCCTGGAGGCAGAAAGGCCAAAAAAACAGGCAGATCTGCCCCCATGGTGGGGCAGAAAATACATAAACATAACTTAAGCCCCTTGGAAGCAACCCTTGGCCAAGGGGTCGCTTCCATCTGCAATACAAAAAATCCCTGGTGCCTAATGGGGTTTTCTGCCTCCCCTGGGGGCAGAAAGGCCAAAAAAACGGGCCAATCTGCCCCCAGGGAGAGCAGCAAATTCATCCAGTTAATTTCACGCCCTTGGAAGCGACCCTTGCCTAGGGGGTCGTTTCCATACAATAAATACATTATCCCTGGTGCCTAGTGGGGTTTTCTGCCCCCCTGGGGGCAGAAAGGCCAAAAAACAGGCAAAAAACATCCAATATTTATTACCCCCTCTGGAAGCGACCCTTGCCCAAGGGGTTCGCTTCCATACAATGCATACATAATCCCTGGTGCCTAGTGGGGTTTTCTGCCCCCCCTGGGGCCAGAAAGGACAAACAAAATCGCCCTTTGTGGGGGCTAGATGGGCTGCCCATAGGGGGGAGCGCCAGCTCTTCCCCCATGGGTGGGTGCCATGACGGCGCGGTTCCGTCATGAGCCCACGCCCACCGTGGCTCATGACGGAACCGCTCCATCATGATCATAGAAAGGGTTAAAGAGGGAGGAGTATCACTTGCTATGATTGTGAGCCCATAAAAACGTCCTCTTAAACACTACATGGGAATCCTTTTATGCTTATATTCTAAACAAGAATGACGCAGTGTGAAACCATCTGATATGGGGCTGCACATAAATATCCTTCAGTGTTATATATAGGCCTGGGCAGAGTACACGGAACTCTGCAAAGTGCCAAAAAAACTCCGCCGCACTCAGCGGAGTTCTGCAAGCGGCGGAGAGCGGTAAGTCGCGCTGTCCCACTGATTTTTAGCACTGGGAGTTTGTCCTGTGCTGTAAAATCAGCACAAACAGCACCACGTGCAGCGCAAGAGGGCGCTGCTTCTTACTGCCGCTCAAGTAGATGTTCTACTTGAACGGCAGCTTCCTCAACGCGAGAGGCAGGTTTCTCAACATGAATGGTACCGACCTGTTGTGACCGCCCGGTTGAGAAATATCGCCCGGAGGTTGTTTAGCGTAAGATTTTCCTCGCTTGCGCTAGCAGAAAAACTCCGCTGTACGTCGCTTCGCAGAGGTTTTTGGAACACGCACTCCTTGAACTCTGCCGGTGGAGCGGAGTTCACCACCCACCCGTAGTTATATACAACTGTCAACAAAGTTCTAAAAGATGCCAAAATCCCTTTTTACTGCTTACCAAACAAACGTTGTGTCACCTACTTCGTAGGCAAGTGGCGTATTGTGATTATTTCTCCTGCCCATCTCCCCTCTCTCCAACCCAGAGCACTCAGCCTCTGCAGACCCCTGTACTCACTATCTCAGAATGCCAGACACTCACTCGTATGGCCTTATTATGAGAGTACTACTACCGCACCCGGTACATCTCCATATTGCCAATTGTGCGATTTACTGGGTGCGATATTACTTACCCATTCTGAGTTCTGGGAATCACACAAAGATACAGAATTTTCACCTATTCCAAAGTGCAAAACTCAGAATGTGAGGCATTCTCCGTGTGTAAATTTCAACAAGTATTACACTGGCAAAATTTGGGCAGGGCAGAATATATTAAATTATACCAGTAATTGGAATCAGTTTGCGCTCACATCTGGACTCCTGTGGGGCTGGAATGAGAAAATAAGAAGGGCAACACTAAAGCACAGGTTTAGTTGTGTTTTTGTTTATTTAAAGGGATTTGTCGCTACTGAAAATTCCAGTTAATTATTTTTGCATTTCGGAAATGTATTCTAATGTAAAATATATTTTTTGTTTAATAGTATAATACTGGTTTTAATTGGTTTTAATTACCATTTCAAACTCACTTATTTGTTCTGCTTTTTCTCTATAGTACGTTTTATAGCTAGATTAAAAAAAATCCCACAGCACATCGCATTTGCACAGTTCTCACACCTAAAGAGTGCAGACTAGCATTTCAGACAGGACTGCTCTTCTTGGGTGGGGTTAAGACTCATTTGAAAAATGGTTGGTCCCCTTCCATAATGACAATGCTGAGGGAATACATGGGTTCCACTGCTTACATGAAACTGGAGGTTCACTGTGCCATAAGCACATCCTCTTATCATTGAAAACTATTCCATAACCTATGCTTTTTCTGTCGCAGTGGTTTTTGGTCTTTGTGGCGCTATGGACTACCAGAGTACTCTGTATGTAGGTTTGCCTCAAAGATGACAGCATCAACTGGAGATAACCCTGAACCAAGTAAACAAGACTGTAATGAAGCCACCTGGGTAGCTGCTCAGAGTGCCTCTAAAGTCCTTTACTCATCGATCTATTAACAGGAATGCTATTTACCTCCATGAAAGTACATTGAACAGCACTAGTGAACGTGGTCTCTCAGGTCATAGGGTAAATGCCTTGGAAGAGTAATCAACCAAACTGGGGAAGGTGGAAACAATATTTTCTATTGTGGAAGAAAATTTTTCTATCCTTCCACCAAGCTTTGGAATAGCCAATGTTTAGCGACACATGAAACACACATTGTCCTTCATCATTTATCTGAGGAAATGTGTTTAGACCTTTCTTTTACAATTCATTTTGGATGGTCTACTTCTTTGTTTAGTGGCTAGATGCGATTCTGGATCGTTAGTGCTTAACAAACGCAACTGGAGCTAAGAATATGGATTCTCATTCACAACAAAGTGAGGGATGGTAGAAGTGACATCACATATCCTTTGACTCCTAGAACCATCTCAAGTTTGACCACCAGTCCCAGCTGTAGGCTGTCAACAGCACCCTTCTTCTGATCCTTTTGCTTCCTTCCTGATCACTGAAACCAGGGGTACCAAACGACAAGCCAAGGGTAGACACCACTACTCCCTTGCAAACCATTATTTGTGTCCATTGCTTAGAAATATTGGGACGGATTGCTAGACAGAAAAACTGCCAATAAATAAGAGGTGCTGGCTCAAGCATTACCCAGCCATTGCTTTTTATTGTCTCAAAAACTCACATGTACAACTGAATCTATCAGAAACCATTTGATAATGAACCAACAGGAATTTCCATTATAACTACAATGCCACATAGCCTAAAACACGTCTGACTTTTCATGCTGCTTGAAAGCACCAGGGGTGCTTGGGCTTCAACTATATTATGATAGTTCTCAGGAAAGGAAGGCACTCTATTTAAACCTTCGAAAGCACCAATATTGTTTGTTGAGTATTTGTTTACGGAGGAGGTAAGCTCTTGTCAATTGGAGACGCCAATTGCACATGTCACTTTAGGGGAAAGAACACTTGCACTGCAGCCTGGTTAGCAGGCTTCAGTGCAGAGTCGAAAACTACCATCTAGCATCTACAAGAAATCCAGTTTCCTACACTCAGCTTGCTGGTTGCAGATAGCTGTGCTTCTTGAGACCTGTGTTGCTTATACAAGATGAAGAGTCATGGCTCTGTGATAGGAGCTTTGATGAACCACTCAGTCTACCCTCCACACCCCATTCCCTGCACTTCCTTGGTCAAATATACCCTGATCTTTCCCATCTTTATACCCCAAGAAACCTAATTAAATGGATGAGACTAAAAAGTGACAACTGAACTTTAGAAATTAGCCAACAGCCGCTACTGACAGAGAACCATTGATTTACCTATGAATAATAACTGCAGAATGGCTATGGCACTTGCCAAGCGGCGAGTAGCGATGAACTCTAAGGCCAGCAATGGACCCCGAATAGATAACTGGAAGAGGGATCTCACGAACTGGGCGGAAGCAGAGACGAGGGCACTCCTCAGAGAGGAAGCGAGGGGGGTGCGCAAGAAGCCAATAGCAGACCAATGGAAGGAGCTGGTGAGAGCCTGGGAAACCCTAGACATTGAAAACTACGAGACAGACATTGAGGGAAACATGGAGTCCCCGACTATATCACCTGATCCAACGTAAAGAAGGAGAGTGGGAGTCCAGCCAGATCCATAACATTCACATGGGGAATGACACAACAGCAGACATGTCATGCCTAGAATCCCGAGAGACTGCTGCTGAGACTAACACAGCAAACACAGCGCACCCAGCTCAGACTCCGGGTACATAGCCAGACCCCCCGTAGCACTGATTAGCAAATATGAGACTGCGTGTGGTGACAGGGTAGGCACAAGTTGTAAGGCACAAAGTTTTTCAGTTAAGTTAGTAACAGGCATAGACCAAAAATGCGAACGCATGAACACGAGTGTAGAATAAGAACGAAATGAGGAAATAGGATGCTAACTAAAAATGGGCACGCAATATCCTGGGGGGAAAAAAGCACAGAGCTACTATATATTTTGAAGAAAAGCAAAAGCGAAACCTATTGGGCACTGAGTAAAAATGCAATGCAGTAATACACCCCTGAAGTAAATAAAAGGTTGACCCTTGGAATGTACACAGTATCACTGAAAGGTTGGAATTGTAATACATATATTCTGCACGATGTACATGATAACTTTAGAAATGCCAATAAACAAATGTTTACAGAGCAGTAGCAGCTGCTATGGGGCAGTAATGGTGCGGCGGGGAGGCGGGGTTAAAAAATAAAATAAAGGAAAAAAGAAAATTTCACTTACCTGCCGGTGGCCCCTCTCCTCCATCCTCTTTGGTTGACACAGGGAGCACACAGGCTCCCACACTCCCCTAAGCCAATCACGACGCTGCTGCCATCAGCATGACAGCAGCATCGTGACTGGTCTGAGAGGCCTGGTTTGGCGCTCCGCCAGCTAGTGGGAGCCTGTGCATATTCCCCACCTGGCTGTGCAATACAGCCGGGTGAAGAACATGCTAAGTGCGCATGCCTGTTTGGCCGGCCCAAGATAGCCGGCCAAACCGTCATACGCACTTAGAAAGTGCCCACCACTCCTCCCCCTGCTCTGTGGGCAGCCCAGCCCCGCACCTAAAAGAGACACAACAGAGCAAGTACTGAGAAATAAAATGTTAATAACATGGTGTTATTATGATTTAATTTTTTCTGTGGGGAGACGCTCCGCCTTAGCGGAGGAGCTGCAGCTGTTCTCTGTGCCATTTTATGGGCCATTGTGGACCTATTGCAGTCTCATCTTGTTCCCTTAAGTTTAGTGGGTACAGCAGTGATTTCTCGCAATTCAACTTAAGACCAGGCAGGCTCCCTAATTTTTCCACCCATTTCAACATTATAAAAGTGGGACGCATTCTTTATCAGTGAAGGGTCAACCCTGTTCTGCCTTCCATTTCTCATGAAGATTTACTAGGGGTGTCTGGCTATGTTCCCAAAGGGCTTCTCACAACAAACTGACAAGACAGCAACCGTTTCCCATGGTGTGGAGGTATTGTATGGGAGCGTGAGACAGAGGTTCTGAAGCTGTGATTTACCAAGCGTAACGCAGCATGCGGGACAAAGCATGATATGTTAAAAATTGCCACTAAGCCCAAATCATGTGACAAGTGGGCCTTCATGCACCCCGAAGCCAATCAGGACCAAGAGGCAAAACTATACCCCCGAACACAAGAAGAGGTTCCGGTCAAAGCATTTGTCCTGCTCTAGATTGTGGCCCAGTTTTCGAGGCCGCTCCAACGAAAAATCCACTTCTCAGTCAAAGTCTTTCAGTAAGTTCGAATCAAAGTCTACACAAACACAAAAAGCCAAGAGACGCTCATCCCACCACTGGAAGTCTAGAAGGAAGGCACAAGGGGGACAAAATAAAGATTGCACTCCTCCAATATCTCCTCTATCTGAACCTAACCCGCCACAGGTCCTGGTGTGCCCTGAACTCCTCAGGCCATCATCAACTTTGCAGCAACTAGCTGCCGATCTTTGGTGTGATTTAGGCCCTACAGAGTCACAAGGGTCAATCCTTTAGGTCCCACAGAGCCACAAGAGTTTCCACTCTGACTTTCACTGACAGGTCCCCCTCCAATGTTGCCTGTCTGCATGGGACCCACTACCGGGCCCTTACCAACTCCTGCACTGCCTTCTACCCAGCACAATTTTCATGCTGGTTTCTTCCTTACCAGTGCCAACACTGATTTCTGACCCCGAACTGATGTTGGACCAATCCAGGCCTATATCATACTATCAAATTACAAAAGTGCAACCAGTGGTTTTATAGCCAGATTCCAATTCAGTCCAGTCCAATACTTCTGCCTCAACGCTGGTACCCATTAAAAACTAATGTGGTAACCCAAATTACATCAAAGGACCTGGGTACAATGTGGTAAAGATGGTACCAGCAGAGGTTTCATGCTATTTTTGGTTAGCACTCAGTGCAAGAAGCACCCAGTGTCCATCAAAATATATAAGATGATGAGGAAGGGGAGAGGTTGTTCCCCCCTTATACAGAAGTGTGTAGACATACAAAAGGCCAGTTGGCTAGACACACCTCCTGCAATGGAGCTAGACTCACCACCTGGGTCACCAACAGAAGAAAGCACTTTGTTTGCAGTGGTGGAGGGCAGCTGAAGTACTAGAATTGCAGTTGCCCACTTCGGAAAAGATAACAAATGTATTGACTTAGATTCTTCAACACTAGGCACCTTAATCTGAGTCCTTATTGCCATTTTATGAAGCCCTTACTGATGCCCTTTGGCTACATGGTTTAAGCCATGCTCATGGCAGCGAGTCAGTCGACCTGTGGTTAGGTGACATAGACCTGCCCCCAAGTGACCCAGACTTCCTAACTAAGCATTCTACACCAGCGTGCCTGATTGTTCAAGTTTCAACAAGTAAGGTTAATCCTTTGTAATGCACTGGTGGTGACCGGCCAACTATATCCCACAACTGCCTCCTATACGGGAGGGGGGCATGCCACTACTGTTGATTACATATTTTCTTCACGGGCTATTATGAACCAGGTTACTCAAGGGTCTGTTGTCCTTTCCGTTTTCAGTGACCATAATGCTTTGACTATCTCTCTACTGGGGCTGGTGAATAGCCCTGGTATGTTGAGGATAGCATATGGAACTTATTCAGCACGCAATGAGGTGAGAAAAGTAGTCTGGCGCTCGATCAATATGACTGAGATTATCGAGAAATTGTGTTCAGAACATTTGGGTTTAATTTTTAACTATCTACAGACCGTCCAGGAGTGCTACACAGGTATACAGGCTTTCATCAGCCTGAGCTCGGTACTTAAAGAAGTACTTTCTAGATCATCTAAGATTAGGCCTGATATACACCCATTTTGGTTTGATGGTACCTGTAGGTTAGCCAACAAAAGGCTCTGGGATGCCCTTCATTCTACCCCAAAAAATAGGGCTCTGATTGCCATAGAATTTATAAACAGAATTGTACGAGATGAAGTGCAGGCCGACACTTGGTTTAACTTGAAGTATGCCTGCAGAAGCTGCAAAACTGGCCTGTTCTGGCATACGGTTAATGATATTAAGTTACAGAATGTTAATAAATATGGGCACTAACATTAGCCCAGATCAGTGCGTGGATCATTTCCATAAAACCTATAACCCCACTATCACTCTCACCACGTTTAACGATGTCCACATTTCCCTCTATTCCACCATGTAGTCTTCTCCCTATCGGAAGTGGTTGAGGCCATTACTGCTAGTCCAGACAGTAAAGCCTCGAGGCCGGATGGCGTGCCGATGGACCTCTACAAGGCCATCTTAGATCTGTGGGGCCCACTACTTACAAGCCATATCAATGCTGCAAGCACCTTTTGGTTCCAGCATTCTTGGCATTGCACCATATTTGTTCCTATTTTTAAGAAGGGTAATCGTGTCAGCCCTAGCTGCTATCGGTCAATCTCCTTTTTGGATTTAGTTGTGAAGGTCACAAGGTGGGTTGTGTTTAAGCATTTGGCTTCATAGATGGGCGAAAATCATATCCTTTCAAGGGTGCAGTATAAATTCGGTAAAGGTCTAGGTACGAAGGACCAATGTCTTAATTTTCATCTATTGGTTAGCAAATATATGATTGCTGAGCATGGCTCCATCTACCTGGCCTTCATGGATCTCTCCTGCATCTTCGACTGCATGGTGAGATCTAAGCTCTTGGATTTTTGTTGGGTCTGGGAATGGATCACATTATTGTCACCTCTTTGCATGCCCACCATTGTGACCTGGAAGCTTTTGCAAGATACGGCATCACTTGCGACTGCACGGACCCTTTCACCGTTTCTGGGGGGTGAGACAGGGCTGTGTGTTCGACCCCGGGTACTCTTCTTATTGTGTACAATTGGGCTTGAAGACACACTGACTCAACAGGGCAGGGGCATGCCCAGGGTTAAGAACATGGCTGTCCCTGTCCAATTGTACGCCAATGATGCTGTGTTAATGGCGAGAAATCCTAATGGCCTTAAGATTCTGTTAGACAACTTAGCGATTTTATGCCCAGATTAAATCTTGAAACTAACTCCTCCAAGACCGTTGTCATGGCTTGCAGCCCTTCACATCTCAAGTGCCACAACCTGGCCCTGCAGGGGAAACCCATTTCCAGAACACGAGTTCCCTTACCTAGGAGTCACATTTTACTCCAAAGGAAGTTGGGGTCCATGCCTATCCAAGTGGATATCGAGGTTTTCCAATTCTGTAGGGTTTTTATTTAATATGGCTTCCTCCATCAACAGCAAACCGATCGGCCCCTTGTTAGAAATTTACAATAGAAAGTGCCTACCTGTTTTGATGTGTAGCTCTGTGGGTACTTTTGGGCCTGTCTGCAAGCTCTCAAAACCTTTGCTATTCAGGAGGAGCTGGGGCTTTACTATGTGGAGGACTCTATTGATTTGGCCCCACTGTTATTATGGTGTTTGGTTTGGAGGAACCCGCAATATGCTCTAAATAGGAATATCATCGAAGACTGCCTGTCTTGTGATTGTGGGCATCGAAGGCCCTCACTAGGCCAAATTATACATGATGGTCAGGATTCAGCTAAGTATATGCTCTGAGCTGTCCTAAACACTGTAGATTGTATTAGCAGAGCTATTAGCACCCTGTATGGTTCTCAGAAGGCACTTCTGGATGTGATCAAACAGGTTTTCTGAAGAAGCTCAAGCATCTTTAATGGCCATGCCTTTCAGCATCTACAGGCTATTTGGAGAAAAGGCTGATTCGACAATAGAAAGATGTTAAGTTAGGTTACCTGAGCACTTTGTAGCCAGTGTGTGAGGCCAGCCCTGGAGGGCTTACTCGAATGGCCAGGTCTCCAGCTTCTGCAGAAGTCAAGAAGAGAGGATGCGGCACCGGTGTGTTGTAGCAGGTTGTTCCAGGCTTTAGGAGTCCAGTTTGCGAAGGTGCAACCCCGTGCTCTGCTTTTGTCTATGCGTGGGGCGTGCTAGTGAGAGTCCAGCAGAGCGGAGGTGTCTGAAAGATTGCAGCTATTCTGGTAGGAAGGGCCTGTGTTGTGGAGTGCCTTGCAGGTGTGGGCAAGGAGTTTGAAGTGTGCATGCTTATGCACCAAGAGCCAGTGGAGTTCCCTAAGGTGTGGAGAGGTGGGCTCGGTATAGGAGGTTGAAGAATAGCCTGGTTGCTGAGTTTTGGCTAGTCTGCAATCTTTTTGGGAGCTGGTTGGTTTTCACTGTGTATATAGGGTTTTCCCATAGTCTAGTCTGCAGGTGATGAAGGCTTGGACAATCATTTTTCTGGTGTTGTCCGGCAGCCACTTGAAGATTATCTTCAGCATCCTTAGGGTGTTGAAGTAGGACGAGGCTACTGAGTTGACTTGGGCAGCCATGTCCAGCTTGTTGTCTATGATGATGTTGAGGTTTCCTGCTTGCGAGCTAGGCGTGGGGGTGAGTCGGAGGTCTGTGGGCCCAAAGGTGGAGTCCCATGGCGAGGCGTCTTTCCCAAAGAACACCACTTCAGCCTTGCCCGAGTTGAGTTTGAGGCAGTTAGATTTCATCCAGGTAGCCACTTTGGACACGCATGTGGTGAACTTGTTCCTGGTGTAGGGTGTTTTGTCCAAGAGGGACACTACTAGTTGTGTGTCGTAGGCACATGTAAGGATGTTTATGATGTGAGTCCTTATGACATCGGCCAGTGGGGTCATGTAAATGTTGAATGTCGGGCTCAGCAAGAAGCCTTGCAGGACTCTGCAGATGAGTGCCTCAGAGGAGTAGGGGAGGTTGTTGACTGTTTGGGTTCTTCCAGTGGAGAAGGAGCAGATCCACTAGAGGACAATTACCTGAATGCTTGCTTTGTGAAGTCGTCGGATTAGAATGGAATAGGAGACGGTGTCGAAGGTGGCTGATAGGTCTAGGAGGAAGAGGGTTGCAGTTCCCCCCTGTTCATGGTTAGTCACACTATAGCACAATCATTCCTTAATTTTTTCTACTGATACAGAAAATGCATAGGCTATTCCAGAGGGCTAACTTGCAGACCAATCTGAACTGCAACAACCAACCCAGTCCTGTTGAGACTGCAAACATGACAGGCAGAAACTGTTTACTCCAGCAGGAACAGCAATCCTTCAATTCTTCCTCCCTTGCTGCAGAGGCTACCAAGCCACTGTAGTGTGTCTCCTCAGTCTCATGCCTGGCCAGTAGAGGCAGAATACCACAGTTCTTCCCCAGCTATAAACATCACATGTGACTGGTGGCTCTGACATATTGTTCAAAGGGACTATGTCCTATCCTTCCTTTCCTTCCCACCTTTCTCCCGTACCAGAGCAACTTTCTGAGGAAAACTATGATGCAAGCAGTCAACCGTCTGTAGTTCAAGGGTGTCACTGAACAGGTGCCAGTTTGCGAGAGGAGAGAATGATGCTACTCGAGTCACTTCATTGTTCCGAAGAAGGACTGAGGCATTAGGATTATTTTGTACCTCCACCTGCTGAATGATTTTCGGAGGAGGGACTGGTCACTGGACTGGTCACTGGACCCAGAAGACTGTAGGGCATCCTTGGACTTGCAGGACGCGTATTTTCATATATCTGCTCTACCGTCCCACAGGCGTTACCTGTGGTTCATGGTGGGTCAAGAACACTTTAAATTCACTGTTCAGTCTGGTCTCTGGCAGGGAGCCAACTCCATGTCAATCTTCCGAGCATTGAGTGGTTCATCTGGTCCTAAAAGCCTCCCTGCCATACTTTAGAAGTAGACTGGTACAGGGCCTTGTGGACAACACAACAGCCAGGTGTTACTGCAACAAGCAGGGTGGAGTGGGGTCTTGGATCCTGTTTTGGAGGCGCTACACATCTGGATGTGGCTGGACCAGGGCTACATATTCCTGGTCGCCACCCAGTTTCTAAATGCCAGAGGGGATGAACTAAACTGACGTAATCTGGCAGACCATGAGTGGCATCTTCATCCAGTGGGGTACCTCCAGGCTAGTTCGAATTGCTACCATTGAGAACTTGCAGTGCACACATTCACACTGCTACCTCTTGAGTTCTGAGTAAGATCAAAACAGAGTAGGCCCAAGAGGTTCTTGTCACCCTGGACTGGACCAGGAGAGTATTGTACCCAAAGCTCCTGAGCTTTAACCATTTGCCCTCTGATTAGGCGTACACTTCGGGAGAACCTCTTGTCTCAGCAACAGGGCAGGGTCCCTGCTTCTGACTTTCTACAACCTACACCTTTGTGCATGGTTAATGTGTGGCATTTAAATGTGTCCGACTTACCGATCGAGGTGGCCGACATCATCCTTGCAGCCAAATGCCTTTCTACAAAGTGGATCTATGTTGGACACTGAGACAAATGTGTTGCTCTGTGTGGTTACTGAAACACGACTCCTTACAAGCCAAACTGTCTGATGCGCTTTTGCTTCTTCTCTCATTAGCCCAGTAAGGCCTTGTAGTGAACACAGTGAAAAAATATTTGTCAGCCCTTTCGGCTTTTCTGTGTTTACCTGACCAACTGTCTTTGTTTACGCCACTGTTTGTGCTGCGTTTTTTAAATGGTTTGACTTATGTTTCCCTCAAACCATTTGTTATGTCCAAATGGGATCTGAACTCGGTCTCGACATTTCTCCTGTGCATGCCATTCAATTGTATGCACAGCCAGTCCTTAATGCTTTTGACACTAAAAACTGTTTTCCTTTTTGAGATTAAGTCAGTGTGCCATGCGAGTGAACTACAGGCAATTTTGGTACAGCTGCCATACACTACCTGCTTTTCAGACAAATTGGTACCGAGGAACCGGGTGGCCTGCCTACCAAAGGTTGTGAATCCCTTCTATGCTGCCCAATCAATCACTCTGCCAGTGTTTTGTGCCCTGCCTCATACCTTGAAAAAGAGAGATTCCATCTCCTCAACCCTAAGAAGGCACTGATCTTATACAATGACCGCAGAAAATATCATCTTTGTGGGATTATCTTGTGAAAATAAAGCCAAGGCGAGGCAAAAGAAGACCTGGTCAAAGTGAATAATCCTCTGCATCAAAATCTGCTAAGGTCTGGCCAGGAACAGCCTTGTGAAAGCCTGCAGCTCATTCTACCAGGGCCAAGGTTGTTACAGTGGCTTCAGCAAGATAGATACCTGTTCTAGAGATCTACCAGGTTGCAACATGGGTGTTGGTGCATATGTTCATGAAACACTACTGGCAGTCAGGTCCAGTGAGAAGGTCACTTTGTCTGCACGGTTCTGAGGGGACGTTTGGTCTGAGTTCACTACCCAGACTCTCTACTTTGGAAGATACCGCTTTTGTATCTATTCTAAAAGTGAGGAATTTGCAGTTAGAAGTATCCATTAGAAGAACAAGTTACATACCTTCAGTAGCAGTCTTTCTGGTGGATACTCTGTCTAGCCGCAGATTCCTCGCTGCCCTCTCACCCCCCCTGTTCTATGGAGTAGCCTCCTTAACATCTAGAAAAATTCCTAATTTAGAAGATCAGCACACGGTCTCAGATATTTTTTCTATGCTTCCCATCGGAGGGTGTGTAAGGAGAATGATAGATGAAACAGACATCAACACGCCGGAATGGCTCAAATATGTGGCTCCGCTCCATCATTTCTGGAGCAGTATAGAGTCACATCAGAGCTACACAGCACCACCTAACAGCATGCAGGAGGAATACAAAAGAATTCTCTGGATCCAATCTGGCACATGGGGATATTCAAAAGGCGATGAGTCTGTCGTTAGATAGAGTATCCACCATAAAGAGCTAAACCAAAGGTAAGTGACTTGTTATTTATATTTTTTTATGGGAAGGAATAAATCATATGTATTATTACCAATCGCCATGTGGAATGATAAAACTGTCCACATTACACCTAGGGCAACAGCATTCTTTGGTGTTCCCATCTCGCCTCGAACTCAGTCCAGGCTTCTGTTTCACGCTGATCAACCCTATGCAGCTCTAGATTACCTATCTGGTGAGAGGTTCATGACATAACACACTAAGAACTGTAATACATTAAGGCACACCCAACATGACTGGGAGTACAGCAAAAGGTAACGCCTGTGGGACGGTAGAGCAGATATATGAAAATACGCGTCCTGCAAGTCCAAGGATGCCGTAAATCTCCTCGGTCCAGCACTGACAGAGTCTAAGCCAGAGTGAGACCTGTCCTTCCTGCGAAAGGCATTCAGCAGGTGGAGGTCCAAAATAGGTCTAATGCCATGTCCTTCTTTGGAACAAGGAAGTACCTCCTTAAACTAAAACAAAAACAGTTAAACCAACATGAAACATATACTTGCTCAGTCCTTGAGGTGGTCACTCTGGAAGGACTGGTTCACACTGTGTCCCTTCTCTCAGTCTTGTACATAGTCCTGGAGTTGCTGAGATGGAGTGGGATTCTTCCTGAGATTGTATCGGGACAGACCTCGCCTTGAAGTTTCAGATGCCGGGGGTTCTTGCACCTCTAATTCGGGACCCGGGCAAGGCGCTTGGAGCTCTTTGGTTGGGAGGAGTAGTTCTACTGGCTCGTAGTCCTAATGTGTAGCTTCTGATTGTGACACGTTTCTTCCATGCTTGGCCGGACTGACATGACCTCTTGGTGTGTTTACCGGGCCCATCCCGAACTTCTTGAAGTGTGACACATTTCTTGTGACAGTCTCCTGTTCCCGTGCAACCAACACCATAGTCCCTTTTATGCTTGTAACCTGCCACAGTGCTTGTATAAAACGCAAATAAAATTTGCTTCCAGGATGTCGATCTTGAACTAGCGCTAGTGTGGTTTCACATCTTCTACGCTCCTTCCAAAACAAAGGACACTTGGAGCTACCCCGGTGGTGGTGTGAGGCATCAGAAGATAGTCTCTTAGAAATGTGCATATCTCTGTCTTGACTGACGTTTTGTTGCTCTGCCTGCACAATGCGGATGACTTTGTTTATGGATTGCATGAACCTCTCAGCTTCCCCATTGGCTTGAGGCCAACGTGGGATGATCGAGCAATGCTTGGTGTCTCGGGATAGCAGGTAGCCGGCAAACTTCTGCCCATTGAAGGGGGGTGGGGGCGTTGTCTGTCTGCAATTCTTTTATGAGGCCATGGGTGGCCATAACTTTCTCAAACTTGGGGATTATCTCTTCTACTGACGTGGAACGCATGATTTCTACCTCTGGGTATTTGGAGAAATCGTCGATGATGACGAACAGGTGACAGCCATCGGGGAGGCTGAAGAAATCTGCACTGGCATGGTACCATGGGATATCCGGGATTGGCGCTGTGATTATAGGGGCTCATAGGATTTGGGTGTCCAGTGGCTTGGCACAAGTCACACAACTGGATTGTCAGTTCAATTAGCTCATCCTGGCCCGGAAACCACACCTTGCAGCACATTCAGTTCTTGGTTTGGACTATACCTTGATGGGATCCATGGGTGAGGTTCACTATCTGCTGTGTCACATGGGAGGGATCACCAACGCAGGTCCTCTTAGGAGGCAACCTTCCTCAGCGACAGTGAACTCATCCTTCACATTGGATAGGGACTGCAGGATGTGGCGGGCTTTGGTCATCTTTGGTGCCAGTGCAGTGAATATCTCGATCCACTTGCCAGATCGTGTTGCAGCGATTGCGGACTGGAGGCAATTGTCGATTCTAGCAGCATCTGCAGTGTCTGCCAGGGAAATAGGAAGGGGGCGAGATCCGTCTATGACGAACTTGACATATTCTGCTGCGTCCTGCTCTTCCTGAGGGGTGGTTGGCCTGGCATGCCGTGACAGGTAATATGCTGGATTGTGGGACCCTGGCTTGTACTCCACAGAGACGTTGTACTCCTGTAATTGGAGGATCCATTTCTCAATCCACAGTGGGCGGTTTTGATGCGGACCCTTTGAAGAGGGTTAGGAGTGGCGTGTGGTCTGTATTTTCCTGGAATGGGTGGCCGTACTCATACACATGGAAGTGACAGCACCCCCAATGGATGGCGATTGCCTCTTTCTCGATGTGAGAGTAGCTTTGCTCGGGTGGGGTTAGTGCCCTGCTGGCACAGGCAATGGGAGCCCATTCTCCGCACTGTTGGCGCTGGGACAGGACGGTTCCAAGGCCGGTAGGGCTTGCGTCAACAAAAAGTTCAGTGTCCTTTGCAGGATCAAAGTATGTCAGAGTGGTCTCCTCCGAGAGAGCCTGTTTCATGGCCTGCAATGCTCGGTCTCGCTCTGCAACCCACTGCCAGGGAGCCAATGTTTTGGTGAGTTCTCTGAGCAGTTCAGTGAGTTGTGAAGAGATTCCGCATGAAGCGACCACAGTATGATACCATACCTAAGAAGCTCCTGACTCCAGTGATGGTGGAGGGGCAAGTGCTGCTTGTATGTCCCGGACTTTCATCTGGTCAGGAGTGACGCCTTTTGCAGAAAATCAGTAACTAAAGAAGCAGATGTTTTCTCTAAGAAACTTGCCCTTTTCATGGTCTAGATTGAGCCCACTTTCCTGGAGGCACTTGAATACTATATAACACAAAAACAGAGAGAGGAGGGTCCAAGGGAAAATATTTAAAGACCTGCAAGGAAAGATTTCCCCTAAAGAATACACTATTCACACAAACAAATCCTTGGGTCTGAACTTTACAAAACTAAATAAGTAAAGTGACTGACTAGAATCTCACATAGTTCCTTAGTGGGAGAAATCCCTTTCAGGATGAATACCCTCACCCACCAGAGGTGGCATGCTTCATCATCTGGGTATCTCCTCTTAGTGGGAAAACCTAGTCCCACTAAGGGCTACAACCTCTTCACTGAGAAGAGGGAGCTCAGGGATGTTTTGATTGAGCCTACCCTATGGAGGATATACTAAATCCCAAAGATGAGAGATGCTCTAAGAGAAGTAGTGAGAACACAGCGCAAAATAAATCTAACTAGTGAGGGAGTAAAGTTAAAACTGCCTAGCCAGGAACAAAAAGATTTTTTAATAGCTTGCTCCTACTGACAGGATTAAAAAGACAGTGCAAGAAACAGTATGGATTTCAACTGCTCTGTGTATAAAAAAGGTCTACATGTTTCAGCCCTAAATAATCCAAGAGGTATCAGGGCTTTCGCCAGGACCTAAAGAAAATTGCTGCTGCCAGTGACAAAAAGTGTATAAATAATAATGATATCAAACCAGTTATCCCTTCAATTCAGTTTTTCGGATATTACTGGTTGTACCTGTACAAGTGAGACAAAAAAATGGGAGAAAACAAACAGAAACTTTCATCAATCAGTCACTTTTGTGGTAATTTTAGTTTTGTGCGAAAAGAAGCACCTCCTTCAGATTATATACACACAATTTTGCGTTTTGTGGTAGTTACTGATTTCACTCACCCAAATTTCTTGGACAAGCGGCCACACCTCAACCTGGCGACAGCTCAGGGAAGGAGGCCCCGCTCTGTAAGAAAGGATGTTGTTGTGTCAAACATAACTATCATTATGTAGACACTACTCCTATCTACAATTTCATGTGTAGGTCAGGAAAGCACAACAAGAACCAAATAGAGTGTTACCAAGCACTCTGAAATATATGTACAGGGTGTGTTGTAGCAAAATCTCGGTACTAAACTGATAGTAGAGTCTGCCACGTTGGTCAATGTAATCATCTCAAAGCTGGGCACAATGCTAGATTGCGTGAAAGTATCCTAGGCCAACTCCGGTACAGTGAAAAAGGATGGTGACTACTATACTGTTGAGTCCCATGGTTGTTTTGTGCCATTCGCCTCAAGTTACCAGCGTCACCTAAACAAGACGTTATCACAGCATTGGGAAGCCAAACTACAGTGAAAAAACGGGGAAGGTCAAGTGTGAGCATGGTATAGTACACGACTTCCTCCGGACACTCTCTCGGCTTGAATTTATAAAAAATGCCAAACATTATGTGTGGAGTATAGCGTTTTTAAAAAGGTATACAAATGTCAATTATGGCATTAAAAAGACATTTATCACATTCCTAGAGACTAGGGAAACCAAAATACCATGAAAAATGCCCACAACTATCAACTACGGCTGATCGGGAGCACAGTGGGACCGTAGGAATCCACTGAAAGATATGCTAGATGCTGGCTAGGTAGAGTTACATGATATAGGCATCCTCTTGCTTGTTGTAACAAAAATGCATGCTGTTCAGCCCCCCAGCAAGACTGTTTTGTGCTAAAAAAAGAAGAGCAATGAACCCCCGGGGGACTCTCCTGCAAGTACCAGGAGTGCACGGACCGAATATAGTTAACAGCCCTCTTAATAAATGGAATGCGCGGCCTTTGAATCAGCTTTCCTGTCCGTCGGTACCCCGTCTCGGTACTGAACTGCGACCGGAGTTACCAACAAAGTATCTAAACCAGTATATATACGCCTCTCCAGCCCGTGCAAGCCGTTCTCAGGAACTCCTCTCACCTGCCTGTGTATAGGACCCATGGGGTGTCTAAGACAAGTGCCTGAGTGGAGTGACCGATCGGCAGAATGATGGTAGTGCGCATGTGCATGTAAGTGCCACTAGTATGTTCGCATGGATTTTTTTTATATTTAAAACTCCGAAGTAACTTTAAATAGTGATTTGAAATAAGCAGATGAACAAGAGAAAAGGTGCAAATTTAGACGATAAGGGACTCAAAAAACTGCTATTCCTTCTAATGAATCGTAGTAAAAATATATATATTGTGTCTCCCGATGGTACTGTCTCTACCAAGCATTTACGGGATAAACCTATCACAGTGTGCAAAGTCCCTACAGGTATTGTGTTATACACTAGAGCATAAACTGTGGCCAGGTGTTTGCCAATCTAGTGCTAGAGCACTGTGCATATCGTCTGTGAGGTGTATCAAGTCAGCATACGTTCACTGTGTATGTTACAACCCTATCGGACTGTGTTGACGACCAGTCCTGTTCATGTAATCCTATATAGTCCACCAAGGGGTGAGATATGTAAGGTGTTCGTGTTCAAGCTATATATAGGCCGTATGTGAAGAAATAGAACAGCTAAAAAGCATGGTGCAAGATCTCGGATTCAATGTGTATCTAACCCCCTAATTGTTTGGGTTTGTTCATACCTGTCGAGACTGAAAGGTTTATTTAGGTTAAGGCTTAATGATGATCAGGTATTGATGTTAATAAGACAGACCTGTAATGTACTCAACAAGAGTATGATGTGCACAATTGTTAAGAAACAAGACAAATGTTTGTGCAAAAATAGAAGTTAGTGTGATACTGTTGGGATCACCAGATATACATGAGACCCAGTCTTGCTGTAATTTGTAAAGAGGTCGGTGTTACAACAGGACATATATACTGATAGACATGAATCTCTGACGCGAAAGCGTGCTCTCAAGGGGATCGCATATTAAGAGGAGCAATATATCATAATGCTGACCAGGGAATCTCGTCATTCAACCCAGTGCTATCGCTCTTGAGTCAAAGCACCCAACGTTGTTCACGTCTAAACAAGAATTTGGAGATGTCTGTGATGTGAGGTGGAATCCATGGTTGTTCAAGGACTGTCCAGGTCAGATTTTCTGGGGCATGATTTTCGTCCAGAAAATGATTGGTCAGTTTGGTAGATTGTTTTTGATGAAGCATGCCACCTCTGGTGGGTGAGGGAATTCGTCCTGAAAGGGATTTCTCCCACTAAGGAACTATGTGAGACTCTAGTCAGTCACTTTACGTACTTAGTTTTGTAAAGTACAGACCCAAGGATTTGTTTGTGTGAATAATGGCACTTGAATACTGCCTTCAGCCTGCGGAAATGTTCTTCAATGTTGAGGGCATGCACCAGGATGTCATTGCTGACATTCAAAACCCCTTGTCACCCCTCAGACAATGTCTTGGAAGACTTCGGCTGCGCTCGAGATGCCGAAGTTGAGGCGCTTGTAAGGTCGCAGACCGACGTGGGTCGAAAATGTTGTGATGTGACAGGATTCCGGAGCTAAGAGGATTTGGTGGTAGCCCGACCTCAGATCCATCTTTAAGAACCACGTGTAGCTGGATGGCACTCGCACAATGTTGTCTACTGTTGGAGTTAAAGATCTCTCACGTTTGATTGCGGTGTTGGGGAGGCGCATGTCCACACATATCCGAACTTCCACTGGCTATTTCGGCTTCCTTATGACCACAATCGAGAAACCCACAGGGTGGGTCCCTCCACTGTTTCGATGATGTCCTCTCCCTCCAGCTTGCGCAGTTCAGCTTCCACTTTTGGGCAAAGGTGAAATGCTACTCGCCTGTAGCGTAGGGCAACTTGCTGCACCATCCGGTCGATGTGTAGACATACATTACGATCTTCGAGACAGCCTATCCCTTTGAACATGGGTTTATACTCGCTGAGCAGTGCGTCGATGACACTAGCGTAGATGGCAATAACAAAATGGATAGGCTGGAGACTTTTTTTTTGTAATGAGTGCCGGTACTCCTGTTTTCCGGACGGCGCAAGTACACCAATGTGTCGTCAGCATACATAGACACCACATGGGTTGTGTCCCCTAAACGGATTCCCCAGTCCTCCATTTTGTTTCTCAGGGTAAGTGCCAGCGGCTCCATTGCGATAGCAAACAGGAGCGGGGAAAGGGGGCACCCCTGTCGGGTACCTCTCCGTAATGTGAAACTTTCCGACGCCTGGTTTCGGAGACGCACTCTCGCCGCGGGATTTGTATATAGAATTGTCATCCATTTTATATATTGACCTCCCAATCCCATCCTCTTGAGCACCGCCCATATATAACTCCACTCGATTGAGTCAAAGGCCTGCTGTATATCCAACAGACCCAGCGCCTAACTCTGTGTCACTAAGCTTGGCGCGTGCCACACATGCGCCAGCCTCTGTAGATTGTGAGTGGTATTTCGTCTAGGAATGAACCCAGCCTGGTCCGGATGGATCAGCTTGGACATAAAGAGCAGCAATCAAGCTGCTAGGATTCCGCTTAATATTTTGACATCTATGTTTAATAGGGAAATCAGCCTGTAAGAGCTCGGGAGGAGGGGGTCCCTGTCAGGCTTAGGAATCATGGGCACCACTGCCTCCAGCTTGGTTTTTGGCAACACTTTATAAATTAGGGCTTCATTGAACACATCTAGTAGGCGGTCAGGCAGTAACGGGGCAAATCTTTGATAAAACTCCGCTGGGTATCTGTAGTGTTACTCAGTTCGTATCTTTTCTGCCCGTCCCATGATCCCCTCTCCCACAGGGCACTACTGACTCCCAGTATCGGCACTTTATCGTGACTCGCAGCTTCTCCATGAGGAAATGTCTCACCCCATGATCTTTGGATGGCTTTGGGTCCACAATACAAAGGAGGCGAAGTCTATCAGGGGCTCTTTTTTAATTATTAATATGTGCGTGTTGGTGCTCCGTAATGACATTCACTCGCCCCCTAGGCCCAGTACATCAGGGCGCATGAGCTCCTCCCAAGATTCTAGTGCGCAGGCAGTTATTCTCTCCCCGGGCAAAACTCGGGGCCTCTACTCGGGCTCCAGCCCGGCTAGCTCGATTTCTCCGCTCGGGCCTGCGGGTGGGAACTCGTTTCTCTACAGACGCGACCCAGCCAGGAATGCGATCGCCGCCGTTTGGATCCGCACGGCTTCCAGTTCTCTTTACACCATTCGGAGCTCTCCTGGACGGCGCTTTCCCCACACTCTATGTCTGGGGCCAGTCCACCGAAATCTCCGGTTTCTCGGCCCCGGGTCTCTCCGCCGCGGCTCACCGTCATGTCGCGGGCTCCTCCGATTGTCCACACCGGATCTCGGAGCTTCCTCCCCGCTGCGATAGATTCGTCTCCCGCTCCTCAGCCGATCTCAGGAGTGAGTCCCCGACCCCATCGGGCTCCGGGACTCGCGAGCAGGCCCAATCTCCGCTGCGCTGTATCCCAAGATGGCGCCCCTGCGCTTCGGGAGTTTCGTCTCCGCCTCAGCGGCTCAACGCAGTTTGGAGGTCTGCTGTCCCAGGAGATTGCTGTGTGTGGTCCCACGATAGTGCGGACCTCGGTTAGGGCTTGATTTTGGGGCAGGATAAGGTAGGATTTCTTCAAGATTCGGGCCCCTGCGTGGAGCTCGGCAGAAAAACGTCTAAGCGGCCATGATATTAAGCCACGCCTCCGAGCTGGAAACATTCAGCGGTGTGGCAGATGAGTAGCATTTCCGAGTCACCCCTTGTGACGTAGATCTTGGATTTGGTGGACATTCCTACATGTGCAATGACTGACGTGAAGACTCCAGCGAATGGAAAGCAGGTGGTGATGCCAAAGGCATACACTCTGGTAGTTGTGAAGCGGAGGGCGGTTGGCGTTGGCATGGGCTAGATAAGCGATAAGGGCAATATATTGATAGAGGCCCCTGTGTCTACTAGTGTCATTAATGGCTGGCCGTTTACGGTGACTTGGCACCTGGGTGTGTACGAATCTTGTCTTTGGGTCGCATTCACTGTGTGTATGACATGCACCATGCCTATCGGGGCATCGTCATCCATGTCGTCATCGCTCTCTGCCATCACTGAGTCAGTGTCCACGTAGATAGCTGCTTTCTTTTTGGGGGGTCTTCTGCTGTGGTGCGGAGCAGTAGACTTTTGCGTAGTGATTCATTTTTCCACATGATGAGCACTTCTTCCCTTTTGCCGGGCACTCACCATTGTGGGGAGTGGCACAACCGCACCACTGACACGGCCCGTTGGACTGAGATGACCACTGGCAGCTCTGTCTGTTGCTACTGGGCTTCAATTGTTGGCCTCCCACCAGCTGGGAATGGTGCAGCAAGAGGTACACTCCGGTAGCTGGGGGAGGGCAGCGCAGGCATGCAGCTAAGGAGAGCAGGTCGGGCCAGTCAGGAGGCAGAGGTTTTGCGGGGCCGCAGAGCGGGTCACCGCATCAGAAAGGAGATATGCAGGCTCCAACAAACGAAACAAGATGGCGAGCCGTCCTCGTCACCAATTGTTGCATCCCACATGATACTGTAGGCGGGGGGCACAGCGTGCAGATAGACGGCGCACCTAAGAGAGGCCCTAAGTGGGGGGGTCGAGTATCAAAGATGACACGGACACAGAGTTGATTCACACTCATGCGATGACTGCTGTGGCGCGGCCCTTCCTCTTTATTTTATAATCCTGTGGTCAGGTGACCTGAGGAGAAACCATGCATGCCATACTATTGGGGCATCGGGTGGAACACCCCTCTGCCCACGAAGTAACAACAATCTCAACAGAGTCCAGTGTTCCATTCTTTTACTCTGGGCCTTGTGGCAGCTGAGCCACACCTGGCCCATTACCTCCACCTGGGATTTTTATTGCCTCAGCAGCTGCTACCTGGGCCGCAGAAGACTGATCTCCCAATATGTAATTTTTTTTAAAGAAGCCTGTTGCTTCCTCTACTTGTTAACGCCCACTGGATAGCCCATCTGTAAAGCCCACCATAGAGAAGAGGTGGGTGCGGGTCTCCAACAGTCACTATTGTGTAGCAGACACAGAACTGACCTCATGGAGTTTAGGGAAAGAATTGCTAAAGTCAGACTAGACTGGACCGTCCGGATCGATAAAGTTGGCTGTCAGGATTACGTAAAAGAAAATTACATTGCTGAAGGTACTATATCGTGCTCACTCGAACTCAGCAATGTGAGTCTGAAAGAAGCACAGAAGTTCAAGTTAGCTGCGCTGCTGTTGCAAAAAGGCAGTGGCTGGTAGGATAAACGTGTCTTTTTACCCCCATCCAAGGTACTGCTCCCTCGTCAGGGGCTGGAGCTGTGTGTTCTGAGGCCTCAGGAGGCAGTGACGACTATACAATTGCTGCTGCCTACGGAAGCATCCCCAGGCCACCTGAGTCAACCCACTGGTAGCAGAGGTCTGAGAACCCCAACACGAAGTCAACAGACTGACTGTCAACTACACTATCAAGTCAACTGAAATGGGTGTGAAGCAGTTAATAAAAACAAATGGATGTCTTAAACCCCATTAAGAACTAAATAATAGTTTGTGGCTAAATCCAAACTGTCCTCAACAATTCCACTGCCTCACAATTCATTCTTATATACTCTTTCCAATTCAGTAACAAAAGCTGGTTGCTGCCATTTAGAGAACTGAAGTTAACAGCACAATGGTTCCCATAGTCAAATGAAGAGAGACTTCTGCAAGCTCTCAGGCCACAGCTACGTCAATTGGACCTGACAAACGTTTATCTACCGTCAAGTCACTTCATAACTTCAGCCTGTTCGGGGTGTTTGTGAACAGCAGGAGAATTCTTTGACTTGCAATTTCTTCTTTTCAAATGTTGCAGCTGGCTAAACCGAAAGAACTTGTTCAAGTGGGCTAAATCGCTAGAACTTGTTCAAGTGTATCACACTTCTCAGGCTGTGGTCCTGGATTAGTGTAAGGTTAGTCTTAGCACAAAACCAGGCAAGCGTTTCTTTCAGTGACCAACAACTGATTTGTACATGTCCATTCTGGACATCTGCTATGAGTCTTTTAGGGGGAAGGCAATTCCAGGGGGAGAGGGCAAGCTCATGAGCCAACTGTCTGAGGATAGACACACTGTGCTAGACCTGGCTTTTTTTCCTATTGCAGTTTGTATTCTGGGGCTTGTAGGTACAGGTTTTTTTCCCCAGGGGAAGACTGGATGTGGACCTTACTGGCCTAATGCCTGTTCTGCAAAAACAACAGTTGATGGACAGAATGCAGAACAATGTCATACATTCACCCCAGAACAGAGATCTGGGCCTAAATCCATCGTTTTTTGCTCACCATGCCATTCCAGTTTGAACCCAGCCATATGCAAATCAGTCTTGACCCTGTGCCTCATGGGAACAGTCCAGCCCGAACTGCCAAGCCAGGTCCTCCCTGGACTGGAAACAAGCATCCTAGGACCGGTTTCGGGGTTTCACCCCTCTTCAGCCAGGATAGCTTGATTCCAGTGGCATGGAGAGCACGGGACCCATGTCTGGGCATACCCGTCCCACTCGGGGTGACAAATGCAAAAACAACAGTTGATGGACAGAATGCAGAACAATGTCATACATTCACCCCAGTACAGAGATCTGGGCCTAAATCCATAGTTTTTTGCTCACCATGCCATTCCAGTTTGAACCCAGCCATATGCAAATCAGTCTTGACCCTGTGCCTCATGGGAACAGTCCAGCCCGAACTGCCAAGCCAGGTCCTCCCTGGACTGGAACAAGCATCCTAGGACCGGTTTCGGGGTTTCACCCCTCTTCAGCCAGGATAGCTTGATTCCAGTGGCATGGAGAGCACGGGACCCACGTCTGGGCATACCCGTCCCACTCGGGGTGACAAATGCAAAAACAACAGTTGATGGACAGAATGCAGAACAATGTCATACATTCACCCCAGTACAGAGATCTGGGCCTAAATCCATAGTTTTTTGCTCACCATGCCATTCCAGTTTGAACCCAGCCATATGCAAATCAGTCTTGACCCTGTGCCTCATGGGAACAGTCCAGCCCGAAATGCCAAGCCAGGTCCTCCCTGGACTGGAAACAAGCATCCTAGGACCGGTTTCGGGGTTTCACCCCTCTTCAGCCAGGATAGCTTGATTCCAGTGGCATGGAGAGCACGGGACCCACGTCTGGGCATACCCGTCCCACTCGGGGTGACAAATGCAAAAACAACAGTTGATGGACAGAATGCAGAACAATGTCATACATTCACCCCAGTACAGAGATCTGGGCCTAAATCCATAGTTTTTTTGCTCACCATGCCATTCCAGTTTGAACCCAGCCATATGCAAATCAGTCTTGACCCTGTGCCTCATGGGAACAGTCCAGCCTGAAATGCCAAGCCAGGTCCTCCCTGGACTGGAAACAAGCATCCTAGGACCGGTTTTGGGGTTTCACCCCTCTTCAGCCAGGATAGCTTGATTCCAGTGGCATGGAGAGCACGGGACCCACGTCTGGGCATACCCGTCCCACTCGGGGTGACAAATGCAAAAACAACAGTTGATGGACAGAATGCAGAACAATGTCATACATTCACCCCAGTACAGAGATCTGGGCCTAAATCCATAGTTTTTTTGCTCACCATGCCATTCCAGTTTGAACCCAGCCATATGCAAATCAGTCTTGACCCTGTGCCTCATGGGAACAGTCCAGCCCGAAATGCCAAGCCAGGTCCTCCCTGGACTGGAAACAAGCATCCTAGGACCGGTTTCGGGGTTTCACCCCTCTTCAGCCAGGATAGCTTGATTCCAGTGGCATGGAGAGCACGGGACCGACGTCTGGGCATACCCGTCCCACTCGGGGTGACAAATGCAAAAACAACAGTTGATGGACAGAATGCAGAACAATGTCATACATTCACCCCAGTACAGAGATCTGGGCCTAAATCCATAGTTTTTTGCTCACCATGCCATTCCAGTTTGAACCCAGCCATATGCAAATCAGTCTTGACCCTGTGCCTCATGGGAACAGTCCAGCCCGAACTGCCAAGCCAGGTCCTCCCTGGACTGGAAACAAGCATCCTAGGACCGGTTTCGGGGTTTCACCCCTCTTCAGCCAGGATAGCTTGATTCCAGTGGCATGGAGAGCACAGGACCCACGTCTGGGCATACCCGTCCCACTCGGGGTGACAAATGCAAAAACAACAGTTGATGGACAGAATGCAGAACAATGTCATACATTCACCCCAGTACAGAGATCTGGGCCTAAATCCATAGTTTTTTTGCTCACCATGCCATTCCAGTTTGAACCCAGCCATATGCAAATCAGTCTTGACCCTGTGCCTCATGGGAACAGTCCAGCTCGAACTACCAAGCCAGGTCCTCCCTGGACTGGAACAAGCATCCTAGGACCGGTTTCGGGGTTTCACTCCTCTTCAGCTAGGATAGCTTAATTCCAGTGGCATGGAGCGCACGGGACCCACGTCTGGGCATACCCGTCCCACTCGGGGTGACAAATACAAAAACAACAGTTGATGGACAGAATGCAGAACAATGTCAATACATTCACCCCAGTACAGAGATCTGGGCCTAAATCCATAGTTTTTTTGCTCACCATTCCATTCCAGTTTGAACCCAGCCATATGCAAATCAGTCTTGACCCTGTGCCTCATGGGAACAGTCCAGCCCGAACTGCCAAGCCAGGTCCTCCCTGGACTGGAACAAGCATCCTAGGACCGGTTTCGGGGTTTCACTCCTCTTCAGCTAGGATAGCTTAATTCCAGTGGCATGGAGAGCACGGGACCCACGTCTGGGCATACCCGTCCCACTCGGGGTGACAAATGCAAAAACAACAGTTGATGGACAGAATGCAGAACAATGTCAATACATTCACCCCAGTACAGAGATCTGGGCCTAAATCCATAGTTTTTGCTCACCATTCCATTCCAGTTTGAACCCAGCCATATGCAAATCAGTCTTGACCCTGTGCCTCATGGGAACAGTCCAGCCCGAAATGCCAAGCCAGGTCCTCCCTGGACTGGAAACAAGCATCCTAGGACCGGTTTCGGGGTTTCACCCCTCTTCAGCCAGGATAGCTTGATTCCAGTGGCATGGAGAGCACGGGACCCACGTCTGGGCATACCCGTCCCACTCGGGGTGACAAATGCAAAAACAACAGTTGATGGACAGAATGCAGAACAATGTCATACATTCACCCCAGTACAGAGATCTGGGCCTAAATCCATAGTTTTTTGCTCACCATGCCATTCCAGTTTGAACCCAGCCACATGCAAATCAGTCTTGACCCTGTGCCTCATGGGAACAGTCCAGCCCGAAATGCCAAGCCAGGTCCTCCCTGGACTGGAAACAAGCATCCTAGGACCGGTTTCGGGGTTTCACCCCTCTTCAGCCAGGATAGCTTGATTCCAGTGGCATGGAGAGCACGGGACCCACGTCTGGGCATACCCGTCCCACTCGGGGTGACAAATGCAAAAACAACAGTTGATGGACAGAATGCAGAACAATGTCATACATTCACCCCAGTACAGAGATCTGGGCCTAAATCCATAGTTTTTTGCTCACCATGCCATTCCAGTTTGAACCCAGCCATATGCAAATCAGTCTTGACCCTGTGCCTCATGGGAACAGTCCAGCCCGAACTGCCAAGCCAGGTCCTCCCTGACCTGGAAACAAGCATCCTAGGACCGGTTTCGGGGTTTCACCCTCTTCAGCCAGGATAGCTTGATTCCAGTGGCATGGAGAGCACGGGACCCACGTCTGGGCATACCCGTCCCACTCGGGGTGACAAATGCAAAAACAACAGTTGATGGACAGAATGCAGAACAATGTCATACATTCACCCCAGTACAGAGATCTGGGCCTAAATCCATAGTTTTTTTGCTCACCATGCCATTCCAGTTTGAACCCAGCCATATGCAAATCAGTCTTGACCCTGTACCTCATGGGAACAGTCCAGCCCGAACTGCCAAGCCAGGTCCTCCCTGGACTGGAAACAAGCATCCTAGGACCGGTTTCGGGGTTTCACCCCTCTTCAGCCAGGATAGCTTGATTCCAGTGGCATGGAGAGCACGGGACCCACGTCTGGGCATACCTGTCCCACTCAGGGTGACAAATTAAAAGGGGCCAAGGCCGTGCAGGCCTAGGACGTGAGCCGTCTGAGCTCCGTCGGCCGACCGCTGACATCTAGCGCTTCCGCAGGCACTACGAATCTGTTTTTTTTTGCGGAAACGAGGGCACATCAACCAGGGGAGGAAGAGAACTGACATCGGACCCCCAACGATCGCGCACTCCCGTTGCAATCACTGGTCGGCTGCTAGCGCGCTGCGAACCAAGATGGCGCCGGCTCGCCGAGAGGCCCGACATTAGCCAGGAGCTGGGGGTCCAAGAGGAGAAGAAGCGGAGAGGAGGCACTTGATGTGCTCCCGACGGCCGGTGCAGGATTTCTGGGCATCCCGGTGATCGCGAATACAGCGCTATACTGCAGGAAGTACGTGCACTGGAGGGCACACCGGGGGAATACTGCACAGTCCCCGTGGGGGTGAGTAAGCTGCAGTGGGCCCCCCGGGACTTGCCAATATTGGTTGCTGGCCATCAGAGGGCAGGGGGACCACTGAACTGGTCACTGGAAGGCAGAAACAGCTCTCACATCGGCCCGCCTGACCTTAAGATGGAGGATGTGTCTCCCCACACGAGAGACAATGCAGGGGGCTCCCCCGAGGCTGCTGAAGGGACAAGAGAAGAATATTGAGGCATTTGGAAAGGTCCTGGGAGGACTTGAGGACACTCTTAGTTCGGTGAGTCACCGGAGCACACAGTCTATGCCTGACCCTAAGATGTCTGCCTTGAGCTGCTCCCGCCTTGAGAAGTCCCACCAGTTCAGGCTCTAGGAAGGTTCGGGGCACTCATTGAGGCCACATCCCTACAAACGCGTCTGCCCCTCACCAGCGCCAAGAAGGATCCCCTGGCGACCACGATCACCTGGTAGTGGAGAGTGACCATCAAGCCCGCAGGATCGCGGGTGCAACGCAAGCACGACGAAGCGGGCGCAGCTCGGCCGAGTGCCCCGCTGCAACATAGACGCCCCATCGGTCCTCCTGCGTTACTCCGGGATCGAGCCCACACACGGACGCAGGTAGGCTGCTTATGCCTAATAATCCCCAGAACCCCTCAGGCAGTGTGTCTTATATTGGCAATGGCACTCGGAGGTCAGATCTTCATCCGCAAGCTCTGAAAGCTCCTGATCGTGCCCTGAACCGGTGAGTGAAGAACGGAAGCAGCTCATCACGGTGAGCGGGGACCGGGGGACACTGGGGGGCGCCTTGACTGCCCTATCACTGGGGGGCCCCTTTGACTATAATTAAACTTCGACACGGCACGCCTGACCCCAATATGGCGTCCCGAGTGAAGCCCTTAGCCACGAAGGGTTGCACAAGCGATCGGATGGGCACCTTTACACAAGGAAGATACATGGGCCCTATGTGACCTGAATTGCTCTAAGAGGGGCTTAATCCCAATAAGCTCAGGGGGGGAACCCCTGAAACTATAATGTGCCTGATCCTAAGATGGCCGCCAGAGGCCTAATGCCTGACACATTAAACACTGAAATCATTGCTGCTATGAGTGCCACGGAAAGATGCAGATGCCCACCTGAAACTGGGGACCGGCCGAATGGAACACCAGGGGCAGAATCTCTTGCCTGACCCCATGTTGGCCCCCATGAGATCAATCTGACTCAACTTGCCTGACTATAACATGGCAGCCTATCTTCATTCCCTTTCCTATCCTGCCACCCTCGTCTTCTACACTCGCCCGTCTCTGGACTCAAGACCTTCGGTCACTTCCTGATCCTCACACTAAGCCGGCTGAGCACGAATCACATGGCCGATTCCCGGTGGAGCTGCTCCGACAGCTATAGGGGAGATTGGCTTTGGCACACCGCTATGGCCGTCACCTACCCAGCCGGACTTCGGACATATGTCTCGTCAGTTTCTCCGCTGCTGTCTCCTTCCTGTGGCCTCCCAACTCCCCTTGATCTTTTTTGGATCTTGATTTTCTTGTTCGCTAGTAACTCATGTCTTGACTACGTAATCATGCTGTAACTAATTTGAAATTTTTGTAACTTGTAACATGCTGTTTCCTTATGTAAAGCGCTCTGATACCTCAGGGTCTAGCCAGCGCAATATAAAACTCAAATAAATAAAAATAAAATAAATAAATAAGCATCCTAGGACCGGTTTCGGGGTTTCACCCCTCTTCAGCCAGGATAGCTTGATTCCAGTGGCATGGAGAGCACGGGACCCACGTCTGGGCATACCCGTCCCACTCGGGGTGACAAATGCAAAAACAACAGTTGATGGACAGAATGCAGAACAATGTCATACATTCACCCCACTACAGAGATCTGGGCCTAAATCCATAGTTTTTTTGCTCACCATGCCATTCCAGTTTGAACCCAGCCGTATGCAAATCAGTCTTGACCCTGTGCCTCATGGGAACAGTCCAGCCCGAACTGCCAAGCCAGGTCCTCCCTGGACTGGATCAAGCATCCTAGGACCGGTTTCGGGGTTTCACCACTCTTCAGCCAGGATAGCTTGATTCCAGTGGCATGGAGAGCACGGGACCCACGTCTGGGCATACCCGTCCCACTCGGGGTGACAAATGCAAAAACAACAGTTGATGGACAGAATGCAGAACAATGTCATACATTCACCCGAGTACAGAGATCTTGGCCTAAATCCAGTTTTTTTGCTCTCCATGCCATTCCAGGTTGACATACCCTGAAACCGGTCCCAGGATGCTTGTTTCCGGACCAGGGAGGACCTGGCCTGGCAGTTCGGTCTGGACTGTTCCCATGGGGCACAGGGTCAAGACTGATTTGCATATGGCTGGGTCCAAACTGGGGTGGCGTAGTGGGCAAAAGAACGATGGATTTAACCCAGATCTTTTGACTGGGGGGAATGTTTGCATTGTCAGCATTTCGTCCATCATTTGTTTGCTGTAACACTTTTCGCCCTAAGTGGGATGGGTATGCCCAGACGTGGGTCCCTTGCACACTGTGCCACTGGATTCAAGCTAGCCTGGCTGAAGAAGGGTGACATACCCTGAAACCGGTCCCAGGATGCTTGTTTCCGGTCCAGGGAGGACCTGGCCTCGCAGTTCGGTCTGGACTGTTCCCATGGGGCACAGGGTCAAGACTGATTTGCATATGGCTGGGTCCAAACTGGGGTGGCATAGTGGGCAAAAGAACGATGGATTTAACCCAGATCTTTTGACTGGGGGAGAATGTTTGCATTGTCAGTATTTTGTCCATCATTTGTTTGCTCTAACACTAATGCCTGTTCTACCTGACGCATTAATGTCTCTACGGCCCTCACCTGCTGGCATAGGGCTGCTTCAATGCATGTGATAACATTTATATCCTGTTAACATAACTGAAGAGGAACACGCTTCTAAAGCTATTTCAACACCTTTCCTTCTGCGTTTCAGTCCCTCCTTCCCATTCTCTATGAAACATAATGCTCAGAGCCTTCAGCACCGCTCACATTCTTAATGTGCAGACATGAAGCCAGGGCTGCTGCTGACAAACCTACGCCATTCCTGACTTTTCCTATAAAATAAAGAATGTGCTTAAATTGGCAGTATATTGTTTATTATAACACCGAAGACCCTGGTAGAAAAAGTAAGCTAGTGACGTTATACAAGCAATTAAGGCGTGTGGCAGGTGTTATAAGGCTGTCTGAAAATCCTTACTGCACAAATGGGAGAACTTTGGGAGTTTATTTTAATCCTTGACCGTAACTACTTTGTTTTATGAGCAATAAAATGTCACTCAAAGGGTTACACATGACATTGAAATGTAACACACAGGCTCACCAACATATGAACAATTTTTCTTTTTGCAGTTTTATATAGCGCGAACTCGACCCGAAGGTATTGGAGCGCTTTACATGAGCCCCATTTACATTACACAAGGATACATTCATTTTCGGTAGGCACGAGGTGAATAAGTGATTTGCCCTAAGACATGATGTTGAGCCTACCCCGAGACTCGAAACTTGTTTCCCACCTCCAAAGTCGGCAGCTCTGACCGTTAGGCCACACACACGCAAAATTCAAACCTTGCAGCTTCGATATTGTCAGAATTGTGATTCGAACAAATGGAATGTCATTTATGTGGCTACACAATTTTAGTTACAGTTTTTGCTTTTGAAAATCTGATCACCTTAACACTCTTCTCCGAACTTCCACAGTGCTACCGCATCGCCAGCCCTTCTACCTCCACCCATTCCGAATATAGGTGGTAGCAGCCGGGCCTGTCCGGGCTGCTAGCGGCTGCCACTGCCCTGAGGTCTAACGCCTGGATCATGGCTAACTCACTTCAAGTGACAGGTCATATGCTATAAAAAGTCCAGCCCGCTCCGACTCCAAAGAACGAGGAGCCCGCCAACTACCACAGTACGACTAAAATAATATTTACTACAGGCACGTGCGGAATCCACAGCCAATGAGAACGTCGGAAATGTATTAGCGCACTAAGATTGGCTGAGGTGCTGCGAATGCTCCTATCCTAGGTAATCTTGCACATTGTCAGACCCTCCTTGTCGACTCGCAGAATATGTTCAGCCATGTGATAGGCTGTCGACGACCCGGATGTTCGAGTACGGTGTGTCTCAGTAGCAGAATACTTTGTTAGTAGTGCATGTTAAGAGGTGTTGCTTGGGAACAGGGCTACGTTATACAGACGGGCAACTCTAATGATGGAGCCAGTTGTGGTCACGGGAGAGCGGAGGCCCCAGGCGCGCAGCGATTACTATCAGCGGATTGGGGCTTTACAGCAGAATCTGCGGGACAGGTGAGGGGGATCAAGCCATAGAGCTTTACTGCAATCACACCTAAAGTAGCTACCTCCTCACATGTCGTCTGGACAATTGATCCTAGCCCTGGTTTTTATGACCACTTTAATGCATTTAAAGGATGAAGGGTTAGTTGGCTTCAGAGAAACTAATTAGACTTAAACGCATGATGTTGATGATTTGTAAGTGAAATGCCTATAGCTGGAAATGTAGTGTGGAATTTATGGCATGTCGAGGGAGGTGACCTCCATATTTCACTTGATCCCCACTTTTCAACACTCCCAAAGTAAGCAGAAGGCGCCTTATTTATTTAGTTAGACTCGTTGATAGTTTATTTTTTTTCCAAATGTATTTTATACTAATTAAGTTATCAGGAAAGTGTAGTCGTCCCGTCTCTGAACCTCACTAGGTGTTATCAAATATTGACATGCGTGCTTGAACTATAGGCACTCAAAATTATTTCTTCCAGTATACACACACACTTCCAGACAGGCCTGCTTTCTCCATGTGCACAGGGAAGTAAAACACCATATGCATAATGCCAACATTTGGAAACAAGAAAGTGGGGCGTTTAAAAAAAAAATCAGGGGAATTTATTTGACTTGCATTAAATTGGAGGGACTTTTCGGCAGGAGAAAGCTTTAATAAAGTTGTATTTGGTTTAAAAAATTGTGTCACCCCGATGAGACGGATGTGTTGGCATGTATGACATGGGTAGATATGGCAGTGCATGCAGATATTCTTCAAGCACAGAAATGCTTTGGCAATGGGGCCAACATGTATAGGGCTGCTAACCAGGGGATAACAAGATTTGAAGGGGTTCTCTAAAAAAGGCGTGGACAAAGAAGTGTAACTAGGAATCTTTTATTAGAGTAGTACAATACACCCTACATAAAAAAGAAGAGCCACTTTCGGATGAACATGTCCTTGATTGAGACACATGCACTCTCAAAAAAATTCTTCTGTTGTTATAAAACCTGCAGATAAGGGATGGGGACTTGTCACTGTGGATTGCACAGCTTATGACAAAGAAATTCTAAAACAACTATGTAATACTTTACGTTATCACAGCATCTCGCCTCACTGAAATCAGGAATCAGATGTTATACATTGTAGATGGGGATTGCACCCTGGTTGGATAAGCAATAAAGAATATAAGACTAAAAAGATCCCCGTATAAAGTATGTATTGCTTAAGGTACATAAAAGCATCACACATCCTTCGTGGAGGGCAATAATTTCAGGGTGCTGCTCCTTGCTCGAGCCAATATCACAGTATATTGATTTTTTTTTCTTCTAACCTTTTTTTTTACCTAAATCTCAAGATTACATCGGAGACTCAATGGGCTTTATCAAAAAATTAGTGAGTTTTGATATTGTATTACATTCCTCAAGATCAGGCTGTAGCAGTAATTGAAGACACTCTCAACAAAAGAGTGGCCCAACATGATGTACCCACAGCCTTTCTGGTACAGCTAGCAATGATATGTTTAAAAAAACGTTTTCATGTTCAAATCTGACATTTCTCTGCTAATAAAAGGAGTGGGTATGGGGTTTAGCTCCTCCGGAGATAGTTAAACTCTACATGTCATATTGTGAAGAGAAATCGTTATGCAGTGACAACAATCCCTGCAAAATACATATTAAAACGTGACACAGGTACATAGATGACGTTTTTACTATTTTGCATGATTCCTCTCTCTTACATGAGTTTCACAATTGGCTAAACAATCGTTCTAAAGATGTCAAATTTACCATCAGTTCAGAATATACTAAGGTCAAATTCCTTGACCTTTGGGTCATAAACTCTATGACGCAGGAATCCAGGACAAGGCCCTCGACTGGATCCGCTCCTTCCTCTCCTGCAGGACGCAGCGGGTCAGACTCCCCCCTTTCCTCTCGGACCCCACACCTACCACCTGCGGAGTCCCCCAGGGCTCCTCCCTCAGCCCGACGCTCTTCAACGTCTACATGGCTCCACTCGCACCCATCGTCAGAACCTACGGACTCAACATCGTGTCATACGCAGATGACACCCAGCTCATCCTCTCCCTACCCAACGAGCCCAACACCGCCAGACGCAACTTTCGAGAAGGCATGGAAGCCGTCGCCAAATGGATGAAAAACAGCTGCCTACAACTAAACACCAACAAAACAGAAGTACTCATCATGGGCCCAAACCCCGATGCCTGGAGCGACACCTGGTGGCCACCCGCCCTCGGAAACCCGCCAACCCCCACGGATTACGCACGCAACCTGGGAATCATCCTGGACTCCGAGCTCAAAATGGACCGCCAGATCAACTCTGTCTCGTCTTCCTGCTTCCACACCCTCCGCCTCTTTCGTAAGACCTTCAAATGGATCCCCCTCGAACACCGAAAGACCGTCACTCACGCCCTGGTCACCAGCAGACTCGACTACGGCAACGCACTCTACGCCGGAATAAACAAAAACCTCACCGCAAGCTACAGAACATCCAGAACGCCGCCGCAAGACTGGTCCTCAACCTGCCAAAACACTGCCACATCTCCCAGCACCTGCGCACACTCCACTGGCTCCCTGTCGAGGCGAGAATCACCTTCAAGATGCTCACCCACGCACACAAGGCCCTCCACGGCACCGGACCAGCATACCTGAACAGCCGACTCAAATTCCACGCACCCCAAAGGACCCTACGATCAGCCCAGCTCTCCTACGCCGTGGTCCCCCGCACCAGAAAGACCAGATCGGGAGGCCGCTCCTTCTCCTTCCTCGCGGCCAAAGCATGGAACGCCCTTCCGCTCCACCTCAGACAGACAACATCGCTCCCCATCTTCGCAAGAAACCTCAAAACCTGGCTCTTCGACAGACCCCCTCCTTGATGGATGGAACCTGCCCCCCCCCCCCCAGCGCCTTGAGACCCTTACGGGTGAATAGTCGCGCTTTAACAAACCCCTGATTGATTGATTGATAAATGACAGTGGGCACCTGATAATAAATCTACATACCAAACCTACAGACAAGAACACACTTTTGCATTTTACAAGTGCACATCCTAGAACATTAAGAGAACCTTTATGGTCAGTTTCTGTGGATTCGTAGAAACTGTACACAACAGGACAAATGCTTTAAGATTACCAACATGCTATATAACAAATCAATCAACTGAGGTTCTTCTAACAAATTGGGGAAGGCATCTATGAAAAGGGCCTGGTTCAAACCAAGAGAGATACTACTAAAACCTCAAAGTAGAGGAAAAAGCTACTCCCTCACATATGTCATCATTTATAGCGGTAAAGCTAATAAAATCAAGTAGGTTATGCAAAACAATTGGAATTTGTTAGAGAACTTTCATTTACCAAGACCCATGTTTTCCTTCAAAGGGGAGAAGAACAACCACCAATTTCTAGTGAGGGCTGCTAGAAAAACAATTGAAAAGATCTCACCATTCTATTGGGTCTCCCACCTGTTCAGGGTCATTTCAGATGTGGGCAATACCAAGTGTACGAATTCACAAATAATTCCTAAGAAGTAATTATAAGAAAATTCCCATTTGACTGACATATTTTTCTAATTGCAACTCTAAAAATGGGGTATATTGTCTTGCATGCCCCTGTAACAAATACTACATTTGGAAAAACCACCCAAGAGTTAAAAAACAGATTGCACAACACAGATCCCATATTAGATGCCATATGCATGTGGCACCATTGGTACACCACTATGATGAACACATCACAAGAGAATGTGGCCTAATGGCTGGAGCGGTCGACCTCGAAGTCCTGGAAATGGGTTCGAGTCTTGGCGTGAGCACTCAACATCCTGTAATTCTGGGCAAATCACTTGATCTCCCCTTGCCTAACAAAAATGAATGTATCCGTCTGTAACGCAACTGGTGCTCATGTAAAGTGCCCTAATACCTTCAGGTTGAGTTTGTGCTATATAAAACTCCAAAAAAAAACATAATTCATTTGACATCCATTGGATAATACTGACTGTGATATACCATGATCCTAGGGGGTGGGGGAACACAGGGCGAGGGATGAATACCTGGCCGTTTCCTAAAATCTAAAAACACAGAGTCAGGATGCCTTAGTATCTATGTATCACAGTCAGCGCCAAGACGCCTCGGCATTCGTGCGCTCAATAAGTAACAAATCAAATCAAATCAATACCAATCAGCTAGCTACAAAGTCAAATTTACTGAAAAACGTCAGAAAGCCCACACTGGTTTAAATGATCATGATGAATTGGTTACTCTGAGAAAATAACTGTTCTTTGTATTAGAAATCTCCTATATAGGAATGCATGCTCAGCCAGGGAAGTACCCAGTTATCACAAAATATCCATGTGTACTGTATCATTCGCCATATGAATAATAGAGAATTGTTGATATCAAATGCAAATGGCAGCAATGATGCACTGACACATGGATTACACAGAATTGTTTTGTAGTTGGAAACATCGTTGTAATGACTTGGTGAGATAAATAATCTGTACAATATAATGGATGTTTATGCTTGAGGTAATGGCTTAATATAAATGTACAAACAGGTATTTTTTTTATATATATTATGCAGTATTGTAATAAAGTATTTGTATTAGCTTAACTATGAACTTATTTCTGTATTCACGGGCCATAGAGACCCCTTCCATTTCAAAATGGCGCATCTCATGTTGCTTAACAGCACCCCATGACAGCCATCGTTAAAATGATAGCAGTATACTCTGTAAGTCATGTGATACATGCACGTTATTGTGACAAACTGCATCTGTAAATATTGTCTTAATTTATGATGCACTATTATAACGATATAAGCAAATAGCTCAATCTGATGTTGAGTCTTGAAATAGACGTAAAGGGGTTTGGCACATCGTTGTTCTATAACGCACAAGCATACTCGTGGAATTTTTTTTTTCCTTCCTGATATAGGTGAGCCCATTGTTTATTATTCGTTTCAAGAAAGCATGTCCAACTGCACTCCACAGTGCAGTGTGTCAGTGGGTGAGTCCAAGATCCCATTAGGCTCCACGCCATCATAATTTTAACAGCGTTCTCATGCTAGTTTCATTTGGCATCGTCCACCTGTCATGCGGGAGACCGTAATCACTGGAGTGCCTCTGATCATGTAAACAGTAAGCCTCCCTGACCTCTGTTCTACATTCAACCAAAGGAGTTGCATTTTAATTAATTCTAACTATTGCCCTCCTCGTTTCAGTATCCCAAAGGGGACGGCGTACTGTGAAGTTCACTGGATACTTCCTGTGATGCAGTGCAATTTATGTTTACCACCAAAAGTATGTTTGGTGAGTCACGCCAAGGCCATCCTTTTTTTTTTTTATTAACTGTTTATGGATTACATACGGCTCTGTCTAGAAGGATGACCACGGTACACACTGTACAACTAAATACTAAGACCAATTCGAATTTTCTAAAATTCGCCCTGATAGGTCTTTTGATTTTTTTTTTTTTTTTTTTCTTTCTGATAAATTATGTCTCTCTGGAGAAGCAGCATCTGCGGGAATTAATTTCGAGCTGACCAGGTTAGAGGTCTACACTGTGCCTCAGCTGAGAGATTTTTGAAAGGGTTTTCAAGTTTCTACAAGAGTCTTCACCTGGAAGGTGGAGTTGCAGAAATCCTTGAGGGTCTGGTCAGAGACCCAGGTTGTAGGGGATGACAGTCCAGAGGAGGAGCAGGAAATTCCTGTGGAGGAGTTTGACCTGATTCTGGTGTTTGATATGGCTCTGGAACTGCCTGTATAGGGGGCCAACAATATGCTGGAAGCTGTGATGCTTCCCAGAGCAGAGAGCAGTGTCCCATCCAACAACCTGTCCCTGGAGGAGCTGGCAGACAGGACGCAGGAAAAGAAGCTCAAGCTGGAGCTTGCTAAATTGGAGCAGGCTCGAGAAGAGAGGAAGCTGGCCATGGAGGAGAGGAAACTAACTCATGAGCTCAACCTCAAAGAGCTGGACATTAGAGCCCTACAAGTGGGGTCCAGCAGTGGTGGCAGCATACCTGCAGTTCCACTGTTGAGTCCGGATACCCAAGGATTTGGTGCCCAGTTATGTGGTGGGGGATGACAAAGGCAAATGATTTGCAACCTATCCAGTGAATTTAAGAGTGCACACGGTCCCAGAGGAGTTCTCGGATGGTAGTTTATGGAGGTATATGCCCACAGTGGGAAGAAACGCACTCCTTATACTAGAGGTAGAGGACCTGACATGGTACACTGCTGTGAAGGTCATCCTATCCAGTAAATTTGGTTTGACCCCTGAGAGGTATAGGCTCAGATTCTGGGTCAGCCACACGATCTCATCACAAACATGGGTGAATTTCCTGGGTTATGACATATCCAGGAAATTCACCCATGCTTTTGATGAGATCTGAAGGCACTGTTTGTGATGAGATCTGAAGGCACTGAAGGGCTGGGTGAGGGTCAGCAAGGTTGGTGATTATTAAGGGCTGTACAACTTAATTTTAAAGGAGCACATGCTTGGTATTTGTTTTCCAGAGCTGCGCCAACACCTGGTTGATAGCAAGTTAACTGACCCCAGAAAACTTGCTTAGCGGGCGGACATCTGGTCAGCACCAGAGTGTCCAAGAAGGCATCTGGGGGCGGGGGGGGGGGACTCCCAAAGGGTGGTCAGGGTTCCCACCAGAAGAAGGAGTGGGAAGATAAAAAGACAAAGTCCTGTAAAGGCCCTCAAAACAACTAACGGGGAAAGGGTCTGATTCTCATTCCCAATCTGGCCACCAGAAGACAAACTACCCTGACAAAAGTCAACAGACCCAAACTCCCAAGTGTTATGAGTGCTTTTAGTATGGACACTACAAAGGGGATCCCAAGTGTCCAAAAAGAGCAACACCCCCCACTGGAGAAGAGATTTCAGGGGTGGCTAGTATAGTGCTGGGGGAGGAGTTTGTCCCAGTTAATTGGGGAAGTTTAGTGGGGTTACCCTAGTGTCCCTGGGTGACAGTGAGAAGGTTCCTAAGATCCATGTGCACTCAAATACTACAAAGTATAGGCAGTGGGTCACCATAGATGGGCAAATGTGTTGAGGCTCTGTGGGATACAGGTGCCCGCATGACTATGATAAGGAGTCGGCTGGTGTCCCCTGAACAGGTGATTTCCAATGTATTCCACCAGGTTGTGGTGGCTGACAATAGAGAGGGTCACTATCCTGTGACTGTTGTTCCATTTGAGTGGGGAAGGGGTTCAGGTCTTCTGAAGATTGCTGTAAGCCCTGCCCTGCCTGTGGACTGTTTGCTTGGTAACGACCTTGAGCACACTTCCTGGAAGGAAGTGGAGCAGAAGGCTCATGTGGAGATGTTTGGGTTACCTGAGTGGATCTGTGCTACCACACAGTCCATGGCTGCCTAGGATGGGAGTCAAAAAGGGCTGGTGCCTGGAACAATGGCCCAGCCAGTTGCTAAGAAGGGGAAAGGCAGAGGGCATAGGTAACTAGCCCTGTAGTGTCTTCCCAGTGAGGTGGATGGGGCACCTGAGGTGGCCGCCCCGCAGCCTACTCAGGAGTGCATTGCTTCCCTTGGTGACCTACCCGAGCTTGCTGGATTGCATGTGGAAGGAGTACCCACCAAGGAGGAGTACTGTAGCACACAGAGGGAGTGCCCATCCCTTGTGTAACTGAGGCAACAGGTCGAAGCCCAAGCAGCATGTGATGCCTCTGGGAGTTTTCACATTTACTGAGAGCACAACCTCCTCTACAGTGAGCCTAAGGCTCCTGTGCATGGGACAACAAGGGCACTGGTGGTCTGCCAATACTACAGGGCCTTCCTACTGGAGCTGTCTCATAAAATCCCCTTGGCAGGACACCTGGGCCAAGATAAGACCTTTGCAAGGCTTGCCCCCCACTTTTATTGGCCTAGGATCAACAATTCCTCAGATGCATTTTGTAGGACTTGTGTGACCTGCCAGGCCAGTGGGAAGGCAGGGCAGAAGCTGAAATCCCCCCTTAATCCCAGCCTGTCGTTAGCACACCCTTTGAGCAGGTGGGCATCGATATTGTTGGGCCTATGAATCACCAGGTTGCATCAGTCAACCGCTTTATACTGGTTCTGGTGGATCATGCCACTAGATACCCAAAGGCAATCCCTCTGAGGACCATGACTGCACCTGCAGTGGCAAAGGCCCTGATGAGGATTTCTACCTCAGTGGGTTTCCCCAAGGAAGTTGTGTCTGACGGGCACAAATTTCACGTCTGCATACATGCAGTCATTGTGGAAGGAGTGTGGGGTAACCTACAAATTCTCCACCCCTTACCATCCACAAACACATGGGCTTGTTGAGAGATTCAACAAGACCCTGAAGGGCATGATTGGAGGTCTACCTGAGGAATAAGATGGACATCCTTTTGCCATGCCTGTTGTATGCCTACAGGGAGGTACCACAGAAGGGAGTGGGCTTCAGCCCCTTTGAGCTTCTGTAAGGCACCCTGTTAGAGGACCTCTGAATTTGGTGACGGAGGGGTGGGAGCAAGCTCCCAGGAAGATTCCCCTGGATGTAGTGAGCTACATGCTGGCCTTCAGAAGCCAAATGGCTAAGTTGTGGAATCAAGCTCTGAGAACTTGGAAGCCAGCCAAGAGGTAATGAAGCAGTGGTATGACTAAAATTCTACCACTGTGAAATTGACTCCTGGGCAGAAAGTGTAGATGATGGAATCAATGTAGCCCAGGACCATTGGACTGGACCCTATGAGGTGATTGAGAGGAAGGGTAAGGCCATCTACCTGGTGGACCTCAAGACCCCCAGGCAACCCCACAGGGTGCTCCATACCAATAGCCTCAAACCCTACTTTGAGAGGTCTGAGCTCACCATGCTGTTTGTGACAGATGGAGAAGAGGAGGAGGAGAGTGAACAGCTCCCTGACCTCCTAGACTCCAAGGAGAAAGATGGGTCTGTGGTGGGAGTAATCCTTTTCCCTCAGTCTAACTCCTGAGCAGCAGAGAGACTGACATCAAGTGTTGGGACAGTACGCCTCTCTGTTCTCCCTTATTTCTGGGACTACCCACCTGTGTGCCCATGATGTGGACACAGGGGACATCCCCCATGGCAAGAATAAATTGGGTAAGTTGAGGGGCAGCATTTAGAGTGAAGTCTCTAAAATGCTGGAACTGGGAGTGATAGAACCCTCCAGTAGCCCCTGGTCCAGTCCTGTGGTTGTGGTTCCAAAAGCTGCCCCACCGGGCACCCCACCTGAACGGAGGTTCTTTGTGGATTATAGAGGGCTAAACTCAGTGACAAAGACAGATTCATCCCATCCCCTGGGTTGATGAGCTGATTTAGTGGTTAGGGGCTGCCCAGTACTTAAGCACATTTTGATCTTACATCAGGGTACTGGCAGATCGCCCTAACAGAAGGTGCCAAGCAGAAGTCAGCCTTCTCCACCCCAGAGAGTCACTACCAATTTCGTGTAATGCCCTTTGAACTCAAAATGCCTCTGCCATCTTGGTTGGTGAACAAGTCCTTGCTGTTATGGAGTCCTTCTCAGCTGCCTTTCTGGATGACGTAGCTGTCTACAATAGCAGCTAGAAGGACCACCTCTTTCACCTCCAGGAAGTACTTGGGACACCTGGTGGGCAGGGGTAAGTTGCAGCCCCTCCTGGCTAAGATAGACTATCATGCCCTGGGAACCCCCCTAAACCCAAACTGAGTTCAGAGCACTCTTGGGCCTCACTGGGTACTACAGGGGTTTGTCAAGGGATATGGCACCATTGTTGCCCCCTTGACAGTTCTGACTTCTAAAAGCAGCCCAGAAATATGATTTAGATAGAGGCATGCCAAAAAGCATTTGACTTCCTGAAGCAGGCCATGCGCGCAACCCCTGTGCTCAGGGCCGCTGACTTCTCCCAGGAGTTTATCGTTCAGACAGATACCTCAGAACATGGCATAGGGGCCGTTTTATCCATTTCAATTAAATGGATCTTTACCAACCTATAGCCTTCAACTTCAGGAGGTTACTCCCCAGGGAACAAAGGTGGCGTGCTATAGAAAGGGAAGCTTTTGCTGTGGTTTGGGCACTAAAGAAGTTGAGACCATACCTGTTTGGTACTTACTTCTTGATTCAGACTGACCACAGGCCCCTCAGGTGGCTCATGCAAATGAGGGGTGAGAATCAAAATTGTTCAGGTGGTCATTTCCCTACAGGGTATGGACTTCAGGGTGGAACACAGACCAGGTGTAGACCACGCCAATGCTGATTGTCTATCCAGGTTCTTCTGCCTTAGTGATGAGAACTCCATAGAGGTTGGGTAGATCTCCCCACTTTCAGCTGGGGGTACACGTTAGACCTGTCAACCTTAGGGTGGTTTTCCTCCAAACCTTTTGCCTGCTTACCTCCTCTTTTTGTTGTACCTTTTTGTTGGCTTTAGGACTGAGCACTCTACCACTGCTGACAAGTGCTAAAGTCCATGTGCTTCTCCCTTACACATGATGACATTGGGTATACCAAATTGGCATATTTAGTTTACTTATAAGTCCTTGTAAAGTGGTATACCATATACCCAGGGCCAGTGATCTAAATGCTACTAGTTGACTGGCCTGCAGCACTGGTGTGCCACCCATACAAGTAGCCTTTCAAACCTGTCTCAGGCCTGTCATTGCAAGACCTGTGTGTGCAGTTTACTGCCACTCTGACTTGGCATTTAAACTACTTGCTAAGCCTTAAACTCCTGTTTTATTACACATACACCACCCCTAAGGTAGGCCTTAGGTAGCACAAAAAAGGAGGAGGGGGGTCCAAGGGAAATTTTAAAGACCAGCAAGGATTGAATCCCCAAAGGATTAATAACAAACACTAAGAAAGCCTCGGGTCTAAGATGCCAAACAGAAAATGAGAGAGACACACACAGGAGATTATCTCATGACGCTAGTGGGGGAATCCCTTTATTAGGACGAAATCCCTCACCCACCATAGGTGGCATGCTTCATCATTGGGATTCTCCTTGTGACAGGAAAACCTAGTCCCGCCAAGGGCTACAACCCCCTCTCTGAGAGGGAGGAGCTCAGGGATGTTTTATTCCTAATTGTTAGAATATGCTAAATCCTGCAATGAGAAGGAAGAACTGGTTGGGTCGAGGGCGCAGCGCAAATAAAAATACAAACTGTGGGGGTAGTGATATTAAAACTAGCTACCAGGACCGACAGGAATAGCTTTATTAACTTGTTCGTGGTGCCAGGATTAAAAACAGAGCACCAGCAGTGACAATTTATAACTGCAGATTTTTAGACGAAGGCAGGTCTACATGTTTCAGCTTTTTAGACCCATAGAGGTGTTGTGACTTTCGTCAGGACCTTAATATGCTACTGCGGGCCAATATGTGGAAAGTGATAATTAATAAAGTGAAATACAACACCAGTAATCCTACTGATTGTGTAGCTGATTTACCGGTCAAACCTGTATGGAAGACACAAGCAACAGGAGAAATCATATTTTAGGTGTCACTCAGCATGTCTGTTTAGCAATTTAAAGGACAGTGCGGTATAACTCTATCGTCACTAGCCTACTGTTATTACAGTTATCATAATTAAAAGTTGTTACTTACCCGTGTTGTACGGATAAGAGGCCTCACCTCAACCTGGCGACAGCTCAGGGAAGGGGCACCGCTCTGAAAAAAGGGTGTTTGGCGTGTCAGACAATACAAAATTAATGTAGACACATCTCTTTAGCAAAATTGTGTAGAGAGATCTAATCACATCAAACCGAGTGCACACATGTGCTGTGTACAAGGATGTATAATGGTTCTAGGCTCACACAAATGGATCCCCTTACAAAACACAGCGATCCGCCACGTCAATGCAGCAGTTAACCGCGTGGCCACTGTGTATGCAGCTCCTAGATAGACCTGTCCTCTGTACTGGGACCAGGCTGCGTAATTTTAGTGATTTATAGGAGAGGAACCATGATGACAGTCTGTTAATTCATGTAAATGTCATCTAAAATAATGAAGAATCTCGTGCCAGCTTATTTAAGTTCTCGTAGTACTCTTCATGTGTGCAATAAGGCTATTCAACAGATCCAAGACATGACGTCAAAGGACCATGTACAGTCTTTGTAACAAAGTTAAAAAATGTCTCTCGAATCCGATGAAAAATAATCAAATGCATTTACCCAAATGCGTGCATTATTTTCATATTACACCGGACAACTGTGTCACTGCAAAATACAGCCAAAATCAGCTACACAATCAGTAGGATTACTGGTGTTGTATTTCACTTTATTATTTATCACTTTCCACATATTGCCACGCAGTAGCATATTAAGGTCCTGACGAAAGCCGCGACACCTCTATGGGTCTAAAAGGCTGAAACATGTAGACCTGCCTTCGTCTAAAAACCTGCAGTTATAAATTGTCACTGCTGGTGCTCTGTTTTTAATCCTGGCACCACGAACAAGTTAATAAAGCTATTCCTGTCGGTCCTGGTAGCTAGTTTTAATATCACTACCCCCACAGTTTGTATTTTTATTTGCGCTGCGCCCTCGACCCAACCAGTTCTTCCTTCTCATTGCAGGATTTAGCATATCTTAACAATTAGGAACAAAACATCCCTGAGCTCCTCCCTCTCAGAGAGGGGGTTGTAGCCCTTGGCGGGACTAGGTTTTCCCGTCACAAGGAGAATCCCAATGATGAAGCATGCCACCTATGGTGGGTGAGGGATTTCATCCTAACGAAGGGATTCCCCCACTAGCGTCATGAGATAATCTCCTGTGTGTCTCTCTCATTTTCTGTTTGGCAACTTAGACCCGAGGATTTCTTAGTGTTTGTTAGGCCTTAGGTAGCCCCAAGGGCAGGGTGCTGTGTAAATAAAAGGCAGTACATGTATTTTTAAGTTTTATTTGTTCTGGTAGTGACAAACAGCTAAATTCGTTTTTCACTACTGTAAGGCCTACTCCTCTCATAGGCTAGCATTAGGAATTCCTTAATACACTTTTACGCTGTAATTCCCGATCAGAAAGGAGTAACTGCATCATGTTTTATATATTTTGAATAGTAATGACAAATGCTCTTTAATGGATTTAACATTCCTTTTTTAGAAATGCCACTTTTAGAAAGTTAGCGTATAAAAAGGGGTTGGGCTCTTCACAGCAACTAGAATGAGCCTCTCTAATATGTATAACAACACTTTGTTCTAGCTGTTTCTTTTCAAGAATGAATAATTTCTAAAGCAGGGTCGTATAACTTAATTATCTTGGCCCTTGTGTTTTATTCACTGGCATTTCATAATTCATTTTAAGTAATATTACAGTTCATAACATGTCATAGGCAGACCACCTTCTTAGTTTTTTACTCTCAAACTTATTATAAACATATAACAACCTACTCTAACAAATATTCAAAGAAAAAAGGAAAGCAATTCGAAAAGATACAAATACTTTAAACATTTTCATGTGTGTATTTTTTGAAAAAGAAAAGGAACTTTTTCAACCAGTCATCTAATCATGAATTCAACCAGCGGAGGTAATGAATCACTTGTTCAAAAGAATTATCTCCTTTTAAAGAAAATCAACACTCGGTCCCCTCCCCAACGACTCTATGGGAGGCATACAAGACAGTCCTCCGTGGGCAGGCAATCCCCTTAATAGTGGGACAGAGAAGGGAACGACAAAGCCACGTAGATAAGTTAGAACAGGAAGTAGCGATGGCAGAGGCTGCACATGCGGCGGACGCCACTGAAGAAGCGACACACAGATTACACCTTGCACAACAGGAACATACAGCTTACACAAGGGAGGAGGCCGTTGATACGTTAACCACCACGCAACACACTATCTACGAACAGGGTGATAAAGCAGGGCGATTGCTTGCCTGGTTGGGAAGAAAGGAAAGGGGACATAACTGGATAGCACAGATCAGATTAGAAGATGGACGTATAGTAACTGCACCGCAACAAATTGCAGAAGCACTGGCGACACATTATACGACAGTATATACACCAATAGCCACTGCGACTAGGGAAGATAATCTAAGATTTCTTCATGACATACGCATGCCCAAGTTAACCCCAGAGGCAGTAAAAGCTTTAGAGGAGGACATTACACCAGAAGAACTCACGCAGGCAATCAGAGCATTACATACAGGGAAAGCAATGGGACCCAACGGGATCCCGGTTGAGTTCTACAAATATGCAGCCCCCCAGCTGGTGCCACACCTATTGGCCATGTACGTGGATAGCTTAGAAACAGGGATCCTACCAAGGGATCAACGTCTCGCAACTATAGTTGCGATACCCAAACCGGGCAAGCCGGCGCAGGAGTGCACGTCCTACAGGCCGATCTCTTTGATTAACGCGGAAGCAAAAATACTTGCAAAGGCGCTAGCCACCAGACTGCAACCCCATCTAGCCGCGGTGATCCACCCGGATCAATCGGGCTTTATGCCCAACCGCAATACAGCGCAAAATCTACGAAGACTGCATGGGGTGTTGGAGCGTAGGTCGACCATAGCGGAGGACGCAGTGATACTATCACTCGACGCACGAATGGCGTTTGATTTAGTTGAAGGGCCCTTCCTTTTTGCAGTCCTGGAACATCTGGATTTCGGGCCAAAATTTTGTGCATGGATCCAACTATTATATACTCAACCGATGGCGCAGGTGGTGGTGAACGGCCTTATATCGAATGAATTCCCACTAGGGAGAGGGACACGGCAGGGCTGTCCATTGTCGCCACTCCTATTTGCAATGGTACTCGAGCCTCTGGCGGCATGGATCAGGTGGGACCCAGTGATACGTGGCCTACGATGGGCAATCGACTGGGAAGACCGTATATCGTTGTATGCGGACGACATCTTATTATACTTTGCATCCCCAGCGCGCTCCCTTAACCGCCTTTTAGACATATGTGCGGCCTATGGACGAGTATCCGGCTATACCATTAACTGGGAAAAGTCACTCCTCTATGTTTTACACGGCCCCCTGCCGCAGCTCCCACGAGGATGCACCCTACAGGTAATAACCACTGGCCTTAAGTACCTCGGGATATTCATAACGCATGATCACGTACACTTCACTGAACAAAACTTGACACAGCCCTTGAGGAGATTCAAAAGTGACGTCGCATACTGGCGCTCGCTGCCGTTGACCTTACTGGGGCGAGCTGCCCTTTTTAAAATGGTGGCGCTCCCCAGGTTTCTATACGCGCTACAAAACACACCATTCCCTGTCCCCCGGGAATACTTTGCAGCGATAAATGCGGGAATAACGACGCTGCTTTGGGACGGGAAAACTCCCCGTATAGCTATGTATAAACTTACTAGAAGCTGGTATGACGGTGGCATTGCCCTCCCCGACATTAAAATTTACTATTGGGCTTCCCAACTGGTGGCAATTAACTACTGGCTCCATACCTCCCAAGAGGACCCAGCGTATCGAATGGATAGACACCTACTGGCCACTTCTGGGATCATGGGAGCGCTTTACAACCAAAAGAGAAGGCATAACCTCACGGGCCCAACAGCACACACAATACACATATGGTTTGAGCCACAAAGAGCCCTAGGTTGGGATGGAGTAGTCACACAATCCATGCCTTTATGGGATACGAAGAGACTAGGTATGTTGCGCAATACCAAAGGCTTTAACAATTGGGACTTGATAGGGATATCGACAGTAGGGGATCTGTGGCAGAAGGGACAAGTAGTCACGTTTGCCCATCTACAGGCCACTTATGGATTAGCACAGACAGAGCTATTTCGCTATACTCAGGTCCGTCACGCGCTTCAATCCCTGCTGCCACCGGGAACACGACCTGAAGAGGCATCCCCACTAGAAGACAGGCTATTGACGGCCCATCTCCACAAAAAGGCGATCTCACAAACCTATCGGAAAATAGTAAATAATCGCCCAGACCCCACAGCGGCGTTGAAGGCCAAATGGGAACTAGAATTGGGAGACATAGACGAGGCTGACTGGCGGGAGGCACTGGCATCCCCTAGAGAGGCTGCCATACCGTCGAGACTTAGACTAGTGCAATTAAAAGTCCTGCACCGCACATACTATACCAGGACACTACTACACAGAATACACGGAGCAGATACGCCGCTTTGTCTTAGGAATTGTGGGGAAATAGGTACATTTTACCATACCATATGGCTCTGTCCAGAGATGACGCTCTATTGGAAGGCGGTGATGCGTACACTCTCCCAGGTCACGAATGTCACAGTTCTACCAGACCCGAGATGCTGTCTCCTTAACATCTGGGACCCTACGGATTTGGGCACTACAGCTCAGGACTGGGTCACCCTAGTAATTACAGTGGCAAAACGAAACATTGCACAACGATGGGGATCCAGCCTCAGTCCTACCCTTGATCAATGGTGCAGGGACATGGATCTAGCAATGATGGCGGAAAAGTCAGTTTATACTCATAGAGGATGCCCCAAAAAATGGACAAAGATTTGGGGTAGATGGAACGCTTATCGGGGTGATATTTGTGAGCCCCCCCCCAATGGATGAATCCGAGTCCGACAGTAGTGACTAAATACATTGTAGAAAAGGATATGTTTTGTACATGGGCGGGTCGCGGGAGATAGCTAAAATGAGCTGATGAATCTATGAATGCCAAACGATGAGACCAATTTCTGTACAATACCGTGTTTTTAATCTGTGCACCAAGAAAACTAGACTGTCAATGTAACATTAAACGAACTGTTAATAAAAAGATTTAATTAAAAAAATTATCTCCTGCTGATGATGGCTCTTGTGGACTGCTGACTAAATTTTGAGTGGGCGTGACCATCTGCCACTGCCCTCACTGTTATAGTCCTCTTTCTGCAGATTTGTTGCCCAAGAGATCGTGTCGACGCGTTTCGTATCCCCTTATGAATAGTTCTCCTCAGGACAACGACTGGATTCTTTCTGTAGATAATAATGTGTACGTTTCTATTAATATCATTTCTCTTTCTACCCCTCCCTCCACATTCTGTGGATTTATTTAAACTGTATATCAAAAGTACCTTTGGTTGTCTTTAGCTCCTATGCTCAGATTTTATTTCAAACATGCGTTCCACTCTGGTAGCTAATGTGCCAATTTCATTGTCCATTAAAATGAATTGTTGATTTCTTCTGTGAAAATTAACTTGCCCGTTTATTTATTTTTATCTGTAGAACAAATATTTAACATTATTCAATGTTTGGGCAAATCATTTTGAAAGGAGCATAAGGTAGAATGTTATGCGTTTTTATTTATGTGTGAACTTTAGCATTTAGGCATTGCTATCCCATTTTTTCGTTATTGCTGCGGTTCCGCCATGAAGTATATGCAACGGCTTGTCAGCTCTCTCTTCCAACCGGATGTTAGTTCGCAGATCATCCGTTGTCGGCCAGGTTCAAATTTTATTGTTCGAACACTGTTTTGCATGCTGGTATATGTAGAATTTTTAGTGCAATGTATGCCGATTGTATGTTGGTAATTCTTTTATATGTCTTAGTCTTGTTGGGAACTGTATAAATCCTTGCATTTACGGTCAGGGAGATCTCCACACGACTATACCCAGTTATCTTTAAAAACGCACATTGCTGTTAATTTGGAGTTTCTGCTGATGTTTACAGTTCGGACATTTCAGGAAATCATGTACCTTGTAACGGGCTTGTCTCTGACATTTCATTTAAGCCACTTTTTACCATGCAAAACCTGAGAATTAAATATGCTTCTCTCTTCGTTAGGATTGCTTTAAGATCGCCTCCTCTGGGATTAGGTTTGATCACACTCAAAACGGTACACTTCAGGTCCTTTTCAGTATGCCCATTCTCGATAAAATGATTGACCATTGGGGCTGATACAATCTTTGTTTTGATTCGGGACCAATGTTGGACCACTCATTGTTTAACCTCTTGGCTGGTTTTGCCAATATACTTTTTTTGGCAGGGGCAAACTATGGCGTCTACAACGTTCTGTGTTTTACAATTGGAAAATTCGCTGTGCATCCATTGGACTGTTCCTTCTGTGAAAGTGGATCCCTCAATTGTCGAACTACAGACTGAACAGTTACCGCATTTATGGTGGCCCTCTAATGGTTTCAAATCCCATTGTGATCGTAAATTATTAGACTTTGTTTGTTGACAGTCACTGGCTCTGATTATTAGTTGTCCAATACTCGCATTTTTCTTGAGAGCAAATATTGGTGGTTCCCGACAACCTTCCAAATTCTTTAGGAGATGCCAGTTGTTTAGAATAATTTTTTTAAAGTTATTGGTCTGGGGACAAAAGGTTGGGACGCATACTACGTTCTCCATAAGTTGTTTATCTCTCTTCATGAGTAGGTGTTCCCTTGGTGTGAACCAGGCCCTCTTCACTGAATGTTTTAACATTTTGTGGGGATAGCCCCTTTCTTTTAGTTTATCCATCAATGCAGAAGCGTGTAACTCTTCTTTACGAGTACAGTTTTTCCTTATTCGTAAAAGTTGCCCATAGGGCAAATTGTCTTTCAGATTGCGAGGATGAAAACTCTTATAATGAAGTGCGTTGTTCTTGTCCGTCGGCTTTTTGTGTGATGTAATAACCAATTCATTTTCTGATGGCTTGACTTCTACGTCTATAAACGTAAGATTTGTTTTGCTTTCAGATAGACTGAATTTGATGTCAGGGCTTCTATTGTTTAACCAATTGTGAAAAGTGATCAGGTCTTCTTCAGTTCCCTTGCATAAACACCATACATCATCAATATATCAATACCACTGTATCAAGTTCTTCTTAAATGGGTTGTTTTTGTGTATGCATTTATCTTCAAATCTTGCCATGAAGAGCACTGTCATTTTCGGTGCAAAGGGATAACCCATGGCTGTCCCTTTTTATTTGAAAAAAGGAATCTTCCTCAAATTTAAAATAATTCTTTTTCAGTGCTACGGAGGCTAGGCTTACCAAGAATTGTGTTGGTACTTGATGTGGTCGTGTTCTCGTCTCTAGATAGAATTCTATGGCTTCCAATGCGTCTTCCTTCGGAATTTGCGTGTAAAGGGAAACCACATCCAAGGTTACCAGCCATTGTTCCAAGGGATTAATTGTTGTCCTTCAACTTTGTTTATAAAATCCATAGTGTCCCGCAAGTAAGAGGGGACTTTATGAAGAAAAGGTTTTAAGAATGTGTCGACATATTGAGAGATGAGCTCAAATAATGAGTCACACCCTGACACGATAGGCCGTCCAGGGGGGTTTTCGTCATCTTTGTGAATTTTTGGCAGGAAATAAATGAACAGAATCCTTGGGTGTTTTTTCACTAAATACTCAAATTCCTTTAGGCCAAGGATACCCAATTCGAACCCCTCCTGGAGGATCTTAGCAATCTCGTCTTGAATGGCCTTTGTTGGATCATTGGGAATTCACTGGTGCCATGTCTGATTAAAGACGTGGCTTCTTCCTTCAGTTAAACAAGATTCTTTAGACCAAATTACAACTGCTCCACCTTTGTTGGTTGGTTTGATAACTATTGATTTGTCTTCCTTAAGATCTTGAATAGCCTTTTTTTTCTTTGGAGTTATATTGTTCTTACAATACACTTTTTCCTTTTCTAGTTGATCTAAAGAAGAAAGGACAGCCAGCTCAAATGCAATCACTTCTTTAGGAATACTGTGGGCAGGAGGACAAAATGTTGATTTGTAACGTAAACCTGAGGTTTCCTTGATCATATGGTCCTCTTTTTTTGTCAAAAAGGCTTTCAGTCGAATTTTTCAAAATAACTCAATTGCCTCAATTCTAAGTTTAACAAAATGCGTATGTTTGGTGCTTACAAAGGTGAGTATCAGTTCTAATACTGCCTCTGCTTCTTTGGTGAGTACCTTTGGGGACAAATTTACTATTGATGTTGTAGCTAGTTTTTGTAAAATTGGCGCCTTGTGCACATCTCCCAAGGCTGCGGTTTGTAACGTCCTTTGTTTTTCTGTTGGCCTCCGCCTAAAAAAGAATTCTGCCCCTGTTGGGTTTGATTAGGTGTTCCTTCTCCTGTGTCTGATTCGCCGGTAGATTCTGATGACGATGTTTCAGAAAATGTCACAAATCTGGTCTTTGATCTTACTTGATATTCTAAAAGTATCTTACGTGAGTCAATCAGAGTGTAGAAATCTTCCTTTAAGTACGGATACACTGTTTCTATATTAAATGTTTTCTTGTCTTTTTCGAATTTGCTGGACTTGAAGTTAGTGGTGCTATCCTTGAATGTAACTATCTCTTTTTCTATTTTGTTCAAAAGTGCCTTAGCTTCAGATACCGTGTGATTGTCTTTTATGGCTTGGGCTTGTTCTTCAATTTCTTCAATTTGTTTCCTGCAAATCCTCTGTGCTCTTTCTGTAAAGTGTACTATAAGGTTTCTACTGCACTCTGTACTTCTAAATCTGAAGACTTTCTTATATTCCGGATCTTCTGAGAGTATGAATGGGATATTTTTCACTTGTAGGCCCCAGGGCATAGTGCCTGCTTTTCATCAGCAGGCGATTATATTTTTGAACAAGCGATTCATTTCCTCTGCTGGTTAAATTCATGATTAGATGACTGGTTGAAAAAGTTCCTTTTTCTTTTAAAAAAAATACACACTTGAAAATGTATAAAGTATTTGTATCTTTTTGAATTTCATTCCTTTATTCTTTGAATATTTGTTACAGTAGGTTATGTTATATGTTTATAATAAGTTTGAGAATAAAAGACGAAGAAGGTGGTCCGCCTATGACATGTTATGAATGTAATATTACTTGAAATGAATTATGAAATGCCAGTGAATAAACACATGGGCCAAGATAATTAAATTATACGACCCTGCTTTAGAAATTATTCATTCTTGAAAAGAGAGAGCTAGAACATACTGTTGTTTTACTTTTAGAAAGTGGGTATTTCTCTGCTCTGTGTGCCTTGCAGCCTGTCTCCAATACACATCTGGGGTGGGTGACAGCTGTACTTTGTGCATTCTCTCTAAACAGCCACCAACACAGGAAGGGTGGGTGTGGCAGGGAACTCATCTGACTTATCCAGGAAAGGCAGGACACACCTCGACCCCCCCCCCCCCCCCAAGTGGCTGTCTGAATAGAATACACATCCCTAGCCCCTGTCACTCCAAAGCCAGACAGTCAATCCACAAACCCAGCAGAGGCACACAGAATGGCTAAGCAAAAAAATACCTACTTTCTAAAAGTGGTATTTTCAAACACAGAACATAAAAATCATCTTTGCTAAAAGATGCATTTTTACATTCAGAGTCCAGGCATACTAAACTCCATTTCCCTATCTTGTCCCAATGGGAAGTTATGTTTATAAGTAAAACTCCCATTCTATCCTATAGAACAGATAGCCTTTCCATAGCGAAAAACTAAATGAACTGTAATTCACTACCAGGACATGTCAGACACACCAGTACATGTCCTACCTTTAACATACACCGCACCCTGCCCACAGGGGTACCTTGGGCCTACCTTAGGGGTGACTTATATGTAAGAAAAGGGAAGATTAGGGCCTGGCAAGTGGATGCACTTGCCAGGTCGACATGGCAGTTACAAGCTGCTCGCAGACTCTGCAGTGGCAGGTCTGAGATACCTTTACAGGGCTACTTCTGTGGGTAGCACAATCAGTGCTGCAGGCCCATTAGTAGCATTTGATTTACTGGCCCTGGCACTCTTAGTGCACTGTACTAGGGACTTACTAGTAAATCAGATATGCCAATCATGGAAACACCAATTCATAATACAATTTACAACAGGAGCACTTGCACTTTAACACTGAACAGCAGTGAGAAAGTGCGCAGAGACACTAAACCAGCAAAACCGGGAGGTCAGAAAGCAAAAAGACAGGGGAAACACGGCAAAAGATGCCAGGTCTAACATTCAGGGTAAGCAAGCTACACACTAGAGTGGTGGTACCTGCTTGGACAGGGTGTCTACCTCTGCCAACCATATGTTTCCCCACTTTGCAACAGCTAATGCACGATTGACACAGTAAGCAAGAAATCCTTGACTAGGAAAGAAAAACAATGCAAGTGTTACACCAACCGATGGAAAAACAAAATAGTACTCAATAAGTTAGTTCATCACTGTATACCAGACATGTAAATCTATGCACAACGATTTAGTGCCTTTCAGATAAGCAAGTGCAACACCCTTGACATGGTGTACCTAGGATGGAATACAATTCACATCTGAAAGAGGAAACTTAAAGACATCAAACAACTGTAAATATCCATCACCTTCTACCACAGAATTAATTCATAGACCAGAAGCCTCCAGGAAGTCGTAGAACTAGAAAACAACTACACTTTCCACTATGTATCACCTGTCAGTCACAAAAGGAAACAGAACTACCCTTTACCATCCACATGGTGCAAGCATACAACAACTTCCACGCTGAGCATTAAAAGCATATTAAGCAGAGAAAGTACTGATGAATGAGTCTTAATGCACCCCCCCGCCCCCACTAAGTCCTTTAACATTGAAAGCTCAATAAAAATACTACCCAACAAGGGGACGCGCGCAGCCACGAGATAGTTGGCGAAATTGAATAAGTCTCGGCTATACTCCTCGCAGCCCAGCGTTAATTTTAGCCCTCTGTTTTACATGATTAACTGTTTTTAAATATATTGATTAACTGTTTTCAATACCTGCTTTGCTGCTTTCACTCGCACTTTAACATTGTGCTCACGCCCACACCTCGGTCCACCGCGGGGTTTCCCCGATTGATGTGGAGGTTGCCGGCTTGTTAGAAATCCTGTTCTCTGGTTGGTGGGGGCTTGTGGGGGCGGAGCAGGACGGTCAGCGTCCCAGAGCTTGCTGCCTACTTAAATCGTATGAGGCAAGCCCGTCTGCGCCCGACCGGGACCAGGGGCCATGACCCCTGGCCCAAACAGGGCACTTAGAGTACATTACTCCACTAGCCAACTAATGGCTTACCATAATCCACCGCTCCCCGACTGTACCTTGTTACATCTTGAGGACGGGGGGAGTAAATGTTCATACTGCGGCTTCTCTTTTGACATAACCCAGGACCACATATCTACTCCAAAGGGCAACAAACAAAAACCTCCCCTCCGCAACCATGTCGACCCAAATAGCAAGGAATTTTCTTTCCTCAGCACAAACTGCCGCTCTCTCCCAAAGCATAAAGCGGACATTTTTGATCTTTTGGTCAACGACCAACCAGATGCCATGTTCCTTACGGAGACATGGCTGCACGAGAGTTCTGGCCCTGATGTTGCGGCCGCCTTACCTCCTAACTATGCTATAGTTAGGAGAGATAGGGTCTCTAAAATAGGTGGGGGTATTGCCATCATTTTTAAAAAAGATTACCAGTGTAAATTCGAAGATCTACCGTTTAGGAATTGTGAGGCAGCATTGTTTAAATTGACCCTGACCCCGAAATTTACCTTCTCAGGTATTCTTGTGTACCGCCCTCCCGGGCCGGCCGCTCCTTGGGCCTCATTATTCCCCAGTTTGATAACCCCTCTGCTTATGAATACTGCTAATTTTTCGATTTTGGGCGATTTTAACTTGCATTTGGAGGACCCGACAAGTAACATCAGTACTACTCTCATCTCCGATTTGGCAGCTACATACATTACCTTACACAACTCTGGCCCCACACATGTGGCGGGCCACTTATTAGATCCTATTTTTTCCAGCTTATCTAGCATTCATTGCTCCCCAGCGCTTCCTTTATGTTGGTCTGATCATTTTATTACCGTTTCTGTTTGGTATCTCCAGAAAACTCTGTGTCTGCTACTCCTACTTTTAGAAAATTAACAAGAAACTGGAAAAGACTTGATATGACCGCTTTAAATAATATTCTGTCCTCCAATATGCCCATTTCCAAACAAAGGTTGGACACCCTCTCGGGCACTGTTCAACAATGGCTTCTCAATGCCATAGATACCTGTCTCCCTCTCTCCCAACAAAGGGTCAATAATCATCGTCCTCCTGCGCCCTGGTTTTCTGAAACCTTGAAAATAGAGAAGGCCAAATGTAAGGCGCTGGAAAGAAGGTGGAGGAGGAATTATGCCTCCGACTCTAAAATTGCTTACAAAAAGGCCAAAAAAGTATATCACAATCTTTGCAGATCAGCTCGTGCGGAATATGTATCGTCAACCATCTCTGGTGCTCTGAACTGCTCTAAAACACTATTTAGCATGGTCAAGGAGCTCGCTGGCTCCGATACCCAATCTAGGCCCCCCTCACTTAATAATCGGCAATGTGAGGATCTGGCCACCTTCTTTGTCCAGAAAGTAGAGAAAATATACCTGGAAATAGTGAGCTTGCAACGTGGTAGCCCCCCTCCACTGCAGCCTACTAATTCACCCCAACCAGTATCTGCACTGCCCTCAGTTGACAATTTCCACCCTGACCGGGACAGGGGGCCTTGCGCACCTTCTGATAAACTGGACACATGGCCCCTACTCAACACAGTCTCCTTTAAATGCCTTCTAGACAGCGTCAAATCAGGATCGCCCAGGGACCCTATTCCTATCTCTGTGCTCAAGCAGCTTGAGCTGCCATCCATGCTTGTTATTATGGACCTTTTAAATGCCTCCTTACTGGAAGCCACAGTTCCACCAGAGTGGAAGCACGCTATGGTGCTCCCCCTTCTGAAGAAGGCCAGCGCGGATCCCGATTTGCCCTCTAATTATCGCCCTATTTCTCTGTTGCCTGCGTTCTCGAAAATTGTAGAAAAACACATCTATGTTCAGCTCTCCAAGTTTGTAGAATCACAAAAATTCCTCCACCCATCCCAATCGGGCTTTAGAGCCAGTTACTCAACGGAAACAACCCTACTTGGGGTAACGGAAAGACTGCGCCGTCACCTGGATGCTGGAGACACGGTGGCCCTTATTTTGCTGGACTTAAGCGCAGCATTTGACACGGTGTCTCACACCGTGTTAGTGAAAACATTAAGATCATTAGGCATCTGCGGCTCAGCCCTAAATTGGCTGTTTTCATTCCTTGCCAACCGTACTTTCCAAGTCTTTTCCCCAACAGCCAGCTCTGACACCCATCCTTCACCTCATGGGGTACCCCAGGGCTCCATCCTTAGCCCTTTACTATTCAATCTTTACGTTAGACCCTTAGCTGAGGTAGCTGAAGATGCTGGGCTGTCCCTGTTTTCCTACGCGGACGACTCCCAGATTATCTTTTCTCTTTCTATGAAGAGTGCGGATGAGATCTCCCCCCTCCAGCTGGGCTTGGGCAAAATTGCATCATGGATGCAGGCTAATTACCTCAAGCTCAACGGAGAGAAGACCGAGGTCCTGATATTGGGTAAAAACAAGGATCTCTGGTGCCCACAACATTGGCCTAGTGAGATGGGTGCACTTCCCCAACCCGCCCGTCAAGTCCGTAATCTGGGCGTCATCATTGATGACTCACTAACCATGTACCATCAAGCTGTCAAGGTGGCTGCCACATGTTTCACCATCCTGAAGTGGCTAAAAAAGATCATTTGGATGCTGCCAGAGCCTACCCAGAGAACAGTAGTCCAGGCATTAATCACCTGAAGACTGGACTACGGAAACGTTCTCTATCTAGGGACCAACAAGGAGGTGACTCGCAGGTTGCAAATGGTTCAGAACTCTGCGGCAAGATTACTTTGCCTGGTCCCTAGAGCCACCTCTGTCTCCGGTCACCTGCAAGACCTGCACTGGCTCAGGGTTGAGAACCGAATTAAGTTCAAAGCCCTGAGCTACATGTTCAAAATCAAAATAGGTATAGCACCGCAATATCTGCAATCCCTGGCCTGTCTTTATGTGCCTCCTCGATGCCTTCGCTCATCTACCCAAGGGAAATTCTCTGTGCCCAGAGTCAGACTATCTCGGATGGGTGGCAGATCATTTGCATATCTCGGTCCCTCACTCTGGAATTCCCTTCCCACATTTATTCGGAACGAAACGGTATATGCCCAATTTCGTAAATTACTTAAAACTTGGCTTTTTAAACAGTAATCATTTAAACTGTGATACATTCCTTGGTCTGCCCGGTGCCGGGAAACCCTTTTTGGGTAGCTGTCGCGCCTTATAAATTTAACTAATAAATAAATAAACTATGGGGGGGGGGGTAGAGCCCACGATTCTACAAAGTCGTGGTCCGAAACACAATGACTCATTCAAACTGAAAGTGGAATTGCCATAGTCCAAAACAAGGCACAGGTCTAGATTAAAACATGGATACAAGATATTTTTCACTTTTGTTTGTCTCAGCCACAATACTGCTTAACTCTTATTGCAACAGGTAGGTCAGTTGCACTACAAATCCATTATCTCAAACAGCCTCTATTTAACACAGGGAGCTCCACTTCTTGATCGTACATGAAAACAACGCTAAATATTAGAGTACCTACTGAAAGAACATTTGCATGTAGATCGTCCTGGATGAGACAGAGGCACTCTTAAGCAGTGCCTGAGCAACACAAGATACTAACCACCAGTTCAATGGTACTCAGATGCAGAATAACAAATCTGCATAGCATAACTTCATCAGTCATGCTTCGGAGTACTCTCTTGTCAGCAACTTTGTTCTCACCCAATTCAACAATACTCAATCAGAAAAGATGGATTCATCTTACTCCATTTCAAAAAGTTATAAAGAAAGAACTAGATCATCTGAGTGCATCACGGTTCGTGTATTGTCTACTCTGACATCAATACCAGATTTGTATGACTTGAGCTTTCAGATTTGCTTGGGACAATCATTTTTAGGCATGCCGTTGGTTGTTTGAAAATTGATCACACCTAATCATGACTTATGAAACATGACTATGAAGCAAATTTACAGTACTCTGATAACTGTACTGAAAATTACAAATGCACACTACTTGATGTAAAAAAAAATAAAAAAAAATGTAAGTCCGTTTTTATATAGCGCAGCTACTCACCCTTACGGGTCTCAAGGCGCTGGGGGCCGTAGTGGAAATTAAGTGAGCTATTGCCCAGAGTCACATGGTGCTGAGCTGAGATGCCGCCGGAGCCGGGGATCGAACCGTGAACCCTGTGCTCTGAAGTCAGCTGCCCTGGCCGCTGCACCACACCTCACCTGTCTTCCCTGCACTGTATTAATTTCCTTACAAAAATAAACCTGGCATCACTTACAGTGACTATGTAACAACAACGTGTCGGAGTGATGCTACAGTAGTGACCAGTTGCTTACTGTTATTTTTTTTCCTTCCAGTTTAATTTATCAGTCGTGTGGCAATTCGGATTGAAGTGGACTGCATATAAGTAAAACATTTACTGGTGTAAAAACACCTGCCTCTAAAATGTTCTGTTCACTTCCTTGCTGTAACCACCATGCTTCTGCCCTTCAACCATTGCCAACGCCCATGGGTGTATTGATGCACGCACCCACTCTAATTCCTGCTGATCATGGATTCTTATCCGTTCTTGAGACAGTCAACCACCTCATGGCTCCAAAAGACTTTTCTATCAGAGATGGTCTGTGTCTCCCCTCTTAGCCCAAGTATAACCTGTAAAGTAGATTATAACCATACATGATCGGGTAGTCTGGAATGTTTTCTTTATTCTGTTATAGAAATTGGAGATCTTATATTGCATTGCGTCCTTTACTTTGAACCAAAGCAGTAGAGAAATGCAACAAAAATATACTTACTTAAACAAGTATCCCTTTAGGAGATATAGCTTTGCTTTGTTAGTCATGTTATTGCTCCATGTTTATCTTCCTTCACCTCAGATTTCACTCTGTCTTCCTTACAGGCCTCCATGTTATGTACAATCCACAGCCACACACATACAACCCAGCACACACACTTAAGTATGATGCGCTGTTCCAGAATGAGCACACAAGTATCACCTCTGGTGGAGTTTACCTCTGGTGGGTTCCGATCATGAGGTTTTAGTCAAAGTGGAGCCTGTCTCATAAACTACACTTCTTTCTCCGCAAAAGACTTTCCATGAGGGATTTCATTTAACAAATTTAATGAAAGACTTTTACTGATGGAGTCATTGGGCTCCTCGACGTCTTTTTGTATGTTTACTAACAGTTGAGGGTAGCAAAATGTACAACGGTGTAAGTAATGAAGACTTGGCAGGTGGTGGTTGGATTTTGTGGCGTTAGAGTAATTATTCTGAAGAGTAAGGTGTTTATATACATTATAAAGAATTGTTCATGTGCACTTTCCTGAAGACCATGGTTCTGTTTTTACACCTTTGCACAGTTAACGCAAATCAAAAATTGTCACATGTACTGGCATCCGACTGCATGGATAAGAGGCATGTTTTATAAACTAAGATTACCAAACAGGGTAGTTTTGTAGGATGTAGCTGTTTATGCAGACTTTGTGATCCGCGTTCTAGGCTTCTTGTATGACAAATTTAGAGTATTTTCAAAGAAGATGGTACCTATTGGCTATTATTATTATTAGCATTATTTATGATATTGCCATAATAGTACTGTTCTCAAAGCATATAATCTATAAAAAAAAAAAAAAAGTATATTTATAGAATAGTCGTTAAAGTGTAAAATACATAAGTTGCCACAACATAAGCACTGCGCATGAGCATTGATCCCATTTTACTTTATTTGAACTACTGATTTGGCCACTGTTGGGCTGAACTAATTTTTTATGTTGAAATTTCTAATCATCTTTCCAAGACTGGGTGATACAATGAAAAGATGTTTTTACCCTAATACTTTATGCAAGGCGAACTTATAAGCAGGCGTGCCAACATAGAGGCAGTAAATTATTTGATTAATTTGAATCCCCGATAGTCCTGATTAATTGAATGCCAAATATTCTCTTCTTTAGGGTAAACATATGCCACAAATATTAGTTTGAACATTGAAACATGGGATTAGTATCTAATATCAATAAAATCAATAAATCCCACGTTATTATACTTCTTGAGAATGTTAAGACTGACTGATTTACCCTTCAGTGAAACACTGCTTATCTCCTCCTGTGCCCTTGTTTTCCCTTCATAAAATAATCTTAGTTCCTCTCTGTCCTCCACCTTTGCAGCAGTCTTAGAACAGAATCCGTGTTTTCTTTGTTTTAACAGTATGTTGTTTGAACTCCAAAACACACAGAGAACTACTTCACAAAATTCCCCAGCAGTTCCATTGGGCATATTTAGAAGTATGGAAAAGTGCTCCAAAATCTTGTGAAATGATGGGTGTGTCCCTCTGGAGGCAGTAAATAATCCACCATGACATTAATCCTTTATTTTCTCATTGTTGTGCCCAAAACTCTATCAATTTCTGATTTTTATGTGATCAGTATGACAAGGAAACCCACAGTACAGAGCAATGAAAAGTAGGGGCAAAAGCCTTTGCACGTTCAAAAAAGCAAATATTTTGTCATTCGCACAATCTTGGATAACAGATGGAACAACATCCTTCTTTATAAAGTGCATGAAACCTGTTGCATGGAAGCTGTTTGCTTTGTTTGCCGTTAGTGCCACAATCATCCTATCCTCAAATCAGGTGACGCTACCTGAACACCTTCTGTGACTTTGCATCCATCATGAACACTAGTCTGGAACCTGTGGCACACTCCATTGTTCATTCACAAACTTTCTCTTATCAGGGTGTACTTATCAACTACTAGTAAATTGTGGTAGCTGTATGATTTATCCGAGGGCTGGGAAGGAGCTTTTCAGTGAATCTGTTTATACTGCGTTACCGCCTTCAGCATGCCCCTATGCTCCCTTGCATGAATTCCTGCCATGTTTTGAAACCAGAACCATTCAATTTTCCATTTTGGAGTTTACTTCTGTCCATTGGTTGCTTCCTGGATTCTCAATGCATTCCATCAGGCAGCGAGCTGGAGGAGGGACTTTAACTGCTTTCACCTGCACTATGCTGCAGCTAGTTCACACATGTTCTGTGTTCCAATCAATCCCATCCTGTGTGGGTGTGCGCTGGAATTAAGGATTTAAGACTGTTGTCTTCCTTATGAAGTTGTGTTATTAACTGTTGGGAGTTAATGCTTTCTACTCCAGGTGTCTCCATTGGTGAATCTTTGAGAACCTGAGAAGAAGACTGAATCCTGCTATTTCTTTGCAGTTCCCACCTTCGTTCCTGTGGCTGCTTTGTGAAACATTTTCCTTTATCTATTTCCTAATTACTTCACAGGCTCGCCTTATTTGTGCCTTTCTTTTCTACCCTGTTATCCTGAGTTTGTCTTTTTCCTGTTGGGCTTCTGACCACATATATTCACTGAGTTGGCAGTAGTTCTTTTCTTCCCTGTGTTTTTAGGTTGAGACTAGAGTCAGCGCGCATGTGCTGCTCTGCGAGGCATGCTGTATTTGGTATGAGTAGTTTGGTCATGCCCACCACTTTTAATTGGTTCTTTCCTGTGCCTTTCCAAATGCTTTTTTTTGTGTGGTGATTGGTGCCATTTGTCTCTCCTTTGGGTGTGTTTGTCACGCCCATGGCGACTGGCCCCTTTACTTGGGTCATTTCGCTTCACGCCATTTCATACTCGAGGCGCACTCTTTTTTAACAAGTGTTTTTAGGCAGAACACTAGCGCTTGTGTTTGGAGTCGCTGTGTGCCTCTTTTCTGCAGGAAAACACCCTCCAGCAGAACTGCGGGCAAGCAGACTGTTTTCACAAGAGTTCACAGCAGGGTGAGAGATGCCGTGTCTGGATAGAGATTAATGCTATTAGCGTAACCACGGAGCGACCTTTCAGAGTGGTGCCTGGAGAGGCGGTTAATGAATGCACCTTTCTGCGGACTGCATGGTATGTGAAAGAAAACAATGGCGTCTGTAATGCTCCCCTTGAGATGTGCGCCTCCCTGTCCGTGCACCAGACCCCTTAGATCCGTGCATCATTATATGCACCAGTACTCAGGAGATGATGGGGGACTAGTGCAGCCCCGCCCCCTCCAGGGTCATTTAAACCGGGCCTTTTAACTTTAGAGAGTGAATAGAAACTGACTCGGATACAGCGTTCCCGGCCTGAACGGGCAGCTTCCAGTGGTTGCTGGAGGCCGAGGGGGACATTACTTGTAAGTGAAAAAAAAATGTGATCATCTGCTCTCAGCTTCACTGGCCCTCTGCAAGGAATGTGAGCACATCTGGAAAGCAGAACCTCACAGTTGAAAGGACACAGTAGAAGGGGAGAGAGGCAGGGTGGGGTTTAGGGGGGTAAAGGAGGTGGGCATTCCAGTAATTCACTAATTCACTCACTCTGCACAGTGTGTTACCTACGAAGGCAACACACGTTCGTTAGCTCAACTAATTATGTAATTAATGCTGAAGTGCCAGCAATACCATGAACTAACCAAATCTAATGTTAGCCTGTTTCATGAGATTAACTTTCTCGGTAGACATAGCTACCACATTTCCCGAATCTATGGGTGAGGAGCTGCTCCACTCTAGATGCATTCACTGAATTTTGGGACTTGTAGTCCTGGATTTATGTTGAAATAAACAAGACTACAAGTCCCCGAATTCAAAGAAAAAACTGGACTGGAGCAGCTAATCACGTATGGACCTGGTAAACTTAGACGGGCTGGGTGGAGCTAGTGAGAAAGTGCATTCACATGCATTTTAGGTGGATGTATGACGATACCACGCATGCATTACATCGCATGCCATTAGATCGCGGTTTTAACAACGCAAGTCGTTACAACGACTTGCGTTGGAGGGCACTGGACTTAGGAGTAGTTTAATTTACTATTCCAACTCCAGCCTACGTACAGTAGGGAAGGTGTTGGATAGTAATTTAAACTACTCCTTGTCCTATAGCGCCCTCCAGTGCAAGTCGTTGTAACGACTTTCGTTGTAAAAACCGCAATCTAATGGCATGCGATGTAATGCATGCGTTCTAAAGGTTGTTTCCCATTTTAGGTCATAACTGTGTGGTCCTAGGCAAGGAAGGGGATAATTCTTGACTTAATGATCCTAGATTACCATCCACACAACCCTTACGTACACGATGTGAGCGTCAACACAAGAGACACAATCCCCAAGCTCAGACTGGAAAGCAGGTAATGATCTGTTGTGTGCATTTATTTAACCCCTAGCTACCGTTTTTAGGTCAAGCCTAGAGTCAGCAGGCATGCGCTGCTCTACGAGGCATGCTGTATTCGGTATGAGTAGTTTGGCCACGCCCACACTTTTAATTGATTACTTCTGTGCCTTTCCTAATGCTTTTCTTTTGTGTGGTGAATGGTGCCATTTGTCCCTCCTTTGGGTGTGTTTGTCTCGCGCATGGTGACTGGCCCCCTTAGTTGGGTCATTTTGCTCAGGCCATTCCATACTCGCGGTGCACTCTTTTTTAACGTGTTTTCAGACGGAACAGTGGCGCTCGTGTTTGGAGTTGCTGCGTGCCTCTTTTCTGCAGGAAACCACCCCCCCCCCCTCCCCCCCCAGCAGAACTGCGGGCAGCCAAGCAGGAGCTCCTCAGCAGCTCCGGCCCTGGGAAACATCCATGCCCCTCCTCTGAATTTGCTAACAGTTCTCCAAGACCACACTGTCACCACAAGGCAGTGCAGGACAGAAACGCCTGAAAGCAGGGGGGAACCTGCTCCGCAGCACGCCGACTGCCTTCAACCTGGCAATGATATAAAATGCATTTTGTGCTTTTTAAACGCTTCATAGCACTAACAACGGGAAAGCTCAGGCTCCACCCTCCTGCTCCTCCCTTGACCCTGTGCCCCCCCTCTCCCAGCCCCCACATTCGTGCTCCGAGGCCTCTACACCCCACACCTCATCTTTCCTCCACCGGCGCGCTGAGGCATAGACAGAAGCGGGACAGGAAGTGCTGCCCAAGCCCTCCTGAGCAAGTAGCAGCGCGCTGCTCTGCCTGACAGAGTGTGTGACTGCAGCACACTCACTTTGCAAAGTTAAATAAAGCACTGACTTTTTGAATCCATGCCAGGTCAGCCAGTAGTGTGTCGGGCCGGCCCCGGGTCTCAGCTGCACTGCCTGCTGCACTCATTCAAAGTCTCACTTGAGTGCTGCGAGCTGGCCTCTCCTCACTTACGTGATCATCACTGCAACACTTTGCTGCTTCCCACCTTGCCTCTGCTGTGATTGGTCACTGTACCTCATCAGTGCCCGGCCGGCAGCATTTATTGGCCAGTGAGGTGTCTCACAGTTCATGCAAGACTATGCAGGATCATCCTGACGAGACGTCATTAACACGAGAGGAAACTAATCGCAGCTGCAGCTGGCAGGTTTGTAGTAATGTGAATGTTTCATTTTTAAAAGATACTTTTTAATAAACACCAATTTGCGATAATGTGCTGCATCGCGAGATACTTAACAAGGTCCCAAAGGCGAGACCGATTGCATTGCAAATGCTTGTTTTCTTTTGCATGCAACCTAGTTCTAAGTTCCTGTTTTAATTTCATGTCAGCAAAGCATGCCCAAGTAGTTTTTGGGTACATCCTTGAGTTCTGTGTTCTGAATCCTTGTTCAAGTTTCCAAGTGCCCGCAGGACACTACTTGTCCCAGTGCCTGTTGGGTGTAACCTGCTCCTGATCTCTGAATTCCTGTTCCTGATTTCTGAATGATTGTTCATTTGCCCTGGTTTTCACCCCGACTGCCTGCCATCTCCACTGATCTTTGAGGTACTGCTAGCGTAATGCCTGGCCTCAGTCTTTACCTCTTATTCTTTCCTGTTGTGTGGTTTTCGGCTCTTGCTCTTTGTCTAACCGATATACTAGTTATTCCTTCCTCTCTATTTTTCAGTAGCCATTTAGTAATCTGTGTTGCATTTTTATGTGCATTTACAGTGTGACCTCTGGCTTGTTCTCTGTTCTGATCAGGTAACCTATCGGACTTCAGTTGTTATGCCAAGGTGCTTTGGAGTGTTACCTGTCTGTGTTATCAGTCCACCTTTACATTGAGCACAACCATTTCTTCAAGAGCAAATCCAGACTATGACTTTGCTGTGTGAGGTTTGTTAAGAGCCGTCGGCTGACATCAATTCAAAAGGCTTTCCCTAAAGACCTCTTGTCATATCCAATGACATCCATTACTTTGATCCTGTACTCTTGCTTGTTTTCTCTTTCTCTCTCTTCTTGTCTCTACTAACAGCCAGCTCCTGGCTTCTGCAGTCCTGTGGCTGCAGTTTCTTCTTTTGAGCACCCTTATGTTTACCTTGCCCTGTTATGTTACCAATTATTACCTCTTAAATCATCCCATCCCTGCCTTTGCTCCCTTAAAGTTGTCTGAAACAAAGTGGAGCTAGATTGTAAATATGATGTTTTGAGTATGCATTTTGACTCGCGTAAAGCACAATGTAAACAATACTTGAACTGTTGTAAATAACCTCATTTGAAAATCCATATATTAAAGTCAATATAAAATTCAATTTCATCGAATTTTCTTAGAATTCCAATGTGAATGCCACTTAACTGGTAACATATTCGATTTTATTTAGTGATCTCTTGCCTTTGAATTATTGTGCAAAAACAGTGCTTTGAAAACGGCATTGACTGTAAACCACATAAAAATCACCAAATAAACTATAAAATGAAAAGTGAGCATTAAACTCCAAATGCCATCTAACTCCAACTTAATAACCTCCTGGTTTTGGAACAATATGAAGTGTTAAAGTACAAAATGCAAGCATCAGATCTCAAAAGATAGTAAAAGTGAGTCATGTCGGAATGTTGCGGAGAATAGATCAACTATGTGAAAAACATGTTTGTTGTAAAATATGTTATGTGTCTAATGGTCATGTTCCTCCAAAAGGATTGTCTATTGTGGGCGACAGTTGCATTAAAGAAAGAGCAGCCGGACTCCCAGACAAAATTAATTTAGCAGCATTTTAGACAACCACATTTTAAAAATCATTATAAGTGCAGCAGTAGTTATGTGCCTGAAAATATGCAACAAAAGGGCAATTTTAAGGCATTTCTTTACATTGACTGTGCTATTTCCAGGGTAATAAGGACAATGAAAAGCTCCCCACCGCTTATGCAACCACCAGCTTCAGTACTTCAGCCCAATTCCCCCTTTCAGACCAGAATCTGTACATCGTTGGTGGGATGTATACTGCACTTACTACAACTAACTGCACTATCTTGCCCTAATTACTTCTCCATCCACAGCAATAAAACGTTCATTAGGTCAAGTCCTGGGCAGCGCATGCTCTGCTCTGCGAGGCATGCTGTATTCAGGTAGGGACTTGAAGCTCAGCCCACTCTCCGCCCATATTTTTCATTGGCTTGTGTCATTGTCCACTGTAAACTGTGACTGTTCATTGATCAATAGGCTTAGTAGTCCCTCCTTAGTAGCGCCTTGTCTCATTTTGTAACCTCCCATGGCAACACCCCTTGTTACGTGTGTTGTTACTCGGTAGGTTTTAATTAGAGCCTCCGAGCACTATTTTCTCAAATAGCTTTGTCCTGCTTGCAGCAGCAGGCAGGACAAGTTCTCTCCTAACGCTTTTTAAAAACTTCTTATAGCCGGGCTTCGAACGCATTTGCAATGCAATAGGTCTCGCATTTGCGAGAGTTTAAGCTACTGGCATTGTAAATGACAATGCCTTTTATTTATCTGTTTTAAAAACACATAAATAAAAGGCATTGTCATTTACAATGCCAATAGCTCAAACTCTCATAAATGCGAGACCTATTGCATTGAAAATGCTTGTTTTTTGTTGTTGTAACCATTCAGTGCTACACCGCTACTTGTCGTGGGATTTATGTTTGCTTATTTGTTTTTCAAATTTTTTTCTTGGATAAATTAGATTACTCCGCCTCTTAACAAGACAACATAGATCGAGGCTGCCCCAATACCAATTGTCATCCCTTGAGCATTTCACACCATTTTGTAACTGGGCTTTTGAGGGAATTCCTCTTGTCTCGGGTCCTTCACGGTTTCTTTCCTTGCTTATTTCAAATAATGTCTATATAAAAAATATTTTAAAATCTCACAACTACACCTGCTTCTCTTCCGCATGCCATCTTTGATCATCTCTCAGATCTAGAGGCTGATTAGGAGTACCCCATAGTGTGTGGTAACTCCTGTTACTGCCTCTGTAGGACTTCCAAGTCAAGCGGTCTTTTCAGCTTAAGGAATTTACTGTGTGTGTTAAAATTTGCAGCCCCACAATTTGTGGCAGGTCATCCTCGTCAAGTCAAACCTGCTGAAATGTCCCAGTGGAACATGCTTGGGAACAACCAATACATGTGGAGTTTGTCGTGCAAAGTGCCAAAAGCTGCATGTAGCCTCCATTTTGGATGGGGGAACTCATATTAGGTGATATTTATTGCACCCACTAAATTCTGAACCCCAGAATCAGTATCAGATTTCACTGTTTGCAATAATTATGAACACCCCTCCCCAAATCTGGGACAATTGTAATTTGTCCCTTAGAGGTAGCGAAAAAAGACACTCCTTAGCTGCACTCTTTCTTGTGTTCCACGTAAAGCACTGATTAAATATAGTTTTCTGAATTGTAGTTAACATGTTTTAAAAATAATTCAGTTTATAGCCCTTGCTGGAATTCCAACTGTGATTGAGTGTCAGTGATAGTGAGTTAATGGTTGTTTTGGATTGATGGCTGGGTGAAATAAGGAAGGCAATGTTGTAGCAGAGAGAAATAATGCTATAAAATGTATGGGAGTGCACTGTTGACGAGAGATTTCTGGAGTTACAGGTACCTAGGATAAGCAGTGTAGTGAGAAACCTGACAATGCGGGCACATCTAGTTCCCATATCCAGACGTGTTGAGGCAGAAAGTCTTCTGAATGGTGCTGGAGAGCTTGGCTGGCCAGCCCAGTGCCTCTTTTTGTTGACTTTGTCATGTTTCCCTGAGTGAATTTGGCAATCGGGCATGATCGCTGAGAGTTCTCCCTCTAACTGAACATTTGACTCCAGGTCCAGAATTTGACTTCCAGAGGGCATGCAAAGAGCACCCATTTGTTAGAGAGGGGCTGTTATCATTTCTGTTCATGCTATAAGAGAATGTTGATAATAGCAGCTTAACTGTAGTGAAGATTCAGGCCTTTTTAGGTCGAGCCTAGCGTTGCAGCGCATGCACTGCTCGCTCTGCGAGGCATATTGTAGTAGGGTATGTTTTAGAAGTAGACTGGAAGCCCCGCCCACATTTATCATTGGCTGGTGTCATTGTCCATGGTAAACGCTGGCTTCCTGTTCAATGTGAGGCTTCTTAGTCCCTCCTTGTTACCGCCCTGTCTCCTTTTGTGACCGCCCATCAGGACTGGATCTTTTACTGGGCTTGTTACACGGTGGGCTTTTATCCGGTTGGTGAGCACTATTTTGAAAATGGGCACTGATGGGGACAATGGCGGCTGCAGCGCTATGCGCTCTAAATTGTATGCTTTTTTACTTTACTTTAATGAGGGCAGCGCCCGCTTTAGGGACACCGCGCTCACTTTATTTATTTATTTCCCACTCCACTTTTCTCGTCAAGCCCAACACTCCATTCCTCTCCCTTCTCAACATATTATTGCACAACACCTCCTTCCCACCCCCCTTTCTCTCCTTGTTTGTCCACAGCCCTCTGCTTCCGGTGCTTTGGAAAGATGTGTTCCTGCGCTTGTTGGGGGGGGTCTCAGTGCTCCAAGCACAGGGGTTCTTCTTGCGGGTGCATCCCTGCTGGCGGCCCTGCGCCCCTCTCTCTGAGTTGCATGGGTTCTGGGACGCCCAGCTTCTCACTGTAAGGCGCTTGAGGGTAGACGTGCTTTTCGCGAGGCGCGTGGTTGCTGATTAGGGGCGCCAGGGGTAACTACTGTACGATGTGCGGATGCCCTGCAGTACCTCTGTGTCATCTGTTGTTAAGTCTGGTGCTCTTGGCGGGGCAGGTCGTGCCGCTCTTTATACCATAGATGTATGTCTGGATCCTCTTCCAGAGGATTAAACACAATGTCCCATCACAACCGCTCCCAGGGGGCTGGGGTCAAAAAGCTCTCGTCCCCGGGGTCTCTTATGGGGATACAACTTAACTGGTGGAGGGAGATTTCTATTCCTTCTGATTCATGAAGTTTGTGTCACGAGGTACAAACATAACAGAAAGCATGAACCCCCGCTCGTATCCCCAGACTCTGCCCCCAACCCATCAACATCTCAGCAACAGGGGCGAAGCTTGGTCAGTAGGATGGGGGAGGGACTGGTTACGAGACACAGGGCATGATGTGAACTTAAGGAGCAGTAGGAAGGGAGATGAGTGCAGATTGTGAGGAATACTTAAACTCCAAATATTTTGTTAAGTCATTTTTTAAGATCTTTAAAACAGAGACGAGAGTGTGTTTTCGTCTGCGTGTGTATCTAAATATCCCAAGTAAAATCCGACAGACGCCTCGCTATACCCGGCTGGAAGCACTTGTACCAAACTATTCAATACAGAATCCATTTATTAGGTGGGTGTAACACCCCCTCCCCCGAGCTACGCCCCTGCTCAGCTCTTTCATCTTCAGCACCCTCCCTTCACGCTCTCCTGGATGCACTTCCTCACCCCTCCTTCACCACCTCCTAAACACTCACATGTAAGCACTGCATTTTATTTTAATTTCGCCTTGTCAATATTCTGACAATTGTGTACCTCCATCTAACACATTTGCACTTAATCACAATTGCAACAGAAATACGTGACCGTTGCGCTCTGCAGAGAGGCCAAGGACTGGATGATCATGTAATCTGAAGAGCTTTATGACCCACTGACCAGCACAGACCTGCGATGCCTTCAGCCTCCACTCCAGTGCCCTGGCACATATACACCTGGAGGCGACTCAGTTCAAAGTATGCCCCATACAAGAGCATTATGCTATAGGAGGAACACGGCATCCTGGAAATAGCTCACTTAAACGTGCATACCCTAAGAGTGTTAATCATAGGAAATATAAACGGGAACTAAATCAAGGAGTTGATTACCTTCACGTTTTTTATGGTCAATGTTCAGAAATAGGTCAGCGATTTTGCCAGTAAAGTTAAGGACATGAATAAACTGACCCGTTTCAATGCCTATTTTTAATTACTACCGGGCCTGAGACCTGGAGGGACCCGGCCTACTTACTGTGCAAAATACATTGTTTAATCACAAAACCAGATTGAAAATTACAAAGTAAGAACGACACGTGTTAAAGCACAGAGGCAGACACTTTATTAACAGTTACCTGGCCACTGTCAATTGCTTTTATTCATATTTTTGAAACTGGTAGTATAGCGCGGAAATCTATTGTCACCAAGTGATATACTGAAGAAGGCCCTTTGTCTGCAACATGAACAAAGTCATGGCCTATATTTAAATGTAATTCAAGAAGTTGGAACAATGATTCTTTGTCACAGAAATGCTTTACTGCGCTATTTCTGCAAATTCATGTAACACAAGACACAGTTCCCAGCCTAGCATTTATTTCGGGAAGGCACCCAGAGTACCAAAAAAGTACAAACACCCCCTCCCCCCACTCCTTTTTTAGGTCTCGCCTAGCGTCGCAGCGCATGCGTTGCTCGCTCTGCGAGATCTATTGTCGTCGGGTTGCTTTCGGAAGTGGGGTGGATTTTGATTGGCGCGCGTCACAATTTATGCTGAACGCTCGCTTTTCATTCCAAGTGAGGCTTGTTTGTTCCCTCCCTGTCTCCTTTTCGGCTCGTCCACCCGGACTGGATATTTGGCTCGCGCACGGCATCTCTTCCGCCTTGTTCAACGCGCATGGCATTCACCTTATCCACCCTCTGCATAGAAGCTGCCCCTTCCCTCTGCTGATAAAAGGCTGAGCCTGTGGCTCGTAAGTAAAGGAAGGAAGGAGACCCCGGTCTAGCCGTGACACAGGGACCAAGTTCCAAGAATGACAGCCCTGTGTAGATCATGCGCATGCATCCTACCCAGCTGATCCCTCCCAGCTTCCATAGACTCCGGTGACGCGGCGCTAACATGGCGGCAGCTCCAGGGGAGGAATAAACTTTTTGAGAAGGAGTTGTGCGTTGTCTCAAAAGCGAAATCCCTTATAAGGCTCGGATCCAGTGCCTGCTCCGTGCTTCCGACCTTGGCAGCCACAGGTAAGAGCCGAGGGAAAAGCTGGGATGAAACAAAGACGCTAACAGTCTGGGGGAAACGTCAGACTCAGCTGTGGCGGTGTGGGGCTTTAATGAGGGGATGTCGAGGGAGATATTTTAATTGCAGATCATTTTGGACTGTACACCCGTTCCTTCATCCTCTATAGGAATTAGATGCTCATTAGTCCGTGTACTGTTTTTGGTGTCGTTTTGGACTTCCAGGTGCACAGTATTCGCCTCACCTCTATCTAAAGTTGATGTGTGCGGCGCACCCACTCACGTAAACGTCTTCCTCGACACACTGGAACTACCCGCGGCTATGACTTCAGCCCGCCTCGCTGTGGGCTCCGCTTCACCAGAACACCACCAACTCTGATTGCTTTGGTAACATCAACATTGAACCCTCCACTTCCTGCTGCAAGTGGAGTGACAGCAGAATTTTGCCTGTCCACAGACATTCCGATTCTATCTTGACTCAAAAATTCGGACACTGATACTGGCATCTGTCACACTAGCGCCTACTGTTTTTTGACCCATACTTCAGGTAGTCAAAGTTACTGTTCTTTGTAGGATTGAGGCTTTCATGTTTCTCTATTAGGCGTTCCAGGTCAGTAGCATCGTCATTATACAATAATTTATAACCAGTAAAAAACGAAAGTGTTGAAAGAGCGGTGCATTCCTAAGGTACTGGTAATCGATTGAAGCTTGTTGTTTTAGGTTCTTCAGCCTTCTCAGTGTGAACCGCGATTGGCCGAGGCGGCAGGTCCTATGGGGTTATGGTTCACGAATGTCCCTCCCTAGCCGGGACACTGAGCATGTGAGCAGTTCAGACTACTCCCCCCCCCGCCCCGTTTTGAAGGAATGCGGACTAGTTCCTGGGTCCAAGTTATCCCTCAGTAAGAGGCGTGAGTGCGTTCAGTAGGAGCAGTGAGTGTCCAGTGTTGCAGCTGATCACGTCTCTTTCATTTGGCACACCCATCGGTTGGCTACAGTGGAAAGCAGCCCGTAAGAAGCGCTGGTTGCCCTCATGGGCACCCTATTGGCAGCCTTCATGAGCAGGAACTGGCCTTGTATTGTAGTGTCACATTTGCAGAGCTCTTCATATCTCTCCTGAGACTGCTAAGCACCTCCAGTTGGCGTTGGTGCCTGGGGCAGTCCGGAGTGTATGGTTGAAACGTTTTCCAGTGAAGTATGTCCTCTGTTGGAGTTGTTGTTTGAGGTAGGTGAGGTTTAGAGACGTGCTCCAAGCACAGTGCAGCCTGTGTAGCAGTACTTAATCATGTGGTCTACAGATAGTGTGAGTATAGGTGCAGCTACGTATACTACTTATCCTTTATACACACAGATAATACTCTGAATTTTGTGGTAAAAGTCTTGGGAAGAGCCACACCATTTAATGCTTAGAGACAGATGTCGATTTTCAATATTTGGTCAGAGATTGAGTTCCAACGTTTTGCTGGCTGTACATAAAAGGGGGTTTCACCACTTGCTTACAAGAGCACTAACATGGGGCTGGGTTGCCTCTGCTCAAATCCTGAACAAGGTACACAAATCCTTAATTTTTTTTAACATTTCAGAAGCATTTTCTCCAGTTCACATCACAGCTCCTGGTATCCAGAACGACGGAAATACTGGAAATACTCCTCTGGATATGGCTCTGGTCACTCTGGCATACTTCATCAGAGGACTGAAGGGGTTGCAAATGTTGTTCTGTTACTAGCTTTTACATGATGGGTGATTCATAGCACCTTCTAGCCAGTTCTCAAACCGCTGCATATCAAGTGTTGTTATTAGCCAAGTGCATGGTTCCTGTTTTATCAGGACTGGAAGAATGGGGCTGCGTACCCTCTTTGGGAGTCTAACGTATAAACTTCAGTTTACACCTATCTCAGTATTGGATGCCGTATTCCACTGAACTATTTTAATAGGAAAGAAATTGCACCCTAGATACGTTTTCAGAGCTGCATCACAGTGGATTAGCTATATGAAGGCAGGGAACATGTCTTTCCTTTGGTAGTATGGTGTTCAGATCAGCATTTCTTACGCAGCAAGGGTTTTTGTGGATATATGGTAAGTTTGTTTTTTTAATATCTTTTTATTGATTTAGAAAACATAAACGAAACATTCGGCATATCACATGATAAGAAACAATAGTACTGATACATAAGGCATTTGTTCTGGGAATCTAGGCAATCACATTAATACATCACATGTGCTGGGACGTGTTTCAGGGGGATACAGGATCATCGTCAATGGGGGCCGTCGGCGCAACACATATATACCCCTGTAGGCGTTCCATTTGGCCCACACTAGGGACCATTTTTTTGGGCAGCCTCTTGCCACATAGACTGATTTCTCCCTGAACATGCACCAGTAAAGATTCCTTTTCCATGTGGCAAGTGTCGGGGATGACGCCCCTCCCCATTGTTGAGCTATGTCTCTCTTTGCAACAATAGTTCCCAGGGTGACCCACAATTTCTCTGCCCCTGTCAAGTCAGTGGGTTCCCACACGTTAAGCAAGATATATGGTAAGTTTTGTACCCTAATAGTGCACGTTTTTAGCTGTGAGTGGTCTGGGGCTTACTGTCTGTGAGGGGGTGTCCAAGCTAGTGGGTTATGTTTTTGGGGTGGTTGTGAGCATGTTGAAAGCGAGTGTGTGCTAAGAGTGAACTACTTCAAGTGGTAAGAGAAGAGCCAGGTTTTCAGTGTTGTGCTGAACATTTTTGTGCTCTTGTATGGTTCTAATGTTTTAGAGGAGTAAGATCCTGAGTGCTTTCGGCAGCACAGGGAGGAAGACCTACCTATGTGTTGCTTGTCGTGTTAGTAAGAGCTGTGCTATCTTATTATTTCTTACTGTAGGCATTTAGAATCTCCACCATAAAATGCTAAGCAGGTTATGCTGATGGTCATCAAATTTATCTAGTTTATACATACGTTTCTGAAGCTTATGCAAATAGCAAAAGTACTTCTCCACTTTTTTAAACTGTAGTCCTGTTGGCACTTGATTCTGTCAGACCCTCTAAACAGTATTGTAATCAAGGTTCCAAGGGCCTTCTTTGGTCTCCTTCATTCTTTCTTGTTTGCCGTATTCTATTTGACGTCTCAACCTAAGTGAAATATCCTTTCACTTCATCCACTATGCAGCCCCACAACTATTCCATTCTCTCCAGCACTTACAGATTCTCGTCAGGAGCTCTGATCTTGCTTGCATGAGACCCCCATGATTCACTGTTTCCCATCTCTAAATAATTTCCCTGCACCTTCACAGCCCCCTTCTTCTGTGCTTGCTGCTTCTCTATTCTGCTTCCTTTCCTGCTCCTAATTTTCGTGCAGCCCTCAGACCCTCATCTAAAATAAAAGCCATTGTTATTTGCAATGTCAATAGCTCAAACTCTTGTAAATGCAAGACCTATTGCATTGCAAATGCTTGTTGTAACTTGATATCTTACTGTGTCTCCATCCTACATGCCTTGTGTATGGTACTGTCTCTTGATGGTAAAGGTGCTTCTAGAGGCTGTGTCAACGTACTGAACCCTAAAACTGCAGACAAGTTCTAAAACCTAACTGAAAAAAACAGAATAAAAAGGCTCACCTTTTTAGGTCTCGCTGAGCCAGCGCATGCGCTGCTCTGCGAGAAATTTAGTAGGTGGCTTTTCAGAGTGCTACCCACAGGCTTTTGCTGGCCTTCAGCTTGCGTTCACGATCGTGTGCACGTGCACAGCTGCCATCTGGCTTTCTGTAATGGCTCATTAAGCCTTACAGCGCGTGAATCCCCTCCCCTACCCCCTCCCTTCTTCCACTCACCCCTCCCCCCTCACTTCTCTTCCCACTTTCCTCTCGCTCCCGATGTCTCCCTCCTTGTTTGTCTCTAGCAGTCTCTACCCCTCACCAGGATCCACCCCCCTCTTCAACCCCCCCCTCTCTCTATCCAGCCTCCACCCCGCTTCCCCTTCATTTCCCTAGCAGCCTCTGCCCCTCTTCACCTTCAGCTCTCCCCTCTCGACATGATCTATTTCCTCTTCAACCACTCTCCTCTCTATTTCTAGAGGCAGCCTCCACCATCGTCGCCTCCAATTCTCTATCCATGGGCAGCCTTCAACCCCCTTGGCCTTCAGCGTTTTCCTTCTCTCCTGAACTCTCCGTGGCAGAACCCCCTCGCCCCCCTTTATCCCTATGATTCCTTCGCTTCCCAATCTGCTCGTGCTCGGTCCCGACCCGCCGCTCCTCCGGGGGGGAGGAAGAGTTCAACACGTACACACCAGAGAAACAGAAACAAGGTGTGTGTTTCCTGTCTCTAAACCCGCCTTTCAGTCTCGCGAGCTCCGCCCCTTCCTTGTTTCTCACAGGCCACATTCTCTTTAGAGAGCCCTGTGTTTCTAGCTCCAATCCGCAGGGCTCCGGGTTCTGCATGAGGCACTCGGGGACACCCGCACCCCTCATCTGTGCGCACAGGACCCGGACAGTATATTTTGACAGAATCCGACCTCTCTTATGCACCTGTCCGCGTTCTTGATCACGGCCTCAAAGTGACACCGGTAACCGCAGACCGGGTGACAGCTTTTCCTTTCCGTAACTGGCGGCCTTTTGGAGAGAATGAGGATTTCTATTTTGTGGGGTGATAAAATAACACACGTAATTTTCATAAACCCCTTTTCTGAGTCATTTTCGGACGACTTCATCCCAGATAAGATTATTCCCCCCAACACACCATCGGCATGTGCTGTTTTATCCTCCTCCCATTGTGATTTTCCCCATATGACATTTTTTTTTAATTCATTCGTTCTTTCAATTTACTGTACGTAACTCTTAGTCGTTCAATTTCTTTTCCATTTGTCGCAACATATTTTGTCTGTCTTCTCCGTCTTTGCTCATCTTATTTATTTTTCTCCTGATTTTTTCTGTTTATTTCTCTCATTGATATTCACTTGTATATTAACCCGCTTTTTTCATTTGTGTTTTTCTTCATTTCGTTTTCTTTCAAATAGTCCTTTGTTCTTTTTTTCCTTAATTTCTTCTTCCCTTTCGTTGTTTGTTAGTTTGTTTATAGATTTCTTTCTTTCTAATTTTAACTCCCTCTTTCTGTTTTTTCAATTAGTATCTTAGAGATGTTCTTTTTTTCCTTACCTCTTCTGCTCTATACTTAAATCTTTTTTGACCCATGTATTTTTCCAGATGTTTCTCAATTTCTTTCCGTGGTTCTGTATTTCTTTCTACCTTTTGTATTTACTCAGTTGTAGTCCATTTTTTTCATTCGGTCTTTGTTCCGCTTATTTTTTAATTGCTATCTTGCCCACTCTTTCATAATTATTTCCCTTCTCCTTTTTCGATTTGGATATTTCTCACTATTTGTCTGCTTTTACTTTCTTTATTCAACTATTGTGCAATTACTCAGCTTTATTTTTGGTTTATTTTTCAGTTATTTTCTGCATGTCTTCTGTGTTTCCTCTCTCTTTCTCTCTTTATTTATTTCTCTTTTCTTTCGTTCATATTGACAGCTTACACTGTTCGCTTTCTCTTTTCATTTTCTCTATATTCTGTTTTTGACTTCCCATTTTTAACGTTCTTTTTTACTTCCATCTCCTCGTTTGTCTTTCTTCTTTGCTTTTTTCTGTTTTGTCATTTCCTCTTCCCTCTTACGTTTGTTTTGTTGATTATTGAAGTTCCTCTATATCTCTCTGTTTCGTTCTGCTTGGCAAGCATTGGCATAGCCAATAGGTCTCGCCTTTGGAACCTTATAAGTATTTAGTTATGCAGTACAATATCCTTGGTGCAACAACAACAACTGTTGCATGGCTAAACACTTATAAGGTCCCAAAGGCGAGACCTATTGGCTATGCCAATGCTTGTTATTACAAGAAACGTGCCTTGTAAGCTTGTTTCCTGCTTATTGTATCTTTTACACAGATTCTTTTAGTCTGCGAAAATCGCTATTTGTTGGTGAGTAGCTCTTTCAGTGAAATCTGGTCAATGTGTATATACGCTTCCTTTTAGGAAATCTTTTGTCTTTTGCACAGCGTTGGGGTCCTTTTTGTATCAATGTATGTTAAAATGACAAAATAGTAAGATAATATTGCTACGGAACGTGCTGCATAATTTAGCCAACTTTGCCACAGAATTTGGTCCTCCATTGCAGCATAATTCCAGTAACTATAGTCAGGGCCACTACAATTATGCGTCTTTAACTGCCTAATTATTAGAGTTGCGTATGTACACATAATCCTCTACGTGCTGCATAATCTGCAAATTTAAAAAAAAAAACGTTTTTAGCTCAAACAGATAGTTATTAAAAATGTGATGAAACGTGTTGCTGCGCAGTAGAAGGTCCTTCACAAAGGTTGTTTGAGTTGTCACTGTTCAGTTGCTTATTGCTATATGTGAATGTTAACACGTTATTAAAGAGGTGAAACATTTGTCTGGACAGTGTTAACGTGTGAAATTGCTAAATAGTGAAGTAATACTATCCTAAATGTACCAAATTATTCTACATAATTTGCCTTTTTTTGCCACATAACTTCATGGTCACTGTTGCATAATTTAGACATCCTCTGCCACATAATTGCAGTGGCCCTGGTTATATTTAGAAACTCTGTCCAAGTAAAGCCTCAAGAGTTTCCAGTGTGCAGCCCAAGTGTTGTTGCATATGCTGTTGTCTTATTTTTCACTAATAAAAGCTTAGGCATCCTCGTTTGAGGTTAGAATGCATGCTCTGTGTTGAATACACACTTTCAGTTGTGTACCTCTAACAAAACATATGGGTTCATGTTCAGTGTTATGTTTACTGTGCAGCAAGTGGAGGTGGTTAATTTGAGTGGTTAAAGTTTTAGACATGCACAGAATGTATTCACACATTCACTTTTACTTCAACCTGCAACATAATCCACAATTTCAAGTGCAACTAGGCCAAACGGGTGGCAGTAAAGAGCTCTCCAAATGTGATGTCTCTGTTTAAAAAAAAATAAAAAAAGATCACATCTGTGTCTTGGCAGGTCACAGAACTACAGAATACTGTTGCAGAACAGTTTTCAGAATTCACTGTACAATGCTTGCATTGTGATGTTGCTGCATGCGTGTGCACATTCTGGAGCATGCAAGATGTATGATCTACAAGTTGCATTGTTCATGCCGAAGAACAATGAGTACATGCTATATACAATTTATACCCATCAATTTTACTATTACTGCAGCATGCTATTACAGAAAACTGAAGTTACCATATCGGATATGTGCCTTGAGCGGTCCTACAGCATGCTGCTAATTAACTTTGGAAAGATACTCTATAGTAGCGTCTTAGAATTTTTTAATGCCCCAGTGGGGAAAAAAAATCATTGCCCCCCCCTCAAAATTTTGAACAATTCTATTAAACTGGCAATGTTTAAACATGTCTACACTTATTTAAGCATTGCAGTTAAGTTCTGTTACCCTTTTTAAAAATGCAATTAAATACATGATTGCCAAACATACTACTCTTGTCAGGTAGGCTTTACTAACGTGTAAAAGCATCCACAGTGTGATTTCTAGGTCTCACCTTGGCAGCGCTTGCGCTGTCTCTGCGAGACATGCTGTATTCAGGATATGGGCTTTAAAAGCTCCGCCCATTTTCAAGGACTGCCCCTGTTACATGTGTTGTTACTCAGAGCTTGTGAGCACTGTTTCTTTCTTTAAGCTGGAGCAGTCAAAACCAGTGCTCGTGGTTGTAAACGGGGCTGAAAATCTTGCTCTTATCTTGCCACATTTGCTGTGCATTCAAAGACTGAAGTCTCTTTTGGCTGCAGCTGCCTCCTCCCTCCTGCTTTTGAAATGCATGGCCTGGCATCCCGGTCCCTGCCTTCCTATGGCTACTGCCGCCTCAGTCTCAGAGCTCAACAAGCATTTGCAATGCATAGGTCTTGCATTTGTAAATGACTATGCCTTTTATTTGTGTGTTTTGAAAACTTGCAAGTGGTACGTAACCACGCACTTTGTACTTGCAGTCATTGCTTACGAGAAGCAAGGCTGGCAGTAACTGCGCCTCTTTTGCTGCCAGCCTTGCTTCTCGTAAGCAAGGACTATAAGTACAAAGTGTGTGTTTACGCACCGTTTGCAGGTTTTCGAAACACATAAATAAAAGGCATAGTCATTTACAATGCCAATAGCTCAAACTCTTGCAAATGCGAGGCCTATTGCATTGCAAATGCTTGTTACCTTTCTGGGGGAGATGCCTACTAGCCTCCCGCACGTAAACGGTCTTTTCATTCTTCCCTAAACGGAGTCCTTTACCTCTGTCATTTCTGTAGTACATGTATGGATGATGTGTGTATATTTTGGGTATGAATTTTATCGAGTATGTGGTCTGTGTGCATGTCTGACTGGGTGCATAGTGAAGTCCCTTGGACTCCATGTATGTGCGTCTTCAAAATCGTGGCTCGCCTTGTGTAGAGACTAGCAAGGTCTGTGCTGATCCGGGAGTCTACATATTTTCATTCCATTCCCCTTGTTCTTTTTTAAGTTTTTCCTGTGGGTGAGGAAGATTATCCACCAGAACCTTTGAAGGAGCTGACGTACCTCTAGCAGATTGGTACCAACCCCTTCCACACTTCCTGTCGGGATCTGCATCTCTGGCTCCATGTTTGAAATTCATGCACATTCTTCCAGGACCAGCTCTAACCAACTCAGGAGAATGTACATTTTGTAACCTCTCCATGCCTTGATAATGCAGCTAAATTCCCATTTACCAAGCATCTCTGCAAGAGCTTGTAGTTCAAGTTCTGCCAATGGGTTCTTCAAAGATAATTAAGATGCTAGGATCTTCCCTCTCTGTTGCCTTGCCTTTTGCCAGCTGGCCAGTCTAGGGTATTGGGGCTTACACAAATGTGGTACTTTGTTTATACCAACATAGTTAAGTAGCATTTGAAAGGCCTTCTGCGTCTACATTGTTAGGGGCTGATTACGATCTCGGTATTTCCGACCGAGATCGTCGGTTTCAATTCTGACCGGCTGATTACAATACAGCTGGTTGGTATTGAAACCAGCCGGTCATTCCGGCTGGATTCCGACGGACTCAAGGAGCCCGTCGGCCATTTGGAAGCCGGCCCGTAATCCATATGGATGGTGTTTCACGCTGTTCGGATTACGATGCACGGTTTCCGACAGGTTTTCCATGCCGGGCTTTCTGACATTGAAGGCCTGTCGGAAAGCATGTTTGGGGGCCCCTAGCAGGGCCCCTACTGTTTGTGGTCTCCGATTGGAGGCCGAGGGGGCACCATGTTGATCCCTGCACCTTGTGGCAGGCACCTTGAGGTGCCTGCCACCGGGTGCAGGGATTAACACAATCTCCCATTTCTCTATGGGAGCTTGTGTTACGGCCACTTTACAGCCGTAACACAAGCTCCCATGGGGAAATGTGATGATGCGGTTGCATCGTAATTAGGCAGTCGGGACCGCCAACTGGAGGTCGGTCAGTCCCGTTTCCGCGACGGTGTCAGGCGGACGCAAGTCGGCCCAACATCGTAATAAGCCCCTTAGTGTCAAGGACCACCAATGGAACAGGATCCTTTCCTGGACTCATTCTATTGTCTTAATGAAGTGCCTGTACAAGATACCTGTGAATCCGTTAATAAGGTTGCCTCGCATATAAATCGCTACAACAAGGATAATCTATGAAGAGATGGAAAAAATTCAAAACAAATAAAAGGTGTCAAACATTTATGCCAATTTGTGTTGGGGTCCTTGGACACACTCCTGCTTCGGCCTCCTACCTTTTTGAAAGTCCACTCTACAGCTATTGCACCATGCTGGTTCAAAGATAGGGTAGCCCCATTTCAGAGTATCCCCCTCCGTTCAGGAATCTCTAGGGCGTCTCAAAAAAATGAATCCTACTAGCTGTGCTGTACTGTGTTGCGTGTTTTCTATCTCCATGAAGCTCAGTCTGTTCACAGGTGCTGAGGGTACCTGGCTAATATGTCCTTTCTGGGATCACTGTTTTCAGAACCCCTTTCAAAAGGCCATGGGGCATGCAGGGGCTACTGAGCCCAACTGTGGTGGTTGAGGCCTCATCCACCTGATGTCCCGGGCCGGAGCTACTATGGATCCTTCTGCACTTGACTCTTAGTGGTAGCTGTAGACGAGAAGTCAGAGGGTCCCTCAGGGGGACAGGGAGAGTGTAGATACAGATTAACGAGCACAACTCATAACATAAAGTGCCCACAGCACGAACAATAAATCCATGTCCCAGGGATGTGGAATTCCTATAGCCCGAAGCCCAGGACATATTGTTTGGGGTCAAGAGCAACAAGTTTTCATGTGTATTTTGTCCTTAGGACAAGTAGGCCCAACCACCTGCAGCACAAACCCTTTGGCTGCCAGTTTGCAGTACCACATTCTGGATCAGGGAAGGGCACTGTCTGCAGTTAAGGTAATATTTTTGTCCATATGTTAATGCTGTTCAAACTTGTATTTCTGGTTCATTAATTGAAAGCGTTTATTATTAGGGCGAGCGCTATAAGTAAATGTTGTAAGCTCTGACTGCACTACTGACACTGGTACCAGTATAAAAATGTGTACACACGTTTTCAAAGTTTTGCAATATGAGGCTATGTATAATGCTCCCAGAATGCTCTCTGATTTGATGCAAATATTTGCAGAAGCTTGAAAGCAAGATTGATGATTCTTTGCTTTCAATATAAAATGTTGATAAAAAAAATGATAGCAGGAAAAAAACATTTCGCTAAACTACTGTAAATTTTAAGGTACCATTTCTTTGCAGCATCATTTAGTAACATGTGTTGTTGCATGCCAGTATTTCCCAAAAATATTCATAATGGAAAATTGGTGTAACCAGTTTCAATAAGCTTATGGGAAACAAAAATAAACCAGCATTGGCAAAGCCAGTAGGTCTGAAATTGGTGGTCAGCTTTTTAGTTTTGTCAATGTGTGACTTGTTTTGGCATGGTTTTTGTAAAACCTTATTGGTGTGGGAGCTGCCGGGCCCTCACCGTTATAACAAACATTGGCAAAAGTAAAAATTGTTTTTGGTCTCAAAAAGCACATACCACCACAGTAGTTACTGGCACTGAACAAAACTACTTTGTGTGCTGATATGCTCATTGTGAAAGAGCAGAATGCTGTCACTCACTGTGAAGCCAGCCAATACAGAGAGAGAGAGAGAGACAGAATTTTAATAAGCGCAAAAGGTCATGGTCAACGCCAGGCCAAATTAGGGGCCCAATTATTAAAGAAAGTCTCAAAAGTGAACCCATTGTATATGCCCTTGCATTAAGTGCAGCTATACGGCTTTCGGGAATTCCCAAGAATTTACAGAAGTAGGACAAGAAATAGTACTCCTAGAAAATGTTTGTGAACTGCATTTTAGCATGAGCAGATATGCATGTGTAGATTTGCTCATGCGAAAATCTGAGTGTTTGCAAGTTTACTTTACCTCCAACCACTTTTTTCCCAACTCTGGAAGAAGGTTTACGTCTACCATTGTTGGGAGTAAATTTCCAACATTTCTCAGTATGGGAAAAGATTAGAGAAGAGTTGTTGAAAACCCTTAAAACATGCAAGTTAGTAGGTTTGCACAGACTCAAAAGGGCATTCTAACCCTGGAACTATTGCTTACCGCTACCTTCAGCCCCAGTATGTAGATCTGCGGAAACGTGGCAACATAAGGGGATTGCAAGTATTCAAACACTACTATGGTATGAGCCCTGGCATAATCCGAGAGTCTTTATCAGAGCTCTTATATAATGAGATTGCTGCCATAATCTGTCGCCGCACTACATGCACTAAAGGGACAAGTGGATTTTGTTACAGGACAAGTAGATTTATAAAGCAACCTGCCCCGTGGACAAGTAGATATTTTATTAAATTCCACACCCCTGATGTCCAGTCCAATACTTACTTTTATAAGAAAAATAAGTATTTTGTTTCTGCTCTCTACACATTCAAAAGAATAGTGACACCATGAGAAAAAACAATCCCCGTGAGGTCGGGGGCACCCTGCCGGAGCAGGCTCTCTCCTCTGAGCAGCGCTGCTGGTTCGTTCCAGCGATCGGTTCTGCTCCCGCTCGGTAAACACGAAGGGAGTCATTCTTCCCTTCATGGGGTGGGGGGAATCTGATCCTTAGCCTCCTGACTGGAGCCCAGCGAGGATGCAAAGTCTGCGCCGGCGTCCTTGCAGTCCTTGGAGAATCAGTCACGAGCAGGTCTCTGTGTGGGCTTGTCCCACCAGTCACAGCTGCAATCTTCCATCCAGGCAACAACCCAAACTTTTGCCCACAGTGGTACCGCCAGCCCCTCCTTGCATGTGGGGTTACTGCAATACTCTTTTTCTCAGCGCAGACTGTTCCTGTGCGATCGTCTCACCATGGTGGCCCCTGATAACATATGGGGTCACTGAAGAAGGCAGACACAAGTCTTCAATGCTCTTGGCCCAATAACTTCAACAGTATCCCCTTCTGGCATACAGGGCCAAAGCAATGAGGTGGTGCCGACCTTTCACGCACAGCTCCCCTTACATGGCTCAGATCACGGCGACCCTCTCCTGAAATACGGTGGTCGCCGGACCATTTCTGCACACTGGCAACAACCCGATCGGTGGCCAGCCGTTCTCCTCACACCTCACTCAGGGAGTCCTTTCGTAAGGGCCCCAACTAGACCTTACTCCCTTTAGCGCTATCCTCTTCCTTACAGGGCACCCTGGTTTTGGCAGATAGGCAGGCGATGGTGGTCCAGGCTCCAGGGCAGGTAATCCTGGTTCCCTGGGTGATGTCCCCCCACGCAGCAGGGAGACTAGCAGACCTTTGATGTAGGCCAAGAGTGAGTTAAGTACACAGAAGCGGAACTTTTAAAAAGGTGAGTGAGCATGTAGGCCTCACCACAGTGACACAGTGTAAAAAGGACTTGTTCACTAGTACTGATCACTACACGGTATGCTGCCACCACCACGTGTGCGATTCTTAACACCTGGTGAAGGCAGTAGCCTACCACCACTATTAGGGTAGTACTTTGGGCGCCCCTCCCAGTTCAACAAGACCCCAGTCTATGAGACAGGCCTATGTCGTGGCACACACACGATCCTTGTTTACCTATGACAAAAAACCAGCATTAGGGATCCAAGAACGGTACAGATATAACCTAAAAAAAAAAGGTGAGGGGAAACAATGAGCAGTAGCGAGGGGAATAAAAAAAATCTGGGTGGGGGAGGAGAAAACAGCACATGATGAAGAAAGCAATTCAGGGGGCCACAGTCTAGTGGGAAAAGTTCACAAGCGCGAGAGCAACACAGTGTGGGGGATGGGGAGAGAAGCAAAGGAGTGAGACATAGCAGCACATGAGGAAAAGAGCAGTACGGAGATGTGGGTATTTGGCAGCGAGGAGAAGCACACATGAGAGAGAGAGTTAGAAAACACATGAACGTCCATGAGCTGAGCCAAAAAGAAAAAATAGTTTCCTAAAAGAGAGCAATGGAAGAATACTAGTCTGCCAATCAAAAGGATGGTAAAGAGGATATGCTGCAAGGGATGGACAAATACAAGATAGGACAAAGAAGGCTATTGAATAAGAAGCAAGCAAATAAAAGTGACAAAGCCAACAAGTGGAAGCAGTGGGTGTTCTGTAAGCCCACTGTATGTTCTTTGTAAGCCCACTGTAAGCCTATCGCAATCAGAGAGCTTGCACAATCTCATAGGCGAGACCTAAAAAGGGAACCTGGGATGCTGCTCCCTCCAAGGATCCCACACTTGCCAACGGCACCAGTGAAACTGCTCCCTCAGTGAAATAGCACTCGTTACAACGCATGTGTTTTCTACGCATGCCATTACACCGCAAGTCGTTGCAACGACGCGTTGTTACATTGCATGCCATTACACCGCAAGTTGTTACAACGACTTGCTGTAGGGGGGGTGCTGGAGTTTGGACTAGTATAATTTACTATTCCAACTCCACTGTGTGCAACATTAGGGAAGGTATTGGATTGAAAATCCAACAAATCCAACACCATCTGCTCCCTACAGCAAGTCGTTGTAATGACTTGCTTTGTAATGGCATGCGATGTAACAACGCGTCGTTGTAACGACTTGTGTTGTAATGGCATGCGAGTCTGAGGATTTCTTGAAACTTCATTTTACTTTTATATTTCAAGTTTTTGGAGTTTCCCTACTTTGTTCCTTACTCTAACTTCTCATATATTTAAGGCAACTATTTTTATTCAGACGGTAGCAGAATATAATCCAAGAATTTCTCCCAAATCTTGTTGAATTTATGTGAGCAGTCTCTTGTTTCATAAAACAAATTCTCAGTAGGGGCTAGTTGAAACATGTTGTGTACAGAACCTATCTCAATCAGCTTTGATGCCCCTTTTAATGCTTTATAATTATTTTCTTCTCAATCATGAAAGCCATCACAATCTGAAATGTTTCCATATCTTTAATATGTAAGCAACATTGAAAACTATCATTCTTCCATCCACCTGCGAATCACACTCACAAATAAGGTTGCTGGCAAAGATCTGCTCTCAAAATCACTGTAATAAAAGACAGGAGAACAAGCCACGAAATAAAGTTACTCTACGTACTCCACATGTTGAACATTCATAATTTTCAAAAAAGCTCCAATGTCTTAGGCTTCACTGGAGCCAGTATAATCTCCAATAACAACAGCACTGCCACAAGTCCAATAAAAATTGTGATCCAACTGTTGTAAATACTGTGACGGTTCACGTTCAAACTTTTGCATTTCCTTCATTTTGTCCTTTCAGGTTGTACTATTTCCATTCTCTGCCTTATTCAGCCTTTTCCTTTTCTTTCATAGAAAGTGTAAAGTTTTAAACAGAAGTAGAAATTTTAGAAATGGCTGCACCCTATGCAGTTGCTTTATCATTATAATAATAGAGCGGACACATTTGTCGCTACGATTGTTTTGTCTTATTACTGGTTTAGTGTCTGCTAGTCCCATCATTGTTTTTAAAATGTAACATAAGATTGATAATCAGATACTATAAAAACCCAGGTATCAGAACATATTTAAGAGAGGGACTTTCCGCCAGGGTTGTCAAGACCGAGGTCATGCCAATTTGCAGAATCAACTTCAGAAGGAGGCGGCAGCTAGAAGAAGTGGCCTTTAGCCCTTCGCTGTTTAAGTTCCAGCCTCGAACAAGCTGGGATAGAAAACAGCTTGCTATTTCATAACAAAAACACAGGTAACTGTAACTCGAGAACAGGTTTACTTTTTACTGCTTTCGCTAAAACGTAGAGTAGCGCTAAGAAATAGCTTGAGGGTGTTAGGGCAATAACAACTCAGTAACGTTAGTTGGTCTTGCTGTTTTCATTCACCTGTTTTACTGCATTACTTTGCATATTCAGTGTGGTTACTATTCATATTTTATACACCAGGTTAGGATTTGTAAAATAAACTTTTTAAAAATATATGTCCTTTCTCTTAGTGCCATCAGTGAGTGTGGTATCCATTAACAAAAGAGGGTTTGGAGTTCCTCTGTGTCTCTGAATTCTTCTTGTGGGACTGATTGTTACCAGAAAACACAATATTGCTCAGTGGGTTGTGTATAGGTTGCAGTCCAACTGAATTTCTAATGCGTATCCTCTGACCCCTGTGATTATTAGGGTGGGTAGAGTATTCCCAGAGAACAAATCACAATTGGTCAGTTTGTAATTTCCCAAACACACCTTCTGAACGAAATGTTTAGAATTCGAGACAGGATCATCTGCATCACTCACACTCCTGGACCAAACAGTTCTGACAAGCATCTAACTTCCAAGCAGTAACTCTTATATTTTTATATTTTAGTCCCCGGTATATAAATCATACTTGTACCCAAGATCCTTAACTGCTTCACTCGACATCTGTCATGCTGAGTAAATTGCAGCCCGTTTCCAGGACCTCCAGTTGAATCTGAGAATATTCCATAGCAACACATTCTGAATTATTTGAATGTCTAAACCTCTTCTCGCTTCTGATTTTCTCACCCCTTCCTCGTGATTCAGAAAGAAAAAAACATATTGCAGTCTTTATTGAAACTTCAGAAACAAAGCATGTCAAATTATTTATTTTATCCTAATTTCTAATTCTCCATGAATACCGAATTAGGCTTCCTGCCATGGTTAAAACAAATGCATACCTGATGATATTTCAACATGTTGTTAAAATTAAAATCCTCCTTCATTAATGGGCATCTGTAGAGTCCTCAAAGCGATTTTTGACTTAACATTAAAGCCTAAGTCCATGTAAAAGCAGCAGTTTGTGAGTGGGGCATGTGATCGCCAGATTATGAAATACACCAAGGAGGCTGTGGAGAATCTGCATCTAAATTTTGATTCATATCTGATGTGGTCCAAATTTGCGAGTACTTCTAATAAGAAGCCTACCTTATAAAGTTAAAGTGTGGTAAATGAGCTATAAAAGTCAGTCTAGGCAAATGGAAGGAGCTTTATCTCCCCAAGTTCATGTCAACAAACTTCAACACACATGGTGTTGAACATGTATGGTTCGAAAATAGTAAGAGCATGTTCAATAGTTAAATGCTGTGTACATGATGGCCGTCCCTGCTGTGCTGAGCACAACCTGTCTTATTTATGTAGGTCACGTACAATGTAAAGTGGTCTGCTTCTGAGTCCTCTAGCTTTGAATGCCGAGCAAGTGAAGAAAACAATCATTGGCAAAGCGAGCAGTACTGGCGATGTCAAGCTAGTGCGATGGTGATTTCTTTTTTTAAATTTATTTATTTTATTGCAATCATATGCCTCAAAAATAATTTTAAAAAAGAAACTCTGCCACCTGAAAGCGGTTGTCAGATGCTTTCAATAAAAATTATAAAATTAAAAGCATTCACTGATGCAGCTTTAAAAAAAAAAAAAAAATTAAATATGGGTTTCTGTGCCATTCATTTTATTATTATTATGTGTGAATAAGATAAGAGTAAATCACCACCTAAACAAGCACTTAAACTGCAAGCAGATAAAATGTTACAGTGCCACTTGAGCACTTTAACAGCAACTTTAAAAAGGAGATGAAAAAATAAAGCACCATCTAACTGCACTTGGAAAGTGCAAGCAGCATAATTAGATGGTATTCAAATTTAATATAAAAAAACAAAACACACTTGGAACCAGATTTGTCAATGAGGAGAAAGCAACTATTTTAAGAAGATGTGAACAGTGTGCACAGGTTTGTGCAGTCGCTGAAAGTGAAGGGAGCAGATAGATGAAGTGGGCTGCCCCATACTGTGTTGGGCAGGAGCACAACGTGAATGTCAACTTAATTGATGAATGGATGAAGCCCGATGACCATAAGCAGGTGTGCATATTATGTATGATTTGTATTGAAAAAACAATAGTTTGGTGAGACAGCTAAAGCAGTCTCAAGGGCTAGACCTAAAAATACTCAAGATAATATAAACGTTTTACTAGTCTTAGTGTCTTTATTTTTAAGGATCACTGGTGTGTTTGTCCAAGACCAGCTCAGACGGAGTCTGTCTTTGGAAAGGTTTGGAACATCCACATAGAACCGTCTGCGGGTTTATTTCATTCCACCTGCCCTCATTTTATCTATTCTAAACTATCTGCTGTACTGAGTCCCCTTTTTACCCATTTTTTTAACCAATCCTTGACAGAGAAAATATACCCAGATTCTTGAAAGCTGGTGCTAAGATTACCTTTGGCCAAGAAGCCAGGAATGGATGTTTCCCTGTTTGCCAACTACCATCCTGTATCTTTGCTTCCATTCATGTCCAAAATACTGGAAACATTAGTGAATAGGCAGCTAACTAGCTTTTTAGAAAGTAACAATCTGCTGGATTCCTCCCAAATGGGCTTTTGAGCGAAAAAATAGCACTGAGACCACCTTTTTGGCTGTTTTGGACAATATCCGGTCAGTGGTTGATCAGAGCAAAGCCACGGCCCTGATCCTACTTGACCTGTTGGCGGCTTTTGACATGATTCTAAAGCCCTACAGTGGTTTGAATTGTTCTTAAAGAATAGAACTCAAACAATTCCGCTGAATACTATCAAATCTCGATCCCATCTATCCAATTGCGGAGTCCCTCTAAGTTCCTCCTTGATTCCGACTCTTTTTAACATTTAAATTTCCTCTCTAGCAAAGATTGTAAGGAAATGGGGATTTAAGTTCTACTCGTACGATACTCAGTTGGTCATCTCCATGGGGGAAAAACATGATGCAACTCGAGGCAACCTGACCAGCTGCCTCTCAGAAGTTGTAGATTGGATGACAGAGCATTGTTTTAAACTTAATGCTGAGAAATCTGAAATCCTACTATTCGGTGGTGCTCATCGAATATGGGATTCATTCTGGTGGCCTACTTTTCTAGGACAAGCACCAATACCCAAGACATCGGCAAAAAATCTTGAAGTCATCATTGATGACTCACTCTCAATTTGGCACCTGCGGAAAATGTTATGGCACCCTCAAACTACTAAAATGGCTGTTCTGGCGGCTATCGGTTGATTGGCGTAAAACAACAGTTCAGGCATTGATAACCAGCAGACTGGATTATGGCAATGCCCTGTATGTGGGCGTGGCGGATTATCTCTTTACTAGACTCCAGGTAATCCAGAACGCGGCTGCCAAGCTGGTCTGCAATATGGACAGATATAGCTCGGCTTCAGCCTGCCTGCCAACCTTACATTGGCTGCCAGTAAGGAAAAGGGCCAGCTTCAAGCTTCTTTGCCATACACCCAGGTCATATAATACTGGCCCTGAAATTCTTTAAGACAAAGTGGAATTCTACATTCCAGCACGCAAGCGGGACTCCGAAACCTGCAGCTCGCCAAGGCAAATGGATAAAAAAGTTAGAACTGGTGGCCCTTCTTTTTTCCCATCTGGCAGCCACCCATTGGAATACTCTTCCTTTGGACCTTCGCCTGACCGAGAACCACCTATGGTTTAGGAAAAAACTAAAGACGTGTTTTTTGAAAGGTTGAGTCATTCTTAGCAGTTTATTCTTAAATTCTTGTCAATTTTCACAGTTGAAAAGATAGGGAGCTTTCTAAGTGCCGTGATTTCTCTCAGGGGATGAGTGTTGCGCTATATAAATACAGGAAATAAATAAATAAGTAAATAAATCCCAGTAGAGCAGCAAGTAAAGAATGGGCTACGCAAAGCATTTTCTCACCTGCCCAATCAAACTTCTGTGAAGTTTCTGTAATTTGAGCAATGGGGTGGAACCTTGTTAGTTTGACAGACCCACTCATTTAGTGCCTGGAGGACAAAATATGTAGGAGATGCCCTAGAGTGGTGGTAGTGTTACTACAACGTATTTCCTCCAGCTTTACTGTTCAGCGTAAATGAATGGGAAGTAACTAATGGTAACACGGTTACCTCCCATTTGCCCGCTTTTATTTCTTCTGCTTGCTGGACATCTCAAGCAGCAAGTGATAGTTGGACAGACTATATAAAATGCGTAACATAACATATTCTGCTCTGCTACAGATCTCTAAATGCATTAACAATGCCAAAAATGTGCAGCAATGGGGCTACCCTACATCTTGCCATGAAAGCACAGGACTGCGGGACTCCGAGTATGCAGAGAACAGGTGCATTAATCAGCCATTCTGTGTGTGCAAACGCCTGGCAACGGCCTACACCCGAGTCTCCAGCTGCAGCCCACATGGTTCGGCCCCATCGCGCCTTTTTTCTCCTGTGCTCATCTTGACCCACTCGTAAGGCCCTTCCCCTCTCCAAGCATCAATCCTTCCCCATCGCATTGTTTAATCCCCGTCTCATAGTCTATCTTTTCAATTAAGCCTCCCACCTGTAACCAAGCCATTATTCTTTTCATGGCCACCGCAGATTGTCTAGAAACTCTGCGCTAGTCCACTTAACGTGGGCTAATTACAGCTTCACAAAGCAACAAAGGCCTTTCATTTATCATCTCTGCCTGAGGTTGGTGAGTGCGCCTACAAAAGCAATACCCCTACACAAGTGGATATGATCGTGCAGTCAGATATTAGCCATGCCGGAGGATCACCTGACTCCTACGTCATCGTGTGTCTTTACAGCCTTTCAGGAAGCCATTGTGTCTCTTTTACTGCTACCTATTCTCTGCACATTTCCCATCTCCCAGTTGTGCCTTTCGTTAGCTCTTGCCTGTTGTGGAAACACACATATTCCATTATGGAATCGATCGCTTTGCATGTTGATTTTGGTCGCCAAAACAACAAAATTGTGACGAGATTAATCTTATCCGTAGCAGTGTCTGTTTTAGTAGGAAATGTACACCTTGCGTCTATTCTTACCATTGGCCTACACTGCCCGCCCCCATTGGGTCCACCCACTCTCCTCTCATCCGAGGTTGGATAACTAGTCAAGTCCTCCTGCTCCTGCCAGTGGATGGTGTCAGGCCGTGTTGATTCTGTGCTCTACCGTCTCCATGTTGTATGCCTGGAGTGTGTAGTGTCAGTCCCCCACCTCCACTCTTTTTGCTTAACACCAGGCACTCGTGAGGCGGTCTGTAAATGTGTCCCAGCTGGCACTGACAGTCTGAGATTTGCCTTCTGAAGCTTCTGATTGCTGTCGCCGCTTTTGCTTTTGGAAAACATCAGGTTGGGATTCTGGTTGCTATGAAAACGGAGCACCCTTTGATTTTTTCCTCATTTCAGTTGAGGTCTTTGAAGGATGCTGTGCTTTTATTCATCCTTTGGAGCCAATATTGGAAAAGGGAGGTCAGATGCTTTCAAATAGAGCTCTATACAGTAATCTTGAAGAGCGTTCCCTCTCCTCCCATCCCACCGTGTATTTCTGAAGCCTCACAATTCTTATTGTAATCTTTACTTAGTTATTTTGGGCGTTTTTTCTTAGCACATAGTGCCTGTGATACCTACATGCATTGTGTGAATTACAGTGCAAACTGGCGCATTTAGAGTCTTTGTATTTTTTTTGATAACATCACAAATCAATAATTGTGTCGTCGCTACTGGAATTTGTTTATTATTTTCACAAATTAACGCTCAGATCGAAAATCTAATGTTTTTTTAGCATTTCTTGGTGCGGAGTTAATACTAGCTTTTTGAAAGTGCAAACGGACATGGATTCCTCACAATGCACTGTAGCATTATGTAGGTATATACAGTATGTTTCTTTTAAAAAAGAGACAAGTGTTAATGTGCATTAAAAACCTTTACATGCAAATAACGTATCTATTTTTTGTACTTCCAACAATATCTAAATAAGAGCCTAAGAAATAACTTATGTTAAAGTAAATAGCAAATGACTGTGAAAGAAGGTTAGGTTGTGCTAGGCGACGTGGTTTCTCCTGACTTTTTGCCTCTGACCTCCTGTATTTTACTGTGTGCTGCATTTAGTTTTTGCTTGTTTTAGGACTCTGGGCACTTAACTACTGCTGGCCAGTGCTAAAGTGCAAGTGCTCCCTGTCAAAAATGTAATGGTATTTTCTTTCTCTATGATTGGCATATTTGAATTACTAGTAAGTCCCTAGTACAGTGCACTATGTGTGCCCGGGCCTTTTAAATCAAATGCTACTAGAGGACATGCAGCTTTGATTGTGCCACCCACATGAGTAGCCCTGCAAACATGTCTCAGACCTACCACTGCAGTGCCTGTATGTGTAGTTTTAAACTGTCATTTCGACCTGTCAAGTGCACCCACTTGCTAGACCTATACCCTCCCTTTTATTACATGTAAGACACCCCTAAAGTAGGCCCAAGGTAACCCTATGGGCAGGGTGCAGTGGAATTAAAAGGTAGAGCATGATAATCTATGTGTTACCTCCTCGTTTGACGCTTATACTATCATTGTAGATGTTATATAACATTATTTGGTGGTGAAATTAATAAAACAGATTTCAAACAAAAGGTAGGACATGTACTGTTGTGTTTTACATGTCCTGGTAGTGAAATACTGCTAATTTTGTTTTTCACTACAGCAAAGTCTATCTCTCCCAAACATTAGCATTGGAGCTGCCTTGTAATATTTTACAGGTGTATCTGCCAACTGGGAGCTGATAGAAAATTCGAGTTTGATGTCTCTGGGCTCACAATTTAAAGGTCTAAAAATGGCACTTTTAGAAAGTTGGCATTTTCTTACTTTAACCATTCTGTGCCTCTGCCTGTCTCTGAATACACGTCTTGGTTAGGATGACAGTATGGCTGTTTGTGCATTCACTCTAAACAGTCACACAAAGGGAGCTGAGGTGTGACTGCATATCCTGATGGCCCATCACCAGGCTGATGGGCCTTCCCGAGCTAGAGTGGTGGGGGAAGTTGACACTGACACCTGAATAGGGCTGTGTCTGTCCTCACACAAAGTCGTCTTCACCACCCTGTAGTGTATCTGGAGCCAGGGCAGGGAAAGGCAGGGTCTTGTGCACTACAAAGACTTTCCTTTGAAGTTTGTCTACTTCAAAGGCTGTAATGGATATAAGTACTGGTCTTCTTATACCATATACTCAGAACACTTCTGGTTTGAGGACATTCTGCCAGTAAGAAGAGCTGGATTGTCCTCAGGCGAGACTGCCACTTTGCTTTTTGCTTTGCGGGCCTGCTGCTGCTGCTTCTGTCCTGGGAGTGAAAGGACCGGACTTTGCTTTCTACATCCTGCTTCCAAGGTTCTGCAAGGGCTTGAGTTGAGCTTGCCTCCTGTTAAGAAGTCTCAGGGCCATCAACGACTGCACCTGGGCTCTTCTGCTGAGAGTCCTGTCTTGCCAAGTGGTGCCAAATCCAGTTCCTGGGACCTTGTAAGTGAGTTCTGCTGTAACAAGAAGAAAAATCTCTACCTTGACTACAAGCGTCGTTCGAAATTGGTCCCGCACTGCCAAAACTCGACACATCACTGCTGCCTGCAACGGAGCGTGGTTCCCGCTGAACGCATTGACCGCCGCTTACAACGCAGGCCCCAGATTTTCGTTGCAGTGCCCCTGAAGAACTGCCGCTGCGTGAGTCTCGAGCATCGCATCACCTCAATGCAGTAAGGAACTGAGGCTGCATGTCCTAAAACGGCACATCTCCTTCCCTGCAACAGTAAGGAACCGACGCATCACCTCCCCTGCCTAGCAGTAGGGAACCAACACCTCACCTCCCCTGTAGCAGTAAGGAACCGACACATCACCTGCTTTTTCAGCACCTCATCTCCACATGCGCCACGCATCGTCTTTGATTTTTGATGCTTCTAAGGTACTTTGTCCTGATCAAGTGCAACCATTGATTTTTAAGAACTGAACTTTATTACATTTTTGAAAATTCATATCTTGACTTGTGTATGTTTGCTTTTTGTCGTTTTGGTCTTGTTTTATTCAGATTAATATTGGCTATTGTTCTAATATTGGTGTGGAGTCCTTTTGTAGTGTCTTCACTGTGCTACTGTGTGTGTATGTACAAATAATTTACACATTGCCTCTGGGATAAGCCTGACTGCTCTATGTCAAGCTACCAAGGGAGTGAGTAGGGGTTATCTTGGGTGTGTATTCTACTTACCCTGACTAGAGTGAAGGTCCCTACTTGGACAGGGTGCAAACCACTGCCAACTAGAGACCCCATTTCTAACACTGGTGTTCAGCGGTGAGGATAGGACTTGTATTTGTATATTGCATACAGTGATTGGTGTGCACTACTTACATATCACAGACCTTTACATCCCAACATACTTTTTTTGCTTTTCTCTTTTTGCAGCTTTTAAGTTTTCACAATCATGTCTCAGTCTGGTGAGCCATCCGCTGTAGCTTCAGATTAGGTGTTTGAGCAGGAGAAGTTGGAAACCTATACAGTGCCTCAGCTCAAACATTTCTGCAAAGAGCTCAAATGTCCTTTTAAAGGCCTCACTAGTAAGGAGGAGCAGCAAAAGGCGCTGAGGGCTTGGTTGGCAGCCAGGGAGGCTGGTGAGCACACAGAAGATGGGAATGATAATGTGGATATGGAGGAACAAAGCCTGCATGGTGATTTGTGGATCAGAATTTGACTGTGGGGAGAGCACCCTCCAGGGCCAGTAACAGTGTGTTCTCCAAAGGTCTGTCCCCAAAGGAGCTGAAGGGCTGTCGGAAAGCTAGGAAGCACAAGTTGGAGCTGGAAATGCTCAAACTGGAGCACGAGACGGAGCTAGCTAAACTCAAAAGAGAGGCAGAAAAATATAAGTTGCCATGGAAGAGCGAACAATGATGTTAGCTCAAGAGCTGAGCTTGAAGGAGCTAGATTTAAAGGCCAAGTCCAGTACAAATGGTGGCAACAATTCTTAAAGTGCAGTCTGAAGAAAAAGTGCACACACCCAAGAACCTAGGGAAAAGAGTACACCAGTCTGGATGACATACATAGGTGTTTCCAGGGTTAAAAGTCAGTTCTCCACATGAACAGGGTCCCTGAGAGAGATTGGGGGGGAGAGGCAGGTCTGTGGAACTACTTCACAGTGGAGGGGAGGGACACATTGTTGACACTAGGAACAACAAGTTAGCTTACCTACCCTGTCATGAAGGATGCCCTAATCACTAGGTATGGTTTTACCCCAGACAGTTACAGGGACAAGTTTAGGAAAGTTACCAATTTGAATCTCCGACCTGGCTTGAGTGTGTTGATTCTTTTTGCAGAGCACTGGATGGTTGGGTGAAGGGCAGTAAGGTAACCGATTAGCAAAGGCTGTATAATTTGTTTGTATGAGAGCACTTGTCTACTGTTTGTTTTCCAGAGCTGTACCAGCACTTGATTGACAGTTAACTTACTGACCACAGGAAACTTGCTCAGCAGGCAGACCGCTGGATGAGTACCAGGGTCCACAAGAAGTTGTATGTGGGAGACTCAGCCAAAGGTGGGCAAGGGTCCCCAACAGAAGAAGGAGGGAGGGACAAAAATAATAAGAGTAAGGAGTTCTCAAAAGGGCCCCAAACATGTTCCCAGGTTAAGGATTCCCAGCTCCTTGTTGAGAAGAAGAATTGGTACCCGCCAGGAAAGCCTGGTGGGAAGGGACCCCTGAAGTGTTTTGACTGTAGCCTGGAAGGACACTTTAGTGTGAGTCCCAAGTGTCCCAAGCCGGCACAGCCACCCACCGGTGTGCAGTCACAGGGGATAGTGAGTTAGTGGTGGGGAGCCAGCTGAGATGACCCTAGTCTCCCTGGGTGAAGTTGAGGTGGTCCAGAGAAACCTCATGCCTGATAACACTAAGAAGTACAGGCAGTGGGTGAATATCAATGGGAGGTGGGGGGAGGCTCTGAGAGACACAGGAGCCAGTATTACAACTGTCCGCTGTCATCTGGTGTCTGAAGAGCAGGTAGTCCCTAATGTGTCCCACCAAGTTGTTGCTTTAGACAACAGTGAGCGCCAGGTAAGGTAGCTCAGGTTCCCTTTGAATGGGGGGGATCTAAGGTTCTTTGAGGGTAGCTGTGAGTCCATCCATGCCTATTGACTGTCTGGTGGGCAACGATCTGGAACATATCGCCCGGAAGGAGGTGGAGTTCAAGTCGCACTTGGAGATATTGGGATTGCCGGAGTGGGCGTGCCTGACCACACAGTCCATGGTGGCCAGAGAGGGTGATCAGAAGGACCTGGAGCCTGCAACAGTGGCCCAAGTGCCTGCCAGAAAGAGAAGGGGCACGGGAAAACCTCTCCTAAAATTTCCACAGTCCGAGAGGAGGCGAACCTGAGGGGGACGTCCCGGAACCTACAGGGGAAGATGTGGCTGAACTGGGGTACCTGCCTGGCTGACCCATTGGCAGCAGGAAGGAGGCCTCACCAGGGATGAATTCTGCGCAGCGCAGAAAGAGTGCCCCACTCTTGTGCGATTTCGGAAACAGGCAGAGGAAAAGCCAGGTGGTAATGCCGCAGGATCTCTCCTGATTTATTGGGAGAATGATCTCCTGCATAGTGAGCCAAAGGTTACTGAGCCTGGGGCAGCCCATGTGCTGGTGGTACCCCAGTGCTTCAGAAACTTCCTACTGGGCTTGGCTCATGATGTGCCTCTGGCAGGTAATTTGGGGCAACACAAGACCTTTGAGAGGCTTGCCACCCACTTTTACTGGCCCCAAATGAGGAAGAACTCAGATGCGTTCTGTAGGTCTTGTCAAGCCTGCCAGGTAAGTGGCAAGAGTGGTGGGAGATCTAAGGCTCCCCTGCAACCATTCCCTGTCGTGAGCACCCCTTTTGAGCGGGTGGGCATTGACATTGTGGGGCCTCTGGACCCCAAGACAGCCATGGGCAACAGGTTCGTCCTGGTCTTGGTGGACCATGCCACCTGGTACCCGGAAGCTATCCCTCTGAGGACAGTGACGGCGCCCTTCGTGGCCCGGGCACTGATGGGAATCTTAACCAGCGTGGGTTCCCCCAAGGAGGTGGTATCTGATCGGGCTACCAACTTCATGTCTCTGTACATGAAGGCCATGTGGAAGGCATGTGGAGTGAACTACAAATTCACCACCCTTAAAGCAATGGGTTGGTTGAAAGATTCAACCGTACCCTGAAGGGCATGATTATGGGTCTGTCAGAACCCACAAGGTGTAAGTGGGACGTCTATTTGCCTACAGGGAGGTACAGAGAGAGAGAGAAAAAACCAAATACACACAGTTTACACATTGCCTCTGGGATAAGCCTGACTGCTCTGTGCCAAACTTCCAAAGGGTTGAGCGGTGTAATCTACTTACCCTGACTAGAGTGAGGGTGCCCACTTGGACAGGGTGCAAACCACTGCCAACTAGAGACCCCATTGCTAACAGGTTGTTTAGCCCTATGTTTCAGAACCTGAACATCTTCGTAGTAAATTCTGGTTCTTTACATGAAGTGCTCGCCCATAAATGACTTCACTGATTCCTCACTAGGACCTGTACTAGACTTAAGACCCCAACTAAGGCACATCACACCATCCAGTATGAGAATAGTCCTATTGTTTAAAAAAATATTGGGTTTATCAGATAATCATGGCAACTTGTTAATGTTTTTTTTGAGTTCGTATCAGAACAGTCAGTTTCTAGATAATTGTGCAATGCATTTTCATGGGTTTTCAGAAGATAAATGTTTCCTAAGGCTATTGGTAGAGTCATCTGTTCACAAGTATACTCTGTATAATTTATTTCTCCAAAAATTATATCTTCAGTTGGCCACCTTCTGTTTGCGGGGATTGATGTGGGATCTGATTCATAGATTTGGAACCTTCAAGTGGATCAAAAACTTACTTTGCATCTGAAAACCCTTGGGGCCTGATTAATAAAGCTTTTTCTATGCGTGGGTCTGTCTTACTCCGGCTTAAGTTGAGCTTCAGTTGAATATCCAGGCCTGAGTCAAAAAGCAGTTTCTATAAATATATGTATTGAGTAAGAATGGCTCATTCGTGGAAAGTGCTCGCAGACCATGCATTGTGATTTGGGCCTGTATGTTTAGGTTTAACTATCATCCAAGACATGAGTAAGAGCCAACTACTCATGGGAAAAGGTTTGTGAATCTGACCTATGGTACATGCATGCTGGCCTTAAAGCCACCATTTGTGTCCAACTATAGCTGTGAATTGGAATTGGGGTGAAAACTATTAATACGGTGGGAAAGCCACACTGGTACTTGTAAGGCTAGTAAATTAATAAAAGTTATTTAACTGCTAATTAAAGTAGGGATACATCATGCTACTGTAATGATGTTAAAAATAACAAAAAGGCTTTCTGAAAAATGAGGCCTGGAGGCTGACCCAAAATGGCGAGTCTTTTGTCTGAACTAACCATGCCAAGGGCCCATATGGAAGTTAAGGCTCTTGTTGTTCCCACCTTAGACTTCTATAGTTATTAATGGAGAAGGACTGAAGACCGAAATGTGTCGGTTCCGACTGAGGGAGGTGCTGCGGGTCCAGAAAACCTAGTGTGATGACTCCTTCAAGCCAACTTCATGGGAGGACCTGCAGTGCCCCGGCTCCTCATATTCCTTTCCCTTTGCTCCCCTCCCATGCCCAGTAGGGCTGCCCCTTATGACTATCACCCTGCTCCCCCAAACCACAAAAGGGCACAAAGAACGGGAGACCTGACCACAGTACCACAAGAGTCTAGACATCATACTTGTGTGGCAGCGGAGCAACAGGGTTGTGATCTGTGCTGCAGAAATGCCTCCACTTGTCAAAAAAATGTGGCATGATACACAGGGAAGTTGGCCTCCACCCAAAAGAGTTTTGGCATGGTATGCCAGGCCGAAGGGTGCCTAAAGGCGGCACTCCAAATACAACGGCAGTTGCAAATTTGGAGGTTGGAAGGTAAATTTACCACAATTGAGGATACTTTGACGGCATCTGAAATAAATGTCAACTTTCTAATCAAAAAGGAAATTCAGGACAGCACAGTTTCATGGTTGAGATAATAGATAGCCTGCAGTTTGGGAAGATACCCCACAATTTACCGTGAGCCACTGCTAACGAATTGGGGTAAGAGAAATACAAGGTTAAGACAGGTGTAAAAATGGACCCACAATGCTGCTCAAGGTGGTGAAAACAGAAGAGAAGGACAGGCTCCTTGTGCTGTTGAAGGAAAGAAGGAGTTTGCTACATCACATTTCGCCTACCCATGTTTTCACAGACAAAACATGCACTCAAACCAAAGAAAGAAATCACTGAAAATAAAGAGCAAATTCACACGGCTAGGAGTCGTGCAGGGCAAGGTTTTCCCATTAAAATGGACATTGCCATTTTTTTGGGGCCTCTAAGCAGTGTATAACCTTTTGGAATATTGAAAGGAGAAGCCAAATGGATGAGAGGCAGTTTGAAATATAGGGAGCCTGTGAAGGGAAGACTGGAGGAGAGTTTGGTAGAAGAAGTATTGTTATGATGATGGCCTGGTCATAGTCCAATCCTTTATTCGATCAAATACAAAATGATCATAAAAGTACAAGATAAAAAACCTATTTTCAATATTCATTATCAATTTAATCAATAAAATAGTTCACTGCATTCATAATTAAAAATTAAAACAGTCAATGCTTTTTCATATTTTAAAACCAGTCATCACCCTATCAGATCTCCAATGGTCTAAAATAATTATCAAGTGGCAAACCCAGTGATTGATGATATCTCCCTCTTTTTTCTTTTTTTTCATGCAGGCCCATAGGAACGAAGCTAGCGAAAAACATATCAAGGGGTCAGATAAGATTTTTAAAAAATATAATGCTACCCGGCATTGATTAAAATTCATTTTCCTTAATAGCGGTTTTAGGTAGTCATTCCTTTCCTTCTCATATAGGCTGCAGAATAAAACTAAATGCAAATCAGTTTGGTTTGACAGTTTGTCACATGGGCACAAAATTAGATCAGCATGTTTATATGTTTTATCAGGGTAACCTAACATGAGTGGAATCATGTTCAGTCGAAACCTCAGAAGTATAAATCTATGTTGTGCGTTAGTGACATCTGCCAAATAAAAAAATCCTCTCTCTGTGACTGGGGAGTTTGAGCGAAAGGTTACAACTGCGTCCTTCTCTCTATGGTGTTCCCTTCTCACATAATCCACCATCTTCAGAAACATGCTTTTAATCTTTTGCTTTGAAACCTTTCTGCATGAAGATGGATCCTTAAACAGTTGAGAGAGGCCAATTTTTATTCAAGAGTGTTTCTACATAACCCAACCATCTGGACATCCTGCAATTATCCATGTTCAAACAATTCTTTATTATTGTTTGCGTCAGCGGCACTGTATCCCTCCGCCAGATTGAGTGCCACAGGAGGATGGGGGCCAGTTGTATTGTATCTGAGATGTGAGGGAGGCCCAGTTCTAAGTGTAAAATATCGTTAGAGGCTGAAACGGGGAGGCCCACTAAGGATTTAAAAAACTTATTTTCAATAGTTTGAAGTGCGCCCGTATCTACTGTGCCCCACACTCCAGCCCCATAGGTTACTGCTGCCTTAACTTTGGCCTGATAAATATTTCTTATCGGTAAGAGAGGTCTAGCACCTAATTTTTTAGCAAATGATTTTACAGCAGAAAGGCTTCTTTCCATTACACCCTTTCTTCCTTCCACTAACCTTGACCACGATAAGTCCTTGTCAAAGAGAACCCCCAAATAGGGGAAGGAGTTAACCACCTCTATTCTCTCCTTCTCCACATGTAAGTAGGGAGTTCTATCTCTTTTCCTTGCTCCCACTATAACTGCAAAGGACTTAGTGTGATTTACCCTCAGATCTATTGAGTCCATGAAGGATACATACAAGGATATCAGGTGTTGAAGACCGCACACCGTCCTGGCGATCAACACCGCATCATCTGCATATGCCAGAATAGGTAGGAGTTGCGAGTTAAATATGGGAATGTCTCTTGTAATCTTCGTGAGAGCATTTTCTACTCCATTTGTATATATGGAGAAGAGAAATGGAGCAAGGACGCATCCCTGCCTTACTCCTCTGGCGATTTTAAATGAGCCTGTACAATCCCCATTTTTAGTGTATCTGACCGAGGCCGTAGCATTGGAGTACAGCTGTCTAATAAAATGTAATATGGCTGGGTCAACCCCCATTTCCCCCATTATAGTCCATAGCTTTTCATGGACCACACAGTCGAATGCTGCCGAGAAGTCCATGAAAGCCATGTATATTTTCCCCTCCTTCATCCTGGTATATTTTTCTGTTATAAGTGCCAGATTCAAGCACTGGTCTATGGTGCCCCTTCCCTGCTGGAATCCATATTGGGCCTGGATTAAGATGTTGTTTTCCTTGGCCCATCCCTCTAACTTAGAAAGGAGGAGCCGGCCCATGAGTTTTGCTGTCGTGTCCAGCAGGGAAATTGGCCTGTAGTTTTTTGGATCGGCCCTGTCCCCTTTTTTATAAATAGGGACGATGACACCTGCGGACCAGGACTGTGGGGGACCTACTCGGACTATACTATTCATAACATTCGTTAGTAGGGGTGCCCATAACTCTGGTGTTCCTTGAAAAAAGTCTATTGGGACACCATTCGGTCCTGGGGCCTTACCTGAACTGCACGACATCAAGCTTTTCCTTACTTCCATGAGTGAGAAGGAAAGGGGAGCCTGATGGCTTGTTTCTATATTGACAGGTGATGTTTGGAGATCTCTACTTAAGGCAAAGATGTTCTCAAAATGGTCATATTATTGGTCTCCTTATCATCTCCCCTATAAAAATATAGTACTTTGGTTGAGGTTCTGTTGCGCTTAAACAAATGAAAGGAGTTTATATTAATTGCTGAAGAATTTCCATTGGGAGGGTATCAAGGTTCTCTTTGATAATAGTTGTGGATGTGTTTGTTAAAGAGGCGGTAGCATGTAGAAAGGGGTGTATGCCTCTTAACAAACTTGAGTTTTTGTGGAGGAATCTACTTTACTGGCAGAAGAAAGGACAGTCTGCACCAGTAACCTCTTTCATTAATGGTGTATAGTGGCTGATGTAATGTCGTGAGAATCTGTGCGCTAGGACCCTTGCAGTTCTGGGCTGACTCAATAGAGGAATTACTTAACTTGCTGGAAGGTGTTAAGGTGTGGTTATTAACGGTGATGTAATCAGAGTGCAGTGTTTTATCATATGCTGAGGAATAAAGACATCTGTTACAGAGCTCCATGTGTTGCGTATTCATTTGCATGTTCCCGGGCTGGGGATGACGCTACAACTGGCGACGAGGATGGGATACAACGTGCTCCGAAGAAACGAGACTGCTTGCCCGGAGAGTTTTCAACAATACAGCAAACTGCTCGTGCATGCCACTTCCACCCAAATCGATAAGAAGCCGTTTGAAGTTGATGTATATGGAGTAAAAACACTGCTCTAGCCCAGACACTGCCGTTGAAGAAATTGAAGGCCCTACGAAGGAGCTTCTTCGAAAGCCCACCAGAAACCCATTGGTAAGGTTAAAAGAAGAGATACTCCGCCATAAAACAGAGCCAATATCCATGCAAAGTAAATGATAGAGGCAGTGATAACCAGGTATGAAAGTACAACTGTACTTACCAGCTCGAGTGAGGGAAGTGACACACGGCCTTGATTTGGGTGTGACGCACCAGGCCCGTTTGAGAGGCCGATGCGTGCATAGCGGCAAGTGGCATCCAGCGCAATGCAAGCCATCGTAATAGTGAATATTTTCAATGGCTGCAGAAGGGAGCCCGAGGTTCGATGCAGCTGTGTTTCTGAAACCACCACCGTTCAATTCCGCCAAGAAGCAGAATATTGGCACCAGGTCAGGTGGACTGCAAGGATTGAGACGTTCAATGACTTCATAGATGCCCTAGAAGAAGTAGATGATAAGAAACCTATTTAAAGAAACTTGCCGGGGACGGAGTAAAAGAAGTGCTGGAGAAAATCTCTCAGACTGGTGCAATATCGTACCGTCAGATCAAAGAAGCATTGGGTACCAAGTTCAATCCGATGCCGAAGGTCGAGTATGAAAGGTACATTTTCAATCAAGCGAGCCAGCAGGCTGGTGAAATGATGGATGAGTTTGTGGAAAGACTTGATGTGCTTATCAAACATTGTAAGTTTAGTGAATATAATGATGAAGAAGCCATATGCCTCAGAGTCATTGGTGGCTGTCTTTCCGACTCTTTCAAAAGATGTATGTTGAGAGAGATGCTCAGTTTAGAAAAAGTACTAATGGTTGCAAGGGTCAATGAAAGAACAGATCGACAAGCTGTTGATATAGAAGCTGGAAGAGCAAAAAATGAATACGCGTTGGTCATGAAAAGCAAGCACGAGGTAGAGACACACAAGTTGACATCTACAAAGAAGAAAAAGTTGTGTTTCTGATGTGGGTTTTTATTTCCCCATGAAGGCAAATGTCCAGCCATAGGACAGATGTGCGAAAGGTTACGGGAAAGAAAACCACTTTATAACGGTTTGCAAAGCGAAAGAGAAACCAAATACATCACTGCAAGAAGAGAAAATGGAACGCCAGAAGGTTCCAGAAGCATTCTCATCACGCCCACAAGGCCAAAAAGCAACATCTGTTATGACAAGTAGAAACCAGACATAGTCAATCATCATCAAGTTCCTCCTACAAAGGCTCTTCAATGTCATTATCAAGCGCCAGTGAAGAAGATGGCTGTGTGGTGATGGTATCGACCAAGGAACAACAGGCACATGTAGGTTTGGCTGCTTGCAAGGAAGAACAAAAGTCAAAGGCAAACCAACAACCAAAACAGCCAAATTCATTTGGACACTGCCCCAAGATTGCAATAAAGGTCAGCGGTTGCCTCATAACCTTTAAAATAGACAGTGGTGCGTTGTTTAACATCATGCCAGTCAAAGTTCAATAGACTTTTCCTGTGCCATGCCTCAACTCGTCAAACTTGAAGGTATACACGTGGGCTGTTTGTAAACCATTGCAGAGTCAAGTGTCATTCCCAGCGACAATGCAACATAAAACATTATCCGTGCAAGCGCTAATTCACATTATTAAAGGAACTTCGTCCAGTGCATGCCTACTCAGTTTTGCCACTGCTACTGACACAGGACTGATAACTTAACCTGAAATTGTGAGTCAGTTTCCGTTGCTTTTATGGCCTAGGAAGGCTCAAGAAAATAAAAGTGAGACTTCACATTAATGAGGGCATTCGCCCTGTTGCTCAGCGGCACCGCAGAGTTGCTTTTCACTTGCAAGAAGTCGTTGAGAAAGAACTAAAAACGCTGTTGAAGCATGTCATCATTGAGCGCTCCACCTGTCCTACGCCATGGGTTTCGCCCATAGTGCTGGTGCAAAAAAGTACCGTGGCGGTGTAGTGCGCATCTGTGTTGACATGTGCCAGGCCAACAAAGCAATTGAGAGAGAAAGACATCCTGGTCCACACATAGCGGACGCGAACAAGCAACTGAATGGTGCCAAAGTCTTCTCCCATCTTGACCTGCACAAGGATTCCATCAACTCGAGTTGGATGAGAATTGTAGATACATCACTACTTTTTTTGACTCATGTTGGTTTGTTCAGATACAAAAGGTTGAGTTTTGGAGTGTCGTCAGCTGCAGAAATATTTCAGGATGTTATACGTAGAATAATTCAACCTGACACACATGCTTTTAATTACAGTGATAGCATACTAGTATTTGGAGCAAAGCAAAAGGAGCATGACAAAGCTCTTCCACAAGTGCGCCAGTTACTTGCTGATGCAGGTTCACTCTGAATGCATCAAAGTGTGAGTCACACAAGACCAAACTTAAATTTTTTGAGCACATATTCTCTGATGGGGGAAGGACTCCTGACCCAGTTAAAGTGCAAGCACAATCAGCTATTTGCCCCCACAAGATGTGACCATGCTGCAATCCTTCTTAAGCATTGCCAGTTATTGCTCAAGGTACATTTGTGATTTTGCTTCTGTGGATGCCCCATTGAGAGACTTGATAAAACGAAAATGTCCCTTTTCAGTGGTCTGCTGAATTGGATCATTGCTTCAAAAAAATAAAACCTGCGATGAGAATACAACCAAGATGGTATATTTTGACCTCAAGTTACATTCTGAGATCACAGTAGATGCGAGCCTGGTGGGGCTGGGGGCAATCCTTGCTCAACATAATGGTCATCCGAATGTTCAGAGACACATTGTGGCCCATGCCAGTCGAAGCCTGTCTGAGACAGAACGTGCCTATTTTCAGTCCGAGTAGGAGAGTCTGGCTGTAGTGTGGGCCTGCAAACATGATATGTGTTTCTATATTGAAAACATTTCACCGTCATTATAGACCACCAAACTCTGCTCACTATTTTTGGAAACCCAAATACCAAGATGCCCCCTCGCATTGAGAGGTAGGGGTTGAGACTGCAAGAGTATGACTATTCAATTGTACACAACCCGGGTAAAGATCATAACCCTGCTGATTACTTTTCACGAGTACCACTACATCATCACAGTTCAACATTCAAAATGGCTGAGGAGTACATTAACTTCTTTGTGAGGTTCTGCACACCAGCAGCCCTATCCATTGAACAGATTATTGCTGCTACTAATGCCGGTAAGAACATGCTTATCCACAAAGACATCATTTCAACTCAGTCGTTGAAAAAGAGGGCTCAACCTTTTGCTGACTATGTTGAATTTCAAAAATTCAAAAATGTACAGGATGAACTGTGCATGATCAAGGCAGGTGTTTTATTGAGAGGCTTGAAAGTCATCATACCTAAGACCCTAAGACAGCAAGTATTTAAACTAGCCCATGAAGGACCTTGCGGCTTTGTAGCCACCAAAAGAGTCCTAAGAGACCATGTGTGGTTCCTGCGCATAGACGAGTGAGTTAAGAGGTAACTGAAAGAGTGCCAACTTAGCACCTGCATTTCTCCACAGTGGCGCAGCGTGGGGTATCCCCACCATTTTCAAATCTGACAATGGTCCGCTGTTCAGTAGCAAAGAATTCAAAGAGTGTCTAGTCAGACTAATTGTCAAGCATCAAAAGAGTACACCTCTGTGGCCCCAAGCCAATAGTGTTGAGGAACAATTCATGGGTTCCCTCAAAAGGGTAATTCAACGAGCATCGATTGAGGGGATTAAGTTAAACCAGGCCTTGTGTCAAGACCGCCAAGCTTATTGTTCAACTCCTCACTGCACAACTGGTGACAGTCCTGCCATCTTGCTATTTAGAAGAGCCATCGGAACCAAACTGCCACAGTGGACAGTAGACCGATCATTGAATGCTGATAAGGTTCGTGTCACAGACACTTCTTGAAAGTGCAAAATGAAAACCTATGCCGATCGGCGTCGATGAGCTCAGGAAACAGTCTTTGATGAAGGTGACTGGGTCCTGGTCGAGCTGAAGCGTAAGCGGAAAACAGACACTCCGTTTGAGGGTTGTGACGTGCAAAGGACACATGGTGACGGCGTGTAGGAAAGTAGGATCTGCTTCTTATGGTTACCCCACGTTTTGCTTGATGTTACACTGTTTTGACTAGTCTGACTGGGATCCTGCTGATCAGGACCCCAGCCTATCTGCTTTCTCCTTAAAATGATGTTATGCCATGTACTTTGGTACACTCCAGATTGGATACTGGGGTATCCTTATAAGTCCCTAGTATATGGTACCCATGTACCAAGGACATAGGTACCCCAGAGGCCTCCCATGGGCTGAAGCATGTATTATGCCACCCATGAGAGGCCATGCAAAATGGAACTACAGGTCTGCCATTGCAGCCTGTCTAAGCTGGTGCTTCCACCACTTACTTTAGATATAGGTTCACTATATCTATAGGTCACTACACTTAAAACTTCACCCCTATAGCAGGCCTTAACAATCCTGAAGGCAGGGTGCGGGGTTTTACGTTAGAGGGTGCCCCTGCATGAGCAGAGCCCCTCTGCAGCCTTCGGAGACCATTCTCCCGGGTTGCCTGTGACTCAGCCAGACATATAGGTATAGGTGCATTATAACCTCGCGGTAAATGCTATCTCGAAAACAGCTGAAATAAAACATGTCTTGTTTGGTATCAAACACCTTGGAATCGTACCTCCACACCGGTTACCGGTGTGGGAGGTATGATTCCACCCTTCTGAAGCGAGCTTCGTGGGGTCACTGGTCTTTCCGGTGCCAGCCTTCTCGACCCCGTCAGCATAAAATGGATGCTGCCGACCAGAGACACAATTCTGCCCTCCTGCTGCTGAGCCAAGCTCAAGCAGAAGAAGGCAGCACAATAGGCATCCTGTCACAGGGAGGTGTGACCACCTCCCAGACAGGATTTAGTATATTGGGGCTGGGTTGGTACACTTCCAAAGTGCCTGAAAGTCTGCACCTGGGGCACATTTGGTGTCCCTGTGCACAGTCCAGCTCAAACCAGTTCTGGGAGCCGTTGGCTCCTGCTCTGGCACGAATCTGGACAAAGGACATGGGAGTAACCTCCCCTCTGTCCTGACCCTCCCCTAGGAGGGTCCCCTGAATCTGTCCAACCCTCTCCTGTGGGTACATAAGGGCTTACCTGGCTGTAAGACTCTAGATTTTACATGGACAAGATTCTGCAACAAGAAACCACTGACCTTCGACCGTCTGGACACTCTGGACTTCGCTGCACTTCGACTGGGCCCGACTTTGTCTCCCTCTCCGTCCAAAGCATCGTATGTGCCCTTGCACCATACAGGCTCCGTGCAGGACCTGTGGAGCACTAAGGACAACTGAAGAATCTCCCTTGGGGTGAAGGAGTCACTCGCCTGCATTCGCAGGCACCGCAACGCAACTGACCGGTCTGCTGATCCTGAGCTCCTGCAGACTCCAAAGGCTCCAGCAACACAGGAGGTGGGTTCCGAAGTTCCTTGAGGTCGAGCTGCCCTCTCACCGAGTTTGAGGCCAGTATCCCTCGTGGGGACCGCATAACCCGAACCCCTGTGCACCGCGTACATTTGCATGTGCACATGCTTGTTGGAGATTCCCGAGCTTGTGCATTGGACTCCGTGTAGTCCTGACCCCGAGCAGTATTTCCACCAAAGAACTCCGGCCTCCTCGCACTGAGTGCTCCGTTGGCTGGTACTTTGTGATCTTGCTCGAGGTCCCCTCGCGACTCCTGGTCCTTCAAACTGTGGGTCCTCTTGAGGGTCATCTTGATTTCTATTGGGCTTCCCTGGTTGCTCCAGACGGGCCCTGACTCCCCATTGCTTGGTGAGTCCCCTGGACCTTGCTGGTCCACATCGTAACCTGCTTGAACTTCCTGCGTGGGTTGCTGTTGCCAAGGCTTGTTGGTGCTCCTGCCGGACACTGACCCCTCAGCACTCGACATCCTTCGTGGGACAGCTCACATCTGGCTCCTGGTTGTCCTCGACGTTTCTTGGACCTCGTGGCTGCAGAGTCGAGCATCCCTTCACACCTGAAGCACCCGACATCGGTGGGCATTCGTCTACCGAGCCCCTGGTCACCCTGAAGTGACCCAGACTCTGTCCCCTCTGCTTTCAGGTTCCTTCCATCACGAATCCATCCTTGGATTCCTACGGACACTTTCTTCCTTGACGGCAGCAGCTCTTCTTTGCAACCCTCCATTGAGAACGACAGCGGTTTCCGACACCACTCCAGGCCTATGCGCCCGGCTCCTCTGGGATAGGTAACTCGGATACTACGGTGTCCACGGGTGGGGTGGCTCTCCAACCTCCTAAGTCCCAAAGGGTTTCCTCGAAGTCCACCGAGAAGGGCCCTTAAACATTAAAATTGTAACTGCGACTTCCCTATAGAATTGTACGGAGCCCGCGGTCGTGTTAGCACACTGCACCCGTCCTCCGTGGGGTCCCTTTCTACTCACCTTGGGTGGTTCCTTGGGGTCCCAGCGATTCTACGTGTTCTAGACACTGTCTCAACTCCAGTCGTGGTTCTTATACCACTATTTTAGTATATTGTTTGGTCTCCCCCTGGAGCCCACTGTGTATTGTGCTACTTAGAACTGTTTCTTTGCTAAAGTATTGTGTGCTTTGTTTTGTATCACCGTGTAGAGGATACTAGAGAGTGTTATATAAATAAATACATATTTTTATAACTACTGTGTGGTTCTCCTTCCATTTAGTTAATACTAAAGGTGATATTCTGATAAAACAAGCTGCTTTACCTTCCTTCAAGATTAAGCCTGAAGGCTGCTCTCCACAGCTACCACTAGGATAGCTTTCTAAAGGTTATCTTTGACCTCATACATCATAAGGGTCGTTTGGACTGGTGCAAGGTGCCCACTTTAATTAGTGGACAGCATATACCAGTCCAACTTCTCACATTGGTGTGCAGCGGTTGGGATTCAAGCTTGCAACTGTTTTACCAGATAAATCTTTGTATTGATTAACTGAAAACCACTAAAGTACTATGTACATATAATACCAGCTTTAAATAAGTAAGTTCTACTGAACTTGGGGTTGGGTAGTCAAGAGTCTAGCGCACCCTTTCTCCAACCTTAGAGAGTTTAGTTTCCCACTAGGTTAGGTAGGTGCATACACCACACCACACTTAGTATGTCTCCTAAAGGAGAAGCCACCAGTGGCTCTCTGCCTTCTAGGTACAATGAGTTTACAGTCATAGAATTGAAAGCCATGTGTGTTTCTAGAAAGCTGAAGACAGGGAGAAATGCCAACACTCAACGTCTCATTGAGGTGTTACTGTTAGATGACCTTAGGAAGACCCCTGGGTCAGATGAACAGGAAAGAGTGGGTGGGGCAGGGAATGAAGACAGGTCAGGGGTGACACCTTCTATGACCTTGATTCAAACCCTGGCCAGGAGGAGCAAGATGATTCCCACCTGGACAACTCAGATCTTCAGAGAGATAGTGGAGAAGGCCAAAATGGCCCTCTCTTCACTCCTCCTGGAAGAGTGCAGAGTTTACCAAGGAGATCTAGATCTCCCTCTGCAGAGTCACATCACTCAGGACAGTATATAGGGACCTCTGTATCTAGCTAGAGAGACCATTCCTTAGACAGGGAGTATCAACTGCTTGAACTTGAGAAAGCTAGGTTTAGGCTCAGGCAAGAGCAGTTGACCCTAGACAAGGAATCCCTAGAAGTCCAGAGGGCTAGAAAGAAATTGGAACTAGAGTCCCATGGTGGCAGCAACAGTGTCCCTAGAGTTAAGGTACATTCTTTTGACAATGGAACCTGAGCAAGATTGTCCCTCCCTACCATGTTTGGGATGACATCCATAAATGGATAACTGCTTTAGAGAGGGCCTGTAAAGTTCAGAGGATCCCTCAAGAGCAGTGGGCAGCTATCTTGTGGCTCTCCTTTGCTGACAAAGGTAGAGATAAGCTCCTCACTGTTAGAGAAGAGGATGCTGACAATTACTCAGTACTGAAGAGTGCTCTCATTGATGGGTTTGGCTTAACCACTGAACAGTACAGGATTGAGTTCAGAGACACCCAGAAATCACAGACTCAGGACTGGGTCGACTTTGTAGATTGTGCTATTAAGGCTCTGGAAGGCTGGTTACTTGGCAGCAAAGTGAATGATTTCAAGGGATTGTACAATTTGATTATGAGGGAGCAGATCCTTAATAATTGCCAAAATCAGTTGTTGCATCAGTACCTGGTTGACTCTGATCTGACTTCTCCCCAAGAATTGGGAAAGAAGGCAGATAAGTGGGTCAGAACTAGGGTGAAGCAGTAAAACCAGAACTCTGGTGGTGACCAGAAGAAGCAAGACTCTAAAACTCAAGATAAGGGTGGGGACAAGGGTAAAGATCAACAGTCTTCATCAGGGCCCCAAAAACCTGCTTCTGGGGGGGGGGGGGGAGTCACAATCTAAGAAGGGAAAAGGCAAAAGGAAACCTTGGTGTTACTTATGTAAAGAAAAGACCCATTGGACAAAAGATGCCAGTTGTCCAAAGGACAAGGATTCAACTCCAACCACCACTGCCCCTAAGGCAACTGCTCCCCCTAGTACAGTTTCAAGTGGTGGTACAGGGAACAAGGGATTAATAGGGTAAAACTTGGGCTCTGAGGTGGGTTCTGGCCTAGTCAGAACTCCAGCTCAGGCTGTGCTTGTCTGTGATGGTGGCATGGATGTTGCCACCTTATTTGTGAGTCCCAGTCACCTGGGCAAATACAGACAACAGCCTTTGATTAATAGTAAGGAGGCCATGGCATACAGGGACACAGGTGCAAGTAGCACTATGGTGACAAAAGATCTTGTGGACCCTGAACAGATCATACTTGGTGAGATGTACCAAGTGACCAATGCTAACAATGACAGGACTGATCATTCCTTGGCAGTTGTTAATTTCAGCTGGGGAGGGGCAACTGGCCCAAAGAAGCTTGTGGTTAGCTGTTACCTCCCTGTGGAATGCTTGTTGTGCAATGATTTGGAAACTTCAGCCTCGGCTGAAGTGGAACTCAGGACACATGCAGCAATGTTGGGCATCTCTGCAGATGTGTTTGCTGTGACTAGGTCACAGGCCAAACAGATGTCTACTGAACAGGCCCTGGATTCTGAAAAGATGGACCAGGTGGCTTCCAAGAGAAGGAGCAGGAGGGGTACGTCTGTGTCTTCCCCAGGCTCAGACAGAGGATCAATCTCCTGAGGGAGATGACCCCAGTCCCTGTGAAGGAACTGTCCCAGATGAGCTGGAACCTGACCAGGTTGAGTTCTTGGGGACAGGGGGCCCTTCCAGGGCAGAGCTGAGCCAGGAGCAGAAAACCTGCCCCTCTCTTGAACCCCTCAGACAGCAAGCTGCTGCTGAGGCTGCTGGGAGTATCAGTGGGTCCCACATGATCTATTGGGATGAGGGACTCCTTTACTCAGAGACCCCAAGCCTGGTGCCACCAGGAGGTTGGTCATACCTCTGAAGTTTAGGGGCTTCCTAATCACCCTGGCACATGATATCCCCTTAGCAGGTCACCTAAGCCAAAGTCAGACTTGGGACAGGCTTGTCCCTCACTTTCACTGGCCTCACATTTCAGAGGACACCAAGGAGTTTTGTCGCTCCTGTACCACCTGTCAAGCCAGTGGTAAGTCAGGTGGTACCACAAAGGCCCCCCTAATGCCACTACCTGTGGTGGGGGTTCCCTTTGAGAGGGTTGGGATTGACATAATTGGTCCCATGAACCCTCCAACTGCATCTGGGCACAGTTACATTCTAGTGGTGGTGGACCATGCCACTAGGTATCCAGAGGCTATACCCCTTAGAACCACCACAGCTCCTATGGTGGCCAGGGCCCTCCTGGGAATTTTTTCCAGAGTGGGTTTCCCTAAGGAGGTCTTAACTGACAGAGGTGCAAACTTCATGTCTAGTTACATAACTGCAATGTGGAAGGAGTGTGGAGTGAATTACAAATTCACCACACCCTATCACCCACAATGCAATGGGTTGGTTGAGAGATTCAACAAAACCCTAAAGGGCATGATCATGGGCCTCCCAGAAAAGCTTAGGCAAAAATGGGATGTCCTGTTGCCCTGCCTTCTCTTTACCTACAGAGAGGTCCCACAAAAGGGGGTTGGCTACAGCCCTTTTGAACTTTTGTTTGGGCATCCAGTTAGGGGTCCCTTGTGTCTAGTGAAGGAGGGATGGGAGTTACCTCTCAAACCCCCCAAACAGGACATAGTGGACTATGTACCTGGTCTCCGCTCCAGGATGGCTGAGTACATGAAGAAGGCTAGCAAAAACCTTGAGGCAAGTTAAGAAATGCAAAAAGCTTGGCATGACCAAAAGGCTGTACTGACTGTCTCAGACCTGCTCTATTAGTTGTCTGGACTCCTATGGACGTCCACCATATATTTTCTCAGGCACACAATATTGTGTGACGCAGCAGTGGATCAATATCTCCCATCTGCCATCAAGTGTCTGAAATCACTACTTTTAAACCACGTGTTCTGTACTGTATCTACTGGTGTAACCCCTACAAACATCACCAGGAAAGGGGTGAAAAGTGGGAACAAAGAAGGCAGTGCCTCACGGGGAGTAACACCATGGGAGTTTACAGACTGATACTCGCCTATATCCTCAGGTTCTCATCATTAGCAACTGCCAACTTTTTAAAACAAAATAAAGAGTGAGGAGAAAAGAAAGAGTGCAAAAACTGTGTATATTCAGTGCACAATACGTGAACCCTATATAGGAAACCGGGGTCTAACGTAGGAACACCCAGTATACCTGAGTCTAAAACCGAGCTAGACAACCACTAGCTGAACTACTTTATTTCTTTGCTGTGTGTCTGCTCTATTAAAACCAACATGTTTCATTGCCCATAGAAATTTGCGGCAACTTCATCAGGAGTAGGGTCAGCGTCCTCACTGCACCACTTTCCTCTGTTTGTCAAACCGTAAGGTTGCCAAACTTCGGCATACCTGCAACCTCATAAAAACTTCTTCTAACCCTGTGTGTGTGTACTAGTCCACAGACACAGCGTCCGTCTCAGTCGCTGCTCTCAGTCAGTCGAGACTCCTCGGGTTACCGGCCACCGCTCAGCACCTCGCTGGGCAATGAAACATGTTGGTTTTAATAGAGCAGACACACAGCAAAGAAATAAAGTAGTTCAGCTAGTGGTTGTCTAGCTCGGTTTTAGACTCCGGTATACTGGGTGTTCTACGTTAGACCCCGGTTTCCTATATAGGGTTCACGTATTGTGCACTGAATATACACAGTTTTTGCACTCTTTCTTTTCTCCTCACTCTTTATTTTGTTTTAAAAGTTGGCAGTTGCTAATGATGAGAACCTGAGGATACAGGCGAGTATCAGTCTGTAAACTCCCATGGTGTTACTCCCGTGAGGCACTGCCTTCTTTGTTCCCACTTTTCACCCCTTTCCTGGTGATGTTTGTAGGGAGTCACACCAGTAGATACAGTACAGAACACGTGGTTTAAAAGTAGTGATTTCAGACACTTGATGGCAGATGGGAGATATTGATCCACTGCTGCGTCACACAATATTGTGTGCCTGAGAAAATATATGGTGGACGTCCATAGGAGTCCAGACCACTAATAGAGCAGGTCTTTGACTGTATTGAACTCTGTGAGTGGGGGGCGACCTGTTCTTTTTCACCCCCTTGGCTCCTAGTTGTGAATTGTACTGACTGTCTACCAGCCAGGACAGAAAGTATGGGTGTTGGAGCCTTTGGCCCCAGCAGCTCTCCAGGACAAGTGGAGTGGACCCCATACTATCATTGAGCAAAAAGGAGAGGTCACCTACTTGGTGGACCTTGGAACTCATAGGAGCCCCCACAGGGTGCTCCAAGTAAACAGGCTCAAACCCTATGTGGACAGGGCAGACATGGGCTTGCTCATGGCTACTGATGAGGGACAGGAGGAAGAGAGTGACCCACTCCCTGATCTCCTCTTACAGAACCCTGATGATGGCTCAGTTGATGGTGTAGCCTTGGCAGGCAGCCTCACCGAGCAACAGCAGATTGATTGTAGGAAGGTCCTCAATCAATACAGGCATATGTTCTCTTTGACTCCTAGTCAGACCACCTGGTGTACCCATGAAGTGGACACAGGTGAGAGCTTACCTGTTACAAATAAGATTTACAGGCAGCCTGACCATGTCAGAGATTGCATCAGGACTGAGGTCCAAAAGATGCTGGAATTGGGAGTGATTGAACCCTCAGATAGCCCTTGGGCTAGTCCAGTGGTCCTGGTACCCAAACCTCATACCCAGGGTAGTAAGAGAGAAATGAGGTTTTGTGTGGACTACAGGGGGCTCAATGCAGTCACTAGGACTGATGCTCACCCTATTCCCAGGGCAGATGAACTCAGACACTTTGGCCTCAGCCAAGTTCTTGAGCACATTTGACCTCACTGCTGGATATTGGCAAATCAGACTAGCTGAGAGTGTCAAACCAAAAACAGCATTTTCAACCCCTAGTGGGCATTTTCAATTTATTGTGATGCCCTTTGGTTTGAAGAATGCACCTGCCACATTCCAAAGGTTGGTGAATAAAGTCCTTACAGGCCTGGAAGCCTATAGTGCAGCATATCTAGATGATATAGCTGTCTTTAGCTCCACCTGGGAGGACCACCTGGTACACCTGAAGAATGTTTTGGAGGCTCTGCAGAAAGCAGGCCTCACTATCAAGGCCACCAAGTGCCAGATAGGGCAGAGTAAGGTTGTATACCTGGGCCACCTTGTGGTGGAGGCCAGGTTCAACCATTGCAGAGCAAAATCCAGACCATAATGGATTGGGTTGCTCCCACTACCCAGACTCAGGTCAGAGCTTTCTTGGGCCTGACTGGGTACTACAGGAGATTTGTTAAGGGTTATGGGTCCATAGTGACTCCCTTAAATGTTCTCACATCTAAGAGAATGCCCAAGAAAGTTTAGTGGACAGTTAGCTGTCAAAAGGCATTTGATGACCTCAAGAAGGCCATGTGCACTGCTCCCATTCTGCAAAGTCCTGACTATTCCAAACAATTCATTGTCCAAACAGATGCATCTGAGTTGGGGGTAGGGGCTGTGTTGTCACAACTTAATGCAGAGGGTCCGGATCAACCAGTAGCTTTTATTAGCAAAAGGTTGACCCCCAGAGAGAAACGTTGGTCAGCCATTGAGAGGAAAGCCTTTGCTGTGGTTTGGGCTCCGAGGAAGCTGAGGCCATACTTGTTTGGCACTCACTTCATTGTTCAGACAGACCATAAGCCCCTCTTATGGCTAAAACAGATGAAGGGTGAAAATCCCAAACTTTTGAGGTGGTCCATTTCCCTACAGGGGATGGACTATACAGTGGAACATAGACCTGGGAGTAACCATGCCAATGCAGATGGACTCTCCAGATATTTCCACTTAGAACATGAAGACTCAACTGGGCAAGGTTAGTCTCATCTCCTTACGTTTGGGGGGGGGGTTGTGTAGGAAAGTAAGATCTGCTTATGGTTACCCCCACTTTTTGCTTGATGTTACACTGTTTTGACTAGTCTGACTGGGATCCTGCTAATCAGGACTCCAGTCTATCTGCTTTCTCCTTAAATGTTATGCTGTGTACTTTGGTACACTCCAGATTGGATACTGGGGTACCCTTATAAGTCCCTAGTATCAGGTACCCAGGGCATAGGTACCCCAGATGCCTCCCATGGGCTGAAGCATGTATTATGCCACCCATGAGAGGCCATGCAAAATGGAACTACAGGTCTGCCATTGCAGCCTGTGTAAGCTGGTGCTTACACCACTTACTTTAGATATAGGTTCACTATATCTATAGGTCACTACACTTAAAACTTATAAGTCACCCCTACAGCAGGCCTTAACAATCCTGAAGGCAGGGTGCGGGATTTTACGTGAGAGGGTGCCCCTGCATGAGCAGAGCCCCTCTGCAGCCTTCGGAGACCATTCTCCCGGGTTGTCTGTGACTCAGCCAGACATATAGGTAGAGGTGCATTATAACCTTGCAGTAAATGCTATCTCGAAAACGGCTGAAATAAAACATGTCGAGTTTGGTATCAAAAACCTTGGAATCATACCTTCACACCGGTAACCGGTGTGAAAGGTATGATTCCACCCTTCTGAAGCGAGCTTCGTGGGGTCACTGGTCTTTCCAGTGCCAGCCTTCTCAGCACAAAATGGATGCTGCGGACCAGAGACACAATTCTGCCCTCCTGCTGCTGAGCCAAGCTTGAGCAGAGAAAGGCAGCACAATAGGCATCCTGTCACAGGGAGGTGTGACCACCTCCCAGACAGGATTTAGTGTATTGTGGCTGGGTGGGTGCACTTCCAAAGTGCCTGAAAGTCTGCACCTGGGGCACATTTGGTGTCCCTGTGCATAGTCCAGTTCAAACCAGTTCTGGGAGCCGTTGGCTCCTGCTCTGGCGCGAAACTGGATAAAGGACATGGGAGTAACCTCCCCTCTGTCCTGACCCTCCCCTAGGAGGGTCCCCTGAATCTGTCCAACCCTCTCCTGTGGGTACATAAGGGCTTACCTGGCTTTAAGACTCTAGATTTTACGTGGTCAAGATTCTGCAACAAGAAACCACTGACCTTCGACAGTCTGGCCACTCTGGACTTCGACTGGGCCCGACTTTGTCTCCCTCTCCGTCCAAAGCATCGCCTGTGCCCTTGCACCATACAGGCTCCGTGCAGGACCTGTGGAGCACTAAGGACAACTGAAGAATCTCCCTTGGGGTGAAGGAGTCACTCGCCTGCATTCGCAGGCACAGCAACGCAACTGACCGGTCTGCTGATCCTGAGCTCCTGCGGACTCCGAAGGCTCCAGCAACACAGGGGGTGGGTTCCGAAGTTCCTTGAGGTCGAGCTGCCCTCTCACTGAGTTTGAGGCCAGTATCCCACGTGGGGACCGCATAACCCGAACTCCTGTGCACCGCGTACATTTGCAAGTGCACATGCATTCCCGAGCTTCTGCATTGGACTCCGTGTAGTCCTGACCCCGAGCAGTATTTCCACCAAAGAACTCCGGCCTCCTCCCACCGAGTGCTCCGTGGGCTGGTACTTTGTGATCTTGCTCGAGGTCCCCTCGCGACTCCTGGTCCTTCGACCTGTGGGTCCTCTTGAGGGTCATCTTGATTTCTATTGGGCTTCCCTGGTTGCTCCAGACGTGCCCTGACTCACCATTGCTTGGTGAGTCCCCTGGACCTTGCTGGTCCACATTGTAACCTGCTTGACCTTCCTGTGTGGGTTGCTGTTGCCAAGGCTTGTTGGTGCTCCTGCCGGACACTGACCCCTCAGCACTCGTGGGACAGCTCGCATCTGGCTCCTGGTCGTACTCGACGTTTCCTGGACCTCGTGGCTGCAGAGTCGAGCATGCCTTCTTCGCACCTGAAGCACCCGACATCAGTGGGCATTCGTCTACCGAGCCCCTGGTCACCCTGAAGTGACCCAGACTCTGTCCCCTCTGCTTTCAGGTTCCTTCCATCACGAATCCATCCTTGGATTCCTACGGACACTTTCTTCCTTCCCGGCAGCAGCTCTTCTTTGCAACCCTCCATTGAGACCGACGGTGGTTTCCGACACCACTCCAGGCCTATGCGCCCGGCTCCTCTGGGATAGGTAACTCGGGTACTACGGTATCCACGGGTGGGGTGGCTATCCAACCTCCTAAGTCCCAAAGGGTTTCCTCGAAGTCCACCGAGGAGGGTCCTTAAACATTAAAATTGTAACCGCTACTTCCCCATAGAATTGTACGGAGCCCGCGGTCGTGTTAGCACACTGCACCCATCCTCCGTGGGCTCCCTTTCTACTCACCTTGGGTGGTTCCTTGGGGTCCTAGAGATTCTACGTGTTCTAGACACTGTCTCGACTCCAGTCGTGGTTCTTATACCACTATTTTAGTATATGGTTTGGACTCCCCTGGAGCCCACTGTGTATTGTGCTACTTACAACTGTTTCTTTGCTAAAGTATTGTGTGCTTTGTGTTGTATCCTCGTGTAGAGGATACTAGAGAGTGTTATATAAATAAATACATATTTTTATAACTTCTGTGTGGTTCTCCTTTCATTTAGTTAATACTAAAGGTGATATTCTGGTAAAACAAGCTGCTTTACATTCCTTCAAGATTAAGCCTGAAGGCTGCTCTCCACAGCTACCACTAGTATAGCTTTCTAAAGGTTATCTTTGACCTCATACATCATAAGGGTCGTTTGGACTGGTGCAAGGTGCCCACTTTAATTAGTGGACAGCATATACCAGACCAACTTCTCACACGGCGCATCACCCCAGACAGTCTTTCACATGGGACTCTTCCCGCTTAAAGCACCTACCTAAACGCTCATCAACTCCTGCAATTAAGAATGAGGTGATCCCGCCTAATAGTTTAGATCAAGCATCAGAACCTGTGCCATTGGTGTACCATCAGAGTGCGTCTCAACCACCACACGCCACTCAATCTGGCTGACTAGTGTGAGCGCCTCAATGACTTATTGAGGACATGAGATGTGACTTTGTACTTTTTATTTAACAAAGGAGGAGATGTAGTGTAGTGAGACTATGTGCGCTAGAACCCTTGCGGTTCTGAGCGGACTAAGTAGAGGAATTACATAACTTCCTGAAAGGTGTTAAGGTGTGGTTATTAACGGTTTTGACGTAGTCAGAGTGCAGTGCGTGATCGTATGCTGATGAATAAAGACGTCTGTTACAGAGCTCTGTGTGTGGTGTATTCATTAGCATGCTCCGGGGCTGATGGGGACTCTAGACATAACATTACATTGCCTTATGTGGAATGTCATATTTATAAAGCTTTTTCTGGGGAATTCTACATTTACTGGTGGGAATACTCAAAGAATCATAACCTTCATAAAACAAAGTTCAGGGAATCCATTGTTAGAGCAGACTTGTCTTCTAGGTATGAGTAAGAAAGAGGCAGTACACAATATCGCTGATTTATTGTAGGACTAATGCTACGTTAGTTATAAGTGCTGGCTATTGCTGTGAAATTTGCTTCAAGAATATTCATCAATCACGCTTGCTTATCCACCCATATCTTCTACTCAAAGACTTATTGTTGAGAAGATGTTTGAGCAAAGTAGCATTGCTATTGCTGAACACAGTCACTGACACCCTTTGCAAACTGGAATTTTCAATGAAGTACGGTTTTCACCTGCACAGATTCTACAATATTTGTGTTCCGACTTCTACGCAGAGACAGCTTGTGTTCATCTCTCTTAAGAAAGAAGTGAGGATACATGCTATTGAAACTAGGATTTGATCTTTTTGCACTTGCACCCCTTTCAAAGTTTTGAGTCTTAAGTCCTTGTACGTTTTCCTTATAGCACCTTGTCTGCACAAAATGAGCCTTCAAAAGTGATTAACAGATTTCATATTTATTTAATTTTGTTTTCATTGTGATTGAGTGTGATCACATCCATTCTAAGGAAGTAACATGACAGTTTACAATAAAAAAAACATTTTTTGACAGTGATCCAGACCGTGATAAAATACACATTTAAAATAAATCTAGGTGGAAAAATTAGTCTTGTGTCCGGAACAGCACGATTATACACTGAGAAAGGACCAAGTTGGATAGGGGATGCAGTTGCATACGAGGAACAATGCTTGATAATGCCCAAACTCTCAAACATTTGGTGTAAAATTGTTTTACAAACAGACAGACTAGAATCTAAGGCCCTTTGTCAAATCAACCATGTATACAGGAAGCATGTCCAGTGCCCTGCATTGCCCCATAAACTACAAACGTATATCCTGAACTGACTGTGTTGGCTCTAGATATTCAGTGCTGATCACAGAGAGAGATGTTGTGCTTCAAGCAGCATGTCTATTTCTGCATTTGAATAACTGCATTCTGCACAAGCTGATCCCTTATGGTCAAGCAACATTATAGATTAAAAATTAGTATTGGCTAAAAGAGAGATTGCCTTTCGCTGGGGCAATGCACTTCGTCCCACTAAAGCGACATGGCTCAAGAGTATGACATTGTGATTTGACCAGCAAAGTCTACACCGCATTACAACCTCCCTCGTCCCTCGTCCCGACCCAAAGACGTTTGACAACCCCTCTGTACTTAGGGGGTCATTACGAGGACGGGCGGATCGCCACCGCCCGTATGGCGGTGGCGATCCGCCCGCCATTCCCCTCCGCCCGCATGCCATTTCCCCCCCGCCACATTACGATGGCGGGTGGGAGCCCGGCGGACGGAAAGACCGTCCGCCGGTTTTCCGCCGGTCACACAGGTGACCGGGCGCAAAAGGGCACTAATATGGTGGCGGTGTCTGCGAAGACACCGCCATCCATATTAGAATGGATGCGGAGAGCAGCCTTTCCATGGCGGCAACGCCGCCATGGGAAAGGCATACGATCTCTCGCTATGTGGGGGCCCGTTGCGGGCCCCAGAGTGTTGAGGGGGTGGGGTGCACATGGGGGTACCTATGGTACCCCCTGCATTGGCATGGACAAGGTGGCAGGCACCGCGCGGTGCCTGTCACCTTGTGCATGCCAATGCACGACGTGCATTCCCAGCATTGTGGCGGGCGGTGCTGTGAACCCCGCCCGCCACAATGTTGGGAATAGGGGATGCCACCGTGGCGGTGGCATCCTAATACTCGCAGCGGGACCGCCGTTCCTATGGTGGACGGTCCCATTCACCGCTACGGTGGCGGGCGTACTTTGTCCGCCCGTCATCGTAATGTGCCCCTTATTTTCCTAATCTTGTTTCGGGCCCTCCAAGTGCATCCCCCATCACTGCTAACACCAGTTCCCTTTGCACCATCAGTCAAGACACTATTAACTAAGATTTACCTCCCCTCTTTTTTCTTCTATCCATTTCTCCGTTCCAATTGCTATTGTTTCAGTGAAGATCGTGCTGTTCCCGCTGCATTGAATGCGGAATCCACCATGTCGCTTTTTTGGTACTTACTGGTATTGGTGAAATGTTGAGTCCTGATTGAATTCCAAATACCGATGTATAGACATATAACACTTGGCCTACTTTTTTCTTTGTATTTTATCTGAAAATAATAAATAAAGTAAAAAAAAAAAAAGATTAAATATTAGTAAAAAGTAATGAGTTTAATGTTGAGCGATCTTGAATATTAAATATCCTAATTGACAATAGTGATTATCTGGACTACAAGGTTATAACTGATCAAAGAGGACTAGAAGGTTATAACTTTGTCATAGTTATAAGACGGACTACATTATTTTCCAGTTTTTCCAGCTCATTTATTCTAAGCATCGAACACTGTTTTTTCAAAGTAAAAAAAAAACTCAACACATGACACTTACTATAATTATTTATATAAAGTCCCAAAATCACATATACAAAACAGTTCAATTCGTGCTTAAATACATATACTCGGAGAAAATAGTTACAAAATGTAGCAAACTCATATCAAATGTAATCGATGATTCCTCACATCAAAATTGTATGTTCAGGTTTACAGGTCTGGGTGTTGTATTTTATAATTATAAAGTATCTTAAATACACTCTCTTCAAAATTAAGAAATGTGGGTGTGAGTGGTTTAAAAATGAAGAGATACTGACAATAGAGGTCTGGTATCTTTTATAGTGATCTTTACTTAACAATAGTGATGATATGGTTTACAAGAACCAAAGTTTGTATTTTCTGGGACCTCACAGGCTCCCTGGGATATTTCAAAGTTATCTCCAAGCTATTGTCCTTTTTAATATAGATTTTTCTTTAAATAAATATTTTTTTTTGTTTTGATAATTAAACTTAAAAAGTTACACATTGCCACCAAGACTGCCAAACAACGAAGGTAAAAGCACGAAATACTTCATCAGTAGTCTTATTATGGTAGTTTGGGGCAGTGCCCAACAGGTTTCAGACGGTATTGGGCCTCATGCACTGTTCAAGTGTGAAGAAATTTGAGAGTCCTTTCTCTCGTTCGAATATTCCCATGAGTCTTGCATTGTTCCTCCTGGATCTCCCTTCACCATCTTCCATTCACTCCTGCTTTACTGTGTCCCTTCTGAAGTGTCTACTGTGTTACGTAGGGACTTCACCTCTACTTTCATGACATATAAATCTGTCCTCTGCAGATTAACTTCATACTTCATACTCAATTTTAGACTCCTGCTTTTCTTGTCAGCTACCATCACTTCTTTTATCATTAACTCTTAGTCTTCGGTGGGTCTTCTTTGCCATTTGCTACCTGCATCTCCTTTACTGATTGGGTATTGTCTGTATTCTCGTCGTGGAAGAATATATAAGGTTTTGCAGGGCTTTTTTTTCCCTCTGTCTCAGCCCATGTTCCGGGTGGAGGGGTCCTTTGTTTTTTTGTATAGTTTTTCAGCATGTCCCGTAGGTTGGCATTTGTCCCTCAGCTGCTCAGTTCTAGTTCTGAAATAGTTGTTTTTGTGTAATGCATCTGAGGGGTCGGAGGTTATGATGGAGTGGGATGATTGTTGCCAACTTCCAAAAGAGGAGAGGGGCATTAGTTATCTACCTTCAGGGTGCCCCTTGTGGCCGGTCAGTTTTCCCTTTACCACTTTGTTGATGATCTTGCCCAATTCTTTCTCTTTGTGCCCCAATCAATCCCCCAGCCACCTGCTTGGTGTCTCCTTTTTTCCCTTTCCTTTTCTCCCCCTGCCACATTTGCCCCTCTGCGCCATTTCCCAGCATTACTGTTTCCCAATTTGAAATCTTTTTATTTAATGTGTACACTCTCATTCATTTAGAAGTTCTAATGAGGTCAGAGGCTTGTAATGCTGAGCATTCATTATAATGAACTTCCTCCTCCCGTCTCTTTATATGTACTGGAACCTTTGCAGAGTTTTCTTCTGCTTCTCTCCTTCACATTCTCCAGCTTCTTCATTACTCCTCTATTTCCTTACATAAAAATAATAATGGAGGGAAATATTGGATCAGGTTAAGGTACAGTGTTACAAGAAGGGTTTATGTAAAAAGAAAAACAGAAAGGTATAGCTTAAGGGAGAAGGTGATGTGATGTGTAGAGTCTCCACCATAAAGGGGAAACATGTAAGTGTTTTAAAGTAAACATTGGAGAGGATAGTGTTGTTTAGCATGGCTAGGTGGTTGCCAAGTCTGGCTTCTGGTGTACTGTTTTGTAAGAATGGTTTGAGCTATGTCAAGGTAAGATCCATCACCCTGTAGTGTGCAGAGAGCTGGTACACAGTATGTAGTTTTCTAAAGTGTCAAAAACAGGAGGACCAAGTAGGACCAACAGAGTAGGTGGATTTCTTCCCATGTGACTTACAGGGCATTTGCTGTGTCATATAGTGTGCAGAACACTGATCTGGCAAGGTCTAGGAAGGGGTATGTTTCACAGTAAGCTTGAAGTTGTTTGGAAACCAATTGATCGCACATTTTGGCTGTAGAAGAGATATTGGAGTTAAGCCTATTGTTGAATTAAATAGGTTAGGATTTTATTGTTTGATAGGGGGTCTAGCACTTTGTGTTTCAATGGTACTGGACTGGTTGTTTGGATGAAAGAGACTGATGATTTGGAGGTATATTGTCAAGGAGTGTGTAATACATTTAAAAAGCTTGGCTGACTAGGGAGTCCAGAGAGTGATGAAGTGGCCAAAATAAATGCTGCTTTGGGGTTTTTGTTTATAAAGACATGGGTAAAGCTGGTAAAGTCTCAGCCTAGGGTGGTCAGGTTGACATGTGGACTTTCCAAATTATTGCTAAGATGGAGAGTAGCTTGGGGTGATAATAAGTGACCATTTGGAGTATTACTTTGTAAGTGAAGGTAGAGTGAATACTGTTACAAGGAGATTGTGAGGTTTGCCTGTGGCTGGCGGTTCATGAGAGCTTCATGATACATTTGAGGATCAGGAAAAGTTCTCTTGTGTTGCTAGTGGGTTTTTCCACAGCAACTTGTGAAGTGTGCTTGCTTTTTGCAGTAGCCTCAAAGGTAGATTTTGTAGGTGGGTTGGTACCCTGAAAGACCTTTTTTCCTCCATTTGTGTTCAAGAATGCTCCCTTATTGTGGTACACAAAGATGGCCTCTTAACTGCCACAATACTTAGGGAGCATGCCTGGTGGCTCCTCTTCTTTGCCATCAAGATTCTGCTCACAGAATGAACATGTACGGCAACTCCTCGACGTATGTGGTGGCTCTTCTGCCCTGATGCTTGGTTGCACTTTACTTTCAGCTATGCTCTAATCTTGCTTTTGTGCCATTTCTACTGATATTCAGTGGGCCCTGCGGCTTCCTCCTGCTCTTGACAAAATTGGCAAAGCCAGTGGGCCTGATTTCTAAATAACAATGTAAGCCAGTTCTTTTGCCTTAGCTTTTTTTTTTATTCTTCTAGTTAAGGTAGTTCCTAGTTTCGGGTTTTTTTACATAAAGACTCTGAGGCGCAATGGCTTGCAGGATGAAGAGGTTTGGGTTTATTTTTGTAGTGCAAGGTTAAAAAGCATTGAAGTGGGGTTTTCGGATAGCTAGTAAAACACTTCTTGAAGAAGTAGGGAGAGAGATGGTCGATATTCCTGAAAGAGTGTTGATGCTTTTTTTTTAGGCTTTACTGCAGTTGTTTACAGCCTCTCTTTTTGCATGTTTCTTCTTCTGGTGCTTGTTTCAACGTACCACTAAATCATATGTATACCCAGCTTACTCTTCCAAGACATAACATATCCTGGGATATGCCAGGTTGCTCTGACATGTCCATGCCAGGATATGTCAGAGCAAAAAGCATGGCATCCTGTAGCAAGCTTCTAGCTCCTGATACAAATGGTGGTATACACATCCAGAACCACCAGTCATTCGACCTCATTGGGAATGTGATTCTGACAAACTGGCTGGATTGATATAATCACCATATATTTCCTATTTAAGATACCCCCTTTTGAATTATACATGTTCATTCAGGCTAATGTTTTAAATGCAAATGCACAAAATGTCAATGTTGTTAAAGTGTTTGTTTCATTGCAACCTGATAATTCACCTTGCTCAAATATATTCATGTTTTATTTTAGCTTGGCTTGAAATGTTTTTCTAATTATTCTTTTTAAATAACAAAACTTCATAGAAATTAATATCTTGATTTCTCAATTATTGGTTTTACACAGCAAGCAATGTTTCACGGGATATAAGTAGATGAGAGGCTCGAGGGTCTTCACTGTTATTTGTTTTTTTGTTGGAGATGTTCAACAATGTGCAGAGCATATAGACTGGAGCAAATCATTATTAGGTAGAAAGGAACTGTAATCCAGGGACTCAAGTCTGAGGGTTATCCCGTAGCCCTAAACCCCATTCCTTGTCAAGGCTGTAGAGAAGGAATATCTGGTGCGAGGACAACATAGCTGCAAAGTCGAGAACAGCAGCTGCTGTTTCTTTACTTAACACTTCTTCTATAGTACAGAAAAGGTATGCAGGAGCAGGCCATCTATGAATATCGAGCAGGCCCCCTTTTAGTGCTAAGTTTAGCTTAGTTATCCTAGGGAAAGGATGGATTGGTGATATTTATGTAAAGAGACCCCAAAATACTGTCATAATGTTACTATATTTTCTGTTGTTCTGCCTTTTGACAAATGTCATTGCCTTTATCTTGTTTATTTTCTATAATAGTTACTATTCATATCGTAGGGAATTGGATAGAGAGTTTAATTTTTAATAAACCTTGAAAATATATTCCTAGCTTCTCAGTGTTCTTGAGTGTATCTATACCTGATGAAAAAGGGTTTGGGCTCCACTAACTATTCCAGTTAATCCCACAGAACTGATCATTACCTAACACTCACCTTACTCATGTAATGCTCTTTGGGTTTTGGGGTTTGCAGTCTATCGGGTTGTCTGTCTCATATTGGTGCACTGACTAAGTCCTTAGCACCAGAGCATCCTGAAAACTTATCAGGATAAACTGGTTTCTCAGGGACTGTCCTCCGCTCTCCTTTCTTGGTGAAAAGAAACAGTTGGTTGCTTTTCTGCTATTTACATCACTGCACAGGGAATTCAGCTGTTGGGTTGCTCAGGGATTGATATTTTTCCCTTTTTGTCAATTTATACATACGTCCCCTAACCAGTTTCTCCTAGTTTGGACCCGGGTTTACCTGTTTACTGGTGGCACCCACCTGTTTGGGTTGCCTCCATATTCTGTTTCAGAATATGGGGCTCAAGATACTGCCCCTCCTTGGCGAGCTGTCTTTCCCTTTCCCGGTGCTGTATGTCAATTGATTTTCAAAATCTTAATCCCAGGAACACAGAGATCTTGATATTTCCACCTGGAATAATGTCTACGCGCAAGTCATTAGTCCCACTCCCGCACCATCTTGGGCGGTAGGTAACCTTGAACATTTATATTTACACTATTCTGACTTTGGGTATCCGGACTGGTCGGCATCTATTTTCTGCAACTGAAAATCCTCAAGTGAGTACTCCATTTTATCGAGCCACAGCTTGCTTACCATTTGGTCAACACCCTAACACTAATGCATTTAATCTACTTTGCTGCTCTAGAAAACCTTCTGCACCGTTTTCAGTGGTGCAAAATACAGCAGCTTCTTTGATCACAGGCCTTCCCAGATTTGAGCACTTTACCTCGGTCCTTTGGACGCTATACTGCCTGCCAATTCACAGCAAGGTCTATTTTAAAGCCATTAATCATTCACAGAGTAATCTACCAAAATACCCCTGACTTCCTAGCCACTACATTTCAGTGGCACCTACGAGGAAGGGCTTTATGTTCTATGCATCATGCCTTTCTCCGTGGTTGTAAATCTTGAACCATTACCTACAGCGACAGGACCTTTGCTGTAGCAGCAGCCACATTTTGGAATTTCTTTACCCTTCCCTTGCGTGCTGGATCCAGTTTGTCTACGTTTATGTACAACTTAAAACTTGATTGTCTGATTGTTTAAACCATTAGCTTTTTTCCATCCTTTCCTGGATGTTTTATTCTTTTTGTAATGATTTTATTTATGTCATGATTTAGCCTTTTTTGCTTGTTTTGTTACACTGATAGTGCAAGAAGTTTCTTATACATGTTATACACTCTTGAAGTCCCCTACAAGGAGCTCACACGTTATATGTTTATGTTTTTGAAGCCTAAAACTAAATCCTGGCTTGTTGCATCCTAAATTTCATTGCAAGATTTGCTATTAGTTGTAAATTGAAACGACATAATTATTAAATATTATCCTGAGTTTAGTCTAAGTGATCTGAGATGTAGCTGTATCTATTTCCATAGCCAACTAGTGCTGTCTAACTAGTGTTAAGTTTGTCCTGTTAATAAAAAAGTTTGTTTGAACTCAGTTCTCAGAAAGAAAGGGTATTTTGCTAGACCAGTAAATTGGAGTTGTTGAGATTTAAACAATTACACTGTTAAAAAGGCACAGTTCGAGTGTATTGGAATTTTTGTTTATATTTTCACGGACGGCCACTAATTATTAATGATGATTTTCTTAATGAGGCTGGTCACGGCGCTCTATGTGCTCCAGGTCATCAGTTGAAGCCAAGGATATGGAGATGTAGCATGAAAGCCACTTAAGCTATTTTCGCCCTTAGTATGTGCCTGACAATTAACTGAGTTGGGGTTTTCCTATTTCAACTTTCGTAGGGCGACGTCTTAATGTCACACCTGGGATATTTTCAGCCTGTGACATGTCCTTAAGTGCGGACAATAACTTGAATGCATGTCTGCAGCTAAGTATATCGGTGTCCTAGAGCTGCTGGAGGTAGATAGCCATGCCTCTTTTCTGTTTTATTTTTGGATTGCTTGCAACATTATTTAAGCCTCAACACACACATTGGGGAAAAGCATTACATGTTTAAATAAGGAGCAGCGTTTGTGATATTCTCAATTGTTATTCACGTTTAAACGGATGAATCTTGATTGTGTTGAATACATTTTATTTAAATGAAGAATATGAAGTTTACATTTTTGCCTGGTCATTTCACAGTGCAGTGCATAAATGAACAAGTGCATTGAAGTAATCTAAGTGACAGACGATCTTTAAAAAAAAAAAAAGAAATCCGTGGAAAAATTGTCTTAGTTTGTTGGCCTAGTATTCTCCTTCACAATTAGAACATTTGCTTTAAACTACCTGTTTCATAGGAAGATATTACTGGTCAACCATTTTATGCAATTCCAAACAGTCATTACTTTGCATGTTGATGGTCTGTGGGGAGAAAAGGTCTTGTAAGGATTAATTTTGATCTCAATACAAGTTCTTAAAGGTATGCAATATTATTGGTGCAAATTTATCACCAGTCTTTTTTATTGATATTCGCTAATTTATAAAGAGGTTTCTGGTTTGGTTTCTTTTAATTCTTTGCATGGGAAATGAAATTGTTATACGGTCAAATGAACCATAGACTTTATGTCCTACTGTACTCTTACAAAATGTCTGCATGTCTCCCTGGAGGACAACCTACGTAACTTAAGCTATTGAGAATGGCATTAGCTATTTTATGCTAAGACCGGAGTAGGTGAGATCAGAAACTGAATCTCGTTCCGACATTGTCAGCTCAAAAATCTCACATGAAAGTGTTTATCCATCAGGGCCAGAGATACGAGTATGTCTTTTATTTTGGCATAGGCATGGCATACGTGGTCGATCATTTTTAATCTCGATATAGTTCTCTGTAAAATTTCACATTCATGTGGTATTTAAATAAAAGCTTGAACTTGGTTTGCTTATTTAGCAAATATTTTTTTGCAGTTTTCCTGAAGTGCTAATGGTTTCTTCTAAGTATACAGCTGTTAGTGCACTTGAAGGATTTCATGAGCCACAATAGCTTCTGTCCACGCTAAATGTTGAATGCAGTAACATCACCGAGAGGACTTCACATCATGAAGTGCTACTCTACAGTGCATGCTCATCCGCAGTGACTGCGATGTTTCCTACCCCTCTTCTGATTGCAGAAAAATGAAAACCTAGTCGACACTTAATTTGATCTCATCATGGCAATCAACTGTGAACTCCATAAGAGAAACAAGGCAATCTATGGTGCCTAAGACTCTGCCTAAAGAACTTTGCTTTTCCTTTCACAAACATACCAAAAAAATTCTCTTCCTTGCCTGTAGCCCCATGGTATGCCTGATTGAGCCCTCTAGGTCGAATATGATCAGAGTCAAGTCCTCACATTCCCGGCTTGCGCTCTAATTTCTGCCCTTGTCATTTCACGGAGCGCGATCATAATCCAGCGTGATTGCCGAGCCACTCTGATGGGAAGAGGGTGTTTCACCATCTGCATGTCCCTGCATTTTTAGAGTCAATTGGAATAGCCCTTGAGTGATTAAGCTGTTGACCATGCTGCGTGGTGCAGGGAAATTAGCAGCTGAGGTTGGAAGTGCCGCCTCCTCCAGACCATCCTCTGGGCATATAAAACAAGGCCTTGGCAATCAATAGCTGAGCAATGGCAGTCGTGTTTGCTTAGCTATGTCATACTATGCTTCTCAATATTTTTATTTTTTTAAGAGTTTGTGTATCACAAGAATTAATTTTGTATTTTTAGCATATCAGAGACTGTAGTGTTTGTGTGACTTCTTACCATGTCTGACTTCCCACTTGCAAAAATATTGGATATTGAAATGTCCATGGAGATGTTCAAAAATGTTTTTGGAAAGTACTTGATACACTGTACCCCCCTTTTTAATGATATTTTCGGTATGTTTCTACATCTGGTTCTGGTTCTCCCTTCTAGTTTGATGATTTTGTGTTCTCCTATTTTCAGTGAAAAGAGGCGGTTGGAGCTGGAAAGAAAACTCTTTGAATACAGCCAGTCAAACCGAGCCATGTAAGCAAATAAAAGCATATGTTACAGAAGAGATTTTTTAAATTCATTTGGGTTTTTAAAATGAGCCTCGTGTTTTAAAATTCTGAAAAGAAGGGGAATAGAAAACAGTTTATCAATGGAAACTCGTTTTCTGATTTCTCCCTTTTAAGGTACATGTTGTTGCATATTGACAACACAAATGATAGGGGTTTTTTTTTTACTAGCAGATCAATTGAATACTTTTTTTTAAAAATCATACTTCTAGGAGGTTCAGAATTTAAGTTTATGCACTCTGTTACATTTCACTGAGAGTATTAACTATAACTCTTTCTGTTGCCTCGCTATTATGCTCACGTTTTTGTGTGTTTTTTTCTTCAGTGTGCATCTTTTATTTTGTGTTCGCTGCATTCTAGGACTCAAAAACATTCGTTTCTAAAGGCACAGAGTAAAAAATGTTTCAGTGTCTGCCTTTTAACAATTCAGTCTGAAATGGATTCGCTTATTTATATTTTACCTTTGTTTATCTCTAAACCCATTGAAATCTAGTGCTATACAGAAGGCGGTATGCATCCTATAAATGTTGTGATTGGTGTATCTTTCTGGTCATCAAACCAGATCTGCAACTCCAAAAAATATCAGTCTTATAAATGAAATCGTGTGATACACGTCTTGCTGACTTTTGCTGATCATTAGATTAATTTGTACAAATTGGTCAACATATGTTGCCTATCGCTGGTCTATGTTGATGGCTTATCGGATTTTGGAAGTAGGTTTTTAAACTGTATGCAATTATAGTACAAAATAGGAGGAATTGTTAATTTGTCATTGTTGGTTGAGGACAGCCCATAATATCTCTCATTTTCATTTCCATGAAACCATTCTCGCCAAGGTTCCTAATCCTTCCTTCTACTTCCCCGGATTAGGGCACAATAGGTGTCGCTGGACTTTAAGGTTGCAGTATAATGAGCTGCATTTCATTTACATGTGTTTGGGGGCAGAAATTACATGAATTTAACCATTCGTTTGCCATTTGTTCAAGCTTAAGCCACCGTCGCGCGATTAAAATATGTCCAAAATGTCAGTCTGTCCTCCGCAGCAGAGGCCTTAGGCAACACGAATAGAAGCTGCTGAGACGAGCGTTCTTGATTATTTTTTGTGCCCATCTATTTTATGTTTACCATGCATGGCGTTAAAATATCAAGTGTCTTTTTGAGCTCTTTGACATGGCCCACTGTCGGTGTAATAATTAATTGTTTGGTACAGATTTCTTGAGCACGAATCAGATCAGTTTGCTGCTCGGGCACCATACATATTTGTGGATTCTAGTACCATGCGTACACATTTAGACTTTAGGGCTCTGTTTCACAAAAGGGAAATGGAAAAAGTTGGAAATAGGCTTCTGTAGGCTTACTGAACATCGAGAAACTAAGTTAAGTTGTATTATTTACATGAATAACCAAATGTTTATATTTTCACACATGGAAAGTGTACAGTTCCAAATGCTCACCTAGTAAACTAATAGGTATTTGCACATATTTTTCCATAAGAACCCCCACTTACTTTAAAAACCAGTTCAAAATGCAGGATTCCCTCCCTTCTCTCACCCTGGAAATGCACTTACTGATGACACTAACTTGATTAGTTTTCATACATAATCAAGCTGATAAATAACTTGCAAAATGGCTGTTAATGCTCACAAACGTTTATGTTTCTGAGTGCTCGCCTCATTTTGCAGTGACGCCCCCTTCCAGAACACCTGCATTCCCACCATTATTCCTTAAATAGTAAATGCATACGTTCTGCCGGATAGATATAAATGGTACACTCCTAAGTGCCACTTTTGAACTCTCAATCCCATCATTCCTAATTCTTGGAATCGGGGTTAGAATTCTGTGTTAAAAGATTTCTGTGTTCTCCTAATTTGTAATTGGGTCAGGCAAAAATGCTTCTATGATTGTATGGGTTTACGTGATGACATGCAAGTTCAGGTAGTATTTCTTTTCCATTAAGGCACAGTAAACTATAATTCTCCAATAGTGCGTTAGTGGAAACTGGGTTTTGTTTAATACATGGACCAGTAGCGGCTGCTACCGGACCCGGCTGGTGGGGCTAGAGGGGAGGGGGGCAAAAAAAGAAGAAAAAAACCAATTATCTGAAAGCGGCTGGACGCCGCCTCTCCTCCGTTTTCTTCCTGTCTCCGGTCTGGCGGCAGGAAACACCCGGGCTCCCCTGAGTCAATTACAAAGCTGCAATGCAGCGTTGTGATTGGTCTGAGCACCGTGGATTGGCGCTGAGACAGGTAATGGGAGGCTGGGTATGTTCCTCACCAGGCTGTGCGTTACAGCCAGGTGGGGAAGATGCAAAGTGCGCATGACTGTTTGGCCGGCCCAAGCAGTCGTGCGCACTTAAGGAGTGCAAACCACTTCTCTCCCTGCTCTGGCCAGCCCCGCTCCGAGAGCCACTGCCTGCAATAGGAAAACTAAAATGACATTAACGATGCATTATTATCATTTTTTTTTCTTCTTTGAGCAGTGGGGCGACGCTCCTCCGCCTTAGCGGAAGAGCCACCACTGACATGGAGGTGAGTGTTATGTACAATCTCCTTTTTATGCCTCTCCACAGCAGCACAAAATTTCAAGAGTAGAGCTTCGAATAAGAATTTTCAACTCTTTGGACTCACTCTTCTGTCCGCTGTATTCCTCTTGAACCCTCTAAAGACGTACAAACTACACACATTGATGAGAATGCAGTTCCCCTAATAGTGTGAAAAATTCAACCTTTGTTGCCCAAGAACCAGTGTTGCTAACTCCAACAGCGCAACTATGAAAAACCCACATTATTCACTTATCTTAACAATAATCGTCAGATTATCTTTGGAAATCAAACATATTATACAATGCCAATGACTCTTCCACAGTATTCAGAATTCTCTACATATTGTAATTCAAATAACTTAATTCCATTGTTTTCAAATTTCTCATCTCCGACACAGATGAGCAAACAGGGAGGGACAGTGCTAACCTCTGCGTCTCTAAAATATAGTTTGCCTTAACAAACTTTTATAGGATTGCAATTTTATAGCAAGACCAAACAGACCAAAATACTTGTACAACATATGAGGACGCATTAGCTACCAATATCAAGTGAAAAGTGGAAAAGGTGGGCACTTTCATGATGTCAGCCAATTTTTGGTGCCCTTCAGTCTTAAATTTGACACAAAACCTTACTGGCCATTGTTCCACTTGCTGAGTAAGTGCCAAGTAACCCCAAGCCTAGACTTGTCTCATGTATCATTGTTGTTTTCTTGAATTGAACTATATTGATATTATGTGTATTAAGTAGTTCATAAGAATATGAACTGATATATTTTGCGCTCCCTTCAAGCTCTGTTTTCAGGATTTGTTTCTCAAGATGGATGAAAGAAAATGTAGAGAATAGACTCTGAAAAGGCACCAGTTACCCAACCCAAACAATGAGGCTTAATGTCCCATAGACCGGATCTCCAGAATCTCATGCAAGGGATTAGTCAAAAAATTAAAATACCCCCCACTTTGAACCAAAGCTCTTATGGCACCAAGCAAGCGAAGCAAGTCATCACGACCTTCCCCAAAATAGCTCTCTTGCCTCGTTCATCCAAGCATCTGGCCATTCATCCATTTATCCTTCCATCCACCATTGCATCTTTACATTCTGTCATCCTTTCATTCTTTAATTCATCATTCAGGCTTTCACAATTCTGTCCGTCCAACCACCTGTCCGCCCATCCATATTCAAACTTATCCATCAAATCTATCCATTCATCTCTCCATCCGCAATTTGTCATCCATCCACCTTTTCTCTCATCCATCCATCCATCCTTTTGCTCATCCATCCACCCACCCACCCTCCCTCCACCCATCTGTCCATCCCCCTCTCACTCATCCTCTCACTCACCCATCCATCCTCTCACTCACCCATCTGTCCACCCTTTCATCCATCCATCCACCATCCCTTTTACTCATCCACCCATTCTTTCACTCACCCATCCTTACACCCGTCTTTTCACTCATTTATTTCTTCATCCAGCCACCCTTTCACTCACCCATCAACCACCCTTTCACTCACACATCCATCCTTCCTTTCATCCACTCACTCACCCACTCACCCTTTCACATTAATTAGCCTTTGTCTGCCAAGTTATAGACAGAAGAGGCCCATCAAGAAAGAACTCCACCCCCTTCTCTCCATCCATCCTTTCAACCACCCTTCTCTCCATCCATCCTTCTCTCCATCCATCCTTTCAACCGTCCATCCATTGTTTCACTCATTCATCCACCATTTCACTCCAGTGATCCACCCATCCTCCCTTTCACTTATCCATCCATCCTGTCACTCAACTATCTACCCATCCACCCATCTATCCATCCACTCATCCATTTACCCGTTCATGCAGCCATCCATGCACCCTTTCACTCAGCCATCTGTCCTTTCACTCACCCAACCACCCTTTCACCCATCCATTCACCCTTGCACTCACCCACCCACTTTCATTCAACCATCTACCTGTTCATCCATCAATCCTTTCACTGTCATCCACCATTTCACCCAGCCATCTATCCTTTTACTCATCCATCCACTTTTACCCATCCATCCATCTTTCCATCCATCCTTTCACTGATCCATCCTTTCACTCATTCATCCAGCCATCTCTACACCCACCCTTTCAGTCACCCATCCATCCACCCTTTCACTTACACATACATCCTTCCTTTCACTCACCCACCCATCCTTTCACATTTATATTGAGCCTTTGTCTGCTGAGCTGCAGAGAGAAGAGGGCCATCAAGAATTCCACCCACGTTGTAGCTACTAAAACGTGGGATTCATGACTCCCCTGAACTCATGTTTCATTAGCTGACTCAATAGCCTTAACACTGACTCTTTGGTATCTACCATGAAGCCCAAATACTGGAAGGAATGTGCTAAACTCGAAGCCCAGACACTCAAACTCAGTGGTCCTTCAATAAACGTACCTTGTGATGCATGATCATATTGTTACTGAAGTATATGACCAAGCATCCACCTTGTTCCATCAAAGATGCAGCAAAGATCTGATCACATCTGAAAAATACCAAGGGATGGAAGAATGGCTAAATGTATTTATATAATTGGGTATTTCCTGTTGGCCCAGCTGTACTGAAGGAAGGGCTGACCCTGATCTGCACTTGGCACCAAACAAAATATGTATATTTGACCAACCCATCTCCCTCTTGGAGCATGTCTAGTAATGCTTGCCACGTCACAGGTATTGAACTCTCTCAAATTAATTACTGAGCACGACCCCCCTGTTTTTCTCTTTTAGTAAGAGGATAATTTGGTAACGTGGGACATCCCGATTAATCTACTTTGATGCCCCTTCTTTCAATAAACTGTTTACCTCTGAATCCACTAATTGATTTTGCTCCATCAAAACACTCCCAGGAACATTTACATGATCAGACTCTCTGTGCCCCAATATTGAGCCTAACCATCAAAGATCTTTCTTATCCACACTCCAATTTTTATTGAAGTAACTTACCCTCACTATTATCTTTAAGGAGGATAAACTTGTACTATTTGTCATACTCTGCAGGAGAGAACAACTGAATTTTCCCATTTGTTCTCCTTGTGTGTGCTCTCTGAAGGAAGAATCCTGTTGTTGGTTCTGTGTCGTCTGAAGGATTTTCGGGGCCCCTGGCAAGACCTATTTTGAGGCCCTGTGTTAACAATTTTACTGCCCATTTTCTGCTAATTGAAACCTGTGTGATGCCAAATAACCTTTCAGAACGGGGTTCACACTTAAACAGTTGGATATGTCTTTCCAAGGCCCCCCAAAGTCCTTAAGATGCCACTTGGCAAAGAGATAGAGACTCAAGGGGCCCCTTGGAAGCTGGGGGTCCTGGGCAATTGCCCACTTTTCCCATGCCCCTCTATGTTGGTTGGAAGCAACTGAAAAGAGTTGTTCCCGGGTCTTGGAACTGAGCCATTTGCCATCCAAGGGCATACAAATATTCCCTTCTGCAATGTCCCAAATCACCTGGGCTCTCATAGTGTTTACACAGAGGATGATTTTTGTAAGTAAAGTTAAACACCCACTTCCCAATTCAATTTAGTACCCGTCATCTAACAAGTGACCTTTAGCCTCCCGTCCTGGCTCAGTCATGGCCATGTCACCTAACTTCAGATTTTGTTTTCTTAAGTGTCGTGCAGTTCCTATAAATCTATATAGGATCTGCGCGTTTAGACAACATAAACTGTGGGATTGGTGTCCAGACTGATTCCAGACACCCCCACCGGATATGTTTGCCTGTAGACCAGCTAGCTCACAGTGCCACTGTAAACTCCTCTTACCAAGGAGAGAATACTTCCTGGCAACTATCGAACATGACAACCGTGTCCCATCAGGGATCGTGGAAACAGTACAGTACTTTTTGCTCAGTCACTCATGCTCTCTTTGGTCTTGGAGAGATACACAGAATAAACGGTGGGGACGTTTTCAATAAGCATTTATTGAACCAGCGTCATTCTAGTGTAAAATAGGTGTGCTGAAACAACCATAAGACAGAAACAGATATAAATGATTATAAGCACCAACAGAGTAAATGGATGGTAGATTTCTACCATAGTGCTAAAACAATGAATATATGCAGGTATATAAATACATGACAATAATAATGCGTACTTCTACAGTGCACCCCTAACTAGATGTGCCTAATTGTACCTAGCATGTATGTAGGTGTAGAGCCAAGAATCCCCCTAGGAAAGAGCAGACCGCATTACCTGGTGTGAGAGAATGAAGGACCCCGTCGTGGTCTCGAGATGGACAGCCCGCGAGGGATGTCAGACCACTGTGTGCTGAAGTGTCTGCGTGCAGGAACCTCAGTGTCTCGCGTCAGTGTGTCAACATGGAAGTCTTTCTCCTCTGTCTGCCCCAGCAAAGATATGGTGTTTATATACCTCAAAGGTACCCTCAGGCGTTCTACTTTGCTGTGTCATGTTGGCCGAGGATGACAGAAGGGATGACCCTTATACATAGTTATTATGCAGAAGATGGTAATCCTGCTGTGATTCTGAGAATCATCATGCATAATAAATGAGGCTAGTTTTCTTGGTAAACACACGACATTTATGCGGCACCTTAACTAGGTAAGAGGTCAATACTAAAAACCGTTATGTAGTACAATGGCAGGGAAAATGTAGGTGAAAGGTTAGGGGACTACCCAGGCCTATATTGGGGTACATTACAAAACAGAACATAACACTCACTCCTCATCCGACCAGATGATATGCTAAAAAGGTAATGTCCCTCTAATCAATCATAACACATTGTTAAAATGCTCAGAATAAAACATTTTCTAAAAAAAAGTCTATAAAAAGTCTATAAAAATGCCTAAAAACTCTATAAATCCTTAATCTATGTTAAAGTCCATATATGGCCTGTAAAATATGTTCATATATAGGGTTTGAGCAAATGAGAGCATTTGAAAGTCATGGTGCTCAGCAAGAGTAAAGGAGAGAGAGAAACATTTTGTTTAAAATTCCAATTTTGGTTGTTTAGGAAAAAGGCCGAATTCTTCCCAGCACACAGAGACCCAAGTATTTATATGTCCTGTGCGGGAGACGCAACATCACTGCTGCTTGCCTTCGCAGACGACGGTCCCTGTAACACCTCACACATCAGGTCAATCGAGCAAAGGTGATCTTCTTCAGTTCCCACAGCCCATGCTGAGGAGGCAGTTGAAACATCCCAAGCCTGTGTGCCTGTAGTAGAGCCGGTTTCCAATCCAACAGGAGCTGAAGCATCCCGTTGAGGCTCTAAGAATGCCGACATCAACATGGGAATACGCTGAGGATACTGCCGTACGTGGGCCGTGAACGGTTCCAGCATTGCATCCACGTCCGGTGGCGCAACCGATGGAAGTGTTAGACAGAGATCTAACATGCATTCTTGTCCGCAGAACAAGCAGCAGAGAACAGGCAAAACACAGTCAATCCAGACTGGTCGGAATGATAGGAACCAAGACTCGCTTAGCTCCCGAGGTCGAGGTGTGCCCAGATGGAGTACCATGCGATCACGGTAATGTCACTCCAAAAGCGTTTTTTCCATTTCCTTGGTGACTGGGACGTCCATTGTGTAGCAGAAAAATTTAAATCAGGATTCCCATTACCAGTAGCAGGATTAGCTGAAGTCCTCCAAAAATGCTTCCAAATACGGAGTGTATAAAAGCTGGAATCACTCCGAAGACTATCTGAAAGGTGCTTAACAGTCCAGAACCTTTGGTCTTAAATAGGTGTACTATACCCTTCGTATCAGACATATTAAAGATACGCTGTACCATTTCTCCGAAATGGAAAGGGCAATTTGTTTGTACCAGTGCCTGTAGTTCAGCTGAGGACCTTGCAACCTGAAGATCAAAAGTCTCTCGGACTGAGGTTAAGGGCAAAACTTTCTGTAAAAGCATGGCTTTCATTCGGCTCAGAGTATCAAACCGTTTAAAGGAAACATTCAACGAAGGCCATAACGGCGCCTCCCTGACTGTGTGGGTCGGTGGAAACAATACTAGCATACAACCAGTAACCCTGGAACTCACTGTTATTAGATATGTGATGCCTGGAAGCATCCCACAACAACGTTGATCATTCAGCATTAAGTAACTCCCATTTGAGAGCAGCCTGAACACTGGATTAATTACAGCAGCCGGGGACCCTTTCAACTGACAGGACAAGTTTGCAACTGAACCATTACAGGCCCCATGAAGCATAATATCCTGGCAAATGAGAGATCCACTCAAAGAATTCTTGCAGTCTGTACCGCTGAGAAACACTTCAGTGTCCCCGTTTCTGTATCTAAATCTATACGGTAATTCCCAAGATTCATGGATGAATTCCCAACCCATTGCTTCATATCTGCCTACCTGGTGGTGTTCTAGGCAATATTGAAACTGGAAAGTTGTTACTGGCAATGTTATATGGCCATGAATTAACTATCCTGTGGACGGTGCCTCTGCGAAAGGTAATTGGTCTAATTTATCAATGCGCAGCATTGTATATTTTGCATCCCTTTGTGCCATTGTTGTCTGCTTTTCAGTCAAATTATATGCAGAGAGCAGAGACGTACTGTTGATATATCGCCAGGGCACATAACCAGAGTGCAATTATTGAAGCGTCCAGCTTAATGACACAATAGAACATAACTGTGATTGTTTGTGTGGTAAGATGGACAGATCCTGTTCCATTATATCTATAGCAGAAGATTACAATATTGCCCAGTGAATAAATCCTGGATGTTATTGTGGTCATGCCATTGTCAACCACAGCCAAAGCCTTTTCTAAGTTAATTCTGTCAATTTCACGTAATCTCTCTGCAGCTTCCTATTGAGTGATTTTCCAAATTTCATTATAAACGGCGTATAGGAAGCGTTTCTGACGTGGCTTTCGGGGACCTAACAAAAAATCCCTAAGATCCATGTCATCTGATAGTAAGGACATGTGTTGTTTCACCTGTGACAGTGTCGAGGTTCTCAGCCAATCTAGGCATAACTTCCCAACACTGTATGATGTCACCACCCCCGGATGTTCTCGTTGTACATAGCGTAAGTCAGGCCTATGGATACTATACCCTTCGGTGGTATCCTTGAATCTTGACTGACACCTATTTGTGTCGATAGGTCAAACTAACCATCCCTGCCAATTAGGGTCTGTTGTATTGTATGAAACGCCCTGCTTGATGTCATCAACAGTACCCTCACCATTTTCTGTATAGTTATGCCAACCCTCAAAGTGTGAAAGCGAGGGAATACGAGGTGTGTTCAAGTCCTCAATCTTGGCTACCCCAAGACAGGAAGTCTGTTGCACAGTGTCGTTCAGGAAGATAATCTGTTGTGGTATGAGGCATGCTCTAAATAGTGCCTCAGTTCCCTGAACCTTCCATTCCTTAGTACCCCAGACTGATTTTATGTCTATAGTGTCTTTCCATAAGTTGAAACCCTGTTCACAGTTGGGCAATAATGGATGCAGAGTATATATGTTTTGTGTTAGTGAGCATACTTTTCTTTGCAGATGTAGGTGCAAGCTCATAATAATATGAGCGTGGGTCTGATGTATTAAACCCATAAAAATAAGCAAACTTTTGTGCAAACGTTTGTGAACTACCTTTCGGTGGTGTTGGGCAATGTTCCCATAGGTGGTATGTGAAAACATTACGTGGTGCACTTGTTTTATGCAAAAAATGATGACCATAGTGTTGGTAACAATACATGGTGTCAAAATCAGACGAATCATCAAACATTTCATTTTTCGTAAATGCTGCAGACAGTTCTAAAGCAGACAACATACTATTAACTGTTTCAAAATCCCAATCGTCAGAGTATGTACTGGAGGTGATGATATCATTCAAAGAAATTTTAAATACATGTGATATTTTTAAAAGTTCAGTGGGACCAAATACATCATATGAACTCTGTCCCAAACTATTCCGTCAGGAACTGCTGTAATGGTCACGTAGGACAGATCTCTTTGTTCACGATGAGATGACGTATGAGGTTTCAGCACCAAGTTCACCTGTGATACTGCAGAGTGCTCTGGGAGATAGTGTCCATTCACGAGCAAGAAAAAGACCGTTACTAAACCTATCCAGAATAGTAGGAACAGTATGCCAGTTGCTTTCCAGAGCTGTAGCCATGGTGAGACTAGGTATGTCTTTTTTAGAAAAATTTAGATATCATGAAGTTGTTTTTTGCGGGAAACTGAAGCTGGCGGTGACTCAGGTTCACTTGGACCAGAGAAAACGTGTCGAAATCGATGAAGTAGCCAGATGCAGTTCGATCTATCTTTGGAGCCTCAGCAGGTTTTGTTGAACTTGCAGATGTCTCCTGTAGAGGCATATTGATGTAGATGTCGGCGGTAGGCCGAATTGATATCTGTGTTTCATTTGTGTTTTGATGTTCAGTTTCAATAGGAGCGAGTTCCATTTCATTGTTGGTAACTCCATTACTACGTATAAAAGACTCTTCAAATGTTATTAGTCTTTCTGTCTGAACCTCCTGTATGGTAGCGAGAGGAGAGCAGCGGCTACCCAGGAGCCCACGACGTCTGCTATTCAGAATTGATCACATAGTGTGGTTTGATCATATCAATGGAGACAAATCTCTTTTCTTTCTTGCCGGCAAGAGGCGGAAGAAGTACTGTTCTTGTTCCTTCGATGGCAGGACAGGTACAGCCTTTCTGTAGGATGGCCCAAATTCTTTTTTATCCACAATCTTTTCCCTGACCAGATCCCCGACTTTTGGGATCCAGGCAGGTCTTGCCGTTACAGTTTTTACTTCCCCAGTGGCGGTGTTTTTTACTTGGACGTTGCTTTGTAGTGCCCGGAATTCATTGAGTTCCTGTAAAACAGCCAAACGTTTATTGATGTCAAAATGGTTTTTCATCCGCCACTGTGCTTCCACAATCAAGGTCACGTACCCACATTTTCGTTCCAAATAGGACCTCGTAAGGGGTGATGCCTCCTAGGCAACTTCTTGGCATGTTATTTAGTGCCCTCTGGACCCCATATAGGTGATTGACCCAACTACCACCCGAGCCTAATACCCTTGCTGTTAAGGATTGCTTTAAGTCCCGGTTTTTCCTCTCCACAATCAAATTTCCCTCGGGATGATACAGAGATGAGTACCGCAATGCTACACCCAAACTTCCCATGGCTTCCTTGTAAGCCCTAGAGCTAAATGCGGGGCCACGGTCAGAATGTAATGTGCCAATTGCGTATGTCCCTATGAAGACTCGCAAATCCTTTATAACAGTTTGGGCGTCAGCCGAGCGCTGAGGCCAAACCCACAGGAATCAAGACCATGAATCCACTGCCACCAAGATGCACTTATAAGCCCTATCAGATTGTATGGGGCCGCAGTGGTCCAAGTAGATACAATCGAGTGGTCTGTCCGAAATTAGTAGTGGTGTTTGTGCTGGACGTGCTACCATGGAACCCTTCATCTGAATCCGGAAGCTCTGAGCAACTACCGGCCCATATCCATGTTACCCATGCTTAGCAAGATCTTGGAAAAGCATATAAACTCGGCACTGTCCTCCTTCCTAGAGACTCATGAGCTCTTACACCACTCCCAGACGGGCTTTCGCCCCCTACATGGCACAGAAACCGCTTTGATTGCCGTGGTGGAAGAAGCCAAAAAGATAATCGATCAGGGAGGAGCAGCGGCCATTATCCTCCTTGATCTTAGTGCCGCTTTCGACACGGTTAACTTTGACATCCTCATTGAAAGGCTGAGGAGGGCCGGGATGGCAGGAGGAGCCAACTCTTGGATTTAATCCTTCCTTAATGGCAGAACGTTTCAGGTTTTTGCGGGGGAGTCCACCTCTAGAACTCTACCTCTCAGCTATGGAGTTCCTCAGGGATCCTCCCTGAGTCCCACGCTTTTTAATGTGTATATGAGGCCACTGGCTGAGGTCATCCAGCCGTATGGGATCAAAGTTGTCACTTACGCGGAAGACACTCAGCTGGTGGTATCTCTAAATCACCAGATCAATGCTCCATCTGACCTTGAATCCTGCCTGGAGAAGGTAGCTACCTGGATGCAACATTCATGTCCCAGACTTAATGGAGACAAAACTGAAATCATGTATCTAGGTAACACATCCAATAAGGAGCTCAAACTGCCATGGCCTACTTGTTTGGGGCCCCCCCGGTCCCGAAATCTAAAATAAAGAGCTTGGGCGTGTGGCTTGATAAGTCACTTAAATTCGACCAGCAAGCAGTGGCAGTGTCAAGGTCTGTCATGGCATCCTTAGAATGCTGCGGAAAATCAATCCCCTACTTCCTATGGGGGCAAGGAGAACTATGGTCCAGGCCTTGGTCCTCTCGCGCCTGGACTACGGCAACTCGTTGTACCTAGGAGCTCCTAAAGCCACCTTGAGGAAGCTTCAGGTGGCACAGAACTGTGCCGCCCGACTTCTGTCAGGTTCATCCAGAACGCAGTCAGCCATGCCCAGTTTAAAGACCCTACATTGGCTGCCCATAGAGGAGAGGATCACATTCAAGGCCCTATGCATAGCCCATAAGACCCTCATGGGTACAGGTCCCTGCATCAACCAGTCACTCATTAAGGCGTACCGGCCAAGGAAACTACTCCGCTCGGCGAACTTAAATCTAGCCACCATCCCTAAAATTCAAAGGATGCGTAGTGGGGGTCGCTCCTTCTCATACAACACAGCTAGGGCATGGAATTCCCTTCCCCGGAATCTCAGATCAGAGACATCCCACATCACATTTAGGAAGGGCCTTAAAACCTGGCTATTCCAGAAGATTAACTGGTAATCACTTTCCTATGCCTGTTTTTGCCGTCAGCGCTGGGATGCCTCAGGGTAGCCATGCTCTTAATAAGTGTTAATTAATAATAATAATCTGCTGACAGATGTCACACTTAAGGACAAATGCTTTTGTCTGTTTTGTTAAACCTCGCCACCAACAGTGTTGTCTCAGTAGTGAAACTGTCACGGTAATCCCTGCGTGTGCAGAACCCAGACCCTCGTGTGCAGCTAGAATTAATCCTAATCTGCGATCCATGTTTGGTATTACTCTATCCCCCACTCCTGGAATTTGAGCATACAGAATATCTTTTGCATGTAACTTGTAGGAGTACTTGAGTGGAAAGCCTTTTGGCAAGGCTGAGGTGTTTTTGCGTGAAGCAATGAGAGCTACCATTATCTGCCCGTCTATTCTCGTGCTAGAAAGAGTGATTGCAGCTACGGCAGCAGTTCGCACTGTCGCAATGGCAGCTTCATCAACCTATGAATTCCCTTCAACGTGAACGCCATCACGTTGATGACTCAGCGTGTGTATCACATGAGCTCTTGGCAAGTCTTTTTTCAGTTCTGCCACTTGTTCCCAAAGCAATTTATACTTTATTGTGCGACCTTTTGAGTCTTTAAACCCATTCTGAACCCAGTAGTGAAGATATTCATTGTAAGACTGGATACAGTAAAATGAATTGCACACTATAAGTGTGGGGAAATCCTGATCCGTATTTATTAGCGCCAGTAATAGGGCTTTTAATTCTGCCAGCTGTGCCGTGCAGTCTCCTAGAGACTGTCTCTTCGTACTGCTAGGATGGAACTTGCCTTCCTGCATATGTTCTTTTACAACCGCACAACCTGCGCTGTATTGCTGTTTACTTCCTTTGGCAAGCTGAGCAGAACCGTCAGTGTAAATAATATATTCATACTGATCTAGAGGCATTATTTCATTCGGAAGAGGATATTCTTGTTTATATTGCAAAAATGGTTGTGTTTTTAATGCAGAATCAAATTTGTAGTCTACATCTGTTGCAGTGAGAGAAGTAGCCTATTGTAGCCATCGCGGATGCAGTGCTTTTGCGTTCGGAATGCTAGCTTTTGTAACCACCTCTAAGGCCGGTACCGGAGTAACAACAATTATTCGTTTCCCCTGTGCCAGTGCTCTTTCTCTCACACTGCTGTCAGAATTTTTTCTGTAGAAGCAAAGCGTATTTCAGCATTTCTGTACAAGTGTGATTTGTATGCTATCGGTACAGTTTCGCCTTCATTGAAGGTTAGGTAAGTGTACCCTGATTGACCCGCGATTATACGGATCACCAAATTCGTCGTGTTTGGAAGCTATCATGTCAGCTTGTAACAAACGATCGTTATCTGTGTGTTCCTGTGTCCAATGTGAAATTGAAAAATCAGGTCTTATTAGGTTGTAGAAAGGTATCACTTTTTCTGCGTAATCCAAAATGTATGTTCTGCCAAAATTTAGGAATCCTAAAATGGATTGTAAATTTTTCAGAGTCTTTGGAGGTTGGAGCAGCGCACACTTTTCTAAAAAGTTAGCGGCTAGGTTTTTCCCTTCATTTGATAACTTGTATCCCAAAAATAGGACCTTGAGGTGAGCTATTTTCGATTTTTTTAAAGTTGTATTTGTAGCCCTCAGAGGCGAACCCCAGAATTATGTTGCTGGCCCTGATCAAATGATCCAATAAATCATCATCTGTCAGATAAAAATCATCCACATAAGACAATGCATCCTCATCAAAATTTTGAAGTAACTCTGTTACCCTAGCTGAGAACAACCTGGGGCTATTCTACACTTGGGGCAGTCTACAAAGTTGACGCTGGGAGACTAAGGCTGAGAATGCTGTCAAATACCTGCTTTCAGTCCATTTGAGATATCTAGTGATGTTTTGTATTTTTTCCACACAATTTTATTCATTAATGCGGCACTGTGTGCATTTTGCACTGCAAATGCCTTGGTGCAGGTGTTTAAATGTCTGTAGTCTAAAACTAGACAATATGAATTGTCCAGTTTCATTACAGGAAACAAAGCATTATTCATTGAAGAGGTGCAATTCTCTATTACACCTTGGTATTCAAGTTGATCTAAGATCTTCCTGACTTCTTTTTTTTGCTTCTTGTTTTATTGGGTACTGTCTCTGTGGAGTTGGAGTAGTTCTTACTGGGATTACATGGTGAGGTGATTCATCATCCCACCCAACATGATTGCGATATAATGCTGGAGTAAGTGCTACCGCCCACTCCTGCGCGTATGAATGTTTTAGTGATACTGGAACGAGGTCTGAAAAAGCCGGTAAAATCACTGTTTCTCCCTTTAGGCAGTCCATAAAAATTTCAGAAGGCCAATCTTTTTCAGCCAATAGGATATCATATCCATAAGTCAGGTTCTCCCAAAAGAGACCTTTAATTTTTCTAGATTTGTCCCCCTCCATATGGAGTGTTATTTTGTATAACGGGTGTGGGACACTTACCCTAGTATCATGTGTCTCCACCGTGATATGTTCATTCAACGCTGCTGTCACCAGAAATTCCATCAGGTTCTGGCGAGCTATTGTTACATCTGCTGCGCTGTCCAGCATAGTGAGAGCCCATTCCCCGTTCAGATGTTGAGTCCTCCGTATCCTTGACATTTCTTACTTTAAGACCAGCTACTTTCTTCTTTTTAAATTGAGGTTTTGATTTTGGTTTATCTTCTTTTTTGATATTATAGTCGTAAGTATGATGTGTATCTCTGGACTTCGTTCGGTCTTCTTGTCTGTGTTCTGACCGTCTTTCCCTCTCAGAGTGTTGTGATGAACTCTGAAAGGAACGAGAGGAACGTGTATCAGTATCCTGAAACCTGTCAGGTTTTTAATGTTATCACGATTCCTAAGGTTGTACCTCCTTTCGGAGGGCTCCTGTTGAGGAGACCCACCCCTTGATTGTGATCTATTCTCTCTATTCTTTTGTTGTTTATTATCCCATTTCTTCTTAGACTAATCAGGTGCTTGTTTGGTGTTATCCTTTTCAGGACCTCCAATGAGTTGAGGTTTTGTTGCTCTAGCTCCCAAATTATCTCTACCTAATTTGGCATATGTATCTTCGATAATTTTTGGCAATTCACGCTCCTGTTGTACAGGAAAGAAATCCCTCAGGCGTTGGCGTGTTGCCACCGCTGCTGCCTCCCCTTTTATGTTTGCCAATATAATAGTTGATGCCTGGGCAAAATTTCCTAGTATTTCATCCCTAAGTTCAGAGCAGGTTCTGCTCCATACTTGTAGGAAGCTGGTTCTGTATATACTATACCAAAATGAGGTATAGTGCGCACAGAGTCCAGTGGAACCCCAAAGGTAGGCAGAGGTAAAAGTAGATAGCACTGTACTCTCTATTTGTGGTAGTGTGGTCGAGCAGTAAGGCTTTATCAGAGGGTAGGGTTAAGCATTTGTTGTACACACTCAATCAACAAATGATGTCACACACTCAAAGACTGAACTCAGACCAATTTTGTTTGTATAAAATATTAGTAAGTTATTTTATTTCTAGAACGAAGTCAAGCCTGGCACGTAAGTGAAATAAATGCTTTGCAAAATCTTATGCAGTGTTTTACAATTGAATGCAAGTTCAAATGCAATTGATTGAAATACAGGTAAGTCAAAATGTCGAAATTTCTTTTCAGATTACTTTTCAGTTACTTTTCAGATTACTTTTTCAGTTACTTTTTCCACTCAGTGTGATATGCCTAGATATCACACTGGGACATTTCCTAGAGAAAGGGTAAGTAAAATCAGTTTTGTACAGTTGTAGTTTTTCAGGTTTTCATACAAATCAACTCCACACACAATTTTCAAGGGAAAACAGTCAATGTATTCCTTTGGAGAGAAATGAAGTTATCGGTTAACAGGTAAGTACTCAGTCTTTGGGGTTAGAACAAGGGTTCCCCCAGGGTCGAGGATGCACTCTCAAAGCACCCTCAGCTGCACTAGGGCGACCGGGTGCAGAGTGCTGAGGCCCAATGTTATCCAATGGGGTATAGGGGGCCTCCGGTTGGTGGCTGCTCACGAGCAGGCCACAGGGTTGTGGGAGCAAAGCTCCTGGTGTTAGGCTCAGGGCAAAGGGGGATCTGAGTTAGCACCCAAAGTACACCCGCAGCGGCACAGGGGCAGCTGGGTGCAGGGTGCTGTTTTGGCGTTGGGTGCCCTGTTGATTTCAAGGGGGATTCTCCGGTTTCAACAAAGACTGCAGGCTCGGGGACGAAGATCTTCTGGAGGTGACCACCAGTTGGAGAGGTAAGTTGGGATGCCTGGGGATGCTGGGACACCGTCGGTTGGGCCACCCAAGGCTGTGGAACTTCATGTGCATCTTTAGGCATCGGGTTTTCTTACCAGCTCCGGTCGCAGTCAGGGGGATCCTCCAGGAAGAGACTGCAGGTGTCGTGGAGAGGGTCGAGGCAGGTCAGAGATCACCAGATCTCAGGTCAGGATCGCCGGGGAGACCTCCTCGTGGTGTTGGGCCACTCTAACTCGGGCCATGGGCGTCGGGTGCAGAGTGGTGCAGACTCGCAGATTTGGCCGGAGCCAGAGTCTGTGGGTGAACAAATCTGGTGTTCACGGGAGACAAAGTCTTTGGGGTGGAAGGCAGAGCAGATCCTTCGGGTTCTTGAGGCTGCTTGCTGCAGGACGCACCGAGATTTCGCTTCTGCAGGTTCGAGGTGGGGACAGGCCGGTAGGGCTGGGGCCAAGTCAGTGGGCATCCTCCTCTTCTTAGCTTTAGCACGGCTTCTACGGTCCTTCTTCTTCTTTTCTTCTTAGTCGGTTCTTGTCTGAGGAGGCAAGGTTCAGGGGTGCCCCTAAATACTAGATTTAGGGGCATTACTGGTAAGTAAAGGTTGGGACCAATGGGTCCCTTCCTTGGGGTAGGTACACCTCCTATTATGCCACCCTCCAGTGGAAGGGGGCATATGCCTCTCTGTGGTTGGCTGGGTCCCCCCATCTGCAAGATGGCGGGGACTTAGAGTTGCGCTTCACCTCGCCTTCTCTACCTGAGGGGTGGGGTTGGCAAAGGTGCGCACACCTCCCTTCCTCACTGGGTTTTCCTGCTGATTCTCCTGCCCAAAGTGGGGGTCAGAACCGGTGGGGGCCAGTTGCTGGAAGCAGCAAAAGGCCTGGGGAAGCTCACAAAGGCGGCAAGCCTTTGAATCTTCCCCTTCGTGGACTCTGCCCATCCTGGGGGAGGACGGTTGGCACCTCGTCTCAGGATGTGCATTGTTTCAGACCCCCGAGAGCAGCAGGCTCTCGACCCAGGGGTCCAGAAACATGTCTGGTGGTGGCAGCTGGGGAGCATCCACTCAGCCTGGACACTAGTGTTAGGTCGTTTTTCAGGGGGCATCTCTAAGATGCCCTCTGTGTGCATTTCTCATTACATCCCACACTGGCATCAGTGTGGGTTTAATGTGCTGAGAAGTTTGATACCAAACTTCCCAGTTTTCAGTAAAGCCATTATGGTACTGTCGAGATCGTAATGACAAACTCCCAGCACCATATACTCTTAAATGGCATTACTGCACTTACAATGTCTAAGAATTAGCTTAGACACTGTAGGGGTACAGGCCTCATGCACCTGTACCATCACCACTGGTATAGTGCACCCAGCTAGAGGGGTGACTGATCTATGCCAGGGCAGTGGGTTGTAGGCATGGCACACAGGGATGTGTGCCATGTCGACTCTTCACTTTGTTCCGAACCAAAACTCGCAGCCTGCAAAGGCAGTGTGTGTGTGTGTGTGTGTGTAAAGGTACAGGGCCTCTAAGGGTGGCACAATAAGTGCTGCAGCCCTTAAAGGCCTCCCCTGGCCACAGTGCCCTTGGTACCTGTGGTACCATTTACCAGGGGCTAACCTGGGGCCAGAGAGTTCCAATTGGGTTTTGTTTTCAATGCAGTTTTAGGGAAAGAACATAGGCCCTGGGTACCTGTTTGGCAGGAGCCCAGGGCATACTCAGTCAAAGTACATCAGCAGTTAAGCAAAAAGTGGGGGCAACCATGCAAAAAGAGGGCACTTTCTTTCAATACTCATTCTGTATTTGTCTCAATCAATCTGGTATTACTGCTATTGAAGTGATACCATGAGTTCTGGTATAGATGGCAGCGAAGAGTGTACCCCAAGACGTGCAATACTCTAGGGTAGCTATCCCCATTGGCAAGCAGATTGTTAGCATTCTGTGTTTTTCTTGGGGGCCTGTGTGTGGAAACACTGCCTCAAACTCTGTTATTTTCTGAGCTATCCAGAATGGCATTTGCTGGCTTTTAGTGGACATTTTACCCATAACTGCGTTTAGTGTTTGTGGAGTTATTTTAGTTGAAGTTCCTTGTATTTGTTCTGCTGGTGTAACCTTTGTAACAAGGAAATGGGGATAACCCTAATAACCCTACTTCTCAAGGGCTAGTTATATACGAAAAACGGAAAAAGACTGAGAAGCAGGGAAAGATATAGCTATTATTAATTCTATTGATTACATCAATTAATCATAGACACAGCTCGAACATAGAGATCTTTCTTTTATTGGATCTCTCCAAGTATTCATATTTTATCCAGATTGAAATAGAGTTGTTGCAAATTATAGTACATCCAACATACAAGTTTTACTATATACAGAAATTAAACAAAATAATACAAAACGTTACAAAACTCATTACAACGCAAAATATGGTCCCTATAAGGAAGACTCCTATCTTCCACATATCTACTTGTATGAGGCTGTGCATCTGATTCCTGCACAATCACTCTGAACAATAGTCTTTGGGGTCCGTGTGTATTTGCAGAGCAGAAAGTAATAGATCTTAACGCAACACACAGTGTATTTAATACATTCAATAGCCCAGGGCTTCCAGAGACTTCGATAGTACGGTGTCGACGCGTTTCAGCCCTTCACTTATCGGTCGGTGATTGTGCAGGAATCAGATGCACAGCCTCATACAAGCAGATGTGTGGATGATAGGCGTCTTCCTTATAGAGACCGTATTTTGCGTTGTAATGGGTTTTGTAACGTTTTGTATTATTTTGTTTAATTTCTGCATATAGTAAAACTTGTATGCTGTTTGTACTATAATTTGCAACAACTCTATTTCAATCTGGATAAAATATGAATACTTGGAGAGATCCAATAAAAGAAAGTTCTTGTAATGTTTGAGCTGTGTCTATGATTAATTGATGTAATCAATAGATTTAATAATAGCTGTATCTTTCCCTGCTTCTCAGTCTTTTTTCGTTTTTCGGGTGTAAGCTTTGTAGGTTAAGTGTGAGTGTTCTCATAAGGAACTGTGTCAGATTTCTGTAAAGTTTTATTTCTTTGTGAAGTGGACGTAAGTCTGCTACAGGCATTGTGTCAATGTCTGGATGCGGTGTATAGGCAGCTAGGACCGGCCAAGTTGCTCCATCTCTGCCGAGCGGACCGAGTCTCACTTTATCTGTTGTGTGTGGGAGGGCGCCTTTAAACCAGTTTATGTGCTCCTGGTAGGTGAGCGGTACTTCAGTGTCCTCATGTGGACAGCATTCCTCTGGTGCTTCATCTTCGGTGTATGAATGAAACGATTTTGTGCGTGTATCTGCTGGTTGGAATTTAACCCATGAATAGAATACCTCTGTCCTGTATGACTCGTGTGCCTTAATCAGGAAGGTTACAGTCCCACCTAATGCTGTGACTCCAAACTCTGCTAATTTTAAAGTGAGTGCATTTCTGACATTTTCTGAAATGTTTATAGCATCTTCTTGTTCTTCTTCCCTTGCTGCATTCGCACGTAATGTTCCCGCAGCGTTGTCTTCTTCAGACATTGTTGAAAAGAGTTTCAAGGAAACCTAGATAAGGTTTTATGTACAATAGGGAACTATTATCCTTCAAGCTTGAATAAACCTACAGCCAATACATAGGATATGCCTACCCAGCTGCAGTAGATTTTTTCCCTTCCCACTCCAGACGTCTCTGGGTAGATGTGAGTAGGGGGTCTCTGAGAAAAACACGACTGAACTACTCAGATTTGACCATTAAATAAGAACCAAACCGTCGTTGGTGGCGCCATGTCGTGTAGTTCCCATAAATCTATATAGGATCTGCGCGTTTAGACAACATAAACTGGGGGATTGGGGTCCAGACTGATTCCAGACACCCCCACCGGATATATTCGCTTGTATAACAGTTAGTTCAGAGTGCCACTGTAAACACCTCTTACCAAGGAGAGAATAGTTCCTGGAAACTATCGAACATGACAACCCTGTCCCATCAGGGATCGTTGAAACAGTACAGTACTTTTTGCTCAGTCACTCGTGCTCACTTTGGTCTCAGAGAGATACACAGAATAAACGGTGGGGATGTTTTCAATAAGCATTTATTGAACCAGCGTCATTCTAGTGTAAAATAGGTGTGCTGAAACAACCATAAGACAGAAACAGATATAAATGATTATAAGCACCAACAGAGTAAATGGATGGTAGATTTCTAATATAGTGCTAAAACAATGAATATATGCAGGTATATAAATACATGACAATAATAATGCGTACTCCTACGATGCACCCCTAACTAGATGTACCTAAGTGAACCTAGCATGTATGTGGGTGTAGAGCCAAGAATCCCCCTAGGAAAGAGCCCACCGCATTACCTGGTGTGAGAGAATGAAGGACCCCGTCGTGGTCTCGAGATGGACACCCCGCGAGGGATGTCAGACCACTGCGTGCTGGAGTGTCTGCGTGCAGGAACCTCAGCGTCTCGCGTCAAAGTGTCAGCATGGAAGTCTTTCTCCTCTGCCTGCCCCAGCAAAGATATGGTGTTTATATACCTGAAAGGTACCCTCAGGCGTTCTACCTTGCTGTGTCATGTCGGCCGAGGATGACGGAAGGGATGACCGTTCTACATAGTCATTATGCAGAAGATGGTAATCCTGCTGCGATTCTGAGAATCCTCATGCATAATAAATGAGGCTAGTTTTCTTGGAAAACCACACGACATATATGCAGCACCTTAACTAGGTAAGAGGTCAATACCAAAAACCGTTATGTAGTACAATGGCAGGGAAAATGTAGGTGAAAGGTTAGGTGACTACCCAGGCCTATATTGGGGTACATTACAAAACATAACATAAGCACAGCCTTCTTTTTCTCTGCACAGAAGAGTTGCAGCTGAATTGTCAACAGACAAAACGGCTGGATACAGCCTCCTAGCAGACTCAATTGTAATACACTTAAAATTTACTTTTTAGCCATATTGAAGTGGTTATATGTGGCCTTCTGAATCCAAATGCTTTTTGTGACCTATCTCCAGCCTTTTACAGGGATCAACTCCAGTATAAAGTGTTTAACTTGGTAAATCCTTAGACCATGCTGTGGTATACACAAGGCTTATGCTCTAGAAAATATAGCTCGAAAGACATTCCTCATTTACTTATCCAAAGATCATCTAATTAATTTTTTTACCATTTACTGAGCTGTGTGCTCCATTTGTCCCTAATCTGAATTCCTTGGATGGCAAATCAGCATATAGCAAAAGTTATCCTCCTACGGATCTTTTACACAAATCGTCTCACATGTGCTTCCCGCCCAACTCCCTCAAAGAGGTCTATCGCTTTGAGAGAAATCATCATACATAACATTATAGCACGTACATTTATCCAGTTTGTTAACTCCTCCTAATGTGGGTTTAGAGAATTCCTAAAGCTCCAGATTCCCAGTCCCCTCTGTCTACCGAGTCTTCTGTATGTCGTCAGGGACACCTATCCAGTTTGTGCTGCCAAGTATATTTGCAGTGCCCAAACCTTGTTTCAAAGGATCCACCAAATTTGTCTCGGTCTGAATTACTATATATTTTTTTAAGTTATAGAGTAAATGTGTTTCGTACGGTTTCATTCAGTCAAGTGTACTAATCAGTTTCACTTGTACGACAAAACAAAATTTGAATTGCACATACTCTCATTTTTATAGTAAATATGACGTGAAACCTCAGTTGCAGTAAACATAAATTGAAAATGTATCAACAAAATTAGGTGACTGGAATACGTATAGCAAGTCAAAAATAGGCAGCCTGTGCAGTGCTCTTGAGGGGTAAAATCCAGATTAGTTTAATTGTAACAGATCCAGCATAAAAATTAAAGTTTGCACAACAGGTCATTTTAATCTCCACCCTGGTCTTCACAGTGTTCAATATAAAACAACAAATGGTGAGATGTTGATGTTTTGACCGTGTAGGGACACACTCAGCAGGTCTCATTAGGATAAATGTGCCATCTGTCTCAACACCCTAAGAATTGGTACTCATGCAATAGGGGGAATTAAATGCAACCTATAATACAAACTGTTATATCTGAAGTATACAAGTAGTAACGTTTGTTTGACGAATAGTGGGAATTGAATGCCACCTATCATTTTGAATATTAAAGGATAGAGCATCATTATTTCCTTCAGGCAAGACAAAGTGTAATTATCTAATGTGTAGGATGGACATTTGAACCATGTTTCACACAATGCTTAGTTATTACACAGATCTTTACCCCTGTTCTGCTGCTTTTAAACTTCTTTCTCTGAGGAGGGCCCACTTCTGATGCCGATTAAATCAAGTCCTCGTCTTCTAATAAATTAGCTTTACATTTGTGCTTCAGTAACACCACCTTTATTGCATCCTACATTGATGTTTGAATCTCTTTTTCCGGAAAATATCTGAAACCACAACCTAGGTCAATAAAAAGATCAGTTTGCTCCTCTGGAGCGCAATTGTCTATTTTAGATTCCTCATTTGTCTCTAGCCTCACTACTTCTATAATGCCTGAGTGGCATAAATGTAATAAAACAGTTCCTCTCCTTCCTAAAGCTTTAAACTGCCATTTGTGTCTGAATCAGTCATGGGACTCTCGTGCAACAAAACACACAATGCATCTGCCAAAATCAAGTTTGGCCAATTCACACCAGATCATGTATCTCTGAAAATTGACTGGTAAAAACCCCCAAAAAGAAAGAGCACTATTATAAAATACTCTCTTTCGAGAATGCAGACAACTGGGATTTCCCCTCTAAAATCCACACAACCCAAAATGATTGTGTCTGAGAATACCAGGAATCTCCGTGAAAAGTTATGTTTGGGCAAACAGAGTTCCCTAGTCTCCCCTCTGTGTGTGCACCTATTCACAGGCACACACACACCTGAATTCAAAAGTCATACTGACCATACAAAGTAAGGGTAGCTGCTACTCGACTCTGAGTGCTTTTAAACATTGCACTATTACTTCACAAGATGTGTTGCTTCGGAGTGGCTTTATAAATAGAGAATCCATTATGTTGCCCTCCAGTCTAAGCATCAAATCCACGGTGGTATTTCTTCTGCCATAGAGATATGATGTAAGAAATGTTAACATTTAATTCTCCTTTAGATTTAGCATTTCCTACAGAATTTTATATACTTTCTATTATCTCATACCATTGAGGGCACAAAGCATTTTTTAGATCAGTTACATGAAGAAGGAATTTGTTGGCATGTTGCTTCATTTGTTTTGGCCACACAGTCCCCCTCCTTTATTTCTCTTTTCCTAGACTGATGCGTCTGAGGCGAGTGGCTCAGGTATAATTTGTTCTCTCTCCCTTATCAGAAAAGTTACTTTTGAGTCCTCCATGTCAAAGGTTAAAGAAAATCAATGGTCTTTAAAATGAATTATTTTTTTCAGTGGGATTTAAAGTTTTTATATTAAATAGCTTAATCGATGTCCATGTCTGCCTCTGGGCCTCCCCGTCAATTTTGGAAAAGTCAATTATGGCTCCGATAAAGGGGGTGGTAGATAACCGGTTGAAACTCTCTCAACTACAAATCCATACAGACAAGTTAAAATATCTGGGGATGTATGTCACCATGTCCTCACATACATGTTGGGAGGTTATCATAACCCCAGTGCTCGAAAGAACGAGCCAAGACCTGTAGAGGAGGTCACTTTTACCATTATCTATGCTAGGTAGAATTTCCCTGTACAAGATGATTGCACTTCCTCCGTTATTACACACCCTACAGAATTTTCAGTTCGAAATACCGACCGTTACTTTCCATAGAGTTTGTGCCTCTATCAGGGACTTCTCTCAGCTGGCAATCAGCCTAGGGCAGAGGTCTTCAAACCTTTTTGCTCTGAGCCCCCCCTAAGCAAAATGTTTTGAAGTGGGGCCCCCTCCAAAACTATATGGCAAGGATTTGGGGAGTGGGAGGAGTAGGGATGATCACAGAGGGCGGGGATCATGAGATCATTTCAGGGGTGCGTTTCCGTAGCTCAGAATCCACACTAAATGTGGGACTTATAAAAAAGCAACAGCATTAAACAAGACAAGAATTCACCAAAATCACTACTGCACGTAATTGGTGTTCTGTGGGCCCCAATGCGCTCCACCAATGATGGCTGTGGTCCTGAGAAGCAGGCTATCACCTCTTCTTTCACTCCTTCCCCGCCTTTTGTCTGACCATAACTTCAAACTCAAAACAAGTCTTGTCTCTTTCTGAAAGAAAATGAGCTACTGCATGCTGCCCCCCATTTTTGTGCCAAGGATGCCATCTGCCCTAAAACTAGCAAAGAAAATGAGCCCCCTTGTCCACTTTGTATTGCAAAGCATTCATAATTATGATGCAGTGGGCCCCTGGGGAGAAGTGTCACTGCACCGGTTTCACTAAGGATAGGTACTGCTTTGCTGTCGTCTCTAACGTTTGTTAAAATGAGCTCCCATCTCACACCATTCCTCTCCCTCCCATGTCTCATCATCCCTCTCCCTCCCATCTCTCAGTGTACCTCTCCCTCTTTGATGCCCAAATCAAGGTGAGGGTCTCCTCTGCCTAAGTTTTTCCCCTCCCTTGGACCATTGTTTCAAGGATCAAAGAAACACTGGCACAGCAATTATGGCCTGCAACTGCAGCACCAATGAAGCCTACAGCTCTGCGAAGCAGGCTGTCTAATCTGCCCACTAAACAGGGCTATTACTCCTAGGCTAGATGCCCAAAGCAGGCTTTCTGCTGCTTTGTGTGAAAAAAACAACATCAAAAAGTAAATTTAGCCCCCGCATCCCTCCCTTGTTGCATCGGCCATGTTATGTGCGCAACAGTGTTGATGTGGGCCTTAATGCTAGCAAGGAAAATGCACCCATGTTCTTTGTCATAGTAAGACTGCCATAGCTGGGGTCCAGTGCCCACTCACAGAGGGTGTGGAGGGCTCCTGTGCTGTGAAACAGATAGTAAAGAACTAAAGAAGAAACATGCCTTCTCACCAAGGTGCCCGCTACTTGAAAGAAATTTGTAAATGTGTGCAATGGTTAACCACCAAATATAAAGGCTGCTTTGGAGCCAGTGTAGCTTTTAATACATACAGTCACTCAGCTTCATATTGTCAAATATTTATTCTGTTTGAGATGTAATATGTGTCCGTTAAAAAGATTTCACCCTTTTATGGACACATATAAAAATATTTACATTAGATATAGTCTGAATGCTTATCACTAAAATGTGTATTTTTAAAGCACTTGTTTTTTCTTAAACAGTATTTTGGAACAGTCTGTTTTATACAGTGTAATACAATTTTAAAATAATGTCATTCACAGTTCTTTCTGTCACAAATTGGGACCTCGTAGCACTATAAACAAGTCACTATTCCTCACTGCACCAATCAGGATTTAATTCTATGACTCTCTGGTCACACACGACGACATCTGCAGTGATCACATTAGCCAACTTAGGTTTCATAAGATAAAACAGTATATTTCCATTTGATTAGTTTAACTTGCATTTTTTTTCATTTGAGGTGTGTGCATGTTTTTATATGCAGTTACCCAAAGGTGAACATAAAACAATTAAAGGCTGATTTTTTTTTCTTCTCTTTTTAGCCATGACTTTGACATTGGCTTCACACTAACTGCCCCATACCACTCAGTAGTACTCATTAGTATCATCTTTTATTTTCTTGTTTTCAAAGTGTTCAGGTGTCTGTAATCAATTATTGAACACGAACAATATATAACGTTTATAGATGTTGCCTTCTAATGTTGCTGTACAGTGTTGCAGCAACATTCTTATGATGTATTATGTTTTGTGTGATTTTTAGGCATTTAATCGCCATTTCTACTGTAAATGTAGTTAAACATTATGAGACTTCATTAAAGTGCTATGCATTTACAAATACTTACATTTCTTACTGAAAATTCACTTCGTTATTGCAACTATGACAGCTTTGTTGTACTGTACCTAGCCTCAACCCTAAGCCACTTCTTTTCAGCTAGACCATGGCTGTTTGTCCACATCGACCCAGAGAGCCAACACCAGTACTCGCGGGAAAGACCAGTACTCACAGCTTTGATAGTTCTTGACTGTCCCTGCCATTGATAGGATTAACCAAAAAGTCTGAAAGACAGTGTCACTGGGCCCCCGTCGCCGGTGGTAACAACGGCATGGTAGAAGAATGGTGGCATGTTCATGACAGCCGGGATCCTCTCCTTTCTTCGCAGACAGAGGAATCCCCGGACTGGTTTGTTACGCAAGACAGGGGTTCGTCTATTACTACGGAAGGTCCCTTTAACTGGGAGCTCCTCGCGGAGAACCCTGCCCCCTGGCCACGCGTCATCAGTCCCGATCAAATTGAAGACGGGGGATCTGAGGAGGGCAAGATGGACTTTGGAAGACGCTGGAGGAGAGAGAACGCCGAAAGCAGAGCCCGTGAGGAAGAGACGAGAGCCGAGGGAGAAGACGCTCCGATTCCGGTATTGGGAGCCAAGCGAGAAGTTCCAGAGGTGTCAGGAGAGCCGGGAGGCCAACGTCCCCACCCATCGCCCAGCCACGCTCCAGGAGGAGCGTGGCTCTCACAGGTGCGTGCTCGGCATGCGGGGTGGGCTGGGAGGCGGGAGAAGGTCGGCGGTAAAGAACCAAGCAATTCCCCACGTCCCTAAACTGTCCTGACCGCCCTCCCCTCTCACTTGCACAACCGTCCCTGTAGCAGTGCCCGGGTGTCTCCTCACTCCTTTTCCCCTTCGGTGACGGTCCGAAACAAAACGAGACCTCTCTCAACAACGCTCCGTTTGTTCTTTTGTTTTCTCGAGGGGAGCCGAAAGCCTGAAACCTGAAGATATCCCCACAGAACGCCAGGACACCCTGAAGCGTGACGATAAGGAGAAAAGCCACCTGTGGATAAGAAGTATTATCCTCAGAACAATCCCTGGAAAAGCCATTCCGACGTGTTTATAAAATAAAATCCTCACAAACCCCTATCGTTGTGGACCTCAATCCTTCAACCCGCTCACAAGTGGTGGAGAATGCGGGCACGCCCTCCATTAGTACTGAAATAATAGATGCATTGATGCAACACATCGTGAAGGGCCAGGAGAAACTGGAATGGGCGGTGCAACCGCAGATGACCTCGGCCCAGGCCGACCGGAACTTGATTAAATCCAGCATAACCGCCCAGCTTGAAGGACTGCAAAAGGTATCAGAGGAACAGGCGTCCGTTAGGACACGGGAGGGGAGGAGCAGCGCTTCAGGGCCTCCGGGGGTCTCTTTACAGAAGTATGTAGCGGGAGAGGACCCGGATGCCTTCCTTCTTAATTTCGAGAGGGCCGCCAAAGCCTGCGGGTGGCCCTTGGAGAAATGGCCTTTTTTCCTAGCACCCCTCCTCACGGGCGAAGCGCAGGCAGCGTACCAGGTTGCAAACGCCAGCGGTAATACCCCCTATGCAGACATCAAGTCGGTCATATTAGACCATCTGGGACTAGACGCTGAAGCCTACCGGGTTCGCTTCCGCAAAGAAAAGGGAGCGCCCGGAGAGAACCCCAAAACCCTTTTCTTTCATTTAAAAGCCGCTGCCGACAAGTGGTTAAAGCCCACTGAGAAGAGCAAAGAAGAGATAATGGACCTGATCTATCTGGAGCAGTTTCTGGAGGCTCTTCCCTACAACACCCAGAGATGGCTGAGACAACATACCCATCTCACCACTGAACAAGCCGTGGAGATGGCCACAACGTTCTCCCGCGCACAACCCTGTACTCCTCTGTGGGAGTTAGAGAAACCCGGTCGCCCTAACCCAGGAAAACTATGACAAAAGGGCACCACCAAAACCTCTCCCCGAACCTCTGCGACCCCGGCCATATAAAACCGATGTACCGATGCATAGAGGACCCCAGTGTTTTGATTGTGGGGAATGGGGACACATTGCTCATTTGTGTCCCCACAAGAAGCCCCAAGACGAGCCCATGGACGTCAGATATGCCCCTAGGACGGTCTTCTACACCGCTGAACTGGGGAGCGCCTTTTATGTGAGTGTGCAGCTAAACGGACGGTGTGTTAAGGCATTGTTGGACTCAGGGTGCAGACAATCGGTGGTCCAGGAACATCTAGTTGAAAAGGATCAGGTGGAAGTGGACACACTAGTACACATACGGTGTGTACACGGGGATATCAAGCCATACCCCCTAGCGGTAGTAACCCTCAAAACCCAGCAAGGACCCCCCTATAGAGCACTGGTAGGGGTGTTGTGTGACCTACCAGAAGACCTAATAATCGGGACTGACAATCCCGGGTTCCTAGAGCTGTTCTTTGCCACCGTACAGACCCCGTATGTTGAGGAAGGGGAGGCCGTTACCCGCATATCCCCCCAAAAGGCTCTCATCACACCCGAACCCTGGCTCCTAGATAAAAACTGCAAATACACTCAGGTCAACGACCCTACCTTACGTAATGCTTGGCAAGTAGCCCAGACCCCGGATCCCGCTAAACCCCAGAACTATCCCCGGTTCTTCATAGACAAAGGCCTTTTATATTGAGAGGAAAAGAAAGACGCCTCCCCCCAGATATTAGTGCCTCTGGCTTTTAGGGACCAGATTCTTTTTTTTGCACACACACACACACCTCACCGCTGGACACACAGGGGTAGAAAAAACAACGCAGAACATACTCCGACATTTCTACTGGCATGGGGTGTATGGGTCCATTAAAACCTACTGCCGGGAATGTGAGGTCTGTCAGAGGAAAAATCCATACTGACCCCCCCCAGTTCCCCTTCAGCCACTCCCGATAGTTGGCCGTCTGTTCGAAAGAGTTGGGATGGATCTAATAGGTCCCCTACCAAAAACCAAGAAAGGACACTTGTATGCCCTGGTTATAGTGGACTATTCCACTCGCTACCCCGAGGCTTTTCCTCTAAGAACCCCAACAACTACCAATATCACAGAGAAGCTCATTGAACTCTTCTCCAGGGTGGGTTTCCCCAGGGAAATCCTGACCGATCAGGGGACCCAGTTTGTCTCTCGCTTGATGAGGGAGGTTTGCCGAACCCTGGACATAGGGCATATCAGGACGTCGGTCTACCACCCCCAAACCGACGGGCTCGTAGAGAGGTATAATGGAACCCTGAAACTCACCCTGAAAAAGATGCTACAAAATGAAGGAAAAGACTGGGATCAGCTTCTTCCTCTTGCCCTGTATGTCATTCGCAGTCAAGTTCAGAGTAGTCTGGGGTACTCCTCTTTTGAACTGCTGTACGGGAGACAACCCAGGTCTTTCCTGGAAATGACGAAGGAGGCATGGGAGAAAGAGGAGGAATACGAAACCCGGGGTTTCTTGGAATACACACACAGCCTTAGGTCCCGAATAGGAAAACTCTGTGACCTCGCCTATTCCAACCTCGAAAAACAACAAGGCAGACAGCGATACCAGTATGATAAGGGGAAAAAGTGGAGAAGGCTTGCCGTTAGCGACTGGGTACTGGTCTTGCTCCCATCCTCCACGAGTAAGCTAAAAGCAGAATGGATGGGCCCGTATAAAGTGGTTGGGACAGTGGGGAAAACAACCTACAAAGTACAGATAAGACCCTCTAGAATACAGTCATACCACATTAACATTCTAAAGAAGTGGTTGGGCCCCCTCCCAAAATCCGCCCATTTGGTAACAGCAAAACAGGAAGAGGCCCCGTGTACCCTGTCTCAACTGGTAGTTAGCCAGTCCCTATCCCCCAACAACAGCATTCCTTAAACGAGTTGCTTCAACCGTTTTCTTCATTGTTCTCGGACCGGCCAGGAAAAACATCCCTGATTGAGCATACTATCGAGACGGTCCCTGGCAAGGTCATCAAACAACGACCCTACCGTATCCCGGCTGCCAGGAGAACCGCCGTCCAAAACGAAGTCCAGTCCATGCTAGAGATGGGTATCATCCGTCCCTCTAGGAGCGAGTGGGCATCCCCCATCGTCTTGGCACCAAAGCCTGATGGTACCATTCGGTTCTGCATAGACTTTAGGGCGGTAAACGCCATCTCTAAATTCGATTCCTATCCTTTACCGAGAGTAGACGAGTTGATCGAGAAGTTGGGGGACGCCCAGTATATAACAACCCTTGACCTAACAAAAGGATACTGGCAGGTCCCCCTGAGGAAACAGGACCAAGCAAAGACCGCCTTTATCACTCCTGATGAGCTATATGAGTTTACAGTCCTCCCATTCGGTCTTCACGGAGCGCCTGCCACCTTTCAACGGTTAATGAACACCGTACTCCGTGAACACTAGGGCTTCTTGTCAGCCTACCTCGACGATATTGTCATCTTTAGCTCTACTTGGGAGGAGCATTTGGTCCACTGTCAGAAAATACTCCAGGCCCTGTCACAGGCAGGCTTACACATAAATTAAAAAAAATCGAAGGTAGCCTTCAATAAAGTCAAATACCTAGGCTATGTCCTGGGGAATGGGGTGATAGAACCCCAGGCTGAGAAAGTGAAGGCAATCATGGATACCCCTTTCCCTTCCACCAAACGGGAAGTTAGAGTCTTTTTAGGGCTATTGGGGTATTATAGGAGATTCATTCCCCAATACTCGAACATAGCAGGTCCCCTCACCGATCTCCTAAAGAAGGAAGCCAAATCAGCTGACCTCTTACACCCCACGAACACAGTCAAACAGTCCTCCAACTGAAAAAGGCAATAACAACCAGTCCAGTCCTTTCCTCACCCGATTTTTCTAGGCCCTTCATCCTTCATACAGATGCTTCTGACAGTGGGGTGGGGGCAGTCCTCTCCCAGTTGTCCCCGTAGGGCACGGAACATCCAATTCTGTTCATAAGCAGGAAATTATTCCCCCGGGAGAAATGGTACCCCACCATAGAGAAGGAGTGTCTCGCCATAAAATGGGCGGTTGACAAACTGCGTTACTACTTGGAGGGAAATCGTTTCATATTGTATACCGATCATGCCCCTCTCCTATGGATTAGTCGGAACATGGGCAATAACCCTCAAATCCTCAGGTGGTTCCTTTCCCTGCAGCCCTACGTCTTTGAAGTGCGGCACCAAAAAGGGACAGATTACGGTAATGCTGACTTCCTCTCCCGCATGTTTCCTCTCCCCGATCGGGAAAGGTCTAGGGGTGGGGTATGTCACGGGGCCCCCGTCGCCGGTGGTAACAACGGCATGGTAGAAGAATGGTGGCATGTTCATGACAGCCGGGATCCTCTCCTTTCTTCGCAGACAGAGGAATCCCCGGACTGGTTTGTTACGCAAGACAGGGGTTCGTCTATTACTACGGAAGGTCCCTTTAACTGGGAGCTGCTCGCGGAGAACCCCGCCCCCTAGCCACGCGTCATCAGCCCCGATCCAATTGAAGACGGGGGATCTGAGGAGGGGAAGACTGACTCCGGAAGACGCTGGAGGAGAGAGAACGCCGAAAGCGGAGCCTGTGAGGAAGAGACGAGAGCCGAGGGAGAAGACGCTCCGATCCCGGTATTGGGAGCCAAGCGAGAAGTTCCAGAGGTGTCAGGAGAGCCGGGAGGCAAACGTCCCCACCCATCGCCCAGCCAAGCTCCAGGAGGAGCGTGGCTCTCACAGGTGCGTGCTCGGTTTGCGAGGTAGGCTGGGAGGCGGGAGAAGGTCGGCGATAAAGAACCAAGCAATTCCCCACGTCCCTAAACCGTCCTGACCGCCCTCCCCTCTCACTTGCACAACCGCCCCTGTAGCAGTGCACCGAGTGTCTCCTCACTCCTTTACCCCTTCGGTGACGGTCCGAAACAAAACGAGACCTCTCTCAACAACGCTCCGTTTGTTCTTTTGTTTTCTCGAGGGGAGCCGAAAGCCTGAAACCTGAAGATATCCCCACAGAACGCCAGGACACCCTGAAGCGTGACGATAAGGAGAAAAACCACCTGTGGATAAGAAAATTATCCTCAGAACAAACCCTGGAAAAGCCATTACGACGTGTTTATAAAATAAAATCCTCACAAACCCCTATCGTTGTGGACCTCAATCCTTCAACCCGCTCACAGACAGATACACATTTGTAATAAACCTTCTACATATATAACTCTCTCTTACACACACACACGCACACACACACACACACACACTCTTCATATGTTTTACTCTCTTACATGCACACAGGAGATAACACTTACAAATATGTAGCTTTCTCTGAGACACCATAAGCACAAACACATTTTAAATAACTCAGTTACATATATAGCTCTCTTTCATACTCACATAAAGAAGCAGAACCAGAATACATTTATTGTACGATTAATTAAAATCATTACAACAGAATATCTTTCAACAGTAAAAAGCAAGTAAAACGCGAAGAAAAAAACCCCACACAATTTCCCATTGGAATACAGAGAAAAGCAATCCAACCCTTAAAAGAGAAATCAACAATTCCTTAACGCCGTTTAATGGCTGTATCTATGCTTTTCAATGTTTAGCTTACAATGCTTCATGCAGTAAATTTTAAAATTCTGCGCTAAACCAACTAATGCTTTCAGGCATATACTAAGCATGTCCTAATTAATGAGGCATTCCTCAAGTAAGATGAAAACTCTGCAATACTGCCATATTTCATTCTATTTTACAATAAACAGCCCACATCTTAAAACAGAAAACAATAACTCGTCACCATTTAAAACGATATATTTGACCGACCATATCAAAAGTATACCTTTCTCAAACTTTTCAATGAACTTTAACTGCTGCATGTAAATGAAGACAGCCTGGAAACACGCCTTTCACGCTTCCAGGCTATCTTTATTTACATGTAATTGCAGACTCATTGGCGCCCCCCTGGGAACACATTCACGCCCCCCCAGGGGGGCACCCCCCACGGTTTGAAGACCTCTGGCCTAGGGTATCCTTAGTAAAATTCACCTTATACACATATGAGGGAGGCCTACGTCCCATAAACGTTTAGTTCTAATGTTGGGCAGCCAATATTATCATGATTAACAACTGGCTCTTTGGAGACAAGACGACCCAGCCCATCGGCTGGAGCTGGATCTGTTTGCGGAATGGTGGGCCCCGACTTCCTCTATGGTTCTAAGGTCTGTGCCTCGTTACCTGAGGCTACAAAAACAACTTTATGGATGTGGCAAAATGTATTGCAACACATTAAAGTGGTACAAATAACCTATTAAAAAAAAAAACCACTGTAGGCGGGAGACTGGCTTGCGAGTGCCAGCAGAGCCCTGGATTTTATGAGATGGGGGTTACATAGATCTCTCTAAGCTGGGTCTTTCTACAACTCGGGTATATACTTTAGCCTCTTCAAGCCCTATTGGGGAATCTCCCGCAATTTAACCTGATAGAAGCTAAACTGACGTTGAAACCCGTAGGTGCATGAGGCATTGAAAGAATTTACCATTCCCTCATAGCCGCACAACTGATCATTTGGACGCTTTATGTGTCAAATGGCAGGAGGAGCTGGGTGCCCTGGATGGGAGAGGCCAGGATGGCCCCACTCACTGGCAGTCTTAGCCTGTCTCTGTCTGATTCAATTCAACTATCGCTACAGAGTCTACTACACGCTTGAGGTGCTTTGGAAAATGGCCTTCATGTCCGGTTCCAAATGAACCCGCTACTCGTATGTGATAGCCACATTCTTTCACATGGTCTGCAAATCCCCAGTGATTTTCGAGTCTTGGGTAAAACACTCCCTGGAAGCTATATTGGGCAGTTCCTTCCAACTCACACCCAAGTTGGCCTTTCTGGGTCTTCTCAAATTGGGGGAGTGGGTGGGGCAAGGTTCTAGAAGTACCCAACCGTTCTGTGGGTTGGGATGTGTGCTTGCCAATAGGGATTTAATGTGCAGATAAAGCTCTACAGAGTCCCTGTCTCTCCGAGAGTGGAGGATAGGGAGCGATCATTGCTTTCTCATGGAGAGTGAGGTATAGAAGGCTAGGTGCTGCCCCCAGATATACAACAGATATGGGAGTGTGGGCAATACTCACAGGCACTAGACCTATGAACAATCTCCTCCAACAGATACCCTCTCCACGTGGGGCACCGAACTCCAGTTAGATACACTCCTCACAACACATACTTGTACCATATGGGAGGGTTCACTCCTGGCACATAGCATGACTGTACCCTCATTTGGATCCTTTTAGGAAACAGTTGCACCTGGATGCTGCTGGCTGGAATTGGTATGTTCTTATTAGTAAGGGCAGTTGGGTATGTTTGGCGGAACTGTTACTTTAAAAAAAAAAATAATTATAGAAAAAATTAGCAATGTCAATGTGCCAGTCCTCAATCAGTGAAAACTGACCTCTATCTAAATCTTCCATCCAGATCCCACTTGAAGTATGTGAAACTTAAAAACTCTTTGAAAGAAATATGTGAATGGGAAAAGAGAGCTCACCGGCGAAACCAAGAGATATTGCAGGATTTTGATCGCATTGAAGCTCATATTATGACTCTGACAACAAACACTGATAAACTCCAGCAGATGAAGGTAAGTCAAAGGCACACACCTGCTATCAGACTTTACAGAGAACATGGTTGATATTTGCTTCTTTATTATTCTTTGCATTGATTTTATATTAACACAATACCGTTCTTTTCTTTCAACAATTTGCATGGATTATCAGTAGCTTTTTTAGTTCAAAGCACCACAACAATGCCTTTCGTCCCACTCTCCCAGTTCGTTTAGAGGACCTTCTCAATTTTCGTTTTCAGACATTTTATTGTTTTTTTAAAACAAGGCCATTATAAAAGGATCCACATTACACTTTTGTTACAATACTTAAATGCTGGGGATGCTAATAAAGATCACGATTACATACAGATTAAGAGAGACCATACAATCGAGTAACAACATAACATTCCTTATCCGCCTGCGCTAAGCAATCATTGTGGTGATCAATCAGCGTACAAAACTATAAGGCGAGATCGATGTAGATCTCTGTGGCTCCTAAGCAACTGATGAGACATAACAGAAGCATACAATAGTAATAAGTCATATCATGTAGAGGAGAGAAATAAAATGAAAGAGAAAAGAAGAGCCCCAAGTAGAACGAAGGAAGAGGATAGTGAAAGATAGAAAGATGGAGATGAGAAATCTGCACTATAGTAATCCGACAGGACCGCAAACGACCACATCCGATAATAACAGTAGGAACAGTTGATGTCAGTAAACAACAATTACACCAGGCATTTAGCGACCTTATTGTTCAAGAGAACACCTAAAGTGGTTTGCTTTTCTCTGAATATTTTTCAAAAGAGTCCCAAAGACGCCTAGATCTGTAAGAATTGTGCAATTTTGCATACAAGATGTTATCCGCACCTCTGATGGAGCACCGCATATTCCACCATTTTTCAAAGAAGCTCACTGAGGTTAATATCCAGTCTGATAGTATCGTCTTGGTGCCCAGTGACAACAATAGGTCAATCAGCATTGAGTTCTGTTCAGTGAAATCTGCTGAATGGGGTTTTGCAGGCAAGCCAAGGGCAACGGTCAAAAAATCAATCTTGACGGATTCCCTTGTTATGTCGTGATGAACAAAAATTGTATCTTAATCCATAATGGATGGGCCATTTTACATGTAAAACAAGTATGTTCTATATCCCCTACCACCTCCCCAGCAAACATCTGTCCTACTTAAGCCAATCTTTTATAATCTAGATGGAGTCCAGTATGTCTTATGAGTAGACCAGAATCTGGTCTGCGCTAGAGCCTGTGTGATTTTTGCAATAAAGGGATATTGCCAATTTTTTTTTCATGTGGCCTCTGGGATGTTCGAGTGTTGAGAGGAATGAGTATAAGTATCCAATTTCCGGGTAAGTGTTCTCAGCAAGTAGTTTTTGGAAGATTCTAGAAGTTTATATATGTGTGATACAGAATGGCCACTTCTCTTAAAGCTACCTAGTAAACCGGGTAGGTCAGATGGATGAGGAGACTTCAATTTACCAACTGTGCTTTTCAGTCTCAAGAATTTATAGAAATCGATGTCTGGTAAGTCCAATGTCATGTGTAGGGCTGAGAACGGAATAGGGTGTAATCGAATGCCTAAATCCACTAGAGAGTTAATACCCTTCTTCGCCCACAATTTCCAGAACATCGTCCTCCCATCTAATTTAATTCTATGATTATGCCACAGGGAGGTCATCTTTAAATCAGTTATTTGTTTGTCTAACAGCTTATCATGCAGAAGTAGGGCAGATACTGTATCCATTATTATGGATCTTGAATATTCCAAAGGGAGTCTGGATATGTTGTGTATGGAGAGGAAGGAGCTAAGAGGTAAAGGATATGATAGCTGGATCTCTATATTAAACCAGAGGGGGGACAAGTCTCATGTATCTGGAACCACCAGGACCCTTGAGAAGCCAGAGATGCTTGTTGGTATCGTGGGTAGTAAGGCAGGTTCAAACCCCCACAAGTTTTACTCCTCTTCAATGTAAAAATAATAGAAATCTTTGCTTTCTTGCCCTTCCATAAAAATTTGGATATATGATTATCCATGGATATAAAGAAGAAAGGGGGAAAGGGCCACCATGAGCATACTGGCAATAAAATTGACCAAAGGTGCTACCATCATTTTAGCGATGTCCTCCAGACTCCACCAGGTGATATTTTTGGGGTACAATGTGTTAAGCAGATCTTTTATTTTGGTGAGGGTTTTATGTTCATTAATGGATACGGTGTGTTTGAGATCCTTACCAAACCAGATACCCATGTACGTGATAGCATCTGGTTGCCACTTCAGGCCCAAGTCACCAATCGCCACTGGAGTGCAGTGGACATTTAAGGAGAAGGCCTTGGTTTTTCCCTGTTTAAACAGTAACCTGCCACTAGTGAGTACCTCTCTATCTCCTTCATAATAATGGGAATAGTCCGTTGTGCTTCCTCAGTGAACAAAAGAACGTCGTCTGCATAGGCTGCCACAACTTGTTTGCCTGAACTAAAATTGATACCTGTAATGTCTGGGTTAAGTAGATCAATGGCTCGAAAACCAAAAGAAAAAGCAGGGGGAGCCTGTTGCGTCCCTTGTGACAACGAAAAATGATTGAGATAGGTGACCATTGACCCTGACCTTCGCTGTCAGATTGGAATAAAGTGTCATAGTCATACATATGAAATCTTCCCCCAAGCGGTATTTGTGTAGGGCCTCTTGTAAAAACGACCAGGAGATTTTGTTGAAGGCCTTTTTTGTGTCTAATGCAAGTGCAGATGGCAGTGTATGGGTGAGTTTAACTTTTTCCAAGACATGGCAAAACTTAATATTGTCTGAGGAGAGTCTACTGGCTCCAGTCTATGGGCTACAATCTTCACATATATTTTACAGTCAAGGTTGATGAGAGAGATCGGTCTATAGTTTTAACATCCAGGTGGTCCTTCCCTTCCTTCAGTATGACCATGATTGTAGCTTCTGTAGTAGAGCCTGATGTTGCATAATGTTGAAAGCCAGCGTGTAAAGGCTTTGCGACTTTCTCCGCATAATGTTTAAAGAATCTGGCTGAAAAACCATCTGGCCCGGGCGCTTTCTCAGACCTGAGATTGTGTATGGCGGATATAATTTCTTTCTCCACAATAGGTGCATAAAGAGTAAGTGCGTCTACCTGCGAGACCTGAGGAAGGTAACATGAGTCAAGATAGTCATTGGTTATGGAGAGAGGAGCAGTTTTATTGGAATAGTATAGGTTAGGATAGAATGTTCTGAAAGCATCAAGGATACCCTGTGTTGAGGATATAACCTCCCCCGCAGAGTTTCTTATTGTGGGTATGATGGATTTGTTCTTTGTACGTTCCAGATAGTTTGCCATGGTTTTGCAGACTCAGATTCTTCGGATACAGATTTGTTTTTGAGTGCCATTAGGTGAATCATGAGGCCTCTAAGTGTGGCTTTGAAAGCATCACATCTCGTGGTGGGGGATGTGTCAGCGATATGATTCTATTCTAAAAAGTGGCCAAGGGGCGTGGCCAAGATGGCAGCCGAGTAGGACGTGCCTTCTCGTCACTCCGTCTGACCGACTGGGCCCATCGCCCAAGCAGACCAGAGGACCCGCTACCGACCACAATTAGAACCCTGGGGAGCACCCGAGGATCGAAGGCGCCCGAGATTTAGAGGTGGTGAAAAGGCCCTGGCGCTTGTGAAGCGAGTGCGGAGCGGATCGCGGGAGGCTGCCAGAGATCAGGCCGAGGAGAAGCCGCACCCTCAGACATTCTGCAGCGGCGTTGTACTGGCTGGTAGGAAGGCACCGACCCGTGATGCACGCCCGAAAGAGTGACTCTCGCAACGACCCACACTCTCCGGAGGGACTGAGCTGTTCGGGCCTGGTTTGAAACAGCGGCGCTCTGCCGGATCAGGTAGACCGATCTAGTATTGCCGCGGATGGCGGCTGGCTTCCACCGACCCCAACTTGATCACCGGACCTGCTCCCTGGGGCGCGACAGCCACGAGGAGCGCAGGACGCCCTACCGAGCACCGAACTTGAATCCCAGCAGAGAGGTTCACGTCAGGGGCAGACCTCGCAGCATGTCAGCCAGGAGCATGTGGCGAGGAGCGGGCCGCGCAATGGAGCGAGCGAACCGAGAGATTGTGGAGGGCCTCAGCCCAGTACCGCACACATTTTGGAGCAGCCGGGGCGCTGGTCTGACATGGATTGGCCCGTGATCGACCGAAGGGTAAGTGGAGTGCCCTCCCTTGATGCAGCATCCACGTGCCACCTTCCGACACCTAAGCCCCGAATACCCTACCGGGACTACGGGGACCCTGGGAATCAGCCCACCCGGAGGCGAGGAGGGGGAATCCCCTGACTCCATATTCACAACAGAGCTGACAGCACCTATTGAGGGCCCCGGTGGTACAATGGAGGGGCCCGCGATGCTAGAGGCCCAGAGAATAAATAGTTCAAGGGATTGAACACTGCTACTACAGGCCACACACATACTTAGCCTCTCACCTGCAAGGAGCTGCAAATAGGAGAGGCCCTCCCGACGACGCGGCTTGCTCACTGTGGCCCTGGCAGGAGGACGCCATGATTCCTGCCCGCGTATCTTCCTGATCAAATCTCTGACCCCCAGAAAGAGTCCCTGGGACAATATCTCCCCCGCTTCCCCTGGTCTGCGATGCAGCGGGAGCGGGCCTGGCACTGACCAGCGACCTTACAGCATCTCTCCCAGCCAACACACAAGGAGCCCTGAGGCGGAGGTTAGCGGGGCTCCCTCCTGCCACATCGGCTACACTCCTCTAAAATGGCAGCCAACAAGGGGAAAAAGGACCGTTCAGTCAAAGATCTCCTTCTTAAAACATCTAGCTCTGGCGTGCTGCCCTCAGAAACGCAAGAGCCCTCAAACCCAGGAGATGCAGAAGCCCCTCTCACCTGCTCCTTCATAGAAACGCTTTTTGCCTCCCTGCCGGAAGACCTAAAAACTATGACGACGGAATTGGCACAAGAGATTAGAGAGGTGGAAAAAGATGAGGATGCACTGGGGGAAAGGGTTGGCACACTGGAGACGCAGAGCTCCAACCGAGACGAAGAGATCGAACAACTCCAACAGGAAGTAATCCACCTCAGGGATCAACATCTAGACCTCCAAGCGCACGCGGAAGATCTGGAGAACCGCTCCAGATGCAACAATATACGCATCCGGTGTATACCGCATGGAGCCGAGGGCCAGAACATTGAGTCATTCGTGTATGGCCTTTTCAGATCTATCCAGGAGGCCCCCCCCGGACCTGAAATTAAGCTTGATCGCACGCATCGGGTGGGCCAGAGGAGGCCATCCCCGGTGCCCCTGCTGATATCCTCCCTTGCGTTCACGACTTTCAACTTAAAGAACGCATTCTTCCAGAAGCAAGGGACAGTCACCCAGTCCAATATCAGAGGCACCATCGTACTCTCTTTCAAGACCTTGCTGCCTCCACGCTGCAAAAAAGGAAGGCATTCCAGCCAATCACGTCCCATCTCCGGGACATCAAAGTTCCGTACTCTTGGGGTCACCCCTTTCGACTCATCTTCCGTCTGACTGGGAAGATCCTTTAAATACACTCACTAAAAGAGGCTTGCCAACTGCTGAACCTCACGGAAAATTCCCTTGAAAGCCCACCATTGACTGCCGGTTCGGGCAGAGATCAAGACACTCGTAGATGGACGACGGTGGGCCACACTTCAACCCAGAGACAATAGCTAAAGAGCGTCAGGCGGTCCTGGCTACCCTGGAGGTTGACTCCGCCAGCCTGGCATGAACGGGCCTCTGCTTCTCTTCTGGCCCCGGTACTAAACTGGCATTGGTCTCTCTTGGTTCCTTACTAGCCTGTGTGGAGAGGGGGTAGGCCCGGGAGGGACTGGGGGGGCACGACGTCTCGATTTGAACCACCCCTTTCTCATGGGTCTCACCACCCAGGACATTAACCATAAATTTTGTGAAAGGTTAACTGTTTGTTGTGTTGAATTGGGCATGTTGGGTCTCCTTACCCCCCCCGCTCCATAGATCTGATTTTAAAGGCCACTCTATCATTGTGCCTCGGGTATGGGTTAGCCATCCCCTCTGCCACGAGGCCACAGTGATTTCCCCTCCCACCAATAGCGCACTACTTAGCATTTCTATACGACTGTCGTCAATGTCACAGACTCTCAAGATAATCACACTGAATTTCAAAGGGCTCAACAATCCAAGGAAGCGCCGCGCCATCCTCTCCTATCCTGAACACTCTGGAGCGCTCATCTGCCTCCTTCAAGAAACCCATCTCATCCCCGGGGATACATAAAGGCTTCGCTCCAAGGTGTTCCCCCAACAGCTGTTTTCCTCCATGACCACCAAAACTGCAGAGGTAGTCATTCTCATCTCTTCTACTTTTCCTGGGAAGTTGGGTCCTAAGCAAGCAGAACTCAAGGGAAGACTGTTAGCTTATTCCTTCACGCTAGGCTCGCACACTCTCACAATAGGCTTGATCTATGCTCCAAACGAGGGACAGGAGGGATTTATTCAGAAGGCAGTGAAAGAGATAAGCGGATCCCCCGACAGGATGTTATTACTGGGAGTAGACCTAAATCTGGCCCTCGATAATGCTCGTGACAGATCGGCCCAAAGGCAGGGGCAGTCGGGAGCTCTCTCCGCAGCGGGACACCAGACGCTGCAGGGGGCGGGCCTACTGGACATCTGGAGGGCCACACATCCCACAGACAAGGAATACACTGTTCGAGGCATATGAGCTGTAGATCATATGCTATGCATATATCGCCATCTAGTGTTGGGTCCGGATGTTTGCACTTTGTTTTTCTTCGAAGAAGTCTTTCCAGTCACAAGGTAGGTGACTCCTCCTTTCGGTGATAGTGCGCATGGGCATCGACTCCATTGTTAGATTGTTTTTTTTCCGCCATCGGGTTTGGATGTATATCGTTGGGCTCCGGTTCGACACTGTTTCCTTCGGGTTTCCCTCGGCGCACAAGATACTCACCATCGACTGTATTGTTTCGCTCGCGTTTCCCTTTCTATCGCGTATCGTAATTCCTTAAACTAATCTTTCGAACGGAAAGTTTGTGGAAGGCCTTCGGGCCTACCCGCGTCGGGTCGACCTGCAGTCGATGGAACGAACTCCCTTTAAATTCTGCCCTCGGTGTCACGCGAAATACTCGCGCACCGACTCACACGAAGTGTGTAACTTTTGTTTGTCACCCGAACACAAAGAAGAAGACTGCGACGCGTGCCAGGCTTTCCGCTCCAAGAAAACACTTTGCGACTGTCGGGCTCGACGTCGCCACATGCAGAGCCAGCACACAAGCTCCATTCCGGACATCTTCGGTCAACAGTCGGACGAAGAGGCCGGCGAGGCCATGGGAACAGAGGAGGACCAAGAGCCGGTCGATATCGTAGATTTCGAATCCGACCAAGAGGAGGACATCCCACAGGGTCAACGTACCGTGAGTAAACCTCCTCCCTCATCCCAAGAAACTATTTCAGTTAAAAAGAAGGCTCCGGTCCAACCCGCGCCCTCGGGCCCCGGTCGGCACCGAGATCACGCTCTGACGCCCCGCCCTCCGGCTCGGCACCGAAGCCTTCCAAAAAGCCTTCCGGCTCCGAAAAGACTCCCTCCAAACCAAGTTCGGAGCCCAAGCCTTCGGGGTCGAAACACAGGTCCGGCACCGACCCCCACCATTCGGCCCAGAAAAAAACGTCGGACCCGAAAACATCAACTGTTTCGACTCCGGCACTGAAAATTTCAGCGCCGAAACAGACTGAAGTGCAGAAAACCACTGCAAAGCCTAGTTTCGATGCCCCAATTGAAAAACCGGATCCTAAACAAAAGGTTTTGTATATCCATCCACAGACTGGCCATATCACCACTAAAGTGACTCTAAAAAGAAGGGCTGATGTAGAAGAAGAATATCACATCCCTTTAAAGAAGAGATCTGTTGGAACTAACCCTTCCCCTCCTCTTCCTTCATCACCACCTTCCCCTCAGCTTAAACCAATTTCACCTGAACATTCACCACCACATACACCTGACAACCAGGATGATGGGGATGATGATCAGGATAGGGATGATAATCAGTTATTACAAGACCCATGGGACGATTATAACACCAATTCGCCCACAGGCAATGATCCCGATCTGTACCCTACCAAACCCTCTCCACCAGATGATAGTGTAGGATACATTGAGTTATTGGGTAGAGCTGCCAACTATCCTGGGGTTCAGCTTCATAAGGAGTCATTAGAAGAGGATTTCCTCTTTGAAACCCTCAGTACAACACAGAAGTCATCACATACACTACCCATGCTCAAGGGGATGGTCAGGCATGTAGATGACATTTTTAATGACCCCGTCAGGGCTCGTATTCTTACCCCTAGAGTGGACAAGAAGTACAAGCCAGCACCATCAGACCCAGTATATATAAGGGGACAATTACCACTAGACTCCCTGGTGGTGTCCAATGCAAGAAAAAGAGCCAAATCACAGACAACAGGAGAGGCTCCACCTCCTGATAAGGAATCAAAACGTATTGACGCTTCGGGGAAAAGGGTAGCTTCTCAAGCAGCTAATTTCTGACGCGTCTCCAACACTCAGGCACTGTTAGCGCGATATGACCGTGCGCACTGGGATGAAATGGAACAACTGATCCAATATTTACCCCCAGAACACAAATCAAAAGCACAAGATCTGGTTCATGAAGGGCAACTTATTGCTAACAATCAAATAAGATGCTCTCTAGATGCTGCAGACACTGCTGCTAGAGCCATAAATACTAGTGTCCTCTTAAGGAGGCACGCCTGGCTCCGTGTATCTGGTTTTAGACCTGAGGTTCAAACCTCCATTTTAAATACCCCATTCGATAAGGAACATCTATTTGGCCCAGCGGTAGATTCTTCACTTGAGAAAATGAAGAAAGATACTTAGGTAGCCAAGTCTATGGGAGCCCTTCAGTCCACAAAGGGTCGTGCTTCCTTTCGACGCTCCTTCTACCGAGGAGGTTCCAAAAATACCTCCTCAAAAGCCACCTCCACCTACAAGGGCAATAACCAACCCTCTCCATCTAAGGGTTATTTCAGAGGAGGATACAGGGGTAACAATGGTAAGGGCAGGGGGCGGGGTTCAAGTTCATGCAACTCCCCCGCCAACACAAAGCAGTGACTTGCCTTCACTTCCCCCCCGACCACTCAACACCTGTCGGAGGAAGACTGTCAGATTTTCTACCAATCTGGCAATCAATAACAACAGACAATTGGGTACTCCAAATTATCCGTTCTGGTTACTGCCTGGAATTTATCGACACGCCTCCAAATATTCCACCAAAACCCCACAAACTGTCACCAGACCATCTATACTTCCTCAAACAGGAGGTTCAGTCTCTACTTCTAAAACGGGCCATAGAACCTGTGCCGCCTCAACATCAAGGGTCGGGCGTATACTCTTTTTATTTCCTGATTCCCAAAAAGACGGTTCTCTCAGACCGATCTTAGATCTCAGAGAACTCAACAGGTACATTCATTCAGACCATTTCCACATGGTGACACTTCAACAGGTACTTCCTCTCCTACAAAAAGGCGACTTTCTATCTACTCTAGATCTAAAAGACGCCTACTTTCATATACCAGTTCACCCTGCTCATTGCAAATTCCTCAGGTTTGTGGTAGCGGGTCAACACTATCAGTTCAGGGTACTCCCATTCGGGGTCACCACCGCCCCCAGAGTGTTCACAAAGTGTCTGGCGGTAGTAGCTGCTCACCTAAGGAGACAAAGCATCCACGTCTTCCCATACTTAGACGATTGGCTCATAAAAGCCAGCACGTACCAACAATGTCGGCAGCACACTTTCAAAACAATTCGGCTACTGCATCAACTAGGGTTCACAATCAATGTGCCAAAGTCACATCTCCAACCATCCAATACAAAGGACTACCTAGGAGCCACAATAGATACTCAAAAAGCTCGCGCTTTTCCCAGCTCAGACAGAATTCGAAATATTCAGGCTTTAGTTCTCCGCTTTCAACCCAACAGTTGGATTCCAGCTCGTACGTATATGCAGCTACTGGGAATTATGTCATCCTGCATCAAGATAGTTCCCCATGCCAGAGTATACATGCGTCCACTTCAAGAATGCTTAGCCAGTCAGTGGAACCAGTCTCAAGGTCTATTAACCGATCTAGTGTTGGTAAGCGGCCGTACTCATCGCTCTCTGCAGTGGTGGAACACACAAAATTTATCAAAAGGACGGCTGTTCATAGACCAGGTTCCACAGATAGTACTGACAGCGGACGCGTCCCTCACTGGCTGGGGGGGCTCATCTACAACAGCACACAGTGCAAGGCTTTTGGAGCCAACGACAGAAGTTGCTCCACATCAATCACCTAGAGCTGCTTGCAATTTTTCTAGCACTCAAGACGTTTCAAACTCACCTACAGGGCAAAGCTGACCTAATTCGCACAGACAACACGACAGCCATATATTTCATACAAAAACAAGAGGGGACACACTCTCTCCAATTGCCCCACTTAGCCCAAGACATCTGAAAGTGGGCCATTCAGCACAAACTTTATCTCCTAGCAGAACATCTCCCAGGAGTCAACAACCAGATTGCAGATCTCCTCAGCAGGCAGAGACAGCAAATACACGAATAAGAACTCCACTCTCAGGTCCTCCTTCCATACTTTCAACATTGGGGAGTCCCTCACATAGACCTGTTCGCCACATACCAAAACGCAAAATGTCCAAACTTCGCGTCCAGGTATCCACACCCATTCTCCAAAGGCAATGCACTATGGATGAATTGGTCAGGGATATTTGCTTACGCATTTCCGCCTCTCCCACTCATTCCATTAGTGGTTCAGAAACTCAAACAAGCGTCCCTGACCCTAATCCTAGTTGCTCCCACATGGGCACGGCAACCTTAGTTCACAACCCTATTGGAGCTATCAGTAGTCCCTCACCAAAAACTACGTCTTACACCCAATCTTCTCACACAGAGCCATGGAGACATAAGACATCCGGACCCCAGTCAACTCAATCTGGCGATCTGGCTCCTGAAGTCTTAGAGTTTGTCTATCTTAATCTACCGCCAGACTGCATGAATATTATTAAAGAAGCTAGACGTCCTACTACAAGAGCCTGCTATGCAGCAAAGTGGAAGCGGTTTGTAATATTTTTATATTATTTATTTATTTTATTTTTAGAGTTTTATAGAGCGCGAACCAGACCCGTGAGGGTATGAGAGCGCTTTACAGGATTGACAGGTGGTAAAAACAGTCTTAGGACGGGTGTATACAATTGGGATAGGAACAAATACTCTAATAACAACCACATCAATGCCCTTGATGCTTCTGTACAGAATATTATATGTTATTTGTTACATCTGTCCAATTTAGCGTACACTTCCATACGCTTACATCTGGCTGCAATAGCTGCATACCTCCAAAATAGACAACATCTATCTCTTTTTAGAGTGCCTGTTATCAAAGCCTTTATGGAGGGACTCGAGTCAGTCCCCCGAGACGTCCACTTGCTCCAGTATGGAATCTCAACATTGTTCTCACTAGACTAATGGGTCCACCCTTTGAGCCATTGCACAAATGTGAACTGCAGTTTCTCACCTGGAAAACTGCTTTCCTTGTGGCTATCACATCACTCAGAAGAGTGGGTGAGCTTCAGGCGTTAACTATAGAAGAACCCTTTTTACAAATGCACCAAAATAAAGTGGTTCTTCAGACTAATCCTAAATTCCTTCCTAAAGTCATTTCTACTTTTCATATCAATCAATCGGTTGAGTTACCCGTGTTCTTCCCTCAACCAGATTCAGTGGCAGAACGTTCCCTACACACATTAGATGTGAAGAGAGCATTGCTTTATTACATTGAAAGGACAAAACCTTTCCGTAACACAGATTAACTTTTTGTTGCTTTTGCTCCACCACACATAGGCAATCCCATATCAAAATCAGGTATTGCAAGGTGGATAGTCAAGTGCATTCAAATATGCTATGCTAAAGCAAAACGAACGCTAACAGTTCCCCCCAGAGCACACTCTACACGCAAACTGGGGGCTTCTATGGCATTCTTAGGAAATATACCCATAGATGACATATGCAAAGCTGCAACATGGTCTACTCCTCACACATTCACAAAACACTATTGTGTAGCTGTGTTAGCAAGACAACAAGCTAGAGTGGGCCAGGCAGTTTTACGTACACTATTTCAAACCACTGCAACAGATACAGGTTAGCCACCGCTTTGGGAGATAACTGCTACATAGTCTATGCATAGCATATGATCTACAGCTCATATGCCTCGAACGGTAAATGCTACTTACCCAGTTTGCATCTGTTCTTGGCATATAGAGCTGTAGAGTCATATGCGCCCACCCGCCTCCCCGGGTACCTATACCTGTTGCAGTAATATCTTACTTAGATACATGCATTCATGGACATCTCCTTATACTACTCTTACTAACTCCATTATTACCCTCTGCGGGAAAACGATCTAACAATGGAGTCAATGCCCATGCGCACTATCACCGAAAGGAGGAGTCACCTACCTCATGACTGGAAAGACTTCTTCGAAAAAAAACAAAGTGACAACATCCGGACTCAACACTAGATGGCGATATATGCATAGCATATGACTCTACAACTCTATATGCCAAGAACAGAGGCATACTGGGTAAGTAGCATTTTCCTTTTACTCCCGGTCCCACAAAACATATGCGAGAATTGACTGTTTCTTGGGCACGCAGAGTATACAATCCTACACCCAACGAACAGAGATAATACCTCGTTCACTATCTAATCACTCAGCTGTAATGCTAGCCCTCTCCTTACAAGGCACCCGCCCCCTGCCTCGATCCTGGCTACTCAGAGACACATTACTGCATCGCGCTGAGGTGATCCAACAGGTTTCCAAAACTTTACGAGACTACTTCGAGACAAATGACATCCCAGAAACCTCTGTGGCTAATCTCTGGGACGCTATGAAAGTGGTTATTAGGGGGGAATTTATTGCCATTGCAGCCTTAGATAATAAGATCCGTAGAGACAAGAGCGACCTTTCGATGAAACAGGTACAGGAATTAGAACTCATACATCAGAGAACTGGCTACAGTTAGAAGCTGCGCGAGCCAAACTAAACGCTTTGGATATAGACAGAGCAGAGTATGCAGTGCTTAGACTTCGCCATACCTTTTACACCGGGGGAGATTGATGCGGGAAGCTACTGGCCAACAGACTGAGAATACAAAGACACGCAACAGGGATCACTTCGATCCTTACACCGACAGGTGAAGAAAGAGACACAGACCAGCAGGTAGTTAAAACATTTAGTCAATACTATGCAGGGCTCTAAGAGGCACAAGATCTCTCACCGGATGCCCCTGCGCAGTATCTAAGGGATGCCACTACTGCCAAAATAACATCAAACCAGGCGGAGACTCTAGAGTCCCCTATTAGAATAGAGGAAGTAATAACTGCCATTTCAAAACTGAAACTGCTCAGTTCCCTAGGCCCAAATGGGTTCACTGCCCTTTTTTACAAGACTTTTTGCCCCGTTCTAGTCCCAGTACTCACTAGGGTGTTCAATGCAATAGGAGTTTCCTCATCACTCCCACCAACAATGCTTGAAGCATCGGTCGTTGTAATACCCAAACCTGGAAAGGACAAGCACCAGTGTGCCTCTTATAGGCCAATTTCCCTACTCAACGTAGATCTAAAACTGTTCACTGGGATGCTGGCGGCACAGCTGTCCCCCCTTCTTTCTGGCCTAATAGACCCGGACCAGACAGGTTTTGTTTTCAATCACCAATGCGCCGACAATACTAAGAGATTGCTCCACATTATTGACAAAGCACATCACTTCGACACTGAACGTATGTTTCTCTCCATCGACGCAGAGAAAGTGTTCGACAGGGTACATTGGCCTTACGAGAAACCTTGCAACATTTTGGGCTCCCTGCTAGGTTCATAGCCTGGGTCTTAAGTAGCTACACTAGACCAGTGGCATTGTGAGAGTAAACGGATATACACCTACTCCCTTCCCCATTCAAAGAGGCACTAGGCAGGGGTGCCCTCTTTCCACTTTACTTTTCGCTCTATATATGGAGCCAATGGCCCAAAGGGCTCGAGACAACCCCCTTATCACTGGAATATGCTTTGGGGGGATGTTCACACCCTTAGCCTATACACGGACGACGTGATAGCAACATTGAAAGATCCCCGGACTTCCCTCCCGGCCTTTTTGGCTGAACTAGAGCAATTTTCCCTAGCGGCGGGCTTCAAGATTAATATTCACAAGTCCCTGGCTTTCAATCTATCTCTTAAAGACCCTTTACTAGAAGAATTACAACGCACCTACCCTATCCAATGGGCTCCTGCTGCAATATCGTACCTCGGGATGCATCTTACTGTGTCCATACAGGGCACCGTATCTTTGAACTACACTATACTACTCAACCAAATACGGATAGACCTTCGCCGCTGGCGGAGCATATACTGTCTTTGCTGGGCCGGATAGCGGCAGTAAAGATGACTATCTTACCAAAAATATTCCTTTTTCAGACTCTGCCGCTGGAACCTCCATCTGGCACTCTGCACTCCTTGCAGAGGGAGATGGAGTGATTCATATGGGCTGACAAGAGACCCCGACTGCACCGAGAACTGTGCTACAAATCTCCAAAAGAGGGAGGTCTTGGGGTACCAAACCTTCGGGAGTACTATTGGGCGGCTCAGATCAAGACATTTGTGGAATGGTCGCATCCTGAGTCAGAAAAGCACTTTCATGGAGAGGGCGGTGAAGGGTCAGTTGCTATGGAAAATCCCCTTCCTTCCCAGACGAGCGCGACCCCAGAGGCTCTATCTCTCGCCTGTTACACGTGCTCCCCTAGTGGCGTGGGACAGAGCTGCGGAGAAAAGAGCGCTAACAACATTCCCTTCACCAGTAACACCCATAGTAGGTAACTCTGAATTCACACCTGGCCTGAGCGAAGAGGCCTTTGCCCCGTGGACCCGGGAAGGTCGCAGGGCCATTGGGCACTTCTTTGACGAGACTGGCCCCCTATCCTTTGAGGACCTCCGACTACAGCAGGAGCTCCCGGAAACCGAACAATACCAATATCAACAAATAAGACACTGGGTGATGCATCCCGGGGCCCGACCACAGGCGCAGCGCCACCTAACCCCATTCGAAAAGTGGCTGTTATCCAAATCCTAAGACACCCACCTTATATCTGAATTATTTAGCCTACTAAGACCACCCCCAGCAGTCACTAAATCCCCCAGTTAGAGGAGGTGGGAACTGGAGCTAGGCCGCACACTTTCACAACGAGATTGGGAGGACATATACTATAGGGCCCGTTACACGGAGCGCAACGTAGCAAGTATAGAGACGGCCATGTCTTCCCTGGACCGGAAACCAGCATCCTGGGACCGGTTTCGGGTTCAAAACCCTCATCAGCCTTCAAGATAGCCTGATGGATTAAACCCAGATCAGTTGACTGGGGGTGAGTGTTTGATTTGCTCTAACGCTCCGTCCATCATCCCCTTTGGTATCGCTTTGTTCGCCCTAGGTTGGCAGGGTATGCCCAGACGTGAGTCCCTTGCTCACTTTGCCACTGGATTCAAGATAGCCTGGCTGATGAGGGTTTTGAACCCGAAACCGGTCCCAGGATGCTTGTTTCCGATCCAGGGAAGACATGGCTTGGCAGTTCGGGCTGGACTGTTCCCATGAGGCACAGGGTCAGACTGATTTGCATATGGCCATGTCTGAACTGGGGTGGTGGAGTGAGCTAAAGAATGATGATGGATTAAACCCAGATCAGTTGACTGGGGGTGAGTGTTTGATTTGCTCTAACGCTCCGTCCATCATCCCCTTTGGTATCGCTTTGTTCGCCCTAGGTTGGCAGGGTATGCCCAGACGTGGGTCCCTTGCTCACTTTGCCACTGAATTCAAGATAGCCTGGCTGATGAGGGTTTTGAACCCGAAACCGGTCCCAGGATGCTTGTTTCCGGTCCAGGGAAGACATGGCTTGGCAGTTCGGGCTGGACTGTTCCCATGAGGCACAGGGTCAGACTGATTTGCATATGGCCATGTCTGAACTGGGGTGGTGGAGTGAGCTAAAGAATGATGATGGATTAAACCCAGATCAGTTGACTGGGGGTGAGTGTTTGATTTGCTCTAACGCTCCATCCATCATCCCCTTTGGTATCGCTTTGTTCGCCCTAGGTTGGCAGGGTATGCCCAGACGTGGGTCCCTTGCTCACTTTGCCACTGAATTCAAGATAGCCTGGCTGATGAGGGTTTTGAACCCGAAACCGGTCCCAGGATGCTTGTTTCCGGTCCAGGGAAGACATGGCTTGGCAGTTCGGGCTGGACTGTTCCCATGAGGCACAGGGTCAGACTGATTTGCATATGGCCATGTCTGAACTGGGGTGGTGGAGTGAGCTAAAGAATGATGATGGATTAAACCCAGATCAGTTGACTGGGGGTGAGTGTTTGATTTGCTCTAACGCTCCGTCCATCATCCCCTTTGGTATCGCTTTGTTCGCCCTAGGTTGGCAGGGTATGCCCAGACGTGGGTCCCTTGCTCACTTTGCCACTGGATTCAAGATAGCCTGGCAGATGAGGGTTTTGAACCCGAAACCGGTCCCAGGATGCTTGTTTCCGGTCCAGGGAAGACATGGCTTGGCAGTTCGGGCTGGACTGTTCCCATGAGGCACAGGGTCAGACTGATTTGCATATGGCCATGTCTGAACTGGGGTGGTGGAGTGAGCTAAAGAATGATGATGGATTAAACCCAGATCAGTTGACTGGGGGTGAGTGTTTGATTTGCTCTAACGCTCCGTCCATCATCCCCTTTGGTATCGCTTTGTTCGCCCTAGGTTGGCAGGGTATGCCCAGACGTGGGTCCCTTGCTCACTTTGCCACTGGATTCAAGATAGCCTGGCTGATGAGGGTTTTGAACCCAAAACCGATCCCAGGATGCTTGTTTCCGGTCCAGGGAAGACATGGCTTGGCAGTTCGAGCTGGACTGTTCCCATGAGGCACAGGGTCAGACTGATTTGCATATGGCCATGTCTGAACTGGGGTGTGGAGTGAGCTAAAGAATGATGATGGATTAAACCCAGATCAGTTGACTGGGGGTGAGTGTTTGATTTGCTCTAACGCTCCGTCCATCATCCCCTTTGTTACCACCAAGAGGGGGTAGAGCAGTTTTCGTGATAGAGGCACACGAATCCTTTCAGACGGAGGTATTCTATTCATGGATAGTATTTCCTGAATCAAATTCAGTAACAAGACTGTTTCACTTCTACAAAGAAGATGAACCACCAGAGGAATATATTCCTTTCGAGGATATTGAAATTCCACTAACATACCAAGAGCATCAGCTCTGGTTTAAAGGCGCCCTAAAACATCACAAAAACATTACCAGGCTCGGTCCACTAGGTAGACCAGAAGCAACATGGCCGATTCTAGCCGGCTACACTCCTCACCCTGACCTCGAAATAATGTCAGACGAGGAATTACTTACTCAACTTACAGAGTTAATAAAAATTTACAGACAATTAGTCCAATATGTCATGCGGACTTTCACAGTCCAACCACCATTGACCATTCCAAATCAAACCCCTCAACAGGGAAATACATTAAAAATTACACCACAGACTTTATACGCAGTCATGGGTAAAATGCCCACAAAACGTGAGCAAATTCCATTCTGGATAGCTCAAAAAATCACTCAAATCGAAGCAGTATTTCCAAATACTAGCCCTTATGAGAAACACAGAATCCTAACAATCTGTTTACCAATGGGGATCACACCACAACTGGAAGATTGCACCACTTGGGGCGCAGTCATTGCTGCCATCTATACTAAAACACATGGTGTTCCGTCAATTGCAGTAATACCGGATGTCCTGAAACAAATTCAAAACGAATACGGGGCAGAGCCTGCTCTGAATTTAGGTATGAAATTACTGAAAAACTTCGACCAGGTCTCAACAATAATATTATCTAATATTTAAGGGGAGGCAGCATCAGTGGCGATCCGCCAACGATTAAGGGAATTTGATGTTACAGAACATCAAACTGAACTACCCAGAATAATAGAACAATCTTATGCAGAATTAGGCAGAGATAGTTTGGGTGGAAAACCTTTGAAGCCAAAACTATCTGAAAGTCCTGAGAAGGACTCTATTAAACAAACTCCTACATCTTCAAAAAGAAGTGGGAAACTAATAAACAAAATTCAAACGAGAAACGTTCTCAATCCCGAGGTAGGTCTCCTCAAAAGGAGCCCTCTGAAAGGAGGTATAACCTCAGGAATAGGGATAATTTAAGAAAGCCTGACAGGTATCAAGATACTGATACACGTTCCTCTCGCACCTTTCAGATATCGTCACAGACATCGGAAAGAAGAGGACGGTCAGAACATAGAGAAGAACGCGTGAAATCCAAAAACGACAAACAAGTTCAGAAAAATAAACCAAAACCTCAATTCTCAAAAAAGAAGGTAGCAGGTCTGAAGATCAGACATGCCGAGAATACTGAGAACACAACTCAAGAACGGAGAATGGGCTCAGACCATGCTGGACAGTGCAGCAGAAGTCACAATAGCTTGCCAGAACCTGAAGGAACTTCTGGAGATAGTGGACTTGAATGAGAACATCACAGTAGAAACTGTAGACACCAGGGTTAGTACTCCACAAAGGATATATGAAATAACACTCCGAATGGAGGGAAACATACCAAGAAAGGTGAAAACACTCTTTTGGGAGAAACTTTCAAGGGGTTATGATATACTTCTAGCAGAAAAAGACTGGCCACCACAATTTGTCAGGGAGTGCCCACATGGTGAGGACATTATTATGCCTGCCTTCTCCAACCATATTCCAATTCACCTAAAATATACTTATGCCAGGAAATGGGCAGTTGCCCAGGCCCCAGCATTATACAAAAATCATGTAGGATGGGATGAGGACTCACTTAAAATACAGTTAAAAAATGAACCTACTGCACAAAGGCAGTACCCAATAAAGCAAGAAGCTAAAAAACAGGTCAGGGAGATCTTAGATCAACTTGAATACCAAGGGGTGATTGAAAGATGCACCTCTTCAATGAACAATTCTTTGTTTCCTGTATCCAAACCAGACAATACATATCGTCTAGTTTTGGATTACAGACACTTGAACACTTGTTCTAAAACATTTGCAGTGCAAAATGCACATAGTACAGCATTAATGAATAACATTGTGCGCAAAAAATATAAAACCACATTGGACATTTCAAATGGTTTCTTTTGTCAAAACATAGCACCTGAAAGCAGGTACTTAACAGCTTTCTCAATAATGGGGACCCAGCGTCAATTTTGTAGACTCCCACAAGGGTTCAAGAATAGCCCAGGGTTATTCTCAGCGAGGGTAACAGAGTTACTACAAATTTATGATAATGAGGCATTGTCATATGTCGATGACATCTATCTGACAGACGATGACCTAGATAGGCACTTGAACAGGGTGAGTACCATTATATTGGGCTTCGCCTCTGAGGGCTATAAATTCAACTTTAAAAAATCCAGAATTGCCCATCTCAATGTCCTTTTCCTAGGATATGAGCTTTCAAGTGAAGGCAAGAGCCTGGCAGGCAACTTTTTAGAAAAGTGCGCGCTGCTCCAACCTCCAAAAACGCTGAAAAATTTACAATCCATCTTGGGTTTCCTAAATTTTGGAAGAACTTACATTCTAAATTACGCAGAAAGGGTTAAACCTCTCTACGAATTAATCAAACCTGATTTTTCAATCAAACATTGGACACAGGAACACACAGAAATCTTGCGTTCACTCCAAGCTAACATGTTAGCAACAAATCACTTACAAACACGCGTAAGTCAACGCAATTTAGTGATCCGAATAATTTCGGGTCAATGCGGATTCACCTACTTAACATTTAATGAGGGTGAAAAAGTACCAATAGCATACAAATCACATTTGTATACATAAGAAGAAATGCGCTTCACTTCAACAGAAAAAATACTGACAGCAATTCAAACTGCAGTAGCAACAGAAAGAGCTCTAGCCCAAGGGAAACACATTATTGTCGTAACCCCAGTACCAGCCTTAGAGGCTGTTACTAAAGCGAGCATTCCAAATGCAAAAGCATTACATCCTAGATGGATACAATGGGTTAATTCTCTTGCTGCAACAGATGTTGAATATGTTTTTGATCCTGATTTAAAAACACAAGCGTTCCTGCAATATGAACATGAATGTCCTCTGCCCACTGAAATTCTGCCTCTCGATCAGTACGAATTTATAATTTATACTGACGGATCAGCACAACCCGCTACAGGGAGTAAGCAAGCTTACAGTGCAGCGTGCGCAATCGTTAAAGGTTGCATGCAAGATGGTAACTTCAGACCAATGGTCACTAAAACTCAATCTCTAGGAGATTGTACAGCTCAGCGAGCTGAACTACAAGTATTCAAACTGGCACTTGAAAGTACAGATCGCGAATTCCCCACACTCATAGTGTGCGATTCTTTCTACTGTGTTCAGTCGTATAATGAATATATACAAAATTGGCTTGAAAATGGGTTCAAAGATGCAAAAGGTGGCACAATAAAGCATAAAACGCTTTGGGAACAAGTAGGTCAGTTAAAAAACGAACTACCAAAAGCTCACGTGATACACACGCTGAGTCATCAACGTGATGGCGTTCACGTTGCAGGGAATTCATTGGCTGACGAAGCCGCAAAGGGGGCTGTTCAGACGGCTTCCGTAGCTGCGATCACTCGTTCAAAAACGAGAATAGACAGTGAGATATTGTTGGCTGTCCATGCTTCAAGCAAAGGCAGTGGTGCAGCGTTACCAAAAATGTTTCCACTCAAGTACTCTTATGTAATTGATGCGAACAACGTTCCTTTTACTCGAATCCCTGGAGTGGGGGATAGGGTAATCCCAAACATGGAACGTAGATTAGGAGTAATCCTAGCAGCACATGAGGGGATAGCCTTTGGCCATGCAGGTGTTTCTGCAACAGTATCTTTACTAAAACAAAGATATTGGTGGCCTGGCATTAGGAAACAGACCAAGAACTATGTTCTGGAATGTGATATATGCCAACAGATGAAAGTCTCCACAGTAAAACGTCCTGCGCAGACACCCCTGTTGATTTCAGACAAACCATTAGCTTGTGTTTACCTGGACCACTGCGGTCCCTTGCAACGGGACGGTAACTATAAATATATAATGGTCGCAGTGGATTCGTGCTCAAGGTTCCTATGGATATGGCCTCAGCGCTCGGCTGACGCTCGAACTGTTATAAAAGATTTGCGAGTCTTTATCGGCACATACGCAATTGGCACACTACATTCTGACCAGGGCCCTGCGTTTAGCTCTCGGGCTTACAAAGAAGCCATGGCCAGTTTGGGCGTTGCATTGCGGTACTCCTCTCCGTTTCATCCTGAGGGAAATTCTGTTGTGGAAAGGAAAAACCGGGACATAAAGCAGTCTATAACAGCTAGAGTATTAGGTTCGGGTGATGGGTGGGTCAAACATCTTTATGGGGTCCAACGCTCATTAAATAATTTGCCAAGAAGTTCTCCAGGGGGGTCACTCCATATGAGGTCCTATTTGGGACAAGAATGTGGGTTCCTGATCTCGAATGTAAAGGCACAGTGGTGGAAAATAAACCCTTTGATATCAAAGATCGTTTGGCTGTTTTACAGGATCCAAATGAACTAAGATCGAAACAAAGCAACGTATTCCTGAAGCCAACCACCACTGGGGAAAAACCGTCAGTCCCAGCAAGGCCTGTCTGGATCCCAAAAGTTGGGGATCTAGTCAGAGAGAAGATTGTGGACAAGAAGGAATTTGGACCTTCTTACAGACAACCAGTACCTGTCCTAGCCGTCCACGGAACTAGAACAGTACTTCTGCCGCCCCTTGCTGGAAAAAAGGAGAAAAGATTTGTGTCAATCGACCTCATCAAACCACAGTATGTGGCCAATACTAAATAGTAGGCCTCGTGGACTCCGACCTAGTAGCAGACGCACTCCTCTCGCTACTATCCAAGAGGTTCAGACTGAAAGACTGATAACCATCGAGAATTCAGCAGTAACAGATGAAGGACTAAGCAACAATGCTATGGAACTCGTCCCTCTTGAAACTCAAGTAACAGTTCGTCCAAATACACCTGTCTACACCAACGTAACAAGTGATCAACTGGTTCCAGCGATTTCAACAAATCCTGATGCAATTCCAACAATTGACAGAACTGCTTCTAGCTATTTCATTAACTTTGATACGTTTTCTGAGGATCCGAGTGAACCTGAACCGACGCCAGCATCAAAAACTTTCAAACAGCAAGTACAAGACTTTTTTCATTTTCTGAAAAAGAGTTATCTGGTTTCACCATGGATTGAACTATGGATTATTTCTGGAATATTTTTCTTTCTGCTTTGGCTAGCTTTGGTTATGACTATCAGCGTGCTTATAAATGGCAGATATATCCGTTTGGACATTGAAAGTAAAAATGTGAACTTACTTTTGAAACCACACAAATCATCCCATCGTGAAGCAAGAGACTTGTCAGCAGTGAACATCACGGCTGTTCCTATACAGGATGGTATAGTGTGGGACAAAACCGATTTCGATATCTTCGGCCCTACGGAACTTTTGAACATTTCACATTTATTTAAAATTTCACTAAGTGATTTTATTTCGTCCAGTACCTATTCTGATGATTGGGACTTTGAGACTGTAAATGATATGATGTCTGACCTAGAAAGGTCTGCTGCATTCTCTAACAATGAATATTTAGAGGGTTCATCAGATTATGAACAGCTATATTGTTACAACCACTATGGTCATCATTTCTTGCTAGAAATGTGTTTATGTTTAACGAATGGGAACATTGTCCTACACCACCAAAAGGTAGTTCAAAAACGTTTGCTAAAAAGTTTCCATATTTTTCAGGGTACAATACATCTGATCCAGAAACATTTTACTATAAAAATGTAAACAAAACAGGACAGAAAATTATGTTAACTAATACAAAACAGATTTATTCTGCAGCCTTTATTACCCAACTGTCTAGACAAGGATATGAATTTTGGAAAGACACAATAGACACAAAATCTGTCTGGGGTTCTAAAGATTGGCAAGTACAGGGGATAGAAGCTTTGTTTAGAGCATGTATCATCCCTCAGCAAATAATGTTTTTGAATGACACTGTGCAACAAACGTCTTGCCTTGGTTTAGCCAAGATCAAAGACATGAAAACACCTTCTGTACCAACACCTGCAAGTAATAGCACTACACAGGGAGCGGTTACAGTTGACACAATACTACAAACCAACAGAACAGATCCTGATTGGAAAAACTGGTTACTCTGGCCTACAGACACAAACATCTGTCAAGAAAGATTCCTGAATAGAAGACAGGGCTTTACTATCCATAGGCCAGACCCACAATACGTTCAAAGACAACATCCGGGGGTAGTAACAACATACAGTCTAGGTAAATTGTGCCTCGACTGGCTACAAAAATCTACACTTGAGGATGTGAAACAACACTTATCTTTACTTAAAGAAGACGCAGACCTTAGGGAATTCTTGCTAGGACCAAGAAAACTGCGACAAAAACGTTTCATATATGCCGGCATCTATGCTGCTTATAATGAAGTATGGAATGTGTCACAGGCAGAGGCCGCAGAACGAATACGTGAACTTGATCGTATTAACTTAGAGAAATCTCTCACTGTGGTCGACAATGGGTTAACAACTTTGTCATCCAGAATTTATTCATTGGACAACATTGTATCCTCTGCTATTGACATACTGGAACAAGATTTAGCCATGTTACAACAAGGCCAATCTCAGTTACGTTCTATTATGTTATTAAGCTGGACGCTGCAATCTTTGCGTGCGGGTTATGTGCCTTGGCGTTTTATCAACACGTCGGCTCTGTTTGCAGAATACAATCTGACTGATAAACAGATCGAACTGGCACAAAGGGGAGCAAAGTATACAGTGCTGAGCATTGAAAAACTGGAAAAATTACCATTCACAGTGGCAGAAAAACCAGCTACAGAATGGCTTATTCATGGCAAAATCACTCTGCCTGTCACTACTTTTCAGTTTCAGTATTGCCTCAAACAAATGCAAGCAGGCAAATATGAAAGGTTGGGTAAAGAATACATTAAGATATCCTGGGATTTACCTTACGAATACAGATGTTGGAATGGGGATCGTGAAGTGTTTCTTAGCGGTATACACTGTGAAAATGCACTAAGCGGTTCACTCATATGTCAGGACATTTCTTTACACGGGGCTTGTAATGGTTCTGTGGCAAATTTGTCCTGCCACCAGCAGGGTACACCAGCTACTGTGATTTATCCAACGTTTGGCCAAGTTTCTAACGGGAGTTACCTTATGTTGAATGATCAGAGTTGCTGTGGCATGTTGCCAGGCATCCCATATCTGGTAACGGTCGACTCCAGGGTCACTTGCTGTATGCAAGTATTGTTCCCTCCAATAGACACATTCAGGGAGTCGCCTTTATGGCCTTCATTGAATGTTTCTTTTATACGTTTTGATACTTTAAGCAGAATGAAAGCCATGTTTTTGCAACAGACCGTGCCTTTGACCTCAGCCAAAGAAATCTATGATTTACAAATTGCAAGGACTTCGGCTGAGATACAGGCTTTAATTCGTACAAACTGCCCTATACATTTCGCAGAAATGATGGGACGTATCTTTAACATGTCTGATACGAGCGGTATTGTGCATGTATTTAAGACCATCTGTTCGGGACTGTTAGCACCCTTCCAGGCAGTGCTCGGAATCATCCCAAACTTCGCACATTCGGTGTTTGGTGGTGTGCCATTAATTCTAGCACTTGTTGCAGGAATCCTATTTCTATTCCTACTATTACGCTATGGCAAGCCTATCCGCCAACATCACTCCGAGCGATGTGGAGAAAGCTCTCCTAGAACGGAAGTGCCGTCGGCGCATAGTGCAACTTTTGGGCATACCTCGTCTACGGGAACTTAATACAACATGGTTTCTGTCATTCAGACGAATCTGGCAAGATTGCATCTTACCTGTTCTACGCTGCCTGCTTTGCGGTGAAGAATGTGTGCTAGACACCTGTCTAACACTCCCATCAGTCATGCCAACAGATATCGATACTCTGCTGGACCCGGTAAGGCCCATGCTCTGTGTTGTCCCCAGAGGCTACCAATCCTGATGACGGCATTCATTGAGATCTTACAGACGCTTCCTGCTGAGGTACGAGATGGATCAACAGGCCCACAGGTAACAACGGACGCGAACATTGCTGCGGCATCTTCTGCTGAAGGCGATGTTTCTCATCTCTGTGCGATTAACCTTCTGAACGAGGTGTTCCAAATGTCACCAACTTCGGTAGACGATATTTTGTCAACAGAAATAGATGATTTCATGTTTACACCAGACCCATACACTGACTTTGATTCGGCTCACAGTGTACCATGGACGCAATTAATTTGGCCTTCATATTTTCAAAACTTGGAACTCTTCCTAAAATTGAACTTTTTCTTTTTTTTGAAAATACATGGCAAAACTATCTGCTTACAGTAGAACTATTCTTATAAAACGGACTTCTTTGAATACTTCCAGGGACACATTGTCACCTTATCTGTCTAAAATTTCATGTAATACCATGATATGCAATGGCTTTGATTTTTGAAAACTTGTCAACCGTTTCATCATATGTATATATTTCTGTTTATTCATTCCTGTTGCATTTATTTCCAATATATGCTTAGAATGAAAAAATGCTTTAAAATGTACAGTACCTATTGCATTCAACAGTTTATTTTTAAACTTCTTTTAATATGCTTTTAGAAATGTTTTAAGCAACATGTGGTACTCAGTTTAATGTTTAGCATTTAATGTTTAGCATTTAGTATTATCGTTCATTCGAATGTGGAGTGGGTGTTGTATTCCGCTTTCGGTGTCCATATATAGGTTTTCCTGAAACGTCCTTATATAGGCACAATTCGCATTGCCCTTATATAGTCATAGAATCCCAGTCCTTATTTAGGCATTAGCCGTGCACTCCAAATACAGGCATGGTCACCGACATCCGTCCACCTTAACGTCACAACGAGTTCTTAGAAACCAGACCCTTAAGCTCTTGGGAGTTCCCCTAGCACAGGATTATTGATTTCTCCAAGAACTCATCTAATATGCATGAACCGCTATACCTTAAGGGTTCATTCTTGACGTCTTCCTCTGTCCGACTTCACGTCAATGCTAACATTCCAAGGCACCTACCAGGTATAAATATACCTTCCCTTGCCCAAGCAAGTTAGAGGAGACCTCGACTTCAGAGGAGCTCGTATCCCGGCCTGACGCACTGAGAAGACGCTGTCATCCCTGCTCGCAGAAGAATCCAGCTTCCAGTGTTCTGACTCCCTTCGCGGGGTGTTAGAGTTCGAGTCCGCAAGGAGATTCCCACCTCTCTCATTCTCAAGGTATGGAGCTGACTAGAACCTAGAGGGACTCTTGGCATACTAGACTTAACATACTCTTAGTATACCATACTAGAGAATACTCCACCTACTTCTTACCTTTCCCTACACCTAGACTAGGTTAGGTACATTGGGGTAGAACTAGCTTAGAGAAGCATCGTATGAGTACTCGCATTTTTAGCTCATGTTATTTATGTACGTGAATATATGCTAAAAGATAATGCTAGCGCAGTATTATTTATTTCTACTGCTTACGCTGTACATTATATATCTTGCATACTGTCTTATGATCATAACAGCTCATATCTCTTACACGAGAAACAAGACTGTTCAATAAAACCTTTTTATTGAAACGCCCGTCTATTCTTTCTGTGTAACTCTGAGGAAACTAAGCATGCACGATTAGCTGAGTGAAACTGTTATCTATTGTTTCCACGATTCTGAGAAGTATTCCGATTCTAAAAGGGAAACAAAGTTGTCATGTTTATGCGGTTGCCAGAAACTATTCCCTTCTTGTTTACAAGGAATTTCTAGTGGCCTCTTAGTTAGCTGGCACAAAGTAATTAAGTTTAATATACTCGATAGGGACATACCGACCTCAGTCCTATGTCAAACCTATAGGGTATATTATTCCAATGCGCAGAGCCTATTAGGGAAATAGGAACTACCCCGCATATGGTTTATCCAGGGCATGGAACGTATCTCTCTCTCCCTAACGAATCAAGGAACCTCATTCCCTGACCTCTGGAAACCATTCCTGTCAATGCTCTCATCCGAATTCCGAGAACTCACATGCCCCAAGTATCTACAACTCCTAAGACTCACAGACCTCCCATCAGCGGCGCCTTGAGAGAGAATGCTGGCCAACAACGACTCAATAGTTGAACAAGAGAGGGAGGGGGGAGAGGGTATGGGGAGGCCAGTTGGGGGGAGGAGGGAGTTACTGGGTGTTTAGTTTTGACAATGTCATATGCTTCCTTACGACGGTAGGGTTTTTAGTTTTGTATCAGCCTCCTTGTGTGATTTTCATGTTGTAAAAACCAATAAAGAAATGTAAACCTAAAAAGTGGCCAATAGCCTCTGCAATTTCCTCTCTACTGCTATCCTCCTCAAGAAGATCATAATTTAGGCGTCCGTGTCTAGGAGGAGGGGAGGGGTCTTTCGGGTTAAGGTCCCTAGATATTCATACATTGGTCAATATTATTATTGGCTCTATTTTCATACGAAACAGACGTTTACTGACCATTATGTGGTCGATTCTGGAAAAAGAGTGATTCGGGGACGAGTAGAATGTTTAATTGCTGCCTGAGGGGTTATATATCTGCCATATGTCAGTTAAATTATTACTGTTGCAGCAAATTCTCATTTGTTTATGTCAGTTACTGTCCATAAACTTATGTGAAGATATTCTTTTGAGATTACCATCTATTGAAGTTGAAGTCTCCTCCCAATATTACCTCAAGGTTGTCAGGTAGACCTTTTAGTTGCTTATCCAGGTCCTTCCCAAATTCAACTGCGTTGACATTGGGAGGATAGATATTGACAATATAGAATTCTAAGTCTCTCTTCCGTACTCTAGATATAAGCCATCTGCCATGTTGGTCATGTGTGTGGGATGTCACAGCAATGTCGGATTTTTTAGATATGAAGGTGAGAACCCCATTCTTTTTCTGTATTGCCAGAGAGATGGTAATCTCCGCAATCCACGAACTGTAAAATTTTATATCACATATGGGCTTCAAGTGTGTCTTCTGTAATAAAATAATATCTCCTTTCAGCTTATTACAGTCCGTGATCGTTCTGCGTTTAACCAGGTGATTGAGGCCCTTGGTATTTAATGAGTAGAGACATTATGTTAATGTGTATAGTGGTGGTAGAGTGGAGTAGACATCTGAGGTAGGTATGGAGAACCCCCATGATCGGCTTTGTTTGCGAGTGCGGATTAAGGTAGGCGTATTGCGGTATGGAAAACAAGTGCCTAAGTTTAGTTTTTTTGGTAGTCTCTGTTGAATGACTGACGTAGAGTTGTGGTGTGGTGATCCTGTCAAGTAGCAAAAGAGAAGAGTGGGAGAGGAGTAGAAGAATAGAGATAGGAGCAAAATAGAGCCAAAATACCAACGCAGTAAAAAGAAATTATCAAAAGAAAAACCCTGAACAATACCCACCCTCTACCCCTTCCCTGAAATGCGACTAGGGTGCATTTCCCCACCCTTTATCTAAGTGGGACTCAAAGGACCACAAGCAGGCCTATCCAAGGCCAACTAAGGAAAGGGTAAAAAGAAAAAAATAAACAACCTCCTTCCAATCCTCTGAACAAAATAAAAAACTTACATTGGCCAGAAAGAGTGAAGCACATCAATATATAACATTTGACCATATATGGTAACTGTGATAACAGTATTTGTTAACGAGTAAATAAGAATCTAGTCTTGAACCGTTTGGATAGTGGTTAAGACTGAAAACCAGATGTACAAGACCTGTACATGGTAAGATTGTATAGTGACGCATGAGCCTGCTAAACAATATGCCCGACTCAGTTATACATTTGTACCATTGGCAACAGTAAGTCAACAATAAACAAACATAGAGTGAATACAACATTCTATCATCCATTGTATTGTAGTGACCTAGTATGTGCATGGGTGAGACGAGCATACATTTAGTATACATTCCAGTAATAATACCATCATTTTGGATGAAGACCATGTAGTTTACAGTAACAAGGAAGCAATTGCCTTAAACAATGAAAGAGGGCAACCAAAATAGAGATAGGAACATCAGAACTTGCTTGTTCAGGTGATCATGTTACCATATCCGAAGTGATTGAAGAGTCCAGGAATGATTGGAGATCAGTAGGGTCCATGAAGATTATTGTTTTCCTCTTAACAACATTGCAAAACGTTGCGGGTCCCGCAAATGCAAAGGGGATAGCATGGTCCCTCAATGCGAGAAAGCCTTTCCTGGTGGATTACGTTTCCTTGGAGTAGTCCTAGGTGATGTTTATTCTAGAACCATTCCACTGTATGTGTTGTACTTTCCTCATGTGAGCGCGGATCGCTTTGGTGTGATGGTATCGTAGAGGTCTGTATATTATTGTCCTGGCGTTGAAAGTCGGGTTGGCAGGGTTATTCCATGGTTTGCCCACTGGGACTCTGTGAGCCCTCTCTGTTTCGAAGTCCTTATCAAGGAAGATCCCAAGATCCCACGGGTACATGGTATCTAGGCTTCAAGAAATTCAATACAAGAATTTGCGTCTCCTTCCACGTTTTCAGGGTGGCCAAAGATTTGCAGATTGCCTCTTCGATTACGGCAAGCATTTTGACCTTGTTGGCTGTCGCCTCTGCACGTTTTTTCCCTGAATCCTCCAGCGCACTAATCGTGTATTCTGCCTCAGTTATTCTCCCCGCTAAGCCCTTAAAGTCGCTGTTTAGTGCTTGTATGTCTTGGTGCATGGCATCAGTATTGGCTTTGGTACCCTGAGCTAGACCATGTAGGGCCCCAAGTGTTTGCAGGATATTGTTCAACCTTGCCCCCGAATCTGTTCTCGATTTTACCCGTGAGTCCAGTAAAGGTGGTTCTGCTTTGGCCCTTTTTAGTGTTGCTTTGGTATCTTTGGTGTCTCTGCTGCCTTTAGCCTCCTTGTCCCTATGGTCTGCCATTGTAGGAGCACATGGGTTTGGGGGCAGTATAGATGGTTCAGTGGAACGGACCTTAGAAGAAAAAAGATGCGTTGGATTAAAGTTACCGTATAATGGATCAAACCCTAGCTTGCCGGTGTAGCAGGTGTTGACAGGGGAACAGGGTATATTGATTCGCCCCAGGAGACGGGCAATGGGTGCTGAGGAGGCTAGAGTAATTTTGTAAGGCCGCAGACAGTGATGGTGGACGTCGAGCACGGGCCTCAGTGGTAATGGTGATGTTCATCCAGGGCTTCTGAGCTCAAGCTAGAGGGCTGTTGTGTGTGAGGGTGTCTGAATGCATGGTGCCGGCAACGGCAACCAGCCCTGGTGAGTGTGAGTCTTCACCGCGTCAAACCGCAGTCTGATATTAGTCTTGTGCCAGGGAAGTGGTGCACTGCAAACATGGTCCGAGAACCGTGGTGGCAGGCCACTTGGCGAGATAGGCCACTTGGTCTCAGTGAAATGTAAGAAAGGTTCCCCGTATGGTGAGCAACACAGGCTATAGTCGCCCAAGACCAATTAGGTCAAAGTAGGCGTCTGGATATGCGGTGCAGTCAGCTGCTATCGGCTCTGCATGAGCGTGATTTCCAATCGCAGCTTATCGTGGGATCTAATCAACTCTGTGGCTGGGAGACGGTGCGCATAGCAGGTATGGACCGGGATCGGTGCTGGCAGGCCACGTTGGTTGTCGGGGAGCGCGGGTGCATTAAAATAGCAAAAAGTACCCCAGCAGGGTGATTTGAGCAAATTAGGGGCCTCGACAAGTCCTACCGCCATACCTGATGCTGCTCCCTCCCTGTAATCGTACCTTGTACCGTGGAGCCGATGCTGGCCACAGATTTGTCTTTATCCCAATGATGCTGGCACCCATAGAATCTGTAAAAATCCTCCGAATCCTGGAGGCATTTCTGCTCACAGGCACATATTCCTGATACGTGTGCTGTCCAGGGCAACGCAGGTGCTCAATGAGTAAGAAAAAATGCACTGGGCCCCCGATTAAGAGGTTCAGAAGTGGAGCAGTTGGCTCAGCCTGTATTTGCACTCGGTCTCAGACCACGGCCCCTCTTTCTGGCTTCTTGGTTTTAAGAGGTAACTATTCTTTTCCTCCTTACATTATAAAAACCTTGTCCTTCCGATGGTTGGCTAGTTTTTGTAATTGTAGGGACATGCTCTCCTCTCTTTCAGACAGCGACCATTGGCGACTGTCATAGGTAATACTGTATGCACAGCAGATGATAGGAGTGTGTATTAGAGTATGAAGATGCACTGCTCTATGTGCCAATTCCTTTCTCTTGTATCAGAGGTCCCTATACTACAGTGTGGACAAGGACTGATCACCTCACTGTTGAATGACAAGTCACCATAGCTACATAACAAATTAATTGCCTTCTCCATTACCAAGTGTCTGTAGAATAAAACATGTGCATACTACCATAGAGATACATAGCGATACATATACATGCAGCAGCATATTTGCAGTCCCTGAAGTTGGAACTGACAGTTTTGGTGAATATTTCAATACTAAAATGAAATTGATATTTATAAGTATTAAGCAAAAAAGTCAAAAGTAACTTTAAACTTTATTACAACAAAATAATTTAATAACAATACAAAACTACAAAAACTATATAAAACTATATGACCAACTATTAAAGAAACAACTATATACCTTAAAACATTTTTTTACACTCATCAGCAAGCATTAATGTCTCCCCTCTTTTTACTTTTTTTACCTACTGGATTTTGATTAGGCTCCCGGTTTATGGTATTTATTTATTTGCCATTTCCGTCTGTATTTATCCATATTTATTTTTTGCTAATTTTATCTGTATTTATCCATATTTATTTTGGGTTTTGTGGAAAAATAAGCTGAATTTGGTATATTTTCACATTTATTTAACCGATAAATATGCACTCATGCTAAATGTATGCCAGGTTTCAGTGCTGTGAACACCTGTAGAAGATAAATCAGTGCACGTATATGAAGATATGCAAATTTCAGTATCAACCTTGTGCATATCTTCTGCTGTTAAAGCCTCTTTACTAAAATTCCTTTATTTTTTAAACCCCTTATCTATCAATCCACACATCTATTGGCCTGGCAGTCATGGCAGACAGTATTTTGAATTACTCAAAAAGCAACCCAATTTCCGTTTTTATCCACATTTTTAAATAAAAACAGACAAGAAAATGAATGTTTTCTGTCTGTATTTAACTGTAAAAATCAGTAAAAACGGAAAACGGGGAGCCTTAATTTTGATTCATGTAGCACTTCTTGTCCAGTCTTTTAGCCACCTGAGCCTCCCAAAGAATGTTAAGTTTCAAGAGTATATTAGCAAGCTAAGTGGCAAGAAAGTTTCAGCAAAGCACCATATCTGTAAATTTCAGTTCACAAAGCTTAGCTCGTGCTGAGTCAGCTTGTGCTGCTGAACTGCACAACTGTTCAGTCACTGCCACATCCTTCCAACTTGAAAACAATGTGCTTCAAGAGGTAGTTCTTGCTGAACAGCACAATAATCCTGCTTTTGTTAACAGTTTTCCTGCTTATGTAAGCAGATAATTATATCTTCAAAGACCGGTTTCCATTTTCCTCCTAGAAAAAGACAAAATAACCAAAAATATAAAAGTTACATAGTGGTCAAGAATTGATAACAGTGATACATCAGTATATATTCTAAACCTTTCTACATTTTTCACCCACAATCACATATTTACATCTAATGCACTGGTCACTTGTTACTCCTTGCTCCTGAAAAATACCACACGCTCAACCAGTCTATTTTCATATTTTTGCAAATAAATTATAACATGCCATGAACTCTGCTTCCATAACAGTTCTAAAGTAGCACAATCGTCTTGACACACCTTTGCTGACACTCACCACAGTGTTCACTCTAGAAATAGCAATGTCACCACTCAGACATCTTGTAGTGCTAAAATAGACATACCATGAGGTTCATAAGAACAGTAGAGCTTGTATCATTTAAATCTTTGTTTTATAATTTAAGAAACAGTACTTCCTTTACTGACAAATACAGTGGAAAAACGTCATTTTTTAACACAATTTGCAAACCTTGCTCACATCTCTCTACATTGTAATGTGTACCTCTCAAAAGATATATTAACACATCTGCACCTTCTCAAACCGCTTTTCACTCTGTAAACATAGTGTTGAAAACGTTTACCAACATTAGTACACTTACTGACACTTCACAACGAAGTTTATAAAATACATTATTAAATACCTGAACTTGGAGTTCTTTCTGAAATGCAGATAAACACAGCAGTCTCTTTCAGCTCCACATAAGTTCACTTCTACCGAGCACAACTCAAACAGGCTTCCTTCTCCTCCAAAGCCACAAGGACAAACTGAGCTATATCTGGTTCTCCACTCAATCACATCACAGCATTTCTTCAACCAGGTAATAAGAATTGTAACTATTAGTTGAGCCTTTGCCCTTTGTTTTTTTATCTCTTCCCACACGATCTGGCGAGACTCTCGCAGGATTGTAAAATACCTCGTTGCAGGCCTAGTAATTATCCATGCGAATCTTGCAAGAGGATTGCAGGGTCGCAAACATCTTGTGGTAGGATTTCTTTCCCATGCAAGTCTCGCGGGATGCTTGCAAGATTGAACGAACCCCATAAAAAATTACCATCTACTCATCACAGTACTCATCTCTTACACACTTTTCTCTCAAAAACACAAGCACCACAATATGCATTCCTACTAATGGAGTATATTGAGAACTCATCTACTCCTTTTTACTATTCACGATCCCACGAGATTGTAAAAATTAATTAAAACAATATACATTTATTTTCTTCACAGCAGTTATCCCTTAGACACCTCCTTACTAAACTTCGTCAAACGGGGCCGAAGTTCTTAGCCAACCATAAAATGCTCCATCTATGGAAAAGCAGACCTAACTATAACTACCTAGTGGCAATATATATATATATATATATATATATATATATATATATATATATATATATATATTCATTGAAAAAACCATAGGTTTTAGGGACAGTTATAGTTAGTTGGACATTTCACTCGTACAAAACCCGTGAAATTCCCCCGTTATAGTTAGTTCAGCTAACTATAACTCGCGCCCCGCAATGCACTGCTGATGACGTCACATATTACATCACTCATGACATGGTCAGTGACATCACTGATGACATCACTGATGACATCTCAAATGACATCACTGATGACATCATGTAGTGACTGTGTTTCTGTAAAGTTTAAATATTTTTAATATATATAGGAAAAGACGTTTTGAAGAATGAGTGGGTGTATAAGTGTCTGTATGGATGATTTAGTAGGTGCGTGACTGACTCTATAAGTGAGTGATTTAACGTATCTTACTGAATGCATGGGTTAGTGACTAAACTGGGTGAATGTCTGTATCCGTCTGTCTGTTGCTGTGTAAGTGGCTGCATGTGTTTGTGAATAGCTACATGAGTGTCTATATGAGTTATTGAATGGTTGTCTGAGTATCTGTATGGGTGCCTGAGTGTTTGTGTGGGAGGGGTGTGTGCGACTCTGTGCATAGATGTGTGAGTGGGTGATTCACTGGGTGGATGGTTTCAAGAGTGCATCTGTAATAGACTGTATGGGTGGGTAAGTGTGTGTAAGAGTGTGTTAGTGAGTGAATGTATGTCCCAGTGGTACATGTGTGACTAACTACATATGTGAAAGGCAGTATATATGTGTGTTGGAGTATATAAATAGCTATAAGCGAGAGTGAGTGATTGTGATAGTGGCTGTATGGATGAGTGTGTGCTTGTATCATTGATTGTATAAGAGCGTAACAATGTGCTAGTATTTGTATGATTAAGTGAGCTGGTGTGTGTATAACTGTATAGGTGAGTAAATGGCAGTGTGTTTAATTATTTGCATGACTGACTAGGTGTGTGAGTACCTCTATGGATGACTGGCGGTGTTTGAGTGTCTATATAGGAGTAAGAGTGCATATGATAGTCCTGTACTGAGTGACCATAAGTATGAGTGACTGTACGGATGAGTGAGTGGATGTGTGTGTGTAGACCTAAGAATCAGTGAGTGGGTATGTAGTTATTGGTGTTGGAGTGTCTATGGTTTTGCGAATGGCAGTCTGTAATTTAGAGTGGGTGTATCAAAGGTTATATTAGGGTGTCAGGAGGTGCATCAGATTATCACGTGGATGATGTCATCAGTGATGTCATCAGTGATGTCATCAGTGATGTCATCAGTGATGTCACTGACCATGTCATGAGTGATGTAATATGTGACGTCATCAGTAGTGCATTGCGGGGGCGCGAGTTATAGTTAGCTGAACTAACTATAACCGGGGAATTTCACGGGTTTTGTACGAGTGAAATGTCCAACTAACTATAACTGTCCCTAAAACCTATGGTTTTTTCAGTGAATTTCAAAGGTTTTTAAATGCTAATTTCTAACTATAACGTGTCTGAAACCTATGGTTTTTTCTGTGAATTTCAAAGGTTTTTTAAATGCTAATTTCTAACTATAACGTGCCTGAAACCTATGGTTTTTTCAGTGAATTTCAAAGGTTTTGTAAATGACAATTTTTAAATGTATTAATTGTTATATTTATTTTTTTGATACTGATTTACTACATTTTTTTAAACTATTTATTTTTAGATATTTTATTTATTAAATTACATTGTAATTACATTATACATTACATTACAAAATATACTTTCTCAGAATGAATTACTTTAGTTTAAATAGTTTGCAAATAGGCAATAGAGTTTTAAGTACAGTAGTTACAGTTGTTGCAATGGGCAACACAATTTCAAACACAATGCAACATTGACCTCAATGTGAATTTCTAGTTAAATGCAATTAGTTACTTTATGGATTACTTTTCTAACCACAGGACTGGATCCTAGATTCAGTCCTGGGACATCTCCTGTAAACAGTTGAGTAAAAGCGTTTTGGTTACAGTAGTGATTTTTAAGGAATATTATTGTATTTTAAAAGTTGACACTTAGAAACTTTTCACATAGAATCACCAATGTTATCCTATGGGAGGAAATTCACTTAGCAGGTAAGTAGTGTTATCGTTACTTTTTCTTACTCAGTGTTGGATCCTGGATCCAGCACTGGTGCATCTCCTGTAAACAGTTGAAAGAATGCGTTTAAGTCATTCAGGCGATTTTTAAGGAATATTTGTAATTTGTGAAAATCGACACTGAAACTTTTCTGCTGAAAACCAGACAATGGATTCCTATGGAAGGAAATATAAGTTACTGGTAAGTACGGTTAGAATTACTTTTCAGGGTCAGTGCTGGGCTAAAAGATGCAGCACTGGGTTCTCTCCTGATAACAGGTGAGTAAATCGGAATTCGTAGTTCGGTTGATTTTAGAGGAATATTATAAAGTTCCAAAACTCCACACTTAGAAGAATTTCCAAGTGAAACCAGTCAATGTTAGCCTATGGAAGGAAATTCAAGTTGCTGGTAAGTACGGTTAAAATTACTTTTCAGGATCAGTACTGGGCTGAAAGATGCAGCACTGAGGTCTCTCCTGATAACAGGTGAGTAAATCGGAATTCGTATTTCGGCTGATTTTAGAGGAATATTTGCACAATGGTGAAGGGAGGGGGCGGGGCCTGAGGTGACATCTGTGCAAACGCGCCCCGTGGCGCGTTTTAAGTTGGGGATTAAGTCCCCTTGAATCATGAGGGTCCCTGGGAGCCAACTAGCCCACCAGGAACCTCCAGTATGCGCCAGGGCTGCGTTGCAGAGACGTGTACAGAGGCCACACCCCTTTTTACACCTCTCTGCAACGCAGCTCTGTGGCGCTTTCTGGACGTACCTGTTGGGCCAGTTGGCCCCCAGGGACCCTCAGGATTGAAGGGGATTTAATTCCCCATCTTAAAACACGCCACGGGGCCTGTTTGCACACATGTCACCTGAAGCCCTGCCCCTCCCTTCACCACTGTGCAAACGCGCCCGTGGCGCGTTTTAAGTTGGGGGATTAAGTCCCTTGAATCCTGAGGGTCCCTGGAGTCCAACTAGCCCACCATGTACTTCCAAAAGCGCCACAGAGCTGCGTTGCAGAGGGGTGTAAAAGGGGCGTGGCCTCTGTACACCTCTCTGCAACGCAGCCCCTGGCGCATACTGGAGGTTCCTAGTGGGCTAGTTGGCCCCCAGGGACCCCCAGTATTCAAGGGGAATTACTTCCCTTCTCAAAACGCGCCAGGGGCGCGTTTGCAGACTGCTGCAGGGAGGGGGCGGGGCCTCCGGCACGATGCCGGTCTTTTTTTTTTGATTGGGAGGCTGCGTGGCCCCCTTCCCTCAGCCACTTTTGCCCCGGGGACACCATCCCCCGGGGCCTGAGGATTTTTTTTTTTTTAATAAAATTTAAAAAACGGGAAGGGGGCCGCGTGGCCCCCTTCCCTGGGCCTGTATTGGCCCCGGGGACCCCATTCCCGGGGCAAACCCTCTTTTTTTTTTTTATTAAAAATGTGGAGGGGGCTGCGTGGCCCCCCTCCTCAGGCCATTTAAGGCCCCGGGGACCCCATCCCCCGGGGCCGGCCTTTTAAATATATATTTTTTTTTTAGGGAGGGGGCTGCGTGGCCCCCTCCCTGGCCACTTATGGCCCCAGGGACCCCATCCCCCGGGGCCTGGCCTCTCGTTGGGGACTGTGGGGGGTCCCCAAACCCCCACAGTCCCGCCGGCTCCCCGTGTCCTACGGGAGCCGGCATTAGCTTTCCACATGGGGAGCAGCTAAGATGCTGCTCCCCATGTGGAAAGCAACTTGCTTTGGATATTGGAAGCGAGAGCAGGTTTCTGCTCTCGCTCCAATATCCAAAGCAAGTTTGCAATGACAGGACGGGAGCCGCGAGGCTCCCGTACTGTCATTGCAAGCAGCAGTGTCCCGGGGTAGGCACCCGGGACACTGCAGGAGCTGGCCCTGGGGGTGGCGGTCCCCAGGGCCACCACAGGCTCCAAGAGGGGCCGCGCGGCCCCCTCCCCACATTTAGAAAGCCCCGGGGAGGTGGTGGTCCCGGGGCTTCGAGGTTCCAAAACGGACCCCCATTTTAAATTTCTTAGTGCCCCGGGGAGGTGGCGGTCCCGGGGCGTGTGGGGGCTGGAGCCCCCACACAGGTTAAAACATTTAAAAAAAGAAGCCCCGGGAGGTGGCGGTCCCGGGGGCAGCGGGAGGGCAAAGAGCCCTCCCGCACCATTATTTTTTTAAGCCCCGGGGGTGACGGTCCCTGGGGCTTTGGGGGGCCTTAGAGGCCCCCCCACATATTAAAAAGAAACCCCTGCATGCCCCCGGGACTTGGCCCACCCGGGGGCCAATTAACAACGAAGCGCGGGAGACCGCGCTTCGTTTTTTTCTTTTCTCGGCGGAATCCGCGCACCCTGAGCGCATCCCCCCGATTTTTTTTTTTTTTTTTAATGCTTTTTTCTGCCTAGGGGGTCCTTGTGGGACCCCCTGAGCAGACCTAGGGGGTCAGGGTGTTTCTACCCTGCCCCCTTTGTGCGTTTTGCGCACTTGTTTCTTCTGGGTTTTTTTTCTAATCGGCAGGATCCGCGCACCCTGAGCGCATCCTGACGATTTAAAAAAGAAAAAAAAAAAAAAATGCTTTTTTCTGCCCAGGGGGTCCTTGTGGGACCCCTGAGCAGACCTAGGGGGTCAGGGTGTTTCTACCCTGCCCCCTTTTTGCGCTTTGCGCACTTGTTTCTGTCCCTCGGTTCTACCGAGGGACAAAATGGCTGCCAACACTTCCTGATTTGGAGTGTTGACAGCCACTTGACAGCCAATTAGCATGCAGCTCGTGGTCGGGAGGGTACGCGGACCCTACTCGGCCATAGATATATATGTGACTTAACTTTTGATTTTCTCAGGAACTACTGAACGGATTTACACCATTTAACAAAAAGGGTTCTTTCTGAACCAAGAACTACCTCTTTGCCAAATTTGGTGTAATTCCGTTCAGCAGTTCGGGCTGTAGCCGTGTCTAAAGTTTCCTATGGGAAAATGAATGGGGAAAACACGTTTTGGGACCCCCTTTTTTCTCGGCCCCCGCTTGACGAATCACCCTGAGACTTTCAGGGTAGGAGCGGACCGGAGCGGGCCATAAAGTTTGAAAATTTCGCGAAGATTCGTCAACCGACGCAAGAGTTATTTCAAATAGAATGTCGCGGATTTCTAATGGAAAATAGGTCCTAACTATAACTATCTACTGGCGACCGCCAGTAGATAATATATATATATATATATAATGAGCAGGCGTGTTTCGGCGACCTTGCCTAGCTCATGACAATAAAACACACACCATTGCAGTTTCTTTTAAATTTCATCAAACTGCGCTCCAATTTGAGGATACAAATCAGGCAAAAGAGGAGGGACTAGCCTTCATAGCCAAATACCCATGTTTTTGCGGCGGCCATATTAGCATGTTTATCAATCATAAACGCCTGATGGCATAAAGTTGTGTTAACTGCATGATTCTCATATAATACATCAATCGCTTAATAGCTGTTGTCAATTTGTAAATATAAAATAAACACCACATTCATTATATATATAGCATGCTAGTTACAGTTACAGTTAAATAATAAACATTGAGACATTTATGTCATGTATATTATGTCGCCAACGGAGATATTTTGCAGTTATATACAAATGATGAACTTGTTTTATAAAAATATCAATGTTCGTTTTTAACAAATGTATTTATACAATTAATTGAAGCATGAAGTATTTTCTTTATGTCTATGGAGTTTGTCAAGCACTTGCACTTTAAATAGCGGTGATATTGCCTAAGCTTGTGTCATGTGATCAAGGCCGCTTGGTCGGCAGAAACGCGTCATGGCAGACTTTGGTGAATAAACAAAATTGCAGCACTTACTTGGGTCCATGCTCGTTTTTTTCCGACAAGGTTGGAGCAGTGGCGGGGTGTTTTGGATATATATATATATATATATATATATATATGTAATGAGCAGGCGTGTTTCGGCGACCTTGCCTAGCTCATGACAATAAAACACACACCATTGCAGTTTCTTTTAAATTTCATCAAACTGCGCTCCAATTTGAGGATACAAATCAGGCAAAAGAGGAGGGACTAGCCTTCATAGCCAAATACCCATGTTTTTGCGGCGGCCATATTAGCATGTTTATCAATCATAAACGCCTGATGGCATAAAGTTGTGTTTACTGCATGATTCTCATATAATACATCAATCGCTTAATAGCTGTTGTCAATTTGTAAATATAAAATAAACACCACATTCATTATATATAGCATGCTAATAAATTATTAGCATTTCCTCCTACTGAAAATAAAACCCTGTATAGGCTTGCCAAAGATCCTCAAGGGCGCAGTTTTGTACCATAAGAAGGGCGCGACTATGATCCTGTGCACCCTTTATTCACGTGTGTGTATTTTTCTGATGATACATTTACAATGTTCAGGCGCCCCTTGCCTGCCACTTTTAATCCGGTAATTTACTGGCCCACTGCCACAGGAAAAACGAGTCCTATGACCATTTCCCGGATTGAATAATCCCCGACTGTCCATCGGTGTGATGCGAGCCAAGTCCTCTCCAGAGGCCACGGTTCAGGCAGCTGCATTTACTCCAAAACAACGTTCCTCCAAATGCTGCCGAACTCCTTAAGGCGGGTGCTCCGTTCGGGAGGGATGGAACTAACGTATTCATACCACAGACCCTACAACAGTAGGACGGGCACTCACAGGGTCAATCACTGGAATTTATTGATGTTAAATGAGCAGACGCGTTTCGGCGACCTTGTGTGTGTGTGTGTATATATATATATATATATATATATATATATATATATATGTATATATATACATGTGAATCCCAAAGTATCCAGCCACAGCGGCGCAACACGAGGGCACAGACTCCAAGGCAGTGATGATGGCAGTGTCTTTATTTAAGTATCAATGTCCAAAATGACGCGTTTCGGCCGCCAGACATGCGGCCTTGTTCACATAGTGCACTGCATGTGAAAGGGTGCTTTATATACATAGGTGGCGAGTAGTAGTCTTTTTACAGTGTTTAACATTTTACCACATGAGTTGGCACTTTTACTACAGTAAGCTACTTTACTGTAGTGATAGTTTACTGCTACAGTGTTTAACATTTTACCACGAGTTGGCACTTTTACTACAGTAAGCTACTTTACTGTAGTGATAGTTTACTGCTGCAAGTGAGTCAGCAGTTAACCAGGCACTGTGCAGTATAACTACATGGAGATAGAAGACATCTGTAACCCTTGTGTGTGTGGGAAGTTATGAGCGTTAGAACGGCTGTGCATGTTGCAAAAGTTGCCTGTCTATGTGTTTTGTGGCGCCACTGCGTTCGCGATAAGGTTTCATGAGTCCTAAAACCGTGGAAATACGAGGCAAATGCGAAGATCACGGTAAGTGACCCGTGTGTGAATGGAGTGTCACAATGGTCTGGCGTGATCTAACTCAAAGAGGCTGAGTATAATTGGGCAGGCTAACTATGGCCAAGTGTACACTCATGTATTAGAGTATATCTGTTGCCGGGTGATCTGTCGTACCTCAGTGAGTTATGCCGTTTGCGCTATATTTAATTAATATAAATTAAATTTAAGTTTAAAAAGCGCCGCGAGAAAATATAGATATATATGCCAGCCATAATATGTTTCTTACCGCTTGGTGCCAAGTGTGGGGAAAAAATTTTAAAAAGTCAACTGGTACTATTCATACGTGGGTGCTAATAGTGTGTAATGTGAAAGGGAGGGGAGTGTTGGGTTAAAAGAGTGAGACTATGTGTGAATACTAATTGGCAAAATTGGGCGGAGCAGTATGGTCCAATGTGTTAACTGGATATTCACACACAGGGTATATGTGTAATCAAGAAACTAAAATTATTTCAATTATTAACAAAGTCCACTTAACACAATCACGCGTGGCTTTTCATAATAGTAGATTACAAATGACATGCTCAAATTAAAGTATATTAAGTCATATGCATACAAAACATAAGTTAATCAGTGTACTGAAAAAGAAGTTAGGTTATACAACTGCCACTTTTAATCCGGTAATTTACTGGCCCACTGCCACAGGAAAAACGAGTCCTATGACCATTTCCCGGATTGAATAATCCCCGACTGTCCATCAGTGTGATGCGAGCCAAGTCCTCTCCAGAGGCCACGGTTCAGGCAGCTGCATTTACTCCAAAACAACGTTCCTCCAAATGCTGCCGAACTCCTTAAGGCGGGTGCTCCGTTCGGGAGGGATGGAACTAACGTATTCATACCACAGACCCTACAACAGTAGGACGGGCACTCACAGGGTCAATCACTGGAATTTATTGATGTTAAATGAGCAGACGCGTTTCGGCGACCTTGTATGTGTATATATATATATATATATATATCAAAAGAAGAACATCCCGGCAGGGACATAGGAACTGCACTCCATTCGAGGTGGTTGAATCTTTTTTTTATTATTATTAATTCATCCGATGAAGGAAATGCCATCATCTATGCGGTTTGGCAACTGCAGCCTTGTTCAGGATGAATCGTGACATGTGTACAATCAATGTAAAAGTTTTTTGCTTTTTATCAACATTCAAGAAGGGCAAATACAGAACTAATGTGCAAGTCTACACCAATGATTTTGCTCAACGCCATCTTGAAATTTGCGAATACAGCAAAACTCAAGGCAAATGCCTCTTATTGGAAACATGAAATAAGGTGTCATTTATATTAGGATACCACTAAAGTCAAATCTTTTGTCTGCCATACAAACTCCAAAGATACTTTACATCAAGTGTTCCAGTTGCCATAACGCTTCGGAAAGTAAGGTACTCTGGTGCGTGCATCACATGGCAAGTGCCTCCATATTGAAATACCAGATGTTATATAACAATACTTAACGGCTTCAATATTTTCAAAAAGATGATGACACAATTATTGAAATACCCATCTACAAGGTGATTCAATAAAACCAATGTTGACCTTATTCTGGCTCGGAGTTTTGACTAATGGTATAACATACATTATCCTAAAAACAATTTTATAGTATCTGTTAATTCAACCTTTTCATTTTCAATGGCATTGAGGCTGTGAAGAATATTCGTATGGCTGGTGCCCGAGTCATAAAGTGCTCAGTGCTGTAGTATATAAAGTGCCTTTCAAATACAAAACGAAAGTGCAAGCCTACATAGATGATTTGGATCAGCGCCATCTTAAGATGTGCAAATACAGCAAAACTCAAGTCTAAAGCTTCATATTAGAAACCTGGAATAAGGTCTCATTTATCATAAGATACCACTGGAATCTAATCTTTTGTTTGCCATACAAACTCCAAAGATACTTTACATTGGGTGTTCCAATAGTCGTTTCACTTCAGAAAATACATGAATGGTGCATGCATCCAATGGCAAGCGCTTATAAATTGCAATCTCAACTGTTCTATAACAGTACTTGAAGGCATCAATATATTTAAAAAAATATGAAATTGTTATCGAAATACCCATCTGCAGAGTCATCCAATAAAACCAATATCGACTTCAATCTTTCTTGGTGTTTGACTAATGGTATAGCATATATGATCCTAAAAACAATTTAATAGTATCTGTAATACCACTTTTACATTTACAATGGCATAGAAGCTGTGAAAAATATTCGTATGGCTAGTGCTCTAGTCATAAAGTGCACAGTGCTGTGATATATAAAGTGCCTTCGTGCCCTCTAAACCAAAAACTGAAAATATAAAAAATATATTACTTATGCATGCAACATGATGTTTCTAAGAGGTGTAAGTGCTTACAGAGATACAGTTAATATAGACATGTGTAAAGCTCTTCATCAATATTAAAACCATGTGGTTCCATGCTGTCCAGTTCCAAGATGTAAAAAGTTTCTAACTTTCTTAATTCTTTCTCTCTCTCCCCCTTCTCTCTTCATTTTAGGGATTTGTGCGATACAGCTATGTTTCAAATAAGAGGGATTACTCTGGTGGGTTTTCTCAAAATGCCTCACTATCGGATAACTCCAATCTTTATTATTGATAGTGTGGAGGTGCTGTAGGATTCTTCTATGTACAGGTAATATATTCCCTTATCAACCCCTAAACTCACCCATGCCTAAATTAAAAAAAAAAAAAAACCTTACCACCCAATACCCTTATCCATAAATCCTAAAGTCACCCTTACAACCCGATATCTTTGCCCACCCCTAAACCCAAAAAACATCCTTACCAACCAATACCCTTACCCACTCCTAAACCCTAAAACCGCCCTTAGCACCATACCACCCAATACCCTTAATCTATAAAAAATGTCATCGAATCCACGATCCAAATGTCATCGGATTCGTTCCAATCACGTGATTGAGAGTAAAAATCATAGAGTAGCAGCCTGTCTGTTTCCGGACCCGTGAAGGTACCACGGTACACCAAAAATATATATTTTTTTAATTATTTAATTACATTAAAAACAATTATTTTACTTTACATTAATTACATATGTGATTTTTATATTGTAAAACGTATAAAAAGTTTATTTGTAAAAAAAACTGTCTACAGTATAAAAAAAATTAAAATAACAAATTATTTGTAATGCACAGTATTAAAAATAAATCCCACAAATTAACTAAAAAAGTTAACATAGAAGGACATAATATTTTAGAATTGCAATTTGAAAAACCTTTGAAATTCACTGAAAAAAACAAAGGTTACAGGGACATTATAGTTAGGAAATAGAATTTAAAAAAACTTTGAAATTCACTGAAAAACCAAAGGTTACATGGACGTTATAGTGAGAAATATGATTTTTTTTAAACTTGGAAATTCACTGAAAAAAACAAAGGTTACAGGGACATTATAGTTGGGAAATAGAATTAAAAAAACCTTTGAAATTCACTGAAGAAAACAAAGGTTAGGCTCAGATTTCACTCGTACAAAACCACAGAAATTCAGCATTTATAGTTACCTGAGCTAACTATAACTTATGCCCTCGCAGTGCACTGCTGATGACTTCACTGATCACTGATGACATCATCTACAGAACCACTCACTCAGTCACACCCCATACAACCTCTCATATACCCACCCACTTACACACCCACACAACCACTCACATACCTATTCACAGACCCATACAACTACTGACACACCCCCACTCACTCTTACATCCACTCACACAACCAGTCACTCACCAATACAACCACTCACTCACCCATACAGCTACTAGCAGAGCTACTCATTCACCCATACAGCCACTCGCACATTCATTCACTCATCCACAAAACTACTTACATACCCAGTCACACATCGATACAAGCACTCACACAACCACTCACTAATCTATACAGCCACTCACACAGATACTTACTGTGCAGAACAGCCACTCACGCACCCTCTCACTTACCCATATACCCTCTCATCCACCCACTTACCCATACACCCAATTACACACTCCGTCACTCAACCACAGAACAATTCACACAGCCACTTCAGTCACCCATACACCCACTCACACACCCACCCATAGAGCCACTCACACAGCTACTCAGTCACCCATATACCCACTTAGACACACTCGCCCACCCATACAGCCATACACACATACCCATTCACTCATCAATACAGCCACTCACACGGTCACTCAATCACCCATACAGCTTCTCACACATCCACTTATTCACCCATACAGCCACGTACACACACACTCACTCACCCATGCATCCACTCATACACCCACTCCCCCATTGATAGTCACACAGCCATTCAGATGACATATATTAGAAACAGTATCACTTGGTAGTAGTAAAAAAAGAATAGTAATTTAACTTATGCAGTTGCTTAGTATATATCTTTAAGTCTCAGAAACTTTTACCAAACACTTACACTCACTGGATAATGTAATTTGAGATTCAATGAGTGATGTCACTGACTATGTCATGAGTGATGTAATATATGAGGTCATAAGCACTGCATTGCGGGCGTAAGTTATAGTTAGCTCAGCTAACTATAACTGCTGAATTTCTATGGTTTTGTACGAGTGAAATCTGAGCCTAACCATAACGTCCCTGTAACCTTTGGTTATTTCAGTGAATATATATATATGTGTGTGAGGTCGAAACGCGTAATATCTTTGCTGCTGCATTAAATTAACTTTCTCTTACTGCAATCGGAGTGGTTAATGATTCTTATCTGAAGGAGTGGGAGTCGTGTTTCTTGAAATATATATATATCTCTATATATATATATAGAGAGATATATATATATTGTATGATATATATAGGTATATATATTTTCACTGAAAAAAACTAAAGGGTTACAGGGACGTTATAGTTAGGAAATAGAATTAAAAAACCTTATAAATTCGCTGAAAAATCCAAAGGTTCCAGGGATGTTATAGTTAGGCTCAGATTTCACTCGTACAACACACACACTTATACAGTTACCTGATATATACTTACCATTTTGTGGTAAAGGCATGCATGTTAATGGCATTGCGTGGTAAATGCCACATTGTAAAGGCTGTTTCCACTGTACAGCACCACCAGAAGATATTGGCAAATCCAATAGGCCCCAAAGGTGAGATCTATTGGTTTTGTTAGTGCTTGTTGCAAATGCTGCTTCCCTATATAGTCCTTTGAACCTTCATTTGACCGGCTGCTCCATCACAGTCTCTGGCTTTAGGCTAGGGCTGGGTACCCTTTTTTTCCACTGACCTTTTCTGTCACTGCACAGGGCACACCCATTGCCTCTGCAGAAGCACTTCATTACGGCTGGACTGCCACTTCATGAAAATCATTCCCCCACTTCTCTTTTTCCAACGTCCTTTTTTAATGCTTGAATCTATCCTAATGATACCAGTTAAGCCATGGGCTCTTCTAGGTAGCCATGTGCTCCCATCTGGTCTCTTCAATTTTTACATCTTTAACTGTAAGCTCCTCTCACAGTCATTGAATTTAGTGGAGTTGTTCCGGTACTTTTGAGGCCACCATTTTAAGTAGACACCATAGAGTGCTTGAAAGGGAGCAGTTGCAGCGCAAGTGAGCTGCCCACCTTACCAAGGCCACTAGAATAACCCCAGAAGTAGATTTTTACCTGTGGGCCTAGTGAACCATGTCCTATCAACCTCATCAAATGCCTTTTAAGGTGTGCAGGCAACCCCATGGAACGGCACCAGAGCCGTTTATTCTATTACTGACATAAAAAGGGAGAGTAGTGTTTATAGGTGGTCACCATCTGGTTGTATATTAACTAGTTACGGCCCTCTTACAAGTTCCCCTTATGTAGGTGCGGGAAATGTGAGCAGCGCAAGGTAAGAGGTGCTCTGCTGACAATGCACTGACTAGGCATTGCCTGCTATCAAGGTGTAAATATATGTGTTTTGTGAGCAGTATCCAAGGGTTTTGTGTCAAGAGTACCAAGGTGTAAATATGGTTTACGTTGGACACAGATATGGTTTGAATATACCAGGAGTTTAAGATTTCAGCGGGCCAACAAAGGAATGCAGTTATACATACAGGCAATTGACTGTTACACAGTTATTGATTTTTGTGATGATTGATTTTGTGATATGGGAACTCTGGTGGACTGTCCACTGACACCGAATTAGTGTTGGATAATACGGCTTATGGCACTGTTTTTCAGAATGCTGTGCTTACTCCTAGCATAGGATGTTCAACAGGCATCTTTTTTAGTGGGACACTATGAAAGGAGGCCAGGTGAGAGTGGCAGTCAACACAGAGATAAAGATTCAAAGTTAAGTAATTATTCATATGTGTTAACAATTTGTTGCCCACTTTATTACCTCACAATGGTACATATGCGCAGTTACTCTCATATCCAAAGACACCAGTCCAGTTTATCCCCAGAGTCTCTCCTCAATAGAATTGTAGGAGCATCAAGAAAATAGAACACTGCCAGATGATTTTCCTAATCCAGGGATTCACACAGGTATGAAGGAAATACTTGTCTCCTGGAAAGTCCCCTCACTCAAGGCATTTGGAAGAGAATCAAGGAAAAGGCCCGTCTTGCAGAGTCTCATTATTCATAGAATTTTATGGTGTAATCCGTGATAGGCTCTCATCTGGAGGCTCACTGCTGAATTTGCTATCAGAGCTGTTAAGGAAACAGAACCCTCCAAAAGTCTGAAAACTCAAAAGGAAGTGAGGGTGATAAAGGAGAGAGCTCCTTCCAGGCATGCCTTACTGAGCAAAGGGGCACTTTCAGGGCATCAAGAACTCATTCCCTCACTGGGTTTTGTTACTAAGTGGATTATGATGTGTGTGAAGAAAACTGCTTCTGAGGCTCCAATTATTCTAAGGTTTTCCACAGTCTTTAAGAAAACAGATGCCACAGGAGCTATGGTACAAGTGAAGCAGGGTCATTCTCCCTTATGTCTCTCAATAACCATGGATTTCTTAGGAATATTTCTGCAAGGGCCCAGAGTGCAGTCATCCTTTTCTAATTTGTTTACCACTTCTAGGCTCTGAGGCTGGGTAAATAGTAGTACAACCTTCTTCCAGCTTTATGGTAGGTTTCTGTCTCCTGGATGGGTACAATGACCAAAAGTACCCTTTCTCTACTTTCGTTTTTGGTTCTCTCTTAACTACCCTAAAGCCTGCTGTTGCCCTCGAAGAGGTTAGAGTTCATCAGGGCCGTTCCGGACGCTACACTTAAAAAGGCATTTTTAAAGGATGCGTGTGTGTAATAAATGCAGTCAGCCATCAAAGATCTGTTTACGTAGAACAGTGCTGTATCAGCGAAGTGATTACAGAGAATTCTGGGACTAGAGGCTTCTTGCATCCATGTGCCATATGCACTCCCAGAACATCTGCCTAGCAGAACACCGAGAACGTTGGATAGTTAGTCCAAGCATGTCCTGATCTACCTGCAGCTCATACCAACTCTGAAATTGTGGACCGATCATGAGTGCCATCTTCTGCTGGGATAACCCTTCTAAACCCGCCTTGGCATCAGAGTGTGGTCACAATAGATTCATCCACATTTGGGTGGCAGGGGCCTCAGTGGACAATTGGTCCATCAGTGCCTTGTAATACAGATCAAACTATCCTTTAATATAAAGTAGCTCTCTTGGCCTTAAAAGTATTTCTTTCTGTGGTCCGGTTCAGGGTGGAAGTGGATAATATGGAAACACCTTGGTACTCTTCTATGTAAGAAAGGGAGGATACACTCGTTTTGCATATGCCTACTGGCTTTCAGTAGAGTCATTGACTAGTATATGTTCTGCAGGTTTCCCCTATCGCCGGGGACCTGAACCAGAGATTAGCTGCCTCAGCAGTTGCCTCATTCAAATTTTCACGTCCATGTATGTTCTCCCCATGAGCGGAAACTTCATGAAGATTTCCTTTACATCTTTCAATCAATCAATCAGGGGAATTGTAAGCGCACTACTCACCCGGGAGGGTCTCAAGGCGCTGGGGGGGGGGAGAGAGGTAGCAGCTCCGTTCAGTCGAAGAGCCAGGTCTTGAGTGTTTTCTTGAAGATGTTCATGGAGGGGGCGAGCCTGATGTCGATCGGGAGCTCGTTCCAGGTCTTGGCCGCGACGTAGGAGAAGGCTCTTCCGCCTGTTCTGGCTCTGCGGATGCGAGGGGTTTTGGCGAGGTCGGCGGATCGGAGGTTTCTTTTGGGGAGGTGGAAGGAGATTCTTTCGTTGAGGTATTGGGGTCCGGTGTTGTGGAGACATTTGTAGGTGTGGGTGAGTATCTTGAAAGTGACTCTCTTCTCGACGGGGAGCCAGTGGAGGTTCCGCAGATGTTGGGTGATGTGTTCGTGTCGAAGGATGCCGAGTACGAGTCTGACTGCGGTGTTCTGTATGGTCTGGAGCATGCAGAGCAGAGAATTGTTGATCCCGGCGTAGAGGGTGTTTCCCTAGTCCAGTCTGCTGGTTATGAGTGCGTGGGTGACGGTCTTTCTTGATTCGGGGGGATCCATTTGAAGGTCTTTCGGAGGACGCGTAGGGTGTTAAAGCAGCTGGAGGCGACGGCGTTGACCTGGCGGGACATGGCGAGAGAGGAGTAGAGAATGATGCAGAGGTTCCGGGGGTGGTCGGTGGGGGTGGGAGGACTGCCGAGGGCGGTGGGCCACCAGGTGTTGTCCCATGCAGAGGGGGAGGGTCCGAGGACGAGGACCTCTGTCTTCTCCGAGTTGAGCTTCAGGCAGCTGCTGCTCATCCAGGATGCGACGTCCTTCATTCCTTCCTGGAAGTTGAGTCTGGTGGTGGTGGGGTCCTTGGTGAGGGAGAGGATGAGCTGGGTGTCGTCGGCATAGGATACTATGCTGAGTCCGTGCTGTCTGACGATGGCAGCGAGGGGGGCCATGTAGATATTGAAGAGCTTGGGGCTGAGCGACGATCCTTGGGGTACCCCGCAGTTAATTTCTGTGGGTTCGGAGAGGAAGGGAGGTAGTCTGATTCTTTGGGTTCTTCCGGTGAGAAATGAGCGGATCCAGTCGAGTGCTGTTCCTTGTATGCCGGCGTCGTGGAGTCTGGTGGTGAGTGTGCGGTGGGAGACGGTGTTGAATGCTGCCGAGAGGTCGAGCAGGATCAGGGCCGCAGTGTGTCCTTGGTCGAGGAGGGTGCGGATGTCATCTGTGGCGGTGAGTAGGGCGGTCTAAGTGCTGTTGTTGCTGCGAAATCCGGATTGGGAGGCGTCAAGGATGGAGTTTTCCTCGGTGAATTTGGTTAGTTGTGCGTTGACGGTCTTCTCGGTGACTTTGGCTGCAAATGGGAGGAGGGAGATGGGCCGGTAGTTCTTGAGGTCCGTGGGGTCGGCTGAGGGCTTCTTGAGCAGAGGTCTGACTTCTGCATGTTTCCAGTCGTCGGGAAAGATGCCGGTCTTGAAGGTGGCGTTGATGGTGCGTCGTAGTTCTGGAGCGATGGTGGTGATAGCTCTGTGGAAGATGTGTGGTGGGCAGGGGTCCGTAGGGGCTCCTGAGTGGATGCCTTTCATGGTCGAGACGGTGTTTTCGGTGGTGACTGGGGTCCAGGAGGAGATTGTGGGCTGACTGGTGTTGTTGGAGAGGGTAGTGGTTTCGAAGTCGAGTGTCTGATCGTTGAAGTCGTCGTAGAGGCTCTTGATTTTCACGTGGAAGTAGGAGCCGAGCATGCTGCAGAGGTCCTGGGAGGGGGTGATCTCCTTGGTTTCGCTGGGGGGCTTGGTGAATTCCTAGATGACGCTGAAGAGTTCCTTGGAGTTGCTGGAGTTGGCGAGGATCTTGTTTTGCATGAGGGTCCTTTTGGTGGATCTGATACGTTGGTGGTATTCCGTCATGGCGTTCTTGTAGGTGATGTGGTCTTCCGGTGTTTTGCTTTTTCTCCAGTTCTTCTCGAGGCGTCTGCAGGTGCGTCTGGACTCCTGGAGGTCAGTGGTGAACCAAGTGGCCTTCCTGGGGCGCTGTCTGTCGGGGTTATGTAGTGGTGCAAGCTTGTCTGCGCAGTTGGAGATCCATCTATGGAGTTCTTTGGCTGCGAGGTTGGCGTTGGTCGAGGTGGTGGGGGCGTTGTTGCTGAGGGTGGAGTTGAGCTGCTCTTCAGTGACTTTGCTCCAGTTCCTTCATGGAGGGCGTAGTGCAGGTTTGGGCGGTGTGGGGTAGTCGACGTGGAAGTGAATGCAGTGGTGGTCCATCCAAGGGGGTTGCGTGGTGTGGCTGAAGTGCATGTTGTTACCTCCCGCGAAGATGGGGTCGAGGGTGTGTCCTGCTTTGTGGGTCGGCGTGGTGACGAGCTGTTTCAGTCCGATGTTGGCGAGGTTGTCCAGGAGGGAGGTGGAGTTGGGGTCGTTGGGGTTGTCAAGGTAGAAGTTCAGGTCCCTGACGAGTATGTAGTCCATGGAGGTGATGGCGTGGGGTGCGATGAGGTCGGCGATGGCAGTGGCGAACGGAGCGCAGGGTCCGGGGGTCTGTAGACGAGGGTGCCGTGAAGGGTGGTTCTCAGGCTGGTCTTGACCTTGAAGTGGAGGTGTTCGGTGGTGGGGGAGGAGTTGCTCGTGGTGGAGATGGAGAGCCGGAGGGAGCTCTTGTGTGCGATGGCGCGTCCTCCTCCTGGGTGGTTGGGGCGGTCCTTCCTCTGGATCTTGTATGCATCGGGGATGGCGGTGGCGATGTCGGGGGCGAAGGAGGCGTTGGTCCAGGTTTCTGTAAAGAAGGCAATATCTGGTGAGAGGGTGTCGAGGATGTCCCAGATCTCCACAGCATGTCTGTGCAGGGAGCGTACCTTGAGGAAGATGCAGTTTAGGGCCCCGGAAGTGTTGGCGTTCGACGTGGGGGCGGTGTTTGCGGGGGCACGGTCGGAGGCGAAGGTCTGGCAGTGGTGACGGCAGGAGAACTGGCCGTGGGTGGTGATCGGTGTGGACTGCTGGCAGTTGTTGCTCCTTCCGGGGTTGAGTGCGAGGAGGCAGCTGCGTTGTAGCGGTGGATGGTCGGTGGGCCAGGGTCCCTGGCGCTGGTCGTGGTGGGGCTCAGACGGGCTTGCCTTTGGCGCGCCAGCGGCGCGGCTGCCATTAAATAGGGGAGGGGGAGGGACGTGTAGCTGGGAGGCGGGAGTGGGAACCGGCAGGGGGGAGGGGCCGCAGGGGCAGCAGCGGCGGAGAGGAAGCGGGCAGGAGCAACAGACTAAATAGGGTACAATTAACTGGCACAATTACAGCAAAAACAGAAAACAAGGCACAATAACACTGGCACTGGCACAATCACAGCAAAGCAGAAAAAACCGAAGCAGGCGAACGGGCACAATACCAGGCATGGGGCAGCCTCGAACACCTCCTCTTGGAAGTCCTGGAAGTCAGCGGCGGCTGCATAGATGGTGGAGCTGCTGGGTAGAGAGCAGATCTCAGACCAGAGGTCCGAGGTCTTGCTCTTTATAGCTTAGAGCAGTGGTTCCCAAACTTTTTCGATCCACGGCTCCCTTGACCTATTGGCCATAAGCCGTGGCTCCCCATTATGTTAATTTTTTTAGTGGGTGAGGGGATGTCAACCCTACCTCGGTAGAACTTCAATTTTTCTCCCTGAAAATAATTGCCATGAAGCTGATGAAGGTATTATAATCATAGATGCAATTAAAAAATTTTATAACAGCTGTTTAATAAAATATTTTTTTTGGTTTAGTCACAGTGCATTCAAAACAAAGTTAACCTTACAGGCCAGTGCAGGCAATGTATTGTGATGAATGCCCCCAGCAGGTGGCTCAATAATAGACAGTGTATGACCCTGACTGTTCATGATTAGTAGGCAATTAACCTGAACTCTTTTTGTAATCATATTAAATATTTGTAGTTAACTGGTAAAGTTCAAGACTGAAGATACCTAAATCCAAAAGATGTTGAGGAAAGTCATGTCAATGACCTCTTAAAATTGTACTGCATTCTAGTGTCAAAGAATTTTGAGGAATGACATGTATAGTGGATAACTATACATGTCATTCCTCAAAATTGCCTAAACATTGAAGGTAAAAAGAGAAAAAGATCTGAAAATCTTCCACACTACTTCTGGACCCCACTTGCAACTCTTAGATTTAATTTTCCACCACTTGGAACAGTTGGACCCCCACATTTTGAATTAGTTTACTAGAAATATTTAATTTTTGGAATAAACTGCATTTTGTGTTCAACTCAAAATTTCCTACAGATTTCTGTTAAGAATGGGATATTTTACTGTGAGGGGAAAACAACGTACCTTTTGGGACGAGATAGTGCAAATATTGGTTCAAAACAATTGTTGCAGCCAAGAAGTTATTAAAAGAATTGGGGGGAAAAAAGTCTGCATCGTAAGACTGTTGTTGGCTGCAAGATGCACGTCTCAGGCAGTCTGACCTATTCAGCCTCTTGTGAGTGGAGAGAGAAAAAGAATGCAGAAAGATGAACAGAGGGTTTCCAAATGTTCCTGCCTGCTCAGTTCTGACACAGGGGTGAAGGTGGCAGGGTTAGGACTCATCATCTGCCGTTGTGTGCGCAGCTCTGATTGTTTTCCCCTTGTAGCAATAAAGCTTTGCAGCCCGTGGTGTGCGTTTTGGCAGTGCATTGAAAAGTCATTTATTGGGTGTGTGTTGTTTCTCTTGATATATGCACGAAGGATATGGAGTTCCTCTAAGTCCAAGAGACAGAACAGGGAGATACTAGGGGGTGGGGGGGAAAAATTGGTGGCCCACACTGAAGGTGAAAGGGAGATCCTCTGTCGGAACTAGGGCTCTCACACACCTAGCAAGCTAGGTGTCATGCTTCATCATATGAGCCTGCCCCTCGTCAGGTCGGCGCTGCAATACCTGACGGGCACCCAGTACGGGGCTCTTTAGCGGGGATCTTTTATTCCTGCCGTTGGGTGCAGTGGGGGTAGGGGCCTAGTGAGTGTAGATGTGAGGGAAATGAGTTAAAATAAGTCAGTTAGTCCTAACAGTGATTTATTCAGGAAGGTAAACTGCCTAATTAAAAATAATAAAGAGAGTGGCGGAGAACTGGATACAAGGTATCAAGCTGTATGAGCCCTACTCTCAGTCGGTCAACATGTTTCATGCCCTGTGTCAGGGGGATCAAGGCATTTCTTCAGGACCAATTGTCAATACTATCTACACAGCGTGGTAAGTGAAAACTACATACACACTCTCAGGTCAATAACCTATACTGTTGTCTAATTAGGACTGCAACAGTATCCGGCGGTCGTAAGGACACCAAATTGGGTCCAGCGTTGAAGAGCGCTTCGTATGTGACCTACCCTGCCGCCAGAAACCATCCCGGTTTCTGGCGGCAGGGTAGGTCACATACGAAGCGCTCTTCGAACGCTGGACCCAATTTGGTGTCCTTTACGACCGCCGGATACTGTTGCAGTCCTAATTAGACAACAGTATAGGTTATTGACCTGAGAGTGTGGTATGTAGTTTTCACTTACCACGCTGTGTAGATAGTATTGACAATTGGTCCTGAAGAAATGCCTGGATCCCCCTGACACACAGGGCATGAAACATGTTGACCGACTGAGAGTAGGGCTCATACAGCTTGATACCTTGTATCCAGTTCTCCGCCACTCTCTTTATTATTTTTAATTAGGCAGTTTACCTTCCTGAATAAATCACTGTTAGGACTAACTGACTTATTTTAACTCATTTCCCTCCCACATCTACACTCACTAGGCCCCTTACCCCCACTGCACCCAACGGCAGGAATAAAAGATCCCCGCTAAAGAGCCCCGTACTGGGTGCCCGTCAGGTATTGCAGCGCCGACCTGACGAGGGGCAGGCTCATATGATGAAGCATGACACCTAGCTTGCTAGGTGTGTGAGAGCCCTAGTTCCGACAAGGGGATCTCCCTTTCACCTTCAGTGTGGGGCCACCAATTTTTCCCCCCACCCCTAGTATCTCCCTGTTCTGTCTCTTGGACTTAGAGGAACTCCATATCCTTCGTGCATATAGTATTGTTGGGGCATGTATGTTGGACCTCTTTAAACCTGCCCCGTTGTCCCCCCTTTTGATTCATTGTTTCTCTTGATGTCATTTTCTCTCGCAGCTTTGGTAGCAGAGCTGTGCAGTTCGGAAGAAGAGGTCAAAGGCCTTGACAGTGGTTCCCAAATTGTGTTCACGGCGCCCCTGGCTAGTTTTGATGGCGCACCAGGGTGCCGTGGCGCACAGATTGGGAACCACTGGCTTAGAGTCATCCAGCCATTTGTCTCTGTACAACACTCCAGAACTCTAGGAGCAAGCAGTTTGCTTCTCAGAAGCACAGGGTCATTAGTTCCCCAAGGGATTGCAAGAAGTCCATTTGAAGAAAGAAATTCCTTCATGCTTTTTCACTGATCCCTCTTTAAAAAGTCCTACGGAGATTCAAGGACAGTCCAGAAGCACCATCATTCTAATGGCCCAACTTGACCTCACTTCTATCGTTTTAAAACATCTTGCATAGGTGGCAGGGCTGTCAGGGGCCCAAGATGGCTGCTTCCCATGACAGCTTCTGAGATCGGCTCCTCTTCACCATTTGCCGTGGCATCAGTACTCTCTGCTGAGCCTGTCAGTGCCTCACAGGAAGAATGAGGTGAGTCTAACCCACCAGGGTCATATGTGGGGCCATCTCTTCAGTAGAGTGATAAAGAGGCACCTTCTCTCTCCCTCTGGCCTGTCGACTACGAGCGGGGTGCAGTGCACATGAGGAGCAGCCCTCTGGCATTTACAACTAAGATACAGCAAAGGGAGGAGGCGCAGTTAACCAGTGAGAACTACTGCTTAACCGTGGCTGCAGTAACCTGTCCCAGAGGCTTCTGTAGATGGGTGGACAGTCGGGGAGGCCGCAGGAGAAGTAATTTACCCGATTGGTGAACAACGTTCGGAACCAGTAATCACCACTGGTGAGTTGACCTTCTAAGCGGATGCAGAATCGCACCCAATGCGTAGCCCTTCTGGTGTCTCCAGCAGCCATTAAATCTGTTAACCCAGAGAATGCAACCAGAGAGACTGAATCCTGCAAGGCTTGGACAATGTCTGGGTGACAAAGGAGGAAGGTGGATTTTTTCAATCTTTGAGGAAGGTCCTCAAAGCGGCATAACAGGGTGAAGCAGGGGGATCCATATGACTCTGGCTGTGCATCAGGTGGGAGGTTGCTCTTGGATTCCCTCAGTGAGTTGAAATACGACTTGGCAAACAAAAGCCATAGGCCATATATAGCCTGTACTTTGATGGCAGTGGAGGAGAAACTGGAGTTTCTGTTAGGCAAGGTTTATGGAATTGAAAGGGAGCAGGTAGAGCTTTGCAGAGGACCCAGGAGCTTAAGAACCAGTCCAGTGTTTTTAATGCTGTGACTAAAGACTTTGTCCTTTAAATCAGTGACAACAGAGGGGATACTCAATCTAGATGCAAAATTGGAACACCTGGACACCTTCCGTAGGGGTTCCCTTCTTAGGGTACCAGGCATTCCAGCACATATATCAGAGGATAAGCTATCTGAGGAAATACAAGGTGGGGTGATGGAGGTCATGAACTCGGACCAGGACGCCCATCACCAGATGGTACGATGAGTGTTTTGCCTCCCCTTTGAACCATCAGGGTGGTCGGCCACCACAGTCCGTACAGTAATAGTAGTCCTACGAACATCAGAATGGAGAGGCGAGCTAAATAAAGTGGCAAAGAAAGTAATACAAATGGGCGATCACCGCATCTGTTTCTTACCTAATCTAAACCCAAATACTTTGGTTAGAAAGAGAGCCCTTGTTGCCATCAAGAAGGAACTGTGTACAAAAGAACTTGAGGCATCAGTGACTCGCTCTGTGTGCTTGTGAGTAACATTTAAAAGGAATCAATTTATGTTTTCCGAACTAGACTCTGCAAAGGCTTCCTCAATAGTTTATCTAGATCTTTGGAACCTTCAACTGAACTAGTGGGACAGCTGATGATGAGTGACGGCAGATCTAGAGCAAACTGGACCAGTGTTGCTCCTGTGAGGGAGGGAGGTAAGGTGCATAAAAGTTTCAATATATCACTTTTCTTATTCATTTGGTCGTTTTGCCTCTCAGCTTTCCCTTTTCCCTTTTTGAGGGTCATTTTAGTGTCTTTAGACTTACTGTGTTAAAATAGATAGAATATTCCTGCTTAAGGTTAACTGATTTGATGGAGTTTCTTATTCTAAGCAAATTTGGTCTAATGAAGCAGGTTAATCTTAAGTTATAAAATAACATTATGGTTTTAAGAATCAAATGCTGAGAATTACTTCTAAAAATTTGTAAATCATAAAATATCCTGTATCTTCCTCAGAGGTTTTGCAGCTGATGGATGACAGTATGCTTTTTCTGATATATTGCACAATCAAGCATCCATGTGAACAGCTGCAAGACTGAATTTACAGCTATTGGTACAGGTTCTTAGAAACAAACCTAAGCTTCCCTATGCTGCAATTTTCTTCCCTTCTAGTTACTTGACTGTAGAATCTACTGACATGTTGAGTGAGCACGAATCATGAGTAGGATAAAGATAACTTTATGGTGTCTCTATTCCTCCTAATCCATAGGCACTCCATCATTACCAACACCCTCTCTCCATCCCCTTAGCCATTGGTCAGAAACTGGGAACAGGTGAGGATAGGCACCTGTGCAGTGTAAAGGCTAGGGTGGCTTATACTCTGGACTGGATACCTGGTACCGGGCATACAAAGCTCGGAATCAGCAGCCGTAAAAGCAGTTTCTTGTCCCATTTTCTGCTACTAAAAGAGAGCCTGTGGACTGAGAGTAGCAGAGTCCCCATCAGGTGCATTTATCTCTATTTACTGATGTATGGGCATCTTCCAGTGAAAGACCTTCAATTCTATCCTTCTATCCACAAAGTGGAGTTTCGCAATGAGGAGTTGGCACTGGTCTCCATTGACCTAGAAAAAGCCTTCAACATAGTGGACTGGAACTGCCTACTTGAAGTGCTGCGATTCATGTGATTTGGTCCTCATATACGCGGTTGGGTCCAACTGCTATACACTGATCCTAGCGCTAGAGTAAGCGCGGGTCCCAGCCGAACGGAACCGTGGGCCCTGGGGCGGGTGACGCAACAGTGCTTCCCTCTTTTACAGCACCTATTTGCGCTAGTGATGGAGCCCCTGTTGGTATGGGCACGTCGGAAACTGTGGGACTGGGGCATACGCCGGGAGATACCCGTCACATAATGTCACTGTATGTGGATGGCGCGCTCTTCTATCTCTCTTCCCCACATGAAGCCCTGCTGATATTGTTGCAGCTACTAGAAGAACTTGTAGACCTGTCCAGACTCCGGTTCAGCGGAAATAAATCTCTGCTATTTCCCTGACGTCCCTGGTCTGTACCCCAATGGCTCGTCTCCCGAGCCTGGTATTGCACTGGGAGTTGGCTCAATTCCGTTATTTAGGCATTCAGGTGTCACATATCGAGACGCAGCAACTGCGCCTCAACATGGACAGGGTCCTAGATGCCCTACAGAAGTCTTTCTGAAACACATTGCCCCTATCACTGATGGGTAGATTGGCTGTCGCCAAAATTGTGTTATTGCTGAGATGCCTGTATACTCTACAGAACTCGCTCTGTCCCAGACCCATGAAGGTATTCAAGCAACTGAATTCTATTCTTATCTTACTTTTGTGGGCGGGTCGTCCAGTAGGGTGGCGTTGACCACACTGACTCAACGATACGAAGATGAGGGCCTGGAGGTGCCGAGACTTGACCTGTACTACTATGCTGCACATCTACAAAACGCGGCCCGGTGGCTCGATGAGGGTAACAACTGGGAAAAGCGCCTACTAAAAGGGTTGGTGGCCCCAGATCGACTACCTGAAGCGCTAATGGAGGGAGTGGGAGTTGCGAGGGACATGCCATACGTTGTTCGCCAGACAGTGCATATATGTCAGCGCTTCGTTGAAGCGATCCTGAAGTGAGCCCCATTCCACCGAGAACTTCCGGTCTGGCCACTAGTGCCGGTGAGGCAAATGATGGATAATATGTCCTTCCAAGCTTGGAAGGATGGTGGTTGTGCCCTACTGGGAGACTTATATCCCAGTGAGAATTTTATCTCCTTCGAACAGGCCTGCAAGGACTTCGCATTTGGGCCCAGGCACTTCTTACGCCATGCTGGACTAGCCGAGGTGGCCAAATTGACCTGGCCCACATACGCCGCCGCGCCTCAACCCTCTCATACTCTGGACATATTGCTGTCCTGTGGTGCAGGACGACACTTGATTACACCACTACATAAGGCGATGAAGGCGGATGCGGCGGCTCCCCCGCTCCAGGCCTGCGCGGTGTGGGATCCTGACTTAGACATCCCATTAGACGATAGGGTATGGACTGCAATCTGCAACCTAACTTGTACAGTCTCCTGTAATCCCTTCTTTAAGCTGGTACATTAGAATTTCCTCCACAGGGCCTACCTAACCCCTAAGAGCCTTCACCGCATATCCCCCGCCCGACAGGACAGTTGCCTGCGCTTTAACACTAGTGGGGCGGATTTCCTGCACCTGGCATGACTGCTGGATGGTGCAGGACTACTGGGCTCAGGTGGTGATGGACTTAAAAGAGGACCACACACCTACAAATTGAATGCACACCACTGAATTGTCTGCTGGGCTATGTCAAGCGACCAAAGGGCCTTAAGATGGACTATAAATTTCTGCAACTGTCGCTGATATTGGCCAGACGTACAGTTGCCCTTACCTGGATGAGCCAACGCACACCCGCAGTCGAACATTGGTACAGGGACGTGCAAGAGTGGTCACTAGCGCAGGAGGTGCGCATGAAAATGAGTAGACATGACGAAAAACTGGAAGACGACCTCCTGGATTGGAGGAACTTATGTGATACATTTCTAGATCCACATGCAACCACTGAATCCACTGATCGTGCTTCCACAGGTGAGAGTGTGGGTGATGACTCGACCCCATGGAGAAACTAGTCCTATCAGTATTGAGGTGATATGTCCGCAAGCTTGGTGTGCTGTAATGTAGCAAGGGGTGCCGGAGACTGGCTGCCAGAGTGTTCGATGGTTGAAAGACTGCCTCCTCCAGCACGATCTGCCATGTATTCTGTACAGTGCTTCTCAAACTGCTGTATTCTGTTCTTTAAAACTGAAAAATAAAGTTTTTTTTTTTTTAAATCTATCTTTCTATTTTTTCAGTCAGAATATGAGAAATTCAAGCAGATGATGGTGCAGACCTGGAAGAAGAGCAAACAGATCTCCAGTGATGAAGAAGATAAAAATAGCGGGCAGGTAACAGCATATCAAAAAGAAAATTCTTTCCTAATTTGGAAAAGGGCATTGTAGCATGATTAAATTGCCTTGTTTTATCATGATTTTGTTAATTCTGTGCTCAGTTTCTATCAAAGATTTTAGGTCTAGTACGTTAATGGCCCTTAAACCTCCATATTCTCTCTACCCCGGTGCATCGTACATGTCCTGAGAACTCAATATTCTAATGTAAAGTAATGTTCATGGGTGTTAAACATTTTAGCGTCTTCTGTTGATTTCTTGTACGGTGCTGTAAGTGCAGTAACTGACATACCAGTTGACACAGTATAGTGCTTTATGCTAGTATGACTTATGCAGGTCTGAAGCATTAGGTATAGGCGCATGGGTGGTATTCACTTTATATGAGATTGATAATCCTGCAGTGACAAGCTCTTAGAGAGCTCAACTATCGCCAATTGGTCATATAACTATAGAGACATGAAACCCCAAATTATAACATGTGGTAAACGAGGTGGCTATGTGGGTGGTTGATCTGGCATTTCATGTGTATCTTCCAACTTTCTAGCACAGTAAAGGTCTTTGGGGGCATGGAGGTCTATTGGGATTTTTCAAGTTCATCTTCAGTCCCTTACTAGCTGCTCTGCCAGCACCACATACTTATCAATTGGAAGGGTCACGGTATGTGCTAGATTACACATTAATTCGTTCTTTCACTATACAATGGCGTAAAGGTTTCCAGGTGACACGCCACAGCAAAAGTGTCAATTTTCTGCATTTTTGTAAGATTTGTTCTGTGGTGGAATCTTTCCCTAAGGAAAAAGACTATAGGGTTTTTGAGTGGAATTTTATAAGTCTCATAGAATGAGGTGATCAGCAGATAATTAAATGACATCGGGATGGCTGAATTTTTGGGCCATCCTGGCATAGTCATTTCGCATTGATGGTTCGGGGGTTGCGAACGGAGCAGTTGAAACATTTGAGAATCAGGATTTGCATAGTCTCAAAACAAGCCTTGTTAGGAGGATTCAGAAGGGCATTACTCAGTAATTTGACGCGAAATTAAGGACATATAGAAAAACTGAGAATCAGCTATAGGAATTGCCCTGGACCCCAGTAGCAACAGTCAGAGTGGGTCTGAATTCAGACCGTTAGAGGTAGAACACAAGAAGTTGGTTTGGTAAAACATGGTAGGCATAAGTTTCAGCCCCATGCGTCAAACTGCTTGAAACAGTATAACATCTGGATGGTCAAGGGTTTTGCCAATTGATAGGCAGGTGTTGTATAGTCTGAATCCCTCTTATTTGATGTGTGGGCAGCTCATATCCAGCACCTCGTTAGTTCAACTCCTTTGGATCTGTGTGTATTGTTTATGGATGTCATACTTTACTTTGTGTTCATATATACATACTCATTTTTTGCATAAAAGCAAGTATTTGACTGTACAATCTTTTATTGCTGATGGCTCTTGAGTTGTGAACCTGTGTTCACCCCCCCCTGTGTCCAACCCCCCCCCCCACAAGCCTTGGACTGCTCAATTTGGTCTACCAATGAGAGTCAACTGCTGAAGGGGTACAAGGCCCAGTTGCTCAGGTTTCATAGCAGGCCAGGCCCCAGGACATCAGGAGTAAAAGGCCTCGACCGCCACAGTTGGGCCCAGTAGCTCCTGCCTCCCCGTGGCCCTCTGAAAAGGGGTTCTAACAATGTCCATGATGGTAGAATTAATTGGTAATGCCAGCTTCTGAAGTTGTGACAGCCAGATGTCAGAGTCGAGCGTTTAACCCAATGGGCCATCTCTGAAAAATCTATCTGCAGGTCTAGCTGGTTTTCTGCTGTCACATGTTATCTGCAAAAGGAAAACTGCAGAGCCTTTTCTTTGAAGCAAGATGTGCAACATGCGGTCAAAGTCACAACATTTTGCGCCTATCAGTTGACCTGCGTGTGCAAAAATGTAGTGAATCCGCCCCACACTTAAAATATTTTTGGGGGTAAACACTGGATAATGTGCTTGCTAGGAAGGCTAACGCCATGGACGTGTCGTTTATTGTATGCATCCAATACACTGTGACCTTTTCTCCAAGGAAGGGAGGTTAGATTGCAAATCTATGGAAAGACAAAAAGAGTGCGAAAGAATCCTTAAATGTATTCGGCTATGTATCTGCAGTAATGCAGTCCTCTAATCCCTCCTCCTATCTCCATACGAATGATCCGGTTCAAGACCGGGGCTGCTTTCTTCGCTAAAAGCAGTAAAGCTCTTTCAGATGAAATGTCTAAAACATCTTGTAATAACTTGGAGCATGCTGGCAAGAGTAGTCACTTGTGACTGTGTGCGAATCCCCCTCAGCTCGTCGATATTGGAATAGGCGCGAGCGCGAGGCTCACTCCATTATTGTGAGGAGCCGGCGCCGTGCTCGTCCCTCAGGCAGCGGCATTCATTAAGACGAGCTTACCGGCCTGAAAGCTGGGAGCCCGTGATAACGGGATATGATTTTCATATTTAATGCATTCCTCGGAAGAGTCTGTGTGCGACACGTTGATAGAAGAATCAACTGCTACTTTACTGAAAGACTTTCTAGTTTGCCCTGTAGCTCCCGATGGAATCACTCAGCCAAGAAATTAACTTTCCCTCCCTTTACCTGCTGCTTGCGTCTGCTAAGCAGGCTGCCCGGCTGCCAGCGAATCTTATTATTCCGTTAACGGCCTGGTATTTAAAACTCTTATCAGAAAAGAAACAGAGGCCGCCCTATTTCTGTATGTTTTTTTTTTGTGTGTGGTCGGGTGAAGGTTTTAGCCTTTCTTCTTTCAGTGCCTTGGCAGACATTTATCTAAGTTCAGAGCGAGTTTCTCTGTAGCTCTCGGCTTCAATTTGGAGCAGTCTTTTCGACTCCTGCAGTCAAAGTGACCCCAACAACCTTGACCTATATGGGTGGAAAAAGTCCTTTAACAGCTTGTAGACATCCCTGTGTTTTCATTCGCGTTTGAAGCTTAAGGCATGTCTGTTCCAGAAAGTTCTGCATGTTCTTTCTCTAGTACATTTGAGTATAAAATTATGGCTGGACTGTCAGAGGGCGGCATGGTATTTAATTTTAACAGTTGGGTTGTACAATGCTGCTCCTGCTGTGACATAGATAATCCGGATAATTAAACATGGCAAAAATCCTTCTTTTCAACAAACTATTGACATTGAATAAGCGGAGTGAGCTAGCTGGAAGCGGCCAGGATTTCAGCCTGTGGAGAGTGCCTAGGCCCAAGTTAGATTTATTTCGCTTTCTTCTAAAGGAGCCTGCTGGATGGTTTCAGTGATTTAACACGGGCCACTGCCATTTGTGGTCATTTCCAGGTCCTGGTACGGCTAACTTAGCGTTCCATCCTTCCAAGATAAGTAAATTGAGTACCATTAAATTGAGTGATATAGTAATACTGGTTACTTATGAGACTTAGAAACGATGTGAGTGTAACGTGAAGCGCTGTATAAAAAACACGTTCATATTGTTGTGACTTACATTACAGTATTGGTGGAGTGGGTAAAAGAGAGATTCTATTTCTTTTTTATTAGTATATGCAATCACACAAGCCTCTTAAATGCCGTTTTGTGGACCTGAGGAAAGTTTATAAAGTCATCTGTAAGCTTAATTATATTGCCTCTAGCACGCTAGTTCTGCCTAATACATTCATACTTGCAAATTACAATGCATCATTTGTAATTTGTAAGTAGCAGTGTGAAATATAGGCTTGGGAACTGAACAATACTTTTTGACTGCATTTCTGGAACATTACAGAGTGGGCTATGTATAACCTCATCTGGAAGGGGATTATATATCTATGGACCCTGGGTAGCAAATCTGGCTGCCCTATCTCACCAGTCGTGATGACTGATGCCATGCTATTTGTCCCGCAGATAGATTAGGGCATTTCTTTTCAGGCATTTAATATGACATATTTTGCTTCTGGTAGCTAATGATGAGAACAGAGACCAGCTCTAATACTATTAAATGTGCCCAATTTTAGGACTAGCCTGACTATTTTTCGATCTGCAATTTGGTAAAACTTCCCAGCATAGCATTATGTCCCGATCCATGAGTATTATTGTCAGGTGTTGAGTATGGTTCTGATGCAAGTCCACCAACCTCTACCAGAGGAGGTCTGCAAGCTGAGAGATGAATTATCCCAAGCCATGGGAACTCAGGATGGGAAATATGTGCTGGGAAGAGCAACTGAAAACACACTGTAGATGTTGGTTATGTCTCTGGGATGTTACACTCTCAAACTCACCTCTCAAATAGGAAGGGGTAGTAGCTGGGTTAATGCTAACGCAGGCAGTATAGCAGATATGTCTAGTGATACATTCGGAAATGCTGGTAACAAACATAGGATTTACCATAAGACTTTCCTTGAGCTCGGGCACACCGAGCACTGCTGTAGTCGGGAGAATGGTATCAGGTGGAATCATACTGCTAAAAGTCCCACACTGATACAGGAGACGTCATTAAGGAACGCACTGATGAGCGGAGGAAAATATGAGTGAGGCATGGAAAACAAAACAAAGCTGCAGGAATCACAAAAATGACGAACAAAGGGAACAAACAAGAGCCATACAACTAAGCAGTTACATGGCAACTTGTTCCAACTTCTCTGTTGCTTAAATTGTCTTGGGTGTACTTTTTCCATTAATTTGAGTAATCCTTTGTTTCTGTCTGACCTGGAAGACCCTCCTCTTGTATCTCAGCTCCAGCTGCTAGTGTCTCATCTTCCATAGTCTCCTGGTATCAGATATCAGCCTTTTTGCTCATTTGCATGCTTTGTTAATGTACAGCCTATCCTAAAATACCTGCCCAGCCTTTGCTGAGTCATGAGTACCCCCTTGCAAGATTCCGACTGGTCTTTTGTTGGGAAATTGATTGCAAAATTTGCTTATAAATCTGAGGTATGTATAAAGGGAACAGGTTCCCATTACCTACTCGAATGATTGTAACCATACCTTGATAGAAGGTACAGGAAAATAACTTTGCTAATTCTGAAGTCTAAAATCGGCTCCACTTCAAACTGTTGTTGACCCTCTGCTTTATCACTGGAGGAGGACTGGACCGTTGATCAACCTGTGCTCATTTAATCCCAGAAATACAGGATGAATCTCCCTACTTTCTGGGATTTTGAGTTTGACTGCTGTAGGGCAAACTAGTTCTTGTATTCTAAATGGACCTACAAAGTTAGGAAAACATTTTGGATGTGACCCAGGAATGACTAATTGACCTGTCAAAAACCAAACCTGTTGCTCTTTGGAATAAATTTCAGCTAGAATTATTTTCTGATCCACAAATGTCTTGTAGGAAGCTTTGGCCTTTAATAGATTACGTACCACTGATTGATGAACCTTTGAAAAGAATTGTAACAGAGACTGAAGTGATAGGAAATTAGCTGAGGAAATATGGAAGGACAAATTCTAGGATGGAAAACAATCTATACGTGCAAAAGAATGTAGAAAATCCCTGCAAACCATTCAGAGAATTGTTGTAAGCAAACTGCCAGTTGAATCCAAGAGACCCAAACTACTTGATGTTTCTTAACACAAGAGCATAGGTCAGTATATAGTCTATATAGTTTGACTGAGCCTCTTGGTTGGCCCATCTGTCTGTGGATGCTAACTGATGAATTTGAAAATTAATTGTCCCCAACTTTTTTAATAGTGTGTTCGAAAAGATAGACACATACTGAATTTCTCTGTTTGTTACAGTAATCTCAGGTAGACCATGTTACTTAGTGTTTCTTTTAGGAAGTCTAGCTAATTGAGTGTTGTAAGTAAGGGAATCAAATGTGCTAGTTTGGTGATGTAATCAACAACCATTCAAAGAGCCATACATCCACAGGAACTAGTAGGTTCTTCTACAGAGTCCATGGAAACCCGGAACATGGGTTGTCTAGGTGTCAGAAAAGTTTGTTTACAAAACCATTGTTCATCCGGTGGCTACTTTATTTTGTGCATGGGTGACACAATGTTTTATATAGGTATCTGTCCTCCTTGAATTTGGCCACTAAAAGGCCAGTAAACCAAGTTCATGGGCCTTCTTTATTCCTGGATTGTCTACCCCGGTTTTTCATGACATCATTTGATGATCATTGTTTGTAACTCTTCCCCAGGAATAAAATGATTTCCTTTATGAAACAAGAGCCCCTGACTTTTCCTTGTTAGAGAATTCACCTATAATCGTTGCGCATCTAGATTTTCTTGTTGTCAGATCGGCAAATATATCAGATTAGCTGTAACTTGAGGTGATCTTTCTATGGCTAGACATTTAGGAGGGTTTTCAGTGATGTTAAGTGATTTTATTTGAAAATCCTGAAAAGCAGAGAGACCAACAGGCATGTCTGGCGTTGGCAGATTTCATACTTTCCAAAAAGCTCATATTCTTATGTTAAGTCTACACAGTGATGGGAAATGTGAAACCTTCTAAATAATGCCCCCATTGTGCAAATACTTCTTTAATGTCTAGGAGGTTCTCTGTCATAAATGTTGTAATTTGTCCCAAGAGCAGGCTGGATTTGTCAAAAGCACTCTACCTGATGTATATATGGGATATTTCTGTGACAGAATAGCACCAACAGCAAATGCGAAGTCATCAGTCTCTACAGAAATGCTGTGTACAATCTGGATGCCTCAGAATGGGCGCAATTGTAAAAGCTGTCTTTAAAGTATGAAAATCTTATACTGTCCTATGTGTCTGGAGTCATTGAATCAAAATGTGCTTGCCGTATTAAAGATGATTGTTTTGACAAACAATAAAAATTACTTTGGGAAAAAAGTATGAAAAGCCATTTCCTGTTCTTCTCCCCACTCAAATGGGTAATTATTCTTTGTAATCTAAATTATGGATTTATCAACTCTGAAAATTTTTCAATAACGTGCCTGTAGAAATTTGCAAATCCTACAAATTTCCGTAATTATCTTACTGTTTTGGAGCAGGCCAACCCACCACCTTTTTCACCTTATCTGGAAAATATGTTTATTTGTGTGGTCTGCTTATCAGTACCCAGGAGGGTATCCTGGCACCAATAGAAGGGGATGTGTAGCCCTGTCTGGGACCAATTGGAAGGGCCATGTTTTCAGTTTCTTGTGGAATACTAAGATGGAGTTGGCGCATCTTATGTGGTAGGGGAGATTGTTCCAGACTTTGGAGACCCAAGTAGGAATAGGCGCAGCTCCCTGCTGCCACTCAGTGGAACCCTGCAATCTGAATTTCCTGATCTGACATTGTGAAGCCAAACAATTACAACTTGTTAGTTTCGAATATGCATCATTCTCCTTCTACATATAAATAGTTTGGTATTAAACCTAAAGTAATTCTCAGAGATGGTGTCTATGATTTTGTCTATTCTGTGAAAAGGCCAGTATATGTTCAAGGTAAACCATTTCAAGTATGTCCAGGTCTCTGAAGACATCATTTAAAAAATGTTGGAAGACAGCGGGGTGTTGTAGACACTGAACAACTTTACTAGATATTCATAATGCCCACGTTTGATATTGAATGTTATCTTCCACTCATCCCTTTCTATGATGCGGACCGAATTGTTGGCCCATTGAGATCTAATTTAGAGGAGACTTAGACCTTCTTTACCTGATCTTATAGGACTGAAATGAGGGGGAAAGGGGGATGTCTGTTGTGGATGGTAATGCCATTTAATTGCCTGTAGTCAATCCAAGGCCTTTAATTAACATTTGATTTGTGTATAAGAAATATAGCAGCCCTTGTAGGAGAAACTGAATAATCCTTTGGCTAATTTGTCTTCAATGTATTCTTTTAATACCAAATCCTCTTTGGAAAATAAAGGAAAAATTCACCAGTGCATAATTTGTGCTGCTGGATGAAGGTCAACTTAACAGTCATATATGCAAGTAGGAAGTAATGTTTCTTCTCCCTTCTTGCTAATATAACTAGAAAGTCTTGATATGCAAGTGGTATATTTAGTCTTCTGATGGTTCCAAAAAAACAAAGTGTAATGTTCTGTAGATTGTAACCAGTAATCTTTGTTTGCAGTATTTTGATCCCTCCTGCAAGTTGATTTCAGAGTTGTGTGTTCCCAACCAAGTGGTTTCCAATACTGCAGGGAACATTGGAATGGAAATTATAATCCAGCATTATGGGATTCAATATGTCCATTTTCCATTGCAATTAATAATGGTTCGATTTCCCACAGTACATCTCTGACACCGGGAATGTTCCATCAATCCCAAAACGAGCAGTTTTGTATTAAGTGGCCACCACTGGGCAATATAAACACAGTTTTTATTTTTGTGCCTCGTTCCCTGTCCTCTGTTGGAAAAGTTCTATGTGCAGACCTGTTCTTCAGCAGCTCTTCCGTGCTCCTGTTTTTACTGTATGATTAGAGCGTACAATTTTCAGTTAACAGCCTTTCTCTGGGTTCTAAAAGATCATTGTTGAGTTGTGAATCATTTAATGCATTACAGTCGTAGGCCAGTGTACTACTAGGGCCAAAGCATCTTTCAATTCTTCCATAAACGATTGTAAATCATGCCCGCTGCTGCCTCGATGGTCCATTTGCTTTGTCTCTCAGATGTTGCAAATGGCTCATGTAAGGAGCTATTTTTCTATTTCCTTGTTGTAAAATCCCTAATCACCAGTTTGCCTGTCAAAGACCATGGCAAAGTTGTCTAAAAAGTTGAAAAATCTCACAAGGTGTGACTGTCTCCACTAATTAACATTGTGGCCCAGATAAGGCTTCTTGAGTTAAATACAAATGAATAAAGGCCACCTTTGTTGTATCGGTAGGAAAGGTGTGCGGTCTAGTAAAAAAATGGAGATAACACTGAGTTGTGTAAGCTTGTAAATGTTGTGGATCGCCACCATATTTCTCTGGAGGAGCAATTCAATTTACTGGTTCCTGTACTCCAGTCCTGGTGTTACCAGTGGCCTTTACCTGTCTGATTTTCAGAGAACTTTCTAACCCTAACAAAGTATTAGGAAATGCCATTCCAGAATATTCTTGCCTTTTATTTAACTCAAGTACTTTAGTCAACAAAATGTTCACTCCTTCTGAGCAATCTCTAGATCTTTCTGGATCTGATCTAAGAGCCTGATTTGGAGTGTGGAGAGCATTAGCATCAGAGTCCATTTTTAGCGGCATCGCAAACCGTCATGACTTGTGAGAGTCGTTGAGAGGTCTCAAGTACTGGCCTCAATGCAAATTCCCCAGAAGAGATTTGCAGACTGAGATGAATTAGCCCAGACCAACAGGACCTCATGAGAGAAAATAGGTGGTATGAGGAGAAAGAGAAAACTTACTGTAGATCTTGGTTTCTTTTTCTGGGATGTGCCAGCCTTATGCTTGCCACTCGAATAGGAAGTGGTAGGAGCTGAGGTAATGCTCAGACAGCAGACAGGCAGTGCAGTGGAGTGGATATGTCTGATGCTGTAATAGGCAATGCTAATAACGTGCACAGGTAGTACCTAGAGCCCTTCCCCCAAGCTTGAATGCACCAGACACTGCTGTAGTCGGCAGAGTGACTTCGGGTGGAGCTATATTGCAGACGGTGCAACTTTGACACAGAAGCGGTCATCCAGGAAAGTACTGTGGAGAGGAGGAAGACACAAGGGAGGCAGGGAAAACAAAGAAGTACAGGTACAGGACTCATCCAAACAGGGAATAAACTTAATGAATGGGAACTATACAATTCTGAGGCAGCTTATTTTTTCTTCTCTGCTGTTTAAATTGGCCTGGTTGCACTCTTTCCATTACTTTGATTGGTCCTTCCTTTCTGCGTGATCTAGAAAGATCTCCACTTGTATCTTAGCCCCAGCGTCCGCTGTCTGGCTTTCTATAGCGTCCAGTTATCCGATCTCAGATTTTCGTGCGTACCTTTTTTTTCTTGGTGTACAGCCCAATCCCACGCTTCCTGCTTAAATCTGGTTTTTATTAGTCATGACACATTAGCATAGCTCAGTTTCAAGTTATACGTGATCTTAAAATAAATTTATTATTTTTAGTGTCAAAATAAGTTAATATTTGTTTTAGTTTATTTTAGTGTTCTGCTGAAGCAAGATAAAATGAATTGAAACACTGTCTCTATATGTGCTTCAAATTTTAAACTGGCAAAGTTGCAGACTATAGTGCAAGTTTGATAGACTTCTTTCTTTTGCACTTATCTCCAATAGGTTCCCACACCGTGCCTGATAATTAAAGCTTTTTAGGCCACTAAATTCAACTTTAGTATTCAAAGATGCATACCAAATTTCATATTCTTTATTTTTTTAATCTTAAGTAAAATGGGACAATCAACAATGATACGAAGATATAAAAAAATATAAAATTAGAATTCATAAAGGGAAAATACAGGAATAGAAATTAATTCAGTATTAAATACAGCACGTTCGTATTAATTTATAACCATAATTGAAAGATACATATATCAGTAAAAATACATTTGAGAGGCGTAGGAGAGGATCAGGAAAAAGAAGCGAATGAACCAGATTAGATAGCAGAAATAACAAAAGAAGGATATAAGAAAGTCAGTATTTCTTCATGAAATATGTTATGCTGGTCAAGGAAAATATCTCAAACAAATATTCATGCATAACCGAATAGTTATGGGAGTTAGGTTAATCAGATCTGTGTACAAATATGGCTCTATAGATTTCCAAATACTTTTTGCAAATTTCAAATCCTGATTTCAAAAATTGGGATGACCAAGATCTGCTTGAGCAAAGTGATTTTGTGAATGTGGAAATTCTGCATTGTGGTGTAATTTCCACCTTCTCATATGTAGGATTGGGGTGGGTTTGTGGAAATTTCTGGGTCATCTTACTAAGGTAATTAGGTAAACACTCACACACACTTAGGATTGTGTGCATTTGCAGGTAGATTCGCTACCAGGAAATGCTTGCAAATTTACTTCTGTCAGCAGGAGTAAGTGTATTGCCGGGGTGGAATGAGAGTGAAGGTGAAGGAGTTTCTCCAAAGAAAAAAATATTTTCTCATGGAGAAACAAAAGAAAAAGTTGTATTTGCAAAAGTACATTTGCTTCACATTTCCTTTGGCATATTTTCCATTGGGTCGATTTTCAGCTTACATACATTTTCTGCATTTGACTACTCAGAAATTTGACTGTTGTAGATTTCGAGTAGTACTTCTGGAATCCTTTTGAATCCCAACTGCAGTCTTTGAAAGCCAAGGCTGTGTGAATCTGTTTGGGTTCTTTTAAGACTATGGTTAAGCATTTTCCTTTAATACACTATACACTTTCTTTTTGAAGAAATCTTTTTATTAAGTTTGCATAGATAAAAGACAAGGGATTACAATGGAAGATCTTCTCATCGATAGACAGATCGTTCATACAAAAACAGAATGCAGCCGTCACGATCCTCCCCTGCCCCCGCAAGCACCGCCCTGGACGAGCCCGCCCCAATGGTGAGTCGTGCGGTAAGCAGAGAGCAGAATTGGGAAGACCCTCCCGAGGGAACGGAGAGAAAAGGAGCAATGAAAGAGATAAAGAAGGAGAGTAATGGGGGTTGGTGAGAAGGTGGCAGCGTCCAAGAATCCGAGGTGGGGAAATCCCTACTCCTAGTCAAAGAGTTAAAATGCCCTGAGCATTTGTGGTATATTGGTCCTATATTAGAGTCTTAACAGGTAGCGTATGAGGTGTTGCCATAGCCAAGTGAATGTCTTGTTTGTGGTTGTTATGCTATGTGTGATTTGTTCCATGACTAGAACATGCCACAACTTGTTAAACTATATCACACTTGGCGATGGGTCTTTCTTCTTTCAATATGTGGTGATCAATTGTTTGGCTGCCCCTGTCATGTGGTGTGTGAGAGTCCAGTCCGCGGCCATCATCCCCTCCAGTTTTGTAGGTTTGATTCCCAGGAGTACTACCGAGGGCTCAGCAGGTGGTACCCAATGATGGTTGCCCATCTAGTTTGGTATGTAGGAGGTGTTTTAGGCTCGAAATCTTGTATGGCCTGATAGGTTTTACAGATTAGTCTTTTCTTCACCCCAAATGACCATAACAGTTTTTTGAAAGGGGTGAGGGATTTGGTGGCGTCCCCAGCATTAGTGGGGTGGGAGGCCCAATTCCTAAGCTGATAATATTGGAGTTGGGAGTTTTCTGTGGTCCTGTTTGCATTGTTCAAACGGTTTGATTTCGTCGCCCAAGAAGGTCACCAATAATTTTACAGTCACCCCTTTCCCACTCTAAAAAATGTGGTGGTAGGAAAGGCGGGCGTGAAGTCTGGATTTCTGGCGATTGGGGTGTTTGGGGACAGAAAGATGGTGAGACCTTTTTTACCTGCATTCTGAGCCCAGATGTCCAGGACCGTCCTAGTTGGGGTGGCAACGTAAGCTCTTTTGGGGTGTGCGGAGCGTGGGAGCCAGGCTAGGTAACACAAAGAGCTGCACGCCACCGCCCTATCCAGATGGAGTCAGTGCCTTTCACTTGCACGGACTACCCACTGTGAAATGTATAGAAGATGGGCTGCCAGTAGTATTCCAAGAGACTGGGACACGCCAGGTCTCCTTGTTTCTTGGAAGCATTCAAAATTTGTTAGAGCTCTGCGGTGTTTTGCCTGTCCAGATGAAGGCTCAGATGTTGTTTTGTAGGTGGGTTTTTTCCTGAGTGGGTATGGGAGTAGGCTGTTTTTCAAATAGGTATAGGTCCCCAAAATGAATATTAATTTTGATATTGTTTATGCGACCCAGCCATGAAATATAGAGTGCCCGCCATCTACACATATCATCGAGGACATTTTTGCAAAGTGGTTTCCAGTTAGCCTTTGACCAGTCTTCGAGGTTCTGTGTGATAGTGAGACCCAGATACTTAATGGAGTGTTTAGCCCAGTGAAAGGAAGTAGTCGCAGGCAGGGTGCAATGTCATCCTCTGATTGTAATATTGAGTATGTGGGACTGCGCAAGGTTGACCTTGAAACCCAACACCATTTCAAATTCTTCCAGAAGAGGGTGGGGGGATGCAGGGGACCAAGCTGGATTGGTCAGTGTGAGGAGGACATTGTCTGCAAAGAGATTAAGTTTATGCATCCGGCCCTCAAACAGGATACCCGTTATTTCCTGGTCTTGTCAGATCCTTATTGCCAAGGGTTCCACCACGGGGGCGAAACGAAGGGGCGACAAGGGACAGCCCTGTCGTGTTCCCCTGGCCAGTGTGTACCTTTTTGATCATGTGGGCTAGGCAGCAGAGATTGTCTGCTCCCTGTCGGTTGAAGATAAACTCCACTTGGCCCGGTTCTATCCATCCCGGGAGGAGGGGGTTCAGGATCATTGCTAGTATTTTTGTGTGGATTTTTGCATCAACATTTCGAATGAGCATCCTAAAGACCCATAGCTGTTCTGTCAGGCCTTTACCAGGTTGAGGATCAGGGCTATTTCCACCTCCTGCATGGTGGGGGTTAGACCAGTACTAGCAGGGAAAGAGTTGTAGAGAGCAAGCAAAGGATCTTGTAGGAGTGTCAAAAAGGTGTTGTTGAATTCAAGGGGAGGGCATCCTGGTCTGACGTTTTGCCCGTTGGCATTGCTTGTCAAATTCCCTTTGCATTTATAGGGGCTTCAAGGAGATCTTTATATTGGGCAGAGATAAGGGACCAGTCGCACCGATTTAGGAAGAGTCGGATGAGTTCTAGCTGCACCTCATCTTGTGTATAAAGCTTCGGATACACATTTTGTTTATCCTTTTCAGTCAATGCCCAGTTGCTCTACTCTGTTTTAACCTTTGGGATGTGGCCCTTGCACTTTGGACTCTTAGTTTGCGGCTAGTATGGTACCTACGTTATCCCCCTGGTCATAGAATTTTTCGCTTACTGCCTTGGGTGTGTTCGGCTAGGTGGTCCTATGAAGTTTTTGATTTAGGAGTTACAAGGGATTTTGATCATTTTGGGTCTCCAGTTCGTTTATCTCAAGCGTTAAGGAATTCTCAACCAGTTTGGCCTCTCCAGGCCTTCCCCTCTCGATGCCTATGATGGTGCGCGGAATAGTAGACTTGAAGGCATCCCAACATGTATGTGCCGAAATTTTTGGGGTGAAATTATACTCAAAGTAATCGGTTATGGCTTACACTATGTCTCTTCAATTTACCCGGTCCCTGAGTATGTTGAGTTTGAGGCGCTATTGCATGGTGCACCTGGGGTTTCAAGGTTCATGATGCCATGTAAGTTCTATGTGAGCATGACCTGAAATAGAGATATCAGATACAGTGGTAGCTTCTAATGTGGGGGGGAGTGAGTGTGTAATCAAGATATAGTCAATGTGTGATTACTTGGAGTCAACATGCGAGTAAAACAGATAGTCTCTGGAGTCTGGGAGAAAGTAGCGCCACGCGGCTAGGAGACCCTATTCAGTAATCTCCTCCTTCAATAGGGCCGACATTGCCCCCATGACCTGGAATGAGTTAGTGTTGCTATCCCAGTCGGGGTCCCAAGCCAAGTTGAAATCTCCCTCTACTATAATGTCCCCTGAGGAGTCTCGCAATTGTTGTTTGTGTGTTGCTTAGGAATGCTTCTTGGGAGAAGTTGGGGGCTTAGATGTTGAGCTTGAGAGTAGTGTTGGGTGTAAGTTGAATGATCATTTTCAGGAACCTGTCCTCAGGGTTCCATGTCACAGAGACATTGATGCCCCCAACATGCGATTTGCACAGTATAGCCACCCCTGCCGTTTTGGCCGTGAATGATGCGATGCCCAATATTGAAAGTGATAGCGTTTGTGACACAATCGACACTGATCCACTTGCAATAAGTGTGTCTCTTGGAGGAAGATGACATCAGGGTTTTGTTGGGCCAGATATTGCCATAGTTGGCATCGTTTATATGGGGAATTGAGGACTCTCATGTTCAGTGACAATAACTTGAATATAATTGTGTTCTCCATGACTACCCTGGGTTGAGGGGCATGTGTGTATGGAGATCTCCATGTGGGAAGGGGGCCCAAGGGCCACATTGTGTAGCGTTATCCTAGGGGCTCCCACCCCCAAGGAAAAAGAAGAAAGAAGAGAGAAGATAGGAAGCACTTATGAAACTGGGTGGCCAACAGGGCCCAACTAAGTAGCGTCTTTGTCCAGATTGTGGGTTGAAGTCTCAGACCCACCAGGGGTGCCCACCTACCTCCCCGCCCCCCCACATGATAGGAAGGTTGGTGTAACGGGGAGGCCTCAAAGGAACAAGGCGGCTAATCGCGTTGGTAACAGAGTGGGGAGAAAGATGTTTCAGAGTTCACGCTCTTGAGGTCTCCCTAAAGCCCTTTGGAGCACCCAAAGTGGAGGTTTCTTTGTGTCATGGGTGATTAGGCCTCTCGCGGAGAGTGAGATCCTGGAGTTGACACTCCTCAAGAAGGGAAGTCATGTTTCAACCCGAGCAGGTGTGAGATTACATTGACTTTGGCTTCGTCTGAAGTGTCATGTCTCCTATGATGAGGTTGATGTTTGCTGGTGGAGGTTTGCCATTACGGTCCCACAGGCTGTTGGCTTTGTTTCGGGGACTTGGCCACTTGGTCTAAGGGTAGGCCCAATAATGTAGCACCCTCCCGAAGCGATCTAATCATCTTGTGTCGCCATTCCACTGGAAAATGAGACTGAAGGGGTGGCCCCATTGATATCTGATATTGCGTTCTTTCGGAGCTGTTGTGATGGGGTTGAAGTCTCTCCGCTTCCATAGTGTAGTGAGTGCTAGGTTTTGAAATAGGTGAATCATCGTGCCACATTAGATCAGGTCAGATTCACCCCGTGCCACAGCCATGATTGCCTCTTCTCAAAGAAGTGGACAGAAACAAGGAAGTGAGGAGGGGGGGCAAAAGTGGACATGCCCCCTGCAGAGACTCTGTGGGCTCGGTTAAGTCAAAGGGGGATATTGATGTGTCGCATCGGATAGCCTGCAGGAGGTCAACAACAAAGCCCTTGATGATCCTCTTATGCGTATGTTATTCCGGCATCTCCAGTTTTCTAGGTCCTCCTTTTTCAGCTGGAGTTTGATATTTTGTTATTTCAAGGTGTTTATTCTCCTCCAGAGTATTTCTCAATCTTCAGTGCAGGCATCCACTGCACACTCCAGATGGTCCACCGGCCCCCCAGCTCACTGACCTCCCTGTGGATTGCGCGGTTACTAGATTTAAGTTCGCCTTAAAAAGCCCATTTCAGAGTGGATTTCAGTCAGAAAACCATCCATGTACTCTTGGGAGAATAGGGTAGCAAATGTCATTTTGCCCTCTGCCTTCCGGTTGTTTACACGCTTCCTTGTCTGCTCTCTGACACGTACACATTTCAGTGACACTGCCTTCTTTTTTGGGCTTGCCCTTCACCATGGTCACTCAATGTGTCTTGTTAGTGTGTGGGAGCACAAGAACAGTTGATGCTTAGCGTGCAGGTTGTGAGCGTAGGGAGAAGTCCTCAGTGAGAGCTATGACAATGCAGAAGCCTGGTAGCCAGAGTTACTCGTATGTTTGGAGGACTCAACAATCTGAGGGGCCCTCCATGGTCAACACTGGGAGTCGAAGTGCAGGTGGCATAAGCACTGGTGACCCTGGGGTGGTTGTCGGAGTCAGCTGTCTGGATGCTACCGGCTCCATGTTGAGGTGTGCTTCATGGTATGGTGATGACCCCCCTCGGACCCAAGACAGAAGGGGGCCCCCGGGTTTCTCTGCGGGTCTCCTTGAAGTCCTCGGAGGGAGAGCAGGGGACTGATTCACCCGTTCAAAGCTCTGTAGCTGCAGTCCAGCTTGGTGCTGGTCCCTGATGCTGATTGAGGAAGGAGGCAGCGTAACCCAGGCAGGCCTGCAATCGCCCCAATGCGCTCAATGAAGGGTGCGTTTAGTGCCGTGGGATGGGGAAGAGGGCCGGTGCGCAGAAGGAAAGCAGGCGAGGGAGATGGCGCCCCACCTACTTGCCCAGCTGGTCCAGAAACAGTGCCGCACCACCCTCAGGGCGATGTTGTGGACAGCTGGCTGCGGGTGGCCACTCCAGGTAGTCCTTGCAGGGGGTAAGGAGGAGAGGAGGCCACAACTCCCTCAGTCGGGCAGCGAGCGAGGCCAGCTCAGGGCCGGTCACCCTCAAGGGGACATCTGAGATCTGCTGTGGCTGCTCTGGGAGTGTCTCTGCAGTGTGCGGTGCAAGCTAGCCTCGCCTGGACTCCCCCCTCATGCTCAGAGGGGTGGCTTCTACAATGCTGTTACTCCAGAGCAGGCCACCCTGCGGGACAGCCGCTGTCCGGGGCGATGTTGGTTTGTTCGGGCGCCGGAGACTATTCCTCAACTAGGATGGCAGCCACACTCCTCTCTTGTCCGCTCTCCAGGATCGGGCACTGCTGGGAGAGAGGGCGCACCGCCTACCACTGAATTTATCACTGCTAGGGTGTTCCTCTGATTGTTGGGGGAATGTGGAACGCTCCTATACTCCACTTTGGGGTGCTAGTGTATGTTTTGAGGCCACGGTGGAGCGGAGCCCAGCGAGCCTGCGATCTGCTCCATGCTCGGCCAGTCCTCACACCCCAATACACTTTCTTTTGTAGATGAGTGGCATGCGGGAATCCCTTCACATAACCATGCAAATATCCACTATTGAAACTTCTAAAGTTCCATTCTTCTTACCATCATATGATGGACCTAAGTTATGTGATTATTTGTAGGGACTTTTAACAATTTTGTATTTGTTTATTTTCTCAATCTCATTAGGTAGTTTCATATTTTTCATTGTTTTCATGCTACGTTAATAATTTTCTTTGCCACTGATGGTTGTTATTTTCTTGTACATTGTCCATTCTGCTAAAAAGACTGACAGAAAGTATTGTGATAAATATGGCAATTGATGCCATTGCAGTATATGGTAAAAGACTGCATACTTATCTATGGGAGACAGGCTCATGACAATTGGGCAGTCAGAGGTGCCTTAAATATTTCTTGTCAACGGGGTTGTGGAGTGGGACTTCAGTTGCGTGTATTTGGAGACAGATTTTGGAGGCCATTCAGAAGGAAGCAATGCTTGGCAATTTTTCATGTTTCACGGCTCTACCACTTACGTTTTAGTCCGTCCAATCAGTGTTTCTGTCTTGTCAGTTTTTTTCCCATATCAATTTTCCTGAGTTTTCTTCTGGTTACTCTTTGGATTTCTCTTCTAATATCTTGAGCATCGGTTCTTCCGCATCCCAATGGGGCTTTGGTGGGGCAGCCGACCGCAGGGAGGCTTGCACCCCTGGGGTGTTTTGGCCAGTGTAATAATTGCTTTATTTGTTGATTAATAAAAATCATTACAATCAAAGAAAAAAAAACACAACAGTTTAGAAACATTATTTTTGCCCATAAAATTTGTACACAGCTTTATACTAAAAACTTTAGCAGCAATAATAGAGAGCAGCAATGAGTAAAGTGCATTTGTGCAAATGGCAAGAGGACAATATCCAAACATCATTAAAATTTTAAAACGATTTATCTTTAGTCTTAATTTAATTAACCAATCCTATAACAGTTTAAAATATTTAGTAACTATAATGTAAAGTTATATGCAGAACTATTAAGGGCAAATTTTAAAAGCAGATTTTTCATTTTCATTTCATTTTTGCAGTAAAGTCTTTGACGACATGTTACTGTATTAACAATCCGAATCAGTTTTGGTTAATAGTTTTTTTTCTGCAATAAAAATAAACTTTACAAATTGAGTAATCAAGCGGGGCATAGACCCAGTGAGACAGGTAATGATGGCGTGGCGACATGTTCTCACCCCTAATTCATTAAAAATCGGTCTTAACAAAGTCTTCCGCTCTTCTAGCAATTGGGGGCAGGTAGTTACAATATGTATTAAAGTTTCCTCATAGGAGCCACATAACCTACAAAGTTTATTAGACCATTTTTTTTCCCATTTAGGTTTTCCGTCCTTAGTGGGATATCTCCCAAACCGCAATAACATAAATTTGTTCCTTAAGAATGATTTTAAGTGGGTCATCAAGTATGATTGGGGTTCTAATTTAATAAATGAGTTAGTAACTGACCAGGAATGATACTTTTTTCTGAGCTCATCTTTGTCTAGAAGACTTGATAGTAAATTGACTAATCGATTTATAGTTTGTTTAAAAACAGCTTTGCTCCTAACTTCTTCTTCAAAGGTTGGACACTCAAAATTATGTAAACTCTCACTTAAAAAGGATCTCCAGCTACTAGCATACTCATACCTCGTTATCTCCTGCCAGCACTGGTTTGCAAGGGTACCTTGTTCTGAGCGATATAAATTATATAGCATATCTAAAAAGGCAGATTGTCGTACCAGAGATTGCCTTTTTAGACCAAATTCTAATCTGACATTAGCATGTCCTATATACCTGGGGATCCTAAAAACTGATTTGAAGACTTTTATTTGTAGGTCATCAAGAATTTTCACGTCTTTACCACGAAAAATCATTGAGCCGTAAGCCAGAGATGGAATCAGCTTTGCTTTCATGACCTTCAATAGATGTTCGTGATTTGGACATGACAACTTGTCCCTCAACTTTCTAAAGGCAAATGACAAAGCTGTTGCCTTTGCTTTGAGGTTAATAAAATGCTGTCTAAAGGACATATTATCGTCAAATGTTATGCCTAGATATTTATAAAATTTTACAGTTTCGATATGTAACCCATTAATGTTCCATTCTTTTTTATCTATTTTTGTTCCACCTATAGTCATTATTTTTGTCTTTTTGGTATTGATTTTCAAATCGTTAAGGGTAATATAATGATTAAAAGAATCAACTAATCTTCTTAGACCTATGACAGAATGACTTAATAATATAGTGTCATCAGCATATTGTAAATATTTGATGTCTTTGCCTAAGAGGGAAGGTGAGTGAGCATTAACTTTTTCAAAATATATAGGAAGGTCGGCCATAAAAAGATTAAAAAGGCATGGAGCCAGAACACAACCTTGTTTCAGACCAGTCTTAGTTTCAAGTCGGCGGGTTGTACTTCTGCCATCTCCGACTTTGATCTGAACCCATGTCTTAGTATATAACAATTTAATCATTTCAAGCAATTGGTTTGGGATGCCCCAATCCAAAAGTTTAGCCCAAAGTAGATTTCGAGGAACAGAATCAAAGGCGGCTTTGAGATCAATAAAACAGATATATAACTTTTGCTTTCTATATTTTGCCCTTTCGCCTAATAAAGTCAATAAAATCAAGTTTGTGCTGGTTGATTCGCCTCTTCTAAAACCGGTTTGGAAAGCTGGAATTAGATTTTTTCTTGTGGCCCAATCTTCCAATTCTTCAAGGAGGCAGCTCGCAAAGATTTTTGCCTCCTCATCAGTTAGGGCTATTAGTCGGTAATTTGCAGGATTGTCTTGTGGGCCACTTTTATATATCGGCTGAATTATGCTTCCTTGCCATGACTCAGGGACTGATCCAGATTTAATGACATCATTAAATAAAATCGTTAAAACCTCTGGCCAATGCTTTAAAAATTGGATTAGGAATCCCGTTTGGGCCGGGCGCTCCATTCGATCTGATCCTGCTCATTGCCTTTTTAACTTGCTCTACAGGCCATGACTCGTTTACTTGTGGCCCAGCTTGGGCATTGTGCGGGACTTGCTCCTTAGGCCGTAACTCCTCAACTTGTATTTCTGCTTGGTCAATATGCTGGACAGAACCGTATTTTCTGCCTTCTTCTCTGCTCGATATATTTATCTTCTGACAAGCAATATTGATGTCAGACTGTGAGGCCGAGGGTGCAACGTAAAGATTATAGATGAAAGTTGCCCAGCAATATTCATTGATATTAGCGCTATTCCCTCTTTTGCTACCATTTTCAAGATTGTTAATTATGCCCCAGAAAAGTTTTGGATTTTGGGTTTTACATGAAAAATGTAGTTTGGTCCATAATCCCTCATAATATGATTGTTTGGCTTTCCATATTTCATTTTTCTATTGTTTTCTGCACTTTTTTAATTTATGAATTTCCAAAGTTTTTAGTGCTCCATTCGGTTTTCTAAAAGTCGCCCTGATCGCTCTATGAAGCTGTCTTTTTAAGCGAAGCAGCCGATTAGTATACCATCCTGATTGTTTTGTTGTCATGATGGAGCCTTTTGATGTTATAGATGGAGGAAAACGATCTAAAAGTGAAGCACACAGACAAGGCCAAATATCAACCATGGACTTCCCTTCTTTTTTCTCCTCCAGAACTTTGATGATTAAGAGTTCTAGAAAATCCAATATTTCCTTTTGGTTTCTTGGATTCCATACTAACCTTTTAAGACTAAAGGCTGTTAGTACAATTTTCATTGATCTTGCTTCCGGTAGATGATCCAGTGATAGTGCCATTGAAATTAATTGTGGGTTGTGGTCACTTTCTATCCTGGGTATTACTTGATATTTGTGAAGGGAGCATGTCAGCCCCGCTGAGATGATGGAGTAATCAATGACGGAGAAATTACCTGTTTTTTTTAAATGTGGGTATTTGACCATCATCCTGTAATAACACGAGGTTAAATTTTTTGAGCTGTGAACCGCACATCTGTGATAGTGCTTTTATTGGTTTATTGACGCAATTTTGATTAAGGAAATGCATATTAAAATCTCCTGAGATGATTATCGTTGCGTCTAGATGGTCATGATACAGCACTTTGACTATTTCCCATAAGGTAGTGAATTGAGAAGCTTCATCAGAGTTTTTTGGACTTATGTAGACATTTAGGAGTATTATAGGTTGATTAAGAGCTAGTTTGATACATAAAAGCCATGCCAATTGAAAGTCTATCTCGAAATGTTTGACATCCAGACTCCACTTTCGCGACCTAAGGCAGCCTTACGGAGAGCAACGTTCAAATACTCATAATAGCCAATAAGGGGTTCCTTTTCCATGTTCCATGTTTCCTGGAACATTAAGACATCAAAATCCCTGAGGAAACTTATTGTGTCGGGATCCTCTATTGACGTTTTTAGACCATTTGTGTTCCATGAACAAATATTGAAGGGTTTTAAGACTTTATTAGAGCTCTTTGGGCATCATTCGCGCATGTCAACACTCCCTTTTGTTAGTATTTTAGGGAGCCAACTCCAGTCATCAATGAGAGCTGTATCTTTCTTTAGCTCTTCACATACACGAGTGCCTGATTTACAGCTCGTAATCTTAATCCCGGATGACAGATCTAGTTTTGTCGATGGCCCAGAGGCTCCTTTCAGAACCCTCGAATGTCCTCTTAGTCTCGAATTGGTAGCAGGATCCCTTAAAACTGGACTATTAGATGTTAACGTCGGGATCAACAGAGTAGGATATTGATTTTCGCTGATTTTCCATATTTTAATACCCCATTTCTCAAATAGAGTTTTTTTTGCTAAGATGTTACTAATTATGTCTTCTCGATGCCAAGTTGTAAGAGTTATCTCTTTATTGATATTGTTATGATCTTGCTTGAACTCAACTGAATCTAAGTTATCTGATGTTAAATCTTTAAACTCAGGAATTGCGTTCAGCAGTTTCAAAATATTACCGCGATTCAGGATATCATATGGACCTCTTGTGGTATACCGTGGGCAGAATGCTAGTTTCATAGCTGTATCTGAGAAATCATTAGTCTTTAATTTCTCTTTTTTTATATTACTATTTTTCTCCGATATCAGCTGCATGTCTAGAATGACCCCTTTACCAGGCACAGTGACATCCACTATGATTCGTTCGGAGGGTTCTGTATGCTTGATGTTAATTGCGCTATTTTCTAGAAAGGCGACATTATTAGTAGTTTTCCGTATAACATCTTTTTGCTCTTCACAATGTTGATCAATTCCTCTATGGGCCTGGTCTTGTCCACTCACTTGTGAATTGGATGTTGCAGTAATTTGGGACCATATGCTGTCATGGAACACTTCGGAAAGTGGTCGTATTGGGGCCTGATCAGTTAGGTCGGCTATAGTTTTGCTCCGGCAAGATTCCAAGGGTCTAAAAATTGGATAAATTTCTTTCGTATTAAGCTCAGTTGGTAAGACGTTGATTGTGGATTTTTTTAAGTTTTTTGATTTATTATGAGCTTTCCTTAGTCTTTTTCTTGCCCTTTTGGTTAGACCATCTGAGTTTATATTAAGAATTGGTGTCTGATTTGAGGTAATTTGTAGGTCATTAGCTTCGTCGAATGTTGTTTGATCCATGGATTCATTTCCTTCATTCAAGTATTGGGATTTCTGTGGCATATTTGATTTGGTCTCATCATTTGGGGATTGGTTTTCCCTTGCTGCAACATTTCTTTTTGATGGAGCTATATTATGTTGCTGAGATTTACTTTTATTAGAGCTATATTTATTTTTTGTTGTTAAGTTTCTTCTTATCACAATTTTTGCCTGTGAGTTCCCAGTTTCATCTGAGGGTCCCGTAATTAAGGCTTTTGTATCCAAGAGGGAACCATGGTTATGTTCGGTCAGAACTGTTTTGTTTTGTACAATTCTGTCTGACATAGCCTTTACCTCTTGCACCATGGATCTCACAATGGTCGGTAGCTCTGAGATTTTATCAATTAGTTGCGCACAGGTACATATTGACAATTGATCTTCTTTGTCTGATTGTACTTTGGCTACCAGGGTTGATAGATGAAGCAGTTTAGCATCTATTCCAGCCACGTAGAGAGCCAAAGTGTTTAATAAGTCCACTTGTATGTTCAGTTTATTCGAGTGAAAATTAAGAGCGTTGGTGATGTTATCCATTGTGTTAAGTAAACTACCCCATATTCCACAATCTGGACTTTTTTGTTTATTTTCTGAGGCACAGGTTCTAGCCCGAAAGTTTTCATCATATTTGGCTAGCAATGATAGGTCAGCTGAACTAAGTGGATTAATCAAAGAATCGGCTTGCACAGGTTTGCTTTGATCGTTTAAAATAGACACATTCTCAACTCTGACTTTGCCTGGAACCAGAGTTGACTTGTTGTCTTTATTAATGATACCAGTCTCCAAAATTAAACTTGATAAGTCCATATTAAATAACTTTTTACTGCCATTTGGGCTAGAAGATGCCTCTGGAATCAAGGTTTGGCAGCCCCTGGTAGTTTCTAACTTAGGTATAGTGGGGGAAGACATAAAGACCTCATCACTTGAGTTTTGGTCCGGACCAGAGGATATATTGATTACGGAGTTAGTCTCGCTTTGGCTAAGACCTTGTGGTATTAGCATAATTGTATCTTTACGCCCATCGGATATTGCAGTGGAAGACGTAAAAGCCATAGAAGCCATGGAAGCATGAACTTGAGCTTTTACCTGAATCGGGCGAATGGTTTGTGAGGTTATTGTTGAGATTTTCGCAGTAGTTGTAGACAAACAGATCCCAGTATTGTTGATTACTGATTGAGAATCACTACTGGCCTTCTTTGTCTCTGACTCCGACTCTGGGAAAAGTTGGGCATTGTCCAGCATATGCCCTAAGTCGGGGCCTAAGCCGTGCGAGAACACAGTATTAGTCTCAGATGTTTGGTCCCCATTAGCACAAATGGTTGCTGACAATGTTCCATTATCATTAGCCTTATTTGCAGATTTATGCTGCTTAAAGAATCCTATGATAGATGGTTGACTACTGCTGGGCCTGTTATGGACTCCAGAGTACCGGACGTCTGCAGGAGAATTTGTATTTGAAGAAAATACTGCTAAGTTGGCTAGGTCTCTAGGTATGTCTCCTTTAGGGCTGCTCTGTCCGATCAGAAGATCATCCCCAAGATCATCCCCAATTTCTAAACTCCCCTCATTCTTTCGCCGCCGTTTTGATTGGGGTCGTGGCAATGTCCCACGCTGACGACCGGACCTCATTGTGTGGCGTAAGAAAAACCGTACGTCTTGTGCAGTCACTTAATTGTAATATCACCGCTATTTCGATGCGTCGTTAAAAGGTTTTACTGTTGGCCCTCCTGCTGAATCTGGTTGGTAGGTGCCGCTGAAAAATGGGCTGGGTGCAGCAGGGGGTGCAGCGGGGAGCAGATGTAGCGATGTAGCGATGGGGAGGGCTTGGGGGGGGCGATGGAATGGCAGGGGGGGAGCACGAGAGCAGGGCACACTGGGCGCCGCAGGCCGCACCCAACCTAGTTGGGCCGCCTCTGCGGGGCTCCTGGGCACTACACTCCGCGGCCACCGCTAATGGTGACCGCGCTCTCACGCTCTTTTTTCGCCCCTGCCTAGCCTCTCCTCCACTCCTGCGAAGGGTTCTATAAAGCCCCAACAGTGTGAGCCAAACACGCCAAACACCACACGCCACGCGCCGTGCACCGGCTCAGCCTCAATACTCCTGGTACCTTTGCTGCCGGACCGCTGCAGTTCTCAGGGTTGGAAGTCGTCAACAGGCATGAAAACTTGGGCTCTGTGCAGCTGCACGCCCTCAATGACGAAGGGGGTTTAAAAGCTACTCTCTGAGAGGAAGCAGGCACACACAAGCCCGCCTGCAGCCCTGTGATGATGCTGTGTGTGTGCGCAGGGAGGGCAGAGGAGCAGCACCACTCTACATGCAACCCGGGAGCTAATTCAATTCACCCTGTAACACACAGCGGCAGCCTCTCCAAATTAAAATAATGAAACTCGCGATGTTTTTTGGCCAGTGGTGTAGCCCGGGCCCAATTGGGCTCTTTTTGGGCTTCAAACTTTTGGGCTGGTCTTTTTAGGTATATAACCGGCTATTTTATGTACCTTGTCACCATTTTAGTAAGGTGACACGTCTGCCGGTCTATTTTGGGTTCAGGGAAGTTTTCTAGTTTTTGTGAATTGCGATGGATCTGCAAGTACAAGAGGCCTTGTGCCTCCTGGAAGAAGCAGAGCTCATGGACTTACTCACCCCGGGGGTGCGGGGGATGGCCCGTCTGGCGCGGCAGGCAGCAAATGGTGTGGCTGCGGTGGTGTGGGCGTGTTCACTGCCATTGACCTACCAGCATGCAGTCCAGGTACGTGGCAGTGGCCGCCCGAGAGTGAGGGGAGTGGCCCCTGGTGCGAAGAAGCCACGGCGAAGGGGGCGGGGCGCCACGTGGTGTCCCGCTCTTCAATTTATAGAGGAAAGAGGGGTCGGGGCCACTACACTGCACCCGGCGGCTATGCAGGTGGGAATGGGAGAGCGGCTATGCGGGTGGGAATGGGGGAGAAAATGGAGGTCGCGAGTGTTGTGGCCTACGGTACAATAAATAAAACAAGCCAGAGGGGCGGGCCAGGAGGAAGGCGAGGAACAGGTGTGGGGAGAGGGGCCCAGCAGGAAAACAAAATAGAGGTCGCAAATGACGTGGCCCCATTAACAATGGGCATGAAAGGCCCAGGTGCATTTCTGGCACAATGTGAGAAGCAAGGGTGGGGGAGGGGCCCGGGGAACATGAAATAAGACAGGGGAAGGCCTTGGGGGTCAGAGTAAGGGAGGACAGCGTTGAAAGCTCAGGGGTAAGCACTGGTCCACCCAGGGACAGGGAAGACGGGTGCCAGACGAGGCAGGGAGGGAGAGGAAAAGATGTTGGGGGGGGCAGGGAGGTGGAGGGCAGCGCAGGGAAAATGGCGAGGCCACAGCGGGACATCTTGCTGGATTTGGGAGGGTGGTTGCACAGGGCCCCCTGGGGGCTCAGGTCTAGATGGTAAGAAGAGGGGCCTGGAGACAGAAGGCGCCCCCAGACATAAACGCCCTGACAGTGGGGGGCAAGAAGGGAGGGTGGAGGACACAGAGCAAAGTCAGAAGGTGGGCCTAGCTTCTGCAATAGTGGCAGCAATGTTGGAAAGGAGTGAGGAGGAGGAGCAGGGGGGTGTCTGAGGAAGGGCAAGACAGGAATGTCAAACCCCTGGCCAAAGTATATATGCATCGGAGAGCGGATATAGGCGCTGGTCCAGCCCGAAGGGGGGGGTCACTCGGCGGGAGCTGGGAGGCGGGTGGAGCACTATACCCCACAGTATTGCAACAGGTAAGCGTGTGGGGAGGAGAGACAAAGTGGAAGAGAAGCGGGGCAGTGAAGGCTGCTGGCAGTGTATACCGGCAAAAGGGAGGTGGGAGCAGGTAGGGATACTAACCCCGGCTTGCTGGACCTTACTTTTGCATTTGAAGAACATCAGGTACACGGTCAGGCAGACTCGAGAGAGTCGTATGCGGTTCACAGACCCCGCGGGGAAGTGATGGCAAGGTTTAGGGTGGCCAGCCGGATGCCTACGAGGGATGGTTATGATGCTGCCAAACAAAGGTCTGGGGTGGCCTCGGCAGTGCACCAACCAGGATGGCTCAATGCGGCTTCCAGGTCAACCGGAAGAACGACAGGGCAACAGGAGAGATGGCGTACTGCGGCCTGCTGGTATCAGGCTGGAGCTAACAAAAGATTATTTTAGAAAGGGCAAGAAAGTGAAGTGGCACTGGAAGAAGTGCATACGGGGTCATGGGAAGGGGAGAGGACACACCGCAGTTGGATTACAATGAAAGGAGCCTGGAAGATGGTGAAATAGTAGAGGTTGAAGGGTGGGGATCACATAGTGCACATGGGGAAGCGATCCCAGTAATGCGCTTGTGCCTAGTCTGTTGCAGGATCAACGGGAAGAGAAAGGCTACCTTGCACAGGCCGACATCATTGGAGACCCTTCACGAATGGTTAGGTGGCTGGACCCAGTGCAGAGGCCGACCTTGACGTCAGGTGGTTGCGGGTTTCAGGGTCACGCGAAAAAAAACGTGTCAGTGGGGGTTACCGCGGAAGGCGATGAAAATAATGGAGATACGCCTCAGGAAAGGTTTGTTTGTGAAAGACACCGGAGTGGGTACAGAGACACAGGCGACTGGACAGAGGAAAGGAGAGGGGACAACACAAGAAGTAGGGGGGACACTGCAAGTAATGACGGCGGTCAAGGGGGCAATGGAGAAAAGATGCAACAAGAAAAACGACAAAGTGGAAGAGCTGGACAAAAGGGGGGGCGGAGAGGGCAAAAGAAAGTAAAGAAATTAAAATCAAGAAATTACCTTATATGGGAGTCACAACGCCACTGGGAGCTCACCTCATGTTAGCAACCAAAGAGAAAATATGGAAAGGGGAGTACGTAGAGATGTTAAAATTGTTACACAGAGAATTAAGAGTGAAAGAAGGGTCAAAGGCGGAAGAATTTGAATTGTCTAAACGGCCCAGGGTGCCGACGACAATAGAAAATTTGACTGTGGCTTTCTTGATTTACATGAGTATATATTGCGAAAAATACCCAGAGAGGTGCACTTCCTTGTTCAAATACATGGATGTGATCATGAGAGCGCAAATTACGTACGGGGGGTACACCTGGTCACATTCAGGACACGGTTAGCTTCGGACCCAGAGAGATTAAAATCCAGAAATTACCTTATATGGGAGTCACAAGGCCACTGGGAGCTCACCTCATGTTAACAACCAAAGAGAAAATATGGAAAGGGGAGTATGCAGAGATGTTAAAATTGATACACAGAGAATTAAGGGCGAAAGAAGGGTCAAATGAGGAAGAATTTGAATTGTCTAAGCGGCCCAGGGTGCCGACGACAATAGAAAATTGGGCTGCAGATTTCTTGATTTTTGCGTCCTTTTTCACACATAAAGAGTGTGTTTGTGGTCTGTGTTGCACCCCTTTGGCCCACTGGTTCAGCTGACTGCTTTAAAAATACATCATTACTTATTTTAAAATGTGCTCTGTTTTGACCTACAGGTTATCTTTGATAAAGAAAAATGTTTTGATGACGAGATCCACTTTAGTTTCTATTCTTTAAGGCACATAATTTTGTAAGGAATTATACAATGAGCTGTTGTATGACGCAGGAACGGTTTGGCTTTATAAAACTATAAAAAATTCTGAATGTTGGTGTAGTGTCCTGTCATTTTAACTGTACTTTTATGAGCTTTTTTTTGTAGATTTCTGCACTGCTTTTATTAATCTTGAGATCCTTAAGTCTCTTCTTCCAAATGAATCGCAGGAGTGCCCTTTTCTCCATTAATTTTTCTGCGCAGTTTTTCAATGTAATTATTTGTGCACATGGTATTTATTTATTTCACTGGGTGTTTTATAGAGGGCTTGTTTGGGTTTGTGGCCACTTTATAGCCCTTAGTCTTTGCGCATAAAGTCTAATAGTTATCACTTGAAGGTGTTGGTGCCGATCACTTGTAATGCATATGTTTGGCATTCAGAAAAGTAACAGGGATACTATTTTTTTTTTTCAAAAGTCATGGATTTCATTCCTAGGAAATCCTCATGCAGTTAGCGGTAGTCGACTGCTGGGCAGCTTTGAAGAGTTCCTCATGATGTATATTCATTCCTTTAACTACATAGAGGAATAGTCCTTTTTCGGGTCCCTGTCCTTCATTAGGAGGGCGGGAGGCTTCCTGAGACATTTGGGAGTTAAGGGAATACCTCTGTGAAAAGGGTTGCTTCTTGATTTGTGAGCTTCTTGTCAAAGCTCCACAGCCCACAGGTCACTGACATACTTATTTATCCATCTTTTAGTTTATGCCATAAGCGGTGGTAAGAGGCATTCCTAGTTTTTTCCCCCCATTGCAACGTACATTAAAAAAGAAGATTATTTTATGTAGCAAGTTTTAAAATGTATTTTTTTTATCATGCCTACTAACAAGAAATACACATCAAATTTAATCAGTCTGTTTTAGGTCCGGTTTGACAGCACAACAGTCTCATGACCTTATGTAATCAACAGACAAAAAGAGCTTTCAGGAGTACTACAGTAAGAGAGACTGTGTCTCTGCCCAAATGTTGGTAGTACAGATTTTGATTGTACAAAAGTTGTGTGGTTCTGCTGACAAAGATTGCTTTTGCTGCAGTTTTTACCTTGAGAGAAAGCTTATGCTCAGCCCAGCAGGACTGAGTTGGGTATAGTGACAAGCCATTGATCAAGGCTTTAGGACTGATTTTGTTTTAATATTAAAAGTTATCATAAAGGCACTAGGTCTTACTTATTTATTGTGAAAATCGTATGTAATAACAATAGGCTTTTAAGGATGGATTGTTATAATACTGTATAAAAGCTTCTAGGCAGGTGTTTTGTTACAGGGAATCTTACAGATTGCTATAGCAGGCAAGGTATTTCGTGTTTGTTACCCGTCTATGACAGTCCCTAGCGGGAGGAGATTTGCAGTTTGAGAACCCTTGTTTTGCCATTTTAGGAAAGGTTGTATATTTTGTTGTCAACTATAATTGTGTACATACTTGCATTTTTATTAATTCTGAGTGAGGAGCTTTGGCTGGGCCCTAATATTGATTCCCATGAGTACATATCTTGATCGTGCAGAGGTTGGGAGCATCAGCTGAGAAGGAATGCTCGCATTGTACTTTTTGCCTCATGGGAAAGCCTGTGCTCAACACAGCAAGGCTGAGTAGGTTATGATGACAAGCCACTGATCAAAGCCATATGCCTGAGCTGTATATTATTAAACAGTACAACACAGGCACTAGGCCTGACAAATTAGTTGTGAAAAACATATGCAAAAGCCAATAATCATGTAAGGGGGGATTATCATTACACTGTAATAAAACTTGTAATCCGGTATCTGTGATAGAGATTCTTTACCTTAGAATATTCCTCAAGGCATCAGACTGGATCCGGGAATTTTTTTGCTGTACCTCTGAGCGCCGGTAGGGTCACCAGTGAACAAAATCGCTCTGCCCAGCAAGTCGGTCGTTTCCAGTCCAAATCTGATGGTGAACTTTGCTGCGTCTGTGGCATCTGCTTGTCTATGACAGTATAGCTCTAGCCTCCTTCGAGACCAAGGGCATCTCTTACTCAATCGAATCCCAGATCGTATGGGTGTATCAGCCTAAGAGGCACGCAGTGTTCACCAACCGCAGTGCTAGACTGGTGGAAGAGAACATCCTCTTACAAAGGTATCCAGCCTCTCGGATTTCCTATCCAGTGGAGTGGTAGGGAATGCGCCACGGTTTATTAGGGAAGTGGAGGTTTGGACCACCAGGCTCTCCGGGGTGGGATGCTGGCTGAGGAAACTGGGTTCACCAGGAGCAGGGCGATGGCGGCAGGCAATTATCCTTTGCAAAGGAGCCACTGTGCAGGGCTTGGGCCAAGCCCCGAATAGGACATCAGTAAAGGCTTCATTAAATGGGAATAAGGGTTCGGAGGGGGCAGCACCCAGTTGAAGCACCTCTGTCAAGACTTTCATCTTGACTGGCACTTAGCGCAACTGAAGGACCAAGACCTCAGCCGCCTTTCTCACCAACATAGCAAATGAGGCATCCTCCTCTGTAGCCATCGTAGGGGAATCCACTGGAATCCACCAGTTCCTCATACAAGTTGTCCTCTGTGTCATCTAGGGGATGCTGGTATCCATAAGGTCCTCAGACACCTCCTATTTGTCTCCCTCTCTAACTTGTCGAATGAAAAAGGTACTGGTTCCAGCTTGGAGGATATGGTCTTGGTCTGCGTGGGCGGATGCCCGTCTGGCTCTGTGTCGGAGTCAGGATGGACGATGGCAGCGTTTGGAGCATGGGTACTGGAGCGGGCGTAGAGGAAGGTTGGGGTTTCGTGGATGATGCCGCTCCAGATCCGGCACCGGATCCAAGGGGCCCTACTAGCGCTGAGGGCGAATCCGCCGGCTTTCATCCAGTAGTTGCCCCTACTGAACCAGTGGGCCCAAATGCACTCCAGAGAGGTCGGCCCACCCTAATATGAGGTGCATGGCCTCATATAACTCTTCTAGTTGGCTAGGGGTTGCTCCAGCTTCTTGAAAGACAGGAAGGCATGAAGGAGCGAGCCCTAGATTGCTCACACTCCTACGCCTCGTCCGAGGACTTGGACGGATGCAGCAACGTCGAAGACCTCTTCGACTTCTTTTATTTCTTCTTTCTGTGGAACTTACCCAGCGACGTAGATCGAAACGACGATCCTGAGCGTCGTGGAGTTGTCTGCAGTTAGGCGGCGAGAAGCTTGAGGAAACGCTTCCTCAGCGCCTTCAGGTGCATGGCGCGACAGTCCTCCCAGGTTTTGGAATTGTGGTCCTGCTCCAAGCACCAAAGACAAACTAAGTATGGGTCTGACACAGAAATCTGCCTGTGACAGGCAGCACAAGGCTTGAAACCCACTGGTTTCTTAGGGGAGAAGGGTTTCTCAAAACTGTGTCCAAAAAAAGTAGAGAAAAAGTTAGTCAGAAATTGACTTGGGGGTAGTTCTTCATTAATCTGCGATGACTGGTGCAGAAAGAAAAGAACTGATGTCAGCGTGCTGGGGTGGTGCCTATATAGGTGCGGAAGTGACATGGTGCGCAGGGGTACTACATGAAAATGTCCGGAGCCAGTCAGACGTCTGGGAAATATTCTATGGTAAGGAATCTGTGACTAGATAGAGTCTCTACCAGATAAAGCATTACAGAAGGTAAGTAACTTGTTTTTTGTTACAGGGAGTAACATATTACCATAGTAAACAAGGGTTTGGTGTTGGTTACTCCCCTGTGGCAATCCATAGGGGTAGAGGATTTGCACTTTTAGAATTCTTGTTATGACATTTTAGAAAGGATTGTATATTGTTTTGCAAATTGTAATTTTCTACATATCTGTAATTTTATGACTGTATACCGATAATTTCCTTGTGGAAAAGCTTGTGCAGGTTACAGTTGGACTGAGTTGGTTATGCGGACAAGCCAGTGATAAGGGCTGTAGGCCTGATTTTATGTCAGAGGCTATAGGTCTGGAATGCAGTAGGTCTCACTTGTTACAAAAATATGTTAAAACCAATAGGACTGTAAGTATATATTGTTATGACGCTGTGTTAAAGCCTGTCAGCAGGTATTGCATTACATGACTTGTCACAGATCACTGTAGTAGGCAAGGATTTTGATGTTGGTTTGCCATTCTGATTTCCCTCTCTGGTAAACCCTGCACTGTATGCCTGAGGGTTGCCTTGTGGGAAAGCTTACTCAGAATTAGTTTTTGATAAACATATTTTATTGAATTTTGTGCAGAGAAAATTAAGAACATTATGACACACACTTAGTTTGTCAGAGGAAGATACAGAGCACGTTCTCAAGGCATTGGCATTCGTGTGATACAATACATTATTACAAAGCAGCAACAACAGTGACACTCCCGCCTTCAGTCGGTGCCATGGGTTTACTGGCCCAAACATTTCCCCCATACTCGACTGTGTTTATGGGTGCGGGAAGCAGTCCTGCTCGGTGGAGCCTGGCTGGGAAGAGATAGGCACTATAAAGGTAATATGTTTGGATCAGCCGTAATCTGGAAGAAGTTGTGATCACCTTTGATGCCATTAGCGCGTCACACCAATCGTCGTCCTCAAGGGGTGCCATCCAATTTTCATATCGGGCTTTGAGAGAATCCAGGGTGCCATGGGTATTAACAATCAAGGTACGATAAATTTTGGAGACTCCACCCTTGCCTAGGTCGCCCATCAAAAGCTTAGCCTCTAGTGGACTGAACTCATGGAGTGAGGCAGTCTGTGAGAGATGTAAGGGCAGTGCATATGCAGCCTGAAGTTCCTGATCTGAGCGCATATGTGTCCCTGCCCAGACGTCCCCCAGTTGTGAGATCCCGATGAGGTCACAGCATCCAAATCCCCACAGGGACACTACCTCCTGTAACCAGGCACAATGCCAGAGAGGTGTTTGCTTCATGAGTTTGGCGTCCCATCGAGTATATTGTAAAACGCCTCCTTAAGCTTGCAGGACCATTTTGGTCACTTAGGACGTAGAGTTAGGGATGGGGGAGCCATAAAGCATGGATAATATTTGAGGGAACCCCGTAGGGCTAGCTCCATTTGATAAGCAGGGTTGATCATCCCCCATTAAACCAATCATGGATGACTAGGAGATGTGAAGCTAAATAGTAAAGATAGAGGTTGACCATCCCCTGCCCACTGTCGTAGGGGCCCCGTTGGCAATGTGCGAATGCAAGGCAGGCCCTGGAGCCGTGCCAGAGGAAGGAGATCACTACCCTGTCCAGGGTCCGAAACCACATCCGCGGTACCAGGAGTGGCACGTTTTGAAAGGTGTAGAGAAATCGAGGTAGGAGCATCATTTTATAGAGGGCTATATGACCCATTACATTCAGCGGGAGGGATTTCCATTTAACAAGGTCAGCTTTAGCTTTCTGCGTCAAGGGCTCTATGTTAAGGGACCAGGTAAGTTTGGGGTGTAGTGCGACCCAGATGCCCAGGTATTTGAATCTAAGACGGCAGATGGGTATGTTATCTTGCCAGTCAAAGCACTCCTGGGATGGGTGTAAGGCACCAAGATTGATTTAGCGGGGTTTACCTGAAGTCCAGATGCTTCCCCAAAGCAGTGCAAGAGGTGGAGACAGCGGGGTCCTCTCATTGCGGTTTGCCAAATAAAGCAGGACATAGTCCGCATATAGGGCTATGTGGTGCTCATGGCTATCGTTCCATCACTACCCACTTGTCTGTGAAACTAATTGGATGAGCTGTGCCAGTGGTTCAATCGTGAGCACGATGAGGGGCGGGGATAAGGGACAACCCTGCCTGGTCCCTCGGCCGATGGGAAAGCGTGGGAGAGGAATCCATTAATCTGAACCCTCGCTGTAGGATTTGAGTTTAGGGCTTGGACCATTCCACAGAGGTGGGGCCCGACTCCGGCTTGCGCCAGCTCTAGCTGGAGGTAGCACCTGTCCACCGTATCAAACGCCTTTTCAGAATCAATAAAAAGCAAGGCCAAGTCAGGAGATAAAAGATGACGACGGGCCAGGGCCACATGAAGCTGGCGAAGGCAGTGTCCTGTACTATGGGTCAGCATGAAGCCACACTGATCGGGGTGTATCAATGTGGGTAGGACCTGTTTGAGTCAGGTAGCCAGCAGGGCCGAGAAGATCTTGACTACCCCATTGATTAGCGATATTGGACTTTACTCGGCACACAATGTGGATGGAGGTTGTGTTCTGGGAGTTACCACGATTGTGGCTGTATCAATCTCCACCGGTAAGGCACCCACTTTACCCACCTCTTCATAAAGGGCTAGGAGTTGTGGGGTCAGGATGTCTTGTAATGTCATGTAATATTCCGCGGGGAGGCAGTCCGGACCGGGAGTCTTCCCAGGTGCTACAGCCGATAAAGCAGCCCCCACTTCTTCAGCTAAGAAGGGCTCACCCAGAACAAGAGCCTCGGTCTGAGAGAGGCAAGGGAGGGGAACATCTGTGAGAAATTGCGTGGAGAATGTCTTGTTTCTCCCGGGTGGGGCAGTGTATAAATGACGGTAGTAGCGGTCGAACGCCTGTGCGATCTCAGGGAGGGTTTGGAAGAAAGTACCATGTTCATCAATGATCTACGGCGCTATCCTATTCACTTGTTGGTGAGAGGTCAACCAATACAAAAGCTTCCCATTTTTGTCTCCCCACCTGTAGATCCTGGCTGTGGTGGCGCGACAAAGATACTTGGCAGCTTCTAGGGATTTGAGGCAAATTTATCCATAGAGAAGAGCCAACTGTCGGGATGATCACCACCAGGATCTGTCTCGAGAAGTCTCTGTAAGCGGAGAAAGCATGCCTCCAACTGAGTGATGTGAAGAGAGCGGGCGTGCTCATGTACACTGATTCGCCCCCTGGCAAACTCTCGCATGGTGGCCTTACTGGCGGCCCAGAGAGTGCCGGTAGTGGTGACCAAGCCTTCTTTATTGTGGAAAAAAGTTTGCAATTCTTCTCTCAGGGCCTGGACATTGATTTTGTCTTGCAAATACCAGGCATTAAGACGCCACATTAGTCGTGGACCCTCCCTCGGGGAACCGAGGTGGAGAAGGATAGGAACGTGGTCAGATATGCCACGATCAAGAATCTGAAAGTGGGAAATTGCACGACAATCAAGGGTGGGCAGGAAGATAAGGTCGTGAGTGGGAGTGATGTGCAACTGTGTGTGTATTGGTGCCGCCTTGGATGCCAAATCCTCCAAGCGTTGCAGAGTCCCAAGGCAGTAGCCCAGTCAGAAAGGCGACTGGCACCAGAGCGCCGGGATACTGAAGGGGGTCTGGTGTTATCAGACTCTTGGATGGGAACTGCATTAAAGTCTCCACCTATTACCATCAGTCCCTGCGGAAGATCGAGGAGTGCTTTAGACAGATCATGAAGAAAGGTGCCGTTGGCCGCAGTTGGGGTGTAGACACTCACCAGATTGACGGTCTGGCCCTCAAGCATCCCAGTGAGTGCGAGGAAGCGGCCCTGCGGGTCACAGACTTCATGAGAGACAGAGAGGGGAAAGTAACGTCGCAGCAAAATGGCTACCCGGCGGGACCCACGAGTGTACCCAGCGTGAAGGACCCTGTCGTATCCCTTACGTGCCAGGAAGAGGCAACGCTTACCCAAGAGGTGAGTCTCGTGGAGCAAGATAACCGCGGGGAGGTAGTGGTGGGCAAAGGTTAGGACCACGGTTCATTTTACTGGGTCCAAAAGACAATTAACGTTCCAGGACAAAGTGTGAAAGGATGCCATCATGGGGTAAAATAGTGAACTGTGCAGTGTGGTAGAGATGAGGGGAAGCATCCCCTCTGACATGAGGATAGAAGTGCAATCTCGCTGCTTATGAGTGGCGGCCAGACCGTGGTGCGCAAGGCACGACATAGAATGTGGGTGTGTGTCGGTGTAAATCTGAAAACTTAGGACAGGCAATAAAACAGATTAATAATAACAATTAAACAATAACATTGTACTGAGTCCCCACCCGCAACTCCCTCCCCACCCCCATACCTCCATCCCAGACGCATCTGTTGCCCTGAAAAAGGAAAACTAGAGAAGAAATTAACAATTAACGAGGGGAGTCATAAATGCTGGACCCTCTGCAGGTAACAGATTTTTTCTTTAAACATCTTTTTATTGCAATCAAGAAAAAGAAACATATGACAGTAATAATCATCACATTCGGCGTCCGATCACAAATCACATGTCTTACATATATCAGGACAGCTATCTTCTTTTTTGCTGTGTTATTCGTCGTTCTCCCAGATCTCAACGATATAGCTATTTTATTTCGTCTTCAGTCTCCCCCAGGTTGGGGGTTCCTACCAACAGGCAGTCAGAGCCTTCCCCTACTTTCATTCCAGTCTCCCCACCCCCCCAGGTAACGATTGTTCATTGCCATCAGAATAAGTGAACCAGTGCTCAATTGAGATTGTGACCAAGTCCCGATGACTTCGAGTAACATAAGTGTCACAAGGCGGGACTTTGAGAAAGGTCTATATCTGCCAGGTTCTCAGCGGGCAAGGTGGCTGCTGTGCCAAGGGAAGTCTCTGTTTGTTTCTTGCTCCTCCTCACCGGAGGTCCGAGGCTGATTTGACAAAGAGGGAGAGAGTTCACGCATTGAGGGAGATCTGGAGGGTGATGTTTGCACTTTGTTTTTCTTCGAAGAAGTCTTTCCAGTCACGAGGTAGGTGGCTCCTCCTTTCGGTGATAGTGCGCATGGGCATCGACTCCATTGTTAGATTGTTTTTTTCCGCCATCAGGTTCGGATGTATATTGTTGCTCTCCGGTTCAACACTTTTAATGACCCAGTCAGGGCTCGTATTCTTACCCCTAGAGTGGACAAAAAATACAAGCCAGCACCATCAGACCCAGTATATATAAGGGGACAATTGCCACTAGACTCCCTAGTGGTGTCCAATGCAAGAAAAAGAGCCAACTCACAGACAACAGGAGAGGCTCCACCTCCTGATAAGGAATCAAAACTTATTGATGCTTCGGGGAAAAGGGTAGCTTCTCAAGCAGCTAATTTCTGGCCCGTCTCCACCACCCAGGCACTGTTAGCGCGATATGATCGTGCGTACTGGGATGAAATGGAACAACTGATCCAATATTTACCCCCAGAACACAAATCAAAAGCACAAGATCTAGTTCATGAAGGGCAACTTATTGCTAACAATCAAATAAGATGCTCTCTAGATGCTGCAGACACTGCTGCTAGAGCCATAAATACTAGTGTCCTCTTAAGGAGGCACGCCTAGCTCCTTGTATCTGGTTTTAAACCTGAGGTTCAAACCTCCATTTTAAATACCCCATTTGATAAGGAATATCTATTTGGCCCAGCGGTAGATTCTTCACTTGAGAAAATGAAGAAAGGTACTGAGGTAGCCAAGTCGATGGGAGCCCTTCAGTCCACACAGGGTCGTGCTTCCTTTCGACACTCCTTCTACCGAGGAGGTTCCAAAAATACCTCATCAGAAGCCACCTCCACCCAAGGGTAATAACCAACCCTCTCCATCTAAGGGTTATTTCAGAGGAGGGTACAGGGGTAACAATGGTAAGGGCAGGGAACGGGGTTCAAATTCACGCAACTCCCCGCCAACACAAAGCAGTGACTTGCCTTCACTTCCCCCCGACCACTCAACACCTGTCGGGGGAAGACTGTCAGATTGTCTACCAATCTGGCAATCAATAACAACAGACAATTGGGTACTCCAAATTATCCGTTCTGGTTACTGCCTGGAATTTATCGACACGCCTCCAAATATTCCACCAAAACCCCACAAACTGTCACCAGACCATCTATACCTCCTCAAACAGGAGGTTCAGTCTCTACTTCTAAAACGGGCCATAGAACCTGTGCTGCCTCAACGTCAAGGGTCGGGCGTATACTCTTTTTATTTCCTCATTCCCAAAAAAGACGGTTCTCTCAGACCGATCTTAGATCTCAGAGAACTCAACAGGTACATTCATGCAGACCATTTCCACATGGTGACACTTCAACAGGTACTTCCTCTCCTACAACAAGGCGACTTTCTATCTACTCTAGATCTAAAAGACGCCTACTTTCATATACCAGTTCACCCTGCTCATCGCAAATTCCTCAGGTTTGTGGTAGCAGGTGAACACTAGCAGTTCAGGGTACTCCCATTCGGGGTCACCACCGCCCCCAGAGTCTTCACAAAGTGTCTGGCGGTAGTAGCTGCTCAACTAAGGAGATAAAGCATCCACGTCTTCCCATACTTAGACGATTGGCTCATAAAAGCCAACACATACCAACAATGTCAGCAGCACACTTTCAAAACAATTCGGCTACTGCATCAACTAGGGTTCACAATCAATGTGCCAAAGTCACATCTCCAACCAACCAATACAAAGGACTACCTAGGAGCCACAATAGATACTCAAAAAACTCTCGCTTTTCCCAGCACAGACAGAATTCAAAATATTCAGGCTTCAGTTCTCCGCTTTCAACCCAACAGTTGGATTCCAGCTCATACTTACATGCAGCTACTGGGAATGATGTCATCCTGCATCATGATAGTTCCCCATGCCAGACTACACATGCGTCCACTTCAAGAAGGCTTAGCCAGTCAGTGGAACCAGTCTCAAGGTCTATTAACCGATCTAGTGTTGGTAAGCGGCCGTACTCATCGCTCTCTGCAGTGGTGGAACACACAAAATTTATCAAGAGGACGGCCGTTCATAGACCCGGTTCCACAGATAGTACTGACAGCGGACGCGTCCCTCACTGGCTGGGGGGCTCATCTACAACAGCACACAGTGCAAGGCTTGTGGAGCCAACGACAGAAGTTACTCTACATCAATCACCTAGAGCTGCTTGCAATATTTCTAGCACTCAAGGCGTTTCAAACTCACCTACAAAGCAAAGCTGTCCTAATTCGCCCAGACAACATGACAGCCATGTATTACATACAAAAACAGGGGGGACACACTCTCTTCAATTATCCCACTTAGCCCAAGACATCTGGAAGTGGGCCATTCAGCATAAACGTTATCTCCTAGCAGAACACCTCCCGGGAGTCAACAACCAGATTACAGATCTCAGCAGGCAGAGACAGCAAATACACGAATGGGAACTCCACCCTAAGGTCCTCCTTCCATACTTTCAACGTTGGGGAGTCCCTCACATAGACCTGTTCGCCACATACCAAAACGCAAAATGCCCAAACTTCGCGTCCAGGTATCCACACCCATTCTCCAAAGGCAATGCACTATGGATGAATTGGTCAGGGATATTTGCTTACGCTTTTCCGCCTCTCCCACTCATTCCATTAGTGGTTCAGAAACTCAAACATGCGTCCCTGACACTAATCCTAGTTGCTCCCACATGGGCACGGCAACCTTGGTTCACAACCCTATTGGAGCTATCAGTAGTCCCTCACCAAAAACTACGTCTTACACCCAATCTTCTCACACAGAGCCATGGGGACATAAGACATCCGGACCCCAGTCAACTCAATCTGGCGATCTGGGTCCTGAAGTCTTAGAGTTTGGCTATCTTAATCTACCGGCAGACTGCATGAATATTATCAAAGAAGCTAGACGTCCTACTACAAGAGCCTGCTATGCAGCAAAGTGGAAACGGTTTGTAATATACTGTAATAACAACCACATCAACCCGCTTGATGCTTCTGTACAGAATATTATATGTTATTTGTTACATCTGCAACGGTCCAATTTAGCGTACACTTCCATACACTTACATCTGGCTGCAATAGCTGCATACCTCCAAAATAGACAACATCTATCTCTTTTTAGAGTGCCTGTTATCAAAGCCTTTATGGAGGGACTCAAAAGAGTCATTCCCCCGAGACATCCACCTGCTCCGGTATGGAATCTCAACATTGTTCTCACTAGACTAATGGCTCCACCCTTTGAGCCATTGCACAAATGTGAACTGCAGTTTCTCACATGGAAAACTGCTTTCCTTGTGGCTATCACATCACTCAGAAGAGTGGGTGAGCTTCAGGCGTTAACTATAGAAGAACCCTTTTTACAAATGCACCAAAATAAAGTGGTTCTTCGCACTAATCCTAAATTCCTTCCTAAAGTCATTTCTGCTTTTCATGTCAATCGGTTGAGTTACCCGTGTTCTTCCCTCAAACAGATTCAGTGGCAGAACGTGCCTTACACACATTAGATGTGAAGAGAGCATTGCTTTATTACATAGAAAGGACAAAACCTTTCCTTAACACAAATCAACTTTTTGTTGCTTTTGCTCCACCACACAAAGGCAATCCCATATCAAAATCAGGTATTGCAAGGTGGATAGTCAAGTGCATTCAAATATGCTATGCTAAAGCAAAACGAACTCTAACAGTTCCCCCCAGAGCACACTCTACACGCAAACTGGGGGCTTCTGTGGCATTCTTAGGAAATATACCCATAGATGACATATGCAAAGCTGCAACATGGTCTACTCCTCACACATTCACAAAACACTATTGTGTAGATGTGTTAGCAAGACAACAAGCTAGAGTGGGTCAGGCAGTTTTACGTACACTATTTCAAACCACTGCAACAGATACAGGTTAGCCACCGCTTTGGGAGATAACTGCTACATAGTCTATGCATAGCATATGATCTACAGCTCATATGCCTCGAACGGAAAATGCTACTTACCCAGTATGCATCTGTTAGCATATAGAGCTGTAGAGTCATATGCGCCCACCTGCCTCCTCGGGTACCTATACCGGTTGCAGTAATATCTTACTTAGATACATGCATTCATGGACATCTCCTTTTACTACTCTTACTAACACCATTATCACACTCTGCGGGAAAACAATCTAACAATGGAGTCGATGCCCATGCGCACTATCACCGAAAGGAGGAGTCACCTACCTCATGACTGGAAAGACTTCTTCGAAGAAAACCAAAGTGACAACATCCGGACCCAACACTAGATGGCGATATATGCATAGCACATGACTCTACAGCTCTATATGCCAAGAACAGATGCATACTGGGTAAGTAGCATTTTCCTTATCATTTTATGATTGTTCGTAACGGTTGCCAGGTAATGTGCAATACAGAAGACCTCCTTTGAATATGGCAACAAGCCAATAAAGAAGGCTAAATGCTTGGTTGGTTCAATTAGAAAAGCTATGCCAGATGCCATAGGTCCAATCTGCTTATTATAAATGTTTACAATAACGGTAATGGAATGCATTTAATAAAGCCAATAGGTCTTTAAGGGTGGATTGTTAATTAATTGTGTTGAAGGCTGTAGACTGGTATTTTGTTACATGGAATCACACAGATTAATTTTGTGGACAAGGGGTTGGTGTTGACTAACCCTTAGGATAAATCCTTTGAGGTTGAAGGTTAGTACGATTGTAATTGTTGTTAGACCTTCTTAAGTCAAGTGTTGTCCGTCAGGCCATTGTTTGTTTAAAAAAAAAAACTCAACATATATACATATAGCATCTTTGGACCAACTCTCTTCTGTCTAAGTGTCATTCTCATTCTGCCTCTCTCCATGACAGCAAGCAGGGTGTGACAATTGGTTAGCCCATTTCTGCCATTTGCTTTATTGCCCTGTCAGTATTGGCATTTGGCCTGATCACATGCACATATGCCTAAAAATGAGTGCACTTAAAATTCTGAGCTTGTGGACAGTCCTTAAGTCAGTTAATGTTTTTCCTTTTCTAGCTTCCCTTTCATTTCTTTCATCGTCCTTTTTTTGGGCATTCTTGCAGCTTCCCAGCCGTCCGAACAGGCTGCTCGCTTGCCCCTCATTTAATCTGATATGAAATGTGCTGCATCCTGTGCAACCACATTTTTAAATTAGACGGCCAACTTGCAATGGTATTGTCTATAATGTATCATTGTTTTACAGTTTCAAGGCACATTATGTTGGCCACCACAGGCTAGTACAACAGTGATGCATTATTATACACTTTAGCATTCGAAGATTGGTGCCCAGTGCAATGTTTACTGAGCAGCTACCTCGGAATGGTATTGTGCATAGTGTGTCATTATCACATATCATGTTTAATTTTATTTTTGTATTGCAACTATATACCCTCCAAGTTTAGGTGGTGGCATGTCTTCTGTCTTCCATTTTCTGTTTAATATTTCTGTCATTATATTCCTTATGGTTGTAGGAGTTTGTGTGTCTGTTTTATTAAGGGTGAGTTAGTGGCTAAATGAAAGAATGAGTCAGTGGGTGGATGAATGGATTTATGAGTGCAAGAGCGCAGCATGATTACTTTTTGACTGCCTAAACTCATCAGTGGCTGAAGAGATGCTTTCAGTAAAAAGCCAGACCTATTGGCATTGCCAGTGCTTGTTTATAATGTTACTTGTGTTTGAGAATAGAATGACTCGGTTCTAACTATATAATTTGTCTCAACGTCAAGTCTGTCTCATTTCTGTTCCTGAGCTAATGAAACCATTCTCTAGAATGGATTGGAAAACCTGTGTGCTGGAGACTGTTCGATTTGGCCTTATGAAAGGGACTATTGTGACATGGTAGATTTGTGCGCCACACTTGTCAACACATCCCTTTCAGACGTTTCCAGGACTTTAAACCATATTGCAAAGAAAAGATGCCAAACTGGTGCTATTAAATCCTGTTGTATGTAGTATGTTTTCCTCTAAGCTCCTGGCACAGATGATACACTTGCGCTCGTTGGTAGACATTCTTCTGTGCTTCATTTTCAAAGCTTAGGTATGTATCCTTCTGATACTAAAACTGTGAAAAGCCTTTGTTAGTAGGTAATATAGAGAACTGATTTGAAGTGGATTTGCCTGCTATGCAATCATCAGACCACCCTCCTTCAGGACGAGTAGGGCCTACAGAGATCGGTTCTAGGACCACTATTGTTCAATTTGTTTGTAAGGCTGCTTGAGGAAGTGCATCCATAGGCATCATCTGGAATGCCTGGAGTATGCGAATGACGCATACATTTATGTTTATACTGAGGCATCACTGTGGAAATATTTCAACTAGACTGTCTTGTTGAAAGACAAAGAAGTTCAGTTATTGTTTTTGTCTATTTCTGTTTGGGGTATTTGTAAAGTGTACGCTTAGCACTGAGAACAATGATCATTTTGCATTGTATTGCAGACTGTGTCTGCCAATCACACTGTCATTATCACCATCATCTTTCTTTTACATTTTAATGCAGCACCTGTGTTTAGTAATGGAGCACAAAATAACTACAGTGTGATTTGGAGAGTGAACAGAGCGAGCGGAGGGGATGGAAGGAATGTGGAAGAATTGGGAGGTGGTTGTATTGTGTGCAAAATACCTAGTTTTCAAGTGTTTATTAAGGTAGGTGTGCAACTTTTACACAGGTGGTTGATTGCCCAGTAGATGTTGCTTGAAAAGTTGAATTTTGAACTACCTTCTGAATTTGCAGGAAAGAGGAACAAGTCTGATTAGGAAGGATATGGAGTGTCGGAGTTGTAAATCATGCAGTCTTACTTCAGTATCACACAAACTCAGTCATCTGCCCATACTAAGGAGAACGACCCTTGCCCTATAAACAGAAAACACATCCCCTTTTGAACCTCGGATTGGGAATTTGATGCGTTTGGCCTGCAGAATCAGTGTTTGTCCTCAACTGTTACTTCAGTGCTCTCAAGAAGTGCAGAACGTTTTACTCTCTTACAGTCATGGGCAGATCACTGTGACCTTGTAAATAGAACCGCTGAAGATTGATGCACGTGTGCTTTCTTTGGCTTTCATTATTTGGGCAGCGGTGCAAATCGCTTCTTTCAAGCGGAACACTGAGGAGTTTCGGAGTCCTGTTAAGATATTTATTGCCCAGGTGGATCAAAATGAAGGCTTGATCTGTGGTTTGAAAATGAGTTTCAGGACTGCGGGGTGTAATCAAGGCACCAAGAAATATTCTTTCATCATATCAAGGTGAAGATTTAATATGACTGTACATGAACCTCTATTTTAGGTATGTGACAGTCCAACACAAGGTTGTTTGTGAGTACTAGTGTCTGCGAGGTTGAATGCGTGGGAAGGGTTGATGGTCCCTAATGGGCTTCAGTTCCCCCTCCCTTTTTTAAAGTTTCTCATATGAAAATATGTCCCAAACACCAATTCTATTGTCTTTCTATTGGGTTTATTAATATATTGTAGCCTTGTCAGTATGTCAAAATACCTTGTGATATTGAACATTTACATATGTATTGTTCCTTTGTTTTACTCATAATTTCAGATTCTACAATACTGTTTTTAATCTGTCCTGAAGAAGGTGGTGTAAACCAGCACTATCCCACCGAAACGCCGCGTCGACATCTTTTTGTTTTGAGTATTGTTTTTATATTGTGTTTTATTTTCTGGATTCGTATAATAACTGGCATTATGCATGCGTATGAATTATATTTGGATAATTTTGAACGATTAGGTACATAAAGAAATGTGATGTACCATTTGTCACTTGAAATTGCAGATATACAAAGGTACAGGAGATCAAATTGTGTCTCTCTCGTTCATAAAATGTTTTTTAATGAAATTGTATTGTGTTTTTAACATTGTGCAGAATCGAACAATAATTTTATAAGAACATCTTTCAATAAAAAAGGAGATATTTTTATATTACTGGCAAGGTAATTTATTTATTATTTTTTTTTGTTCATATATTGGGGTACACTTGAATGAATGAGTGTGGATGAATAAGGATAGTCTTATGAATACCAAAGGGAACAGCTTATTATTACCTGTCTCAACCCAGTTCCCTTTGTTGGTTTGAAGGATCTCTCTTTGTTGTTTGAATAAATATCGTAAGGCCATAATTGCATTTGGTGTGCAGCCATTGGCCAAGCCCTGTGCACAACCGTCCAGTGGTGGCAAATCTACTCAGCGCATTGCCACAGGCAGCCAAGATGGGGATGGACCCTTTTAGTTTTTTTACATTTTTTTTAATTATTATCATTTTTGGGATGGTTGGTGAATACTTGGAGACTTCATAATTGCACACTGGCTGGCCATCGTCCATCTGTACTAAATAATATGTGTGTGTACAAGAAAACTATTTGCATTGTGAAAGTATATTTTAAATTTCCTCAATCTCTGTTTTCAGGTGCTGCAGGCTGAAAAACAGGCAGGAAATAAAGCAAGCCTGTCAAGAGGATCATATCATCCTGCAACAATCTTTATGAGCCGCCAAATGTCCGACAGCTCAAGCATTGAACATTTCAGCACACAGCACAAATCTCCCCAGCCCACAAAGAGCTTTTCAATTTATGACCCAAATTCATGCAGACAGGCAGCAGAGAGCAGCAGCCTGACAGACAGATGTGTAATACAAACTAATGGTGATATGCAGTGCTTAAATAAGTCTGACAAAATAGATGGGAAGACATCCCTCCAGATTAGAAAAAAGGCATCTATCACATCAAGCATATCATCTGAGCACGAGCCGACTCACAGCGCAGACCTAGAAAGTGTTACAAGTAATCGAAGTCATTCAATGGAAGATGAGCAATCTGCTAAACTCGGCAGCCAGTTACATGAGAGATTAAGCCCGGAGAACAGAAACCAGGATTTAAAATATTACAATCCTAGCAGCAGAGTTGAAAAGGTGTTGGCGCATGAAAAGCCGGTCATTAATGAAGAAAGATTTGAACCCAGCCATCCTGAATTATTTCCCGGAGCGCAGAATTCCTTCAGTGAAGGACCATCAGATAATCCTGAGGCCGGGGAAGGTATGAGAAATGTGCAGAGAGCTTATATTCACTTTCTTGAATGTGTTTACCTTACTTTAAAGCCTGTGATCATAACTGTGCCGACTTATGAATTGCAGTTTGTAACAAAGCCATGAAAGATCTCTTGGATTCATTATCCTCACATGTTGCCTCCAAGTTGAACTTTTCTTGGTGGCACACAGTGATTTTCAAATGCATACAATGGGTGTGGAATCGAGTACTCACTGTGTGACTGAGTGTCACTGTGTGACTGAGTGTTGGGCCTTAGGCATGCATCATTATTTGTCGAAAATGTTATGTATTATTTGAATTCTTCGACTTTTTTAGAACTGGAACTATGTAAAGGCATCACATCACTTTACATCACATCGCGAAATCAGAGACAAATGCAAAGTGATAAAAAAAATTATTTTATTATATCTTGGCAATATAAATATTCTGGTATTGACTATCAACCAGAAAATGTATTCTGCTTTTAAGTTTGATAGAAAATCAGTTTCAGTGAGATTTATGCGGTTAAGTTAATTTGCTGTTTATTTTGCCATTCCCCAATAGCAGATATTGCATAATGTCAAAATGAACTTAAAATCTACAGACTGATGGGGCCATCACTTCCTGTCAATCGGATGCTGTCACCAGCTCAGCATAACTGCAGCAGTCTTGAAATTCTAAACGTTTTAATTGCTTGACTATCAGCGAGAACTTGCAGTGAAAAATTAGGAGTGGGACAGCAACAGTAATCTACTTCAAACTTTGTGCTCGACCAGACCTTTAATGTTGGTCTACCTGAAAAGAATACCTACACTCCCGAAGCAGAAACCTCTGATCACATTCAGCTTTGTTGATCCACAGAGATCAAAAACATTCTTGCGACAACAGATGGGTAATTTATTCTATGTGTTTTTGGCATCAATAAAATTACCCTTCTCACTGCGCGAGTTACAAAGTGTAGACAATAAATCTATGTTGGAATGTGTGGCAAGAGGAAACTCCACACTAGTTGCCCCACTACGTCAGTCTCTTTACCCTCTTGCTTTCTACAGCCTGTATCTCTCTACTTCCCTATCTACAATAAACAAGCCAGTCGCCTGTGACCCATTCTCAAAGACTGAGCAATATGTGATTCTGCATTTATGCCTGAAAGACCACAATGGTGGTGGTGTTGGGTCACCTCAATGTCTCTGGGAAAGAGTTCCCCACCACCATCTGCACCGATATTCCTCCTTTGCTGCATCTCGTTGATGTAACCGTGTTGCTTGTTAGCCAAACTTGCATTGGTAAAGCAGACTCAATGTAGATATTGCAGATTATTCAAACACTTCTATCCAGATAACTCAGAAAGTGAAGATGTTGAAATGTTGGTTAAACCAGAAATATGGTCTCAAACTTGTCATATGTGTTGGAATTAGATACCATCTTGTACTCCTTGAGTACCCTGCTAAAGACTAACGATTTTTGCTGTGCCTCATCATGATCTTCTTAGCTTTTAAGTCCTTCCTTCCTTTAGTCAGACCCATGGTGGTAACGATACACACCAGCAACACTGGAACCTCTGTGTATCTGAAAGAAGCCACTTTGTTGTCTGGCAGCCGCTTCACTGTGAGGACGGACGATGTCACAGCTTACATTCCTTTTGATATCTCAGATTATATGAGTCCTTAATCACAGGTCAGATAGTCTTTACGTGTGTCTACTCTCAGCATATGAGTGGGAACTCAATCCAGACTGTCCTTATCTCCTTGTTTGAGGCCTGGGAGTGATCAGCTACACTAAAACTATCACAGAGTTGCCTTCTAGAACCATATCATTTTGGTGTTGTCAGGGAGGTTCTGTATGCCTTTGCCTCAGATTGCTTGTTTCTGAGGGTCCTCTAAAAGATCAAAGGCAGTCTCTAAAACGTGTTCATTGTAGTGATCCCAACATGGCCCAGTCTAGTCTGTTCTTCAAACATTGGGCATTACCTCAGCTGGGAAGCTATCTTGCTTCCTCTTAAGGAGAACCTTTTACGTGTGGATGAAGGGAGCCTCATCCAACCCTTCTTACAGTTGGTTGGCTTGAGTTACTGCTTCTTAAGCAGGGAGACTTCGCCCAACTCGGCCATAAGTCTGTTAGCCATAATGTCCTGGTTGCTTTAAGGCAAGCTACTGATAGGATTCAGTACAAAAGCAAATATGTGAAATGTTGACTCTATGCTGTGCCCAAGGTGATAAATCTCCTAACCTGGCTGAGATGTTGTCATTCTGTAGATATCTTGCAGAGTCAGATGTGCAAGTTGATACTTGTTCGATCTTGATCATTTTTTTCTACCACCGATAACACCGTCAAATGACTCTTCTACCTTGTTGCATTTGTTCCTTCTGAAAGGAATGGTTCATCATCAGCTAATTACTTTATTTGGGTCTTAAACAACCTTAAAAGTTCAGCACAAGCTTGATAAAATCAAAATACATCATTAAAAAACAACAGTTTAAAAAGAAGAATCAAATACTCATCGCCCAATTGGGGGATAAGTCCAATGGACATCAGCTAACAATGGCTAATGTCGTTGAGGTGCAAAGTAAAAGACAACATAAATAAAAGCCAGTGTTGTCAGCTGCCAAATATAGCTTTTGTGCAAGAGTTCTAGAGCTAAAGAATATTATAGTTACATATCAAATTCATATAACAAGGTTATGGATCAGGTAAATAAAATACAGTAATTGCAAGATGTAGCCAGATATAAACAGTCAAAAATATTTTTCATTTGCACTCTTGCCCGATTAAAGATTACCGAATCATACAACTCCTAAAGTGACTAGTGCCTCAGAGCAGCAAACATAATAGTTTAAACATACATACCACAGGAGATTCAATCTCATTTGCACACTTGCCTAGTTAAAGTATGGTACAGCTCTAAAGAGGATAGTGCAACAAGTAAATAAGAATATCAAGCAGATAGAAGTAAAACTCAACTCCTAATTCGGTCACCAACTGTCATAATAAAATACCAACTGATAGCCAACCCCACCACAGACGATCTATGAGCTAAGTACACGAGGGCCGTCTCTGCCCTCGTGTACATCGAGCCAGATCTTATAGCCCATGCCCACTTGAGGAATCACATGTAATAGTTCAGATGTATCAGAATTTAGTAAGCAAAATGCCACCAAATGCCGCCTTACGCCAAGATTACTACATAGTGGGAGAATCCATCTTGTTCTCAGGATTTTATATTTGTGGCAAAACAATAGAAAATGAAGCTCAGTTTCCAAGATGTTACTACAAATGGGACACTCTCCAAGCATTTCGCCTGCTTTATCCCATCTGGCTGTAAAAGATTTAAGTGGGTGGGTCCCTACTCTAAAACGGATAAACAGAGACTTTGACTCTGGAGGGGTAATTCTATCAAGAAAAGGTTCAAAGTGCGGGCTACATTTATGACTTAAAAACTTGTCAGTCAAGCTATCGGGTCTCGCCTCACACGAATGGTTATTTACAAGTGAAACTCCACCTATGTCATTCATAATTCAGAAACTATTTCGAACTAATAACTTATTGTGACTGTCATGGAAACAGTGTTTCTCCTTGTTTTGACAGGCAAGATTAATAAGCGAGCCATGAGCCTTATATGACTCTGAACCATACACACTATTTTCCTCTATGACACAGAGGTACTCAGGGCACACACAGCCATCATTCTAATTATATCTGCATTTCATAGATGAGATTAGCTTCTAGTCTTTCCCTGCACCGTCACTGTTCTTTGGCTGTAGAAGTTTTATATAACTTAATTCTTCATTTCTATCTTTAGAAGAGCCACTGTTTAATGCATTGATCAGCGTCTGTTACATTCAGATTTTAGACACAGGAAAAGCTACTTAAAAATACACCATTGTCATATGGATACCTACTATTATCTCTTTTTTGTTCCTTGAAAGGGAACCTTTCTTTCTTATAATACTTAAACCCAAGTGAAGGTGTCATTAGTGGCTTTTGTCAGGCATATTTCTGTGAAAGATGGAAGGTGAGTAGATGGCCTCCTATAAGCAATAAGCTTTCAAGGTTTCCTCAATGGCGCAATGTGCCGTTATGATGACGTCTTGTTTAATCTGTTTGCTTAATGGATTTACTGCTCCATGCTGCCTTTCTTCTCCTTTCCTTTTATTCTGACGCTGTTTAATTTAAGGCTGAGAATTATAGAGAGAAGCGATGTAGGAGTATATCTGATAGAGACATCTAGCTGCGGATTCCTTACTTTATAATCCTCCCCAGGCACGAGGCTGGATCCGGAATTTTTTCCCATAGAATGTCCAAGCGTCTGTCGAGTGCGCCAAGTGACTCTGTATCAACATCGTCCACTGGAAGTGACATCCACCGGATGTGACGTCGGCGGAGTCCATATAACTCCGTCGCCGATGTCAGTTTCTTCCATGAATATTATTCACATTTAATAATGCAAATGTAAATCCAGTACTTGTATAGCGCACAAATCACCCCCGAAGGGGTATCTCGGCGCTGGGGGCCGTTGGGAAGATTAAGCAAGCTATTGCCCAGAGTCGCATGGTGCTGGGCAGACCCCTGCCGCCGGAGCCAGGGATCAAACTGTGATCCCCAGCGTCCAGTGTCAGTCGCCCTGGCCGCGGCGCCACACCTCTCCCCAAGAACAAGCCATTCAGTCAGGCAGCCCAGATTCAGTTGGATTCCACAGGTGGTATATGCAATGAAGATCAAGGCCCTTGACTATGGAACACTATGAATGCCAAACTGAAATCTCATTAAACCACCTTTTTTCAGACAAACTGAGGATGAGGAGTTGGGCAGCCACCTTGCTGAAAGTAGTGACTCTTTTTCACAATGGGGAATCCATCACCCTCCCATCATTCTTTGCCTGCCTTACCCCTCAGAGGAGGGGTAGAGATTTCATTAGCTGGATGGACCCCAAAAGAACTTTAAGCTTTTACATTGATCGCACGAAAGACCATCAGGTGGACAATCAGCTTTTTGTGTGGTTCTCTGTGGTAAAGAAAGGTTAGGGGGTTTCTAAAAAGGAAATTCTCATGGTAGACCTTTATATTAAAATATTCTCTCATTGACCAAACATCCGCCTTCGGTAGGACTGGGGCCCAATTCACCAGGGCCAAGACTACCACCCCTGCATTGCCACGCAAAGCTCCTCTCCTTAACATCTGTCAAGCTGCGACAGTGCACGCGTTCACAGAGCACTACTGCCTTGACAGACTGATAGCACGGTAAGGGCATTTCGCTCATGCGGTCCTGCAGGAGTTTCTAGTCTGAAACCACTCCACAGACCCTCCATCTTGGAAGGTACTGCTATGGTATCTTTTCGAAAGGTACTTTCTGTTACATTTTTTCTGTGGTTACTCTATCTAACCACAGATTCCTCACTCCCCTCCTGCCACCCTATTGTGTGGAGTGGTCTTTTACCATCTGAAAAGTTCCCAAATTAGAGATCTTCTCACTGATATCTCCAACTATTTTGTGCTCCAAATCCAAGGGTGCAGAAAGAGTCCAATAAGAAACTAACGTTGACCGTTTAGTGGCACACAGAAACACTGCTGGGAAAGATTCTGGATCCCGTTTGGTGCCTGGGGATATTCTAAAGATGAATAATCTGCAGTTAGATAGAATATCCACCAGAAAGAGCATTGTCAAAGGTATGTATCTTGTTCGCCTTGCTCATTTTGTGCAGGCTGGCTGTCAAAAAGAAACTGGCTAGTTGTATGCAAAACATTTTAATAAATACACATTGTTGAGTTCTGAGCTTGAACTGGCCTGACGTGCCCCAAATACCATTACAGATATGCTTTGATGGAATACAGGAGACAGAGTTTCTAATCAAAAAGAAGGTTAGTGAAGCATACTGAGGTTCCTTATTTCAATCCTGAGGAAGCAAACCCATTGTCTATTGATCAAGTTTCCATCTGTAAAAGTGCAACTCTTTTTTTTGTTTTATATTTCAATTCTTTATTGGCGTTTTAACACATTATGGTATGCAAATCTATGTCTGTGAACATTCCAGAATTTGGTACATACATCTAACTTTCTTGAGGTCCGACAAAGGATTTGGGAAAGACAGAGGTGGGGGACGGGGTGCGTGGGGATAGGGATGCCTTTGTATCATCAGCAAATCTTATTCACTTACGAAATGTACCCAGTCAGTGATATACATGTCAATAATAACATACAAGAGGATACAACTCTTGCTAAAGCTGGGATCTATTTGATGTTCTAAAAGCACTCCTTTGTCATTCATAAATCCCGGAAGGCTGTTTGAGTCTGAATCATGTATTTTACTATGTGATTGATATATCTTAGTCCTGATATATCGTCCATCTTGAGCACCACTGCATTTTTAATGTTTTCCTCTGATAAACTGTGGAACGGAAAGGACTGATGAGAAAATCTAAAGCATAACTGTGCAGTTTTCTTTCCAATATTGACCTTTGTCCATTTGTAAAGACTTCTCCCCAGCCAACGTCTTACCCAGTAGTACCTGCAAACATTTATAGGCCTCTGTGTACCAAGGATTATCATGACATTCCTGGCATCTACTTATAGAATTCAGTGCTGCTTTTATTCACTGGATTCTGGATTTGGTAGCACAGTACTGTCACAAGTAATGCCTTTTCTCAATTCTGTAATGCTGTTGTTGGTGTTTTACAATTGAAGGAAAAGTACTGGTTTTGGGGATCATTGTAACCTGCCTATCTCTTACGGGCAGGCAACAACCAAAGCCAGAAATCTTATAAGAAGAGGTACTTTGTTATTTCCTACTATGCACACTTCACTATGAGGAAGCACCGGTTCTTCCCGATGGGAATTAATCAAAGGCCAGGAAAATTAAGTACTCAAACTGAATCAGGATGGATTTGTTTAAGTTTACAAGAAAATATAGTGGGTTCTTGAAGGCAATCCCTCTTCTGATCACAAATGCTTTATTCTGAATGTATCTATTCTACGTTTTCTGTTAAAAAATTCAATGTGCTAAAAATACTAAAGCTATGTAACTTAGATTACTGTTCGTTGGAGCAAGGGTATCTGCAGGAGAAGCAGTAACCTAAAAATTCTCTCCATTGATTCTTTTTTACTCCAGCTTTAGGATCAGTATGGGCTTTGAGCAAGTGCAGTTCATTTGACAGAGTTCATTTTATTACATATTCCCTCCCATCTCTCTAGAGAAGGACCGGTGGCAACCAGTGGATAGCAAGTCTCCTTTGGGCAAAAACATACAAATTTTAAACTTATACTTAATTTTACAGTTTTGTGGGCAGGGCTGTAAACCAAGAATACAGTACTTAATATTTAACTGACGTGCCTGCCATCCCTGGACAACATTGTCAAGAGTCACAGACTGAACATCATCTCCTACGCCGACGACACCCAACTCATCCTCTCCCTGACAAAAAACCCAACAAACATCAAAGACAAGTTCCAAAGATGAGTGAAAGATGTGGCCATCTGGATGAACAACAACTGTCTCAAACTCAACATTGACAAGACATAAGTAATCGGCAAAGGCAAGGACATCCTCTGGAACAACGAATGGGGGCCCCCTGTTCTCGGCCCAACCCCCAAACTCGTGGAACACACCCACAAAATCTGCATCATCATTGACAGCCTGCAATCCATGAAAAAGCAGGTCAGCGCTGTCTCCTCCGCTTGCTTCCTCATCCTCTGAATGCTCAGGAAGGTCTTCAGATGGCTCCCACCCAACACCAGGCGAACAGTCACGCAAGCTCTCGTCGCCAACAGAATCGACTACGGCAACTCCCTCTACGTAGGAATCAATGCCCAACTCATGAGGAAACTCCAGACTATCCAGAACACAGCAGCCAGACTCATACTCGACCTCCCCAGACAGACGTACATCACCCCTCACCTCAGGAAACTCCACTGGCTACCAGTCGCGGAGAGATGCCAGTTTAAGCTGCTCACTCATGCATACAAGGCACTACACTCCCACCTGGCGGCTAAGGCCCGGAACAACCTCCCCCTGCTCTCCCCTGAACCTTTCCCTAATGTATGACACTAGGTGAATCAAAGCTACCTGCAGGAAGCTTACTACCTAACATATATCTGGCCAAATTCTTCAGACCGATGTGAGCCCTCCAGTAATTGTTTTTCAGTCATATACATATCTCCCATCCACTCAGCCATCTAATGCAGCTGTGATTCCAGATAGTACTGCTCTAAATCTGGGAGCATGAGCTGCGCACCTGGCAAACTTTTAATATCTGTTCTGTTCAATGCATGAAACAACGACCTTGGAACCATGCACATCATACCATGTAACGCATAGAGGTGGTGTGGCAGTATCACCATTTTAACCAAATGGCACAACCCACTAATGATAATGAAGCATCGACCAGAACTGCTGAGTTATTGAGACCATCCATAACCCTACCAATAGTAAGATCCATTGTAGCACAGTCGGTATGTGCAATCTAAAGTCTTTATTACTTAAGGGCATCCTGTTGTCATGTCAGACTGAGGTCTAGGAGAGTGGAAACCCTCCTAATCACCAACATCTCTAACAGAAAGAGCTTAGAATTCCCACCTGGTCCTATTTAACCCTGAAAATAACCCGGACTTCTAAAGTTATCTGAGTAAACATGGAGTAGCCTGTATTGGCGGGAAACAGCGTTTATAACGTTGTCAACACCACGCGGGTAGGTAACAACGCGGACGTTACATCGTCCCGTTGTTACCACGCATGGCATTACATCGCAAGTTGTTTCAACGACTTGCGCTAGATGGCGCGCAACAACAAGGAATGTGTTGGATTTTAAATCCAACACATTCCCTACTGTTGCGCTAACTGGAGTAGGAATAGTAATTTATACTATTCCTAAGTCCAGCGCGCCATCTAGTGCAAGTCGTAGAAACGACTTGCGATGTAAAACCATGCGTGGTAACAACGCGGACGATGTAACATCCGCGTTGTAACCTTCTGCGTGGGATTGTATGTCGTAGTAACGTCATACATTCGTATTGGCTCACGTGTCATCATACAGTTACAACACACGACTGGCAGAGTGTATTGTTTTTATCCAAATGATGCCTCTAGTCTCACACCTACCCTAGGTGGGCATGGAGTACAGCTGCCTGTTCTGTTTCAGCAAAGTGGTGATAGGAGGCACCTTTTGTCTGGTATCTCTCTCACGTTCCCATTGACATAAGATTCTTTCCAGTCTTCACGTATACCATGGGTCTTATACATAGTAACCTAATACAGGTGAGAATAAAGGGCCCAAAACTATAATTTTGCCGTGCGGCAATCAGCAAATTGCATCCTACAGTATGAAGTGCTTTTTCAAAGCCAAGCAAGGTGACCACATAGGCCTCATCACTGCCCTCTAGGCTAGGTCTAAGATGTGCAAGGTGTCTCAAATTGTTCATCATAGTCTGCTGAGGACCAAACCCCATCTGGTGTAAATGTACGAGGGACCAGGCTACGCTTAACAACCTTAAGCAAGATAGTGGGCAGCACGCTCTTGATGTTAGGTCATTACATAAAATAAGTCCGTTCGAAGTATTGAATTGTGATTTATAAGCTTGTGTTTATTATGATCTTAGCACAAAGTTAAATTTAAACATGCAGCAAATATCATTTTCATCACAAATGATTTTTTCAAAGTCAGTATATGTTTGAAAGCACAGGGTCACTAGTCGAGAACAACCCAAAGAATGCATAAAGGTGGAGGTATATTAAGGAGTGTGTGTCCAGTAGATCTTGTAAAGACGTAATGCAGTACATGGAGATCAAGTGTGGGGGTCAATCTACAGTTGCTTGTAACCATCTGGAGTAATGGAAATGTTGTGAAGTGCAAATGTTGGGAAGTGCCTGAAGACATAGCCCTAGTCCTTGTGTGCCTAATGTCAGGGACTCAAAGCAATGTAATTGTGTTTGTCGCTATCACGACCGCTGACCTTTTGTAATACTCTCAACAACTTATTCTCAATAGCCTTGCTTAGTGCCTTTATGTCTGTTATAAACATGGATAGAGGGCCATAAGACACATAGGGCCTCATTGCGATGTCGTCTGACCACCATCGTATCGGGCAGGTGTCCGATCGACTACATGTCGGTGGTTACACCTGCCCAATTACAATGTGACCGCCATGCAGGTGGTCGGAAAACTGCTCTTTTGCATTGGGACTTGTGCTGCTGCCCTAGAAAAGGACAGCAGCACAAGCCACAATGGTAAAGAGCAGTTTTCAAACATCCTGGCACACAGTGCATGGATGTTTAGGGGGCCACCACATTTGCCCCTCTGGGTCCAAAGCGGAGGTCCACGTGGGACAGGGGCCCTGCTAGGGGCCCCGAAGTCCAATTCAGTCTACCTTTACATGGCGTTCAGACCACTATGTAAAGGCAGAGGGAAGAGGGCCATTGTAATCCCTTCGGTGGTGCCTCAGTAGGCACAGCCACCATAGTAGGGATTACAGTCGGACCGACGCTCCAACATGCTCCTTTAGTCTGTCGGAGGCGTTGGTTGGACTCCCCGTCCGCTGCAGTCCGACCGACTGCTTCGTAATGCGGTGGTCGGACCGCTATGCAGGATGTCGGTGGGCCCGCCACCGATGGCCTGTAGGTAGCAGGCCCACCGACATCGTAATAAGGCCCATAGTCCACAGGGTCACTACCTGTTTTTTTTAAGGGCTTCGTCATAAATTCCCTAGAGTTTAACATCAAGTAATGTACTGTTATTTTTATAAAATTCGACTTGCCCCCAACCTGTGCAGGCGTTTTAACATTTTTCATCTCAGTCATAGCTGGCAGCAGTAATTCTCAAGACAGTGGCTGATCTAGGAAGGCATACCGTTTCTCCAAGTAAGGCAGGCCATCTTTGACCAAATATTCCTCTATCTCACTTGGATCAGTAGCTATTGATTATGTTTATAGATGCCATATACAATGCACAATTATCTTATTTAAACCTGCTTATATAACCATATCTTTCTCCTCTTCATTTTGTGCATAAAGAATCAGTAGTCTGTGGGGCTCCCTTTTAAGTAGCCACTACATAATCCTTCAAGCATTCTTACCTTCCCTCTGAAGGTTTGCATGTACGTGGTGTTAACAACTTTCCAGCCCATATTTCTTGTCAGCCACATTACCCAATATTTTAGGTTGTACTCGAAGGGTACTCTGCAAGATGCTGAAGTTTTCGTCAAGCATACCATCTGATTCCTTACTCCATATAGCGTACCCAGGCCAAACTACAACTTTCAGGGCCTCCCTCCTCAAGACTCCGAGAAGATCATATTCCAGTTTAGTTCCTTCCCTAGCTATAGTAATATCAGCCCCCTTCCCATTTATCACTTAGTAACTTACACAGACAAGTGACTGCATAACGTGCTTGTATTCACTGCACGTTCTTACCACTATCACTGAGTAGTATCACTTCTTGTGAATTTGTTTTAAATAGCTGTGGTGAGTGACTCTCTCCTGCCTTTGCTGTTGTGTATACTTTTAACCATTGCTCATTTCTATCGGCCTTGGCTCTCCTTACAGCAAAGGTATTTGCTACTATGCTTCTTTGTGCAGTGCTGTTGCTGGATATATAGGGATGCACATTGCTTTGCCAGTGAACTGTATAACCTTAACAAGTAAAACACAATATTTTTAAATTAAACGTTTTTTTTAAAAATTGCAACACAATCAAAGTATATTACGCGCTTGGACGTTATTAAGATGGAGTAGCATTTAACCCATCCTTAATTCTGTTGCAGGAAATGACCTAGGCCTGAAGGTTGTCTTGCCTCTAGAACAAACACAGCTATTGGATAATGAAAGTTTAGAGAGTAGCAGTGATCTTACAGTTTCTGTAAGTGAATCAGATGATGATTTAACTCCAGTGAAACACCAGATGAAAGTGCAGCATGCAAACAGAATGACAGAGATCACAAGTTCAGGACAGCGCAAACCCGAAGATGAATTTGGACCCAGCATCTTTAGCCCTCAAATATTGCGGCCCACAGCTGATTTAGAAACAAACAAGTAAGTAATATTTGTGTTCCTAACGGTGGGAATTAGTCCTTACTACCTGCTATCTACGCTATTTTAGTACAGTTTTAGATGATATCTTCAATAAATTTTCAGAATAAATTGTTTTTATCCAAGTGATGCTTCTAGTCCCACACAGCTGGAAAGAAATGTTGGCATATATGAGGGTCTCAGGATATTTTTTGTATAACATTTTAATATTGGAAAAACATATACAAGTGTGTTTCCTGTATGTCCACTGATTTGACCAGGAAACTTTTCATTCTCATTTAGATTTACAGAATAATAGCTATGATTAGCTAAGTTTAGTCTGTTTGACAGCTTCCTAGGTTAAATTTTGAACAGTCATATGGTGGATACTGTACACATATAAAACAGCTTAACACATTGGTGTAGTGATATATATTAATGTGTATGTATATTTAGAATAATTACAAGGTCCCAAAAGTCCCTATAGAAATAGATTGACACAGGACACTCTTTACTTCTTGCTAGTGTGTCACATCATTTGTATTTCTACATCTATCTAAAATCCATAGAAAAGGTTGAATTGTAATATTAGAACCAAACATTTTGCTTCAGGAAGTTATTGCATTCTACTTCAATAATTGGATTCAAGTAAAGCTGAGCAGCACTTCATCACTGGCAAGAAAAACATTTAAATGAACATCTTCAATTAAGGCTCGATACTAGCACCACTACTATTCAGTTTATATGTGGTGGATATTGAATCGGCTGTAAGGAACCGTAGAGCATGGCCTCCAAAATGAAATAGATGACACAGGGGTTTACTGCAATATGCAGATGATACTGTGCTACTCAGGACCAAGTTCACTGCCTGCAACGTAGCCAACTGGATGAAAGCCAACGGAGTCAAATTTAACACGGACAGAAAAACATCACTCTGGGAATTCACCTGGTGGCCAGCAGATCCCTTGGCTATGTTAATCTTTTAAACGAAAAAAAACCTGGTTTAAAATACGCAAATGGACAATTAAAGATCTTAATATGAACCTACCTTGAGAACTGGGCATTTCATATCAAACTTTAAAAAACACATTAGACTAAAATCGACTACAGAAGATGTTATTGAATTTAAATGAAGGACCCACAGCAAGATATTACTTCTGAGTTTCGAATGAAATGACATTAGCTTGCAACATCAAGTGACCCTACCATGGGAAAGAAATTTCAAAATATTCGACTCCGATTTGGTCTTTTTGACTTGGGAGAAATCACACCATCATGGAAATTCAAGAGGCCAAGTACCCATTGCCATTTTTGCTAATATAAGAAGGAAACTTTGGCTCCTACTTTGATGTTGTCCAACTTTTTGGCCGAACATCGGAAGACTTTAGCAGCATATTTTTGTTCCCTAAAAGTGCAAACTGACTTGTTTTAGTAGCCTGATGGTGCTGCTTTCCCAGATTTATGAAAGCTGTATCAAAGTGCTTAAAAAAGGGGCATAAAAAGAATTAAATCAGTTTTTTTGTTTTTTTTAATCTTTATTTACCATTTTCATACTTTACAACGATACAAACATGAGCGCTCACTGTCAGTGTTGTAGTAATTAGACAATGCAAGGACGTTGACCATATAAGAGCCAAAAAATGTCAAGAAACAAAAAAGGAAGGAGGAGAAATGATGAATGCTTGTAAAATACAGTCCCGGTGGTATACCCACGTCAGCAAGAGAGGGCCGTCCGCTCCCAGCAGCCCAACACTTAGCCCTCCTGTAAATAAGGCAATGACAAGCATTTGCATAGAAGCAAAAATGACAACTTCGATAGTTAGCAGAAATACATTTGTAAACAGGTGATTGTGGTGTATCAGCCGCTCATCCCACTCCGGTCGGGACTATGCCCTGTTCAAGTTGAGAGCCAGTGGCTCGGTGCTCAGCCGCCGTATAAGCCCTAAATGGCCCCCAGATGTCCTTGGGACGTGAGGAACGAGGCAATGTGGTGGAATAAAGTTCACTGTTAGTGTTGCAGAACGCTAGGCTGTTCAGCCAACTTTGTAGTGTGGGAACTGTTTTGCGGCCCCAGTGTAGTGCGATTTCTCTTTTGGCTAGCAGGAAACTAATGGCGGCAAACCTCAGAATTCCCTTGGGGAAGTTTACCACATAGCCTAGCAGTGCAATCTCGGGAGTGGGGGTCAGGGTCAGTTCAATCATGTCACCGAGTGTCTTGTGTACAGCCTCCCAGTATGACTGTATCTTGGGGCATGTTCATGTGAGATGGGCGAAGTCAGCGTATGGGGCATTGCATTTACGACAGTTGTACGATCTGGACGGGTCCAGCCTGTGGGATCTTGCCGGGGTGATGTACATTCTACGCAGAAATTTAAAATGAAGCAGTTTATGTCGGCTATTTAAAGAGACATCTTTCGTTACTGTGCAACACTTGACCCATTGGTCGTCTGTGATGGGGCGCCCTAAGTCGTCCTCCCAGTGTTTACGGATCTTGTCATCGGTGACCGCAATGATATCAGAGCTTGCCTTATATAGCATAGATACGATATGTATCCCTCTCTGACTCTCGATGACCATGGAGAGAGGGGCGAACGAATCCGGTTCAATGGGAAAACCCGGCAGAGAGGCCCGCACAGCCGAGCGGAGTCGCCCCAAGACGAAGCGATCCATAAAGGTGCCGTTGCAGAAACGTTCCTCGTCTGTTACCGAGAAGACATGTCCATCAGGGAACAGGTCTCCCATTTTAGTAATGTCGAATTTAGTCAAGGTGCGCTGCACCAGTCTCTCCCCCGTGATCGGCAGCCAGCGGGCATTGGGGATGGGTAAGGCCGATGAGTATAGTGTAGTAGTGCCTGTGATCCGCTTCAGTTTCTCCCAAGCCCAGCTGGTGGTAGAGACCGTTTGTATGTCGTTGGGGTCTCTGGGCACGCCCCTGGGTAGCACTGCAGATAGCTTTCCAGGCAGTACGAATTCTGCCTCGGGGCGGAGATATGGGATCCTAGCGTCTGGGTGGAACCAAGCGAAGGCGTAGCTGCATTGGGCCACTAAGTAGTATAGCTGAAAGTTGGGCACTCCAAATCCCCCTCTTTGATATGGAAGGGTTAGCACTTGCCAACGCACGCGGGCTGCCTGCCTCCCCAGACCAATCTGATAAGATGCGAGCGCAGTGTTAGAAAGAAACTGTTCTTAAGGGGTATGGGGATATTATTGAAGAGATATAAAAATTTGGGGAGCACAATCATCTTGATTAGTGCTACTCTACCAGCGATGGACAGTGGCAGTCGCAGCCATCTCTCCACCTGAGCCTCAAGGGCGTTGATTGCTTGTCCATAATTCGGGTGGAGGATATGAGCTGTGTCAAAATGGATGTGAATGCCTAAATACTTAACGGAGTCAGTGCACCACTCAAGGGGGAATTCACACTCCCACTGCAGTGTGCTTGAGGTTAGAGGAAATATGACTGACTTGCGCCAGTTGATGCCTAGGCCAGAATGTTGTCCAAATCTGATTATTTCCCTTATAAAGAGTTCCAAATTAACGTGTGGCTCCCTGACGTAAAGAATGGTATTGTCCGCATAAAGTGAAACCAATAGAGGGCCAGTGTTGAATTGGAGGCCCCTCTGTAAGTGTTTCTCCTGGAAATGCCGGATTAGGGGGTCCATAGCAAGAATAAACAATAACTGAGACAGGGGGCAGCCTTGTCGCGTGCCACGGGATAGAGAGAAGGGGCGGGAGAGTGTACCATTCAGGCGAAGTCTCGCCGTGGGGCGGGTATACAATAATTCAGTGGTGGCAATAAATCCCATAGGCATCCTCGTGCGGCGCATGACAGATACAAAGAAGGGCCACTCTAGGGAATCGAACGCCTTTTCAGTGTCCAACAAAATGGCGGCTGCTGGGACCTCAGGGTTAATGATGTGGAGTATCGAAAAGAGCGTCCGAAGATTCAAGGAAGTGGATCGATGGGGAACAAAGCCAGATTGGGCCGGGGAAATAATGAATTCCATCAGGAGGGACAAGCGCATTGCGAGAATCTTGGCCAGAATTTTATAGTCTAAGTTTAATAAAGACAGGGGTCGATATGACCCACATAGCGACGGGTCCCTACCAGGTTTGGGAAGGAGTATAATGACAGCCTCGCGAAGAATAGGGGGCAGGATTTGTCTCTCAAGGGCCTCTGCGTTAACCTCAATCAGTTGAGGTGCCAGTAGGTCCTTATACGCCTTATAAAAGTCCCCTGTAAATCCATCCAGACCAGGGGCCGAGGAGCCTCGAAGGGCCTCGATGACACTAATGACCTCGTCCTCTGAGATCGGTACAGCCAAGAAGTCCTGCATATTTTTCTCTAGATAGACCAATGCGATCTCAGATAGGTATGTTTCCTGTGCAGTGGGATCGCGTCCTACTCTAGAAGTGTACAGAGAGGCGTAATAGTCGAGGAATTCATCACGGATCTCCGAGGTGTCCGTGAGTGTCTGGTCAGTGGAGGACCTCAACTCAGTGATGTAGGCTTTGTTGTATGGGGGGCGAAGCATCTGCGCTAGCACCCGGCCCGGCCGCTCACCTTCGCCATTGCGGCGTACAGTGTGATATTTACCTAAAAAATGTATCTCGCGATCTGCAGACTCCCTGTATTCGGTGAGGAGGGCTAATCAGCGCGCAGCTGCCTCAGGGTTGGAGCTGTTTATTGTAGCGCTATCAATGTCCCTCAGGTCCCGTTCCAGACGAGAGAGTGTTGCTCGTAGAGCCTTTAACACCCCTGCATGTTTGGCGATACAGACGCCCCTAATATACGCTTTAAACCCTTCCCACAGAACTGCACAGGAGTCAACCGAGTCGGTGTTGAGAGCAAAATAGTCTTCAATGGCTTCGTGCACCTCAGAGTGGAAGAGGTCGTCATTGAGGGCTCTACTAGGAAACCGCCATTGTTGCTCGTTTCCATCAGGTCTGGGCACACTAAGAAGGAGCTTAACTGGTGAGTGGTCGGAAAATGTTCTCGGAAGGGTATCGATTGATTGGTACCAGCAGGATATACAAGGGGAAACGAGCCAATAATCTATCCTAGTCCAAGTGTTATGTTGACCGGCATAATGTGTGTAGTCGGTGGCGGAAGGGTTGCGCTTGCGCCATATGTCAAAGAGTGTTAGTCGTTTACAGAGATCAAGGAGCGCTCGGCGAGCTTGCGGTTTAGTGCCAGGGTATTTAGCGGTGCTGTCCAAGGCGGGGTTTAGGAGCAAGTTGAAGTCACCTCCCACCAGCAACAGGACCGAGTCTAATTGTACAAGCTGGGCATATAAGGAATGAAAAAATTCCGGTGAGTCAGTGTTCGGGGCATAAACACACACCAGGGCGACGCTGTGACCCATTAGTGACCCTGTGACAATTGTGTATCTACCCTCGACGTCCCCAATGGTGGAGCGAAGACTGAAGGGCACCCTTTTATGAATGAGTATAGCTGTGCCATGGGCGTAATTGCTGAAGTTGGAAAAATATCTGTGTGTGCCCCAGCTGGAGGCAAAACGTGCGGGGTCAGATTTGGGCAGGTGCGTTTCCTGCAACAACGCAATGTCAATGTTGTGACGTAGCAAATAGTGAACGACATGTCTTTTCTTGCGGTTGTCATTAAGACCCCTGACATTCCAAGACAGTAGGGACAAACCGGAGGGACCACTAACATTACCTAACTGAGCCATCTAATAGTCTTGACATACATGACCAACATAAACAATCGTTGATAAGTGTTAAATTGGGCAGTGAGCATAACAGTAAAGAACTCAAAGCGTTTGTGCGAGGAAAGTTGTCCCCCCACCCAACCTCGCCACAGAAAAAACGAGGCATGACCCACATCAAACAACAAAACATGATATACCAAGCAACTTTAAGCTGGAATGAGAAATCCCTGTATCGGCATATCCATAACTCTAGAAACAGATCAACGGTGTACACCATGAGGGGTGGCAACGCCACGCCAGTCGACCAGCCACCTGAAACATTTCGTAATGATAAGTGTTATTATCCCAATTTTAGTTGCGTTACCAAAGGAACAATGTACAGTGTGGTGAAATCAGCCGGTGCCTGCACTCAAAAAAAGTTCCATGCTTGCGTTGGAGCCGCTACATGGAGGGGAGGATCCGTCCCCATCCGCGATCACCCGGTTGTTGTTTTGTTTATGAGATTGGCAGAATTCCTGCGCCTCAGTAGGGTTGTCGAAAATGCGAGCCCGGCCATTGACATCAACTCGCAATCTAGCAGGGTAAAGCATGCCATACTTCAGACCCAAGTTCCTGAGGGTAGCCTTAACCCCGTTATATTTCCGACGGGCCTCTTGCACCATGAGTGTAAAGTCCGGATAGAGCGCTAATTTAGAGCCCTGCCATGTGGTGTCACCATGTTCTCTGGCGAGGCGCACCGCAGTGTCACGGTCTCTATAGTTCATGAAACGTGCGATGATGGGTCTCGGGGGGCAGCCCGGAGTGGGCCGGGGGCCCGGAGTGCGGTGAGCGCGCTCCACCACAAACCCCGGGGTAAATGACTCTCTCCCGAACATGTCAGCGAGCAGGGTTTCAACAAAGAGGTCAAGGCGGCCGGTGGCAGTGGTCTCCGGCACCCCAAAAATGCGAACGTTGTTGCGCCTGCTGCGCGCTTCAAGGTCTTCATTCTTAATCGCCACGTCCTTGAGGATGCGCTCCACTCGCTCCAACCGTTTGAGGGACTGCGCAGTGCCATCCTCAATGTCCGATATGCGCGCCTCTGCCACATCCAGGCGCCTGTCATCAACTTGAATTTTAGCCCCCAGGCTCTCGAGACGTTTATCCAAGGTATCAAATCGCCCGTCCAGTGCCCTAAAACCCGCCCTCATCTCCTGCAGTAATGAAGAGGATTGAGCACAGGGGTCGTCAACATGGTCTGGGCCCTGGCCACCATCCGCCATGTTGGAGCTGCCCTCTGGATCCTTCTCAGCAAGCTTTTCAAAAGGGACGGTCCTCTGCTTAGGATCTTTGCGGCCCATGCCGCTGTGTAACCACTCAGGAGAGGCGGCAGCAAAACGATCCCCGAGCTGTGGGCAGGCAGAATAAACTAGGATCTGTGATCAGCTGGTGAAGTAGGGGGAATGGAGGCAGGGCCCTGGGCACAGATAGAGAGGCGAGTCGCTGGTCAGAGCAGTCTTATAAAGGGTATTGATGGGCGCCCCAAAGAGCAATCATGCTGGCTGGCACTCTCTGCAGTGTAAATATGTCCAATGTCCAATTACAGCGCTGGGGAGAGCCTGGGCCCCTGAATCGGCATGCAGAGGGCCGGGAGCAGGAAACTGGTGCTGTGAGGTGGTGGCGTGCAAGCCAAGGCGCAGGGTACAGTCACCCGCCTCCGCTTTGAAGTGGTGCGATGTGATGGCGGTTGTCACGGGCTCCGCGATGCAGCAAGCATCCAGAGCGCTGGGCCCGATGGTCGCAGCCAAGCACCAGGCAGGCAGGAAAAATATGTGGCCATGCGGGGGGGCAACTTGGCGCCAGGAACGATGTGTTCACTCTCGTCTCCCCCCAGTTCCACACCCACAAACGGCCGGGTGGCCGTCTCCCAGGCTCGCCCGCGGGCCCTGTCCCCGCGGGGCCTCAGGGAAGGGGCAGGAACGAGTCGTGCAGTCCGGGAGTGGCCAAACGTGGCCGCGTCCCGGCAAAGTCGGAGATTAGGCGGGGGTGGAGAGCGCAAGAGAGGAACCGCGCCCGGCGCACTCACCACCGCGGCAACGGTCTGCCCCTCAGCGGCGCCGTGTGGAGAAGGCCTTCGGCATCGGCAGTCACTCGCTCCTCCCCACCGTCTTCTGAGCGCCGGGAAACCGGTGTAGGGGATATCACGCCGTGATCAGAGGGGATCGCCCTGGGCACCACACGATGAGCGAGCTGATTGTGTCGAGCTGGATTAAATCACTACCGCATTTATGGGGGATAACGCCGTTGGGCTGGAATCGGCTGGCGGAGCTTCAACGCCACGCGGCCATTTTGGTCGGCGGCTTGGCCACGCCCCCCGAATTAAATCAGTTTGGGACAAATGTTCCAAACCAAGACTAAATTCTATCATGTTGGTCTTAACGTGTCTATATTTTGTTGACTTTTTACATTGATTTGGTTTTACTTAACTCTAAAAAAAATATTATTCATTCATTAGTTTGCTTATGAACTCATACTTAACAAATTAATTGCATCCAAAATTAGTTTGACTTTGCAAATTACTCTTAACATAAAGTAAGAAGGAAGTTTTCTTATATGGGAATCTAGATGATTCATCTTTGCAGCTAGTGAGCACAGATTTGAAATGGCTTTTTATAATCATTCATTTGAACTTTATTACATATTTATCGTTTAAATGAATGACCTCGACTGCACAGAGTTTATCTATCGGAGCTGCCACAGAGCCTTTCCTGCTATCAAGTGCATATTTATGTAACAGCAGTACGTACTGGATTGAGAGCGCATGACTAATGTATGTAACTTTAACCTTTGAAATAACTTGAGAAACATGAAATTACTATGTTTTGATATTGTCTAGCAGGCTTACACCACCAGGCAGGATTTTCACTGATCATTAGCTTTTTTTGCATTGCTTGCACTTTGTTTTTATATCGCAAGCATCAGTTACCAGTTCTGTGGATGTGTGCAGTATGCAATATACAGTTTTTTAGGTCGAGCCTCGAGTAGCGCGCAAGCGCTGCTCTGGCGAGACTTTAAGTAAGGGGGTTTCCAAAGCTGACCACACGCTCGTGCGTCGTGGCCTTTTTCGGGCGGTTACGCGCGCCGCAGACATGTGTTTCCCATTATCGTGCCCAGATGCGGGCGCGATAATTGGAAACACATGCCGGGAAAAGGCCATGACGCACGAGCGTCTGGTCAGCTGAGCAGGCTGCCGCGCTCGCTCGCCCTCGTTCATTTTAAACCTGTCATTTTATCCTGACTGCAGAACCATGTTTATTTTAACATGACAGCCGAGGCGTTGATGCGCCGGCTTCAATCCAGGGCCCCCGCATTTCATTTTTAGCCCCCAGCTGTTGTCCAGGCACAAGACGGCTGGGCGCATTTACTGCTAGTAGCTGGAAACGCGCTATGCTACGTAGTACGGATGCTCGGAAGCCTCTAGTGTTAAGTGGGACACGAGAAAGTAGACCGGCCTCAGCCTCAAGTTATCCAAGTTCTAAACATAAATCAACACACCATTGGTGGCCGGGCTGCAGCGAGAGCGCGCACGTGTATCTCCTGCAGTCTGTCGATGCGTGTACCGCAGGCGGGGCACTGGTGTGGGATAAACAGAGCCCGGCCCACGGCCGCCATCTTTGAACTCCGCGCGCACGAAAAGAGAAAGTCGCCGCTGACACCCCCGGCAGACGTGCCATACAATGCCCATCCCTCCGTGGCAGGAGAAGCAGACTGCCCCCTAACAAGCAGCAGAAACTATCGAACAAACGGCCTAGATGTGCATATAGGATGGATTGCAAAAGGGGCAGCGATTCCTGATACAAGGACTTGTAGGGTACGGAGGATAGTTAAAACATACACAGATCAGTGGCATTCCCAGTGAATGTGGCGCGGTAGATGGGTATTAGGTACGCGACGATTTAAAGGAAGGCAATTAGATATCAAGTAGGGAGGGCCTCGGATACTAGTTTAAGGCGATGGGGGTGCGATTTACCAATGAGATGCGTCAGGTACCAGTGAAAAGGGATGGGGTTTACAGTGTGTATGTGATGATTAGTAATATTGAGAAGGTCCTAGAGGTGCAGCGGGTACCAGTGGAAGCAGGTTATAAATTCAAGAGTGGGGTGTGGGGTATCAGCAGGAGGTGGGATAGAGTAATCGGCAGGGGAGCGCCTGTTCCTCTGTAAAGTGATGGGGCTATGTGAGGGGTTTTCAGGGAGAGCGAGGGAGTGTGTAGGCAGGATGGGATGTGGTAGGTCAAGACTGTGCAGCGCTTAATTTGTAGTGCAGTAAATGCTGGGGGCCTAGTTTGTTGCTCAGAAGTCTAGAGCCGGCGCTACGAACATCGGTGGTGCACGACGGTTACATAGTCTTGATTACACCTACTACCTCTTTCTTGCAACACCCTACCCTCCTAGCCCCTTAAGCTTGCTCCTGGAGGTCTGTTTTTATCCCTGGTTTCTTACTGTTTTCCATCTTTCTCTTCCTTTCTTTTGCTCCCTTTTTTCCTCTTTCTGAAAGTCTGATGAGGAAAAATGAGTGCTGGCCCCCAAAAATAAGTGCCGGTGGGTCCCATCTGCAACCACCAGCTCAAATTAAGCACGAGACTGCTATGTGCTACTAGAGAGACACAGTGCAGATGGGCATGTGAGTTATCATCAGGATGGGGTGGAGTAGAGAGTTGGTAGGTAGAGGGAGTGCCCTGTAGTGTATCATGGCAAGTTTCCTTTAACATGGAATCTGAAAACGAAAGTGTTCACTCGTGCTTGAGATTCCATGTTGCCTAGCTTTCGGTGTAGAGAACTCCAGACTGGCAGTTTGATCCTGGAGTTTGGTGGAGGAGGTGTATGCACCCTTTTTGGTTATGGAACAAACTTCCTTTTGAAGAACCTTCCGTGTGTGTGTATTCACGATACTACACGATTTTGGCGACGACTGGGAAAGGACCTTAAGCCGTGCTACCCTGTTGAAAACTTAACGAACTAAAGCCGTCTGGAAACAGAATCTACTTGAAAACCGGTTGCAGAGGTTAAGGAAAGGGATTGGCAGCAGTGCGAGATACAAGCAACGCTGGAAGTGCTCAACAGAACAAGTAAGTGTTGGCAACGCCCCAGCGAAACACTGCTTTGCACAACCACTCACCGTTGGAATCATTTTTTGAAACCCACATTGCCGCGCGCTGATTCCCTGGCGCGTTCCACTCCTGTCACACGCGGCGAAGCGCACACAGCATGACTTCCACGGCCCAACCCCCCCAGCCTCAAAGTTCAGATGAGGGGCACAGGCGGGGCTAGAGCCAGGCACGTCACGCGAGGCTTGGTTCTGTTGTGGTGAAAGGCAGGCACTTTTACCTAAACAAGCATTTTTGTTAGTATCTGTTGAGGTGATTAGCCCCAAAGTAAACCGGGGATTTCCAAGTTTTTGATGACTGTATCCAGGAAAGTTATTTGGAAGAGCAGAAGGCAATTTGCAATGTAACTTGTGGGTTAATGTATGCAGTGGCAGGCCGTAGTAGGAAGCTTGTCTGGGGAACGCAGGGTGAGATGAGCAGAAATCCCTGGGTATTTCTTGTTAGAGGGGATGTCTTGGCTGTGAATTAGGTGGCACTTTGATTTTTATTTCATACTGCTATTGTCAAATGCAGAACAGAAGTCATCTAAACGTTCTCCTTTATATGCAAACCGTCTACCTATGCAAAACTGATTTTTCTCACATGCACTAATTTTGTAAAAAAAAAAAATGCGAAAACCTAAACATGTGGCTCTCACCAAATGTTTATTTTTGTAATCCACCATATTTGGATAGATAAATATTGGTATTAAGAATTTGGTTGGAGCCTGTGTACGTGGTGTGAAGGTTTTGCATTTCATTTTTCCACTTACATTTTGTTTTTAGCCGAAATTAAAATCTGACTAATCAACAAACTTTTTTCATTGCCTTCAGTTCTAACGTCTCCTTTCTTTTTATTCAAACTCTGTCGGTTTGAGTCGAAGAGTACACTTTAATAGTAATTATTGCACTAACACGCTGCTGACCTGGAAGTGGACTTTTCCTATTGATATCGAACACTACTTAATCTTGCTACTCTGTTCTTGCTCTGGCAAGGTGAATGGTCTCCACTTCACAGCTGGACAGTCTCATCCTATGGCTTTTTGAACTCACGTATGACTTGGCACCCAATCACAATACTTCAACCCAGCAGTTACCCCCTCCCCGCCCCCCTGAGTTTTCCAGTTTCCTGTTGTGACCGTGTTTCACATCTTCAGGTGTGCTGTGATGCTCACTAATCTGAAACCCTTTGGCATGCTTTTCCCTACATATTTAGCTTTTTCCCTAGCTAAATCGTCTCTGGAACATGAAATGTTTCCACCTTTATCTTCATCCAGATAATCTCCGTCAAAGGCCTCCTCGCCTGGATTGGATAACTATCTTTTATGGGCTCTCCGCTGCATAGCCAATAGGTCTCGCCTTTGGGACCTTATAAGTGTTTAGCCATGTAACAGTTGATGTTGTTGTACCAAGGATATTGTGCTGCATAACTAAATACTTATAGGTCCCAAAAGCGAGACCTATTGGCTATGCCAATGCTTGTTTCAGTTTATGTTTATTGAATAATGGTCAGGTTGATAATGAAGCATAGTTAAACACTGGGCAGTATTTTTTCTATGCATTCTGCACCTATAATTCTGTCAATGAATATATAGATATCATGTTGACACTATTCAAATGTGAATTACGTATGGTAATAAAATATTGCTTTATGTTTAAAAAAAAAAACACACTAGAAATTCACTGAAAAAAGCAAAGGTTAAAGAGCTTTACTCGTGCCCTAAGGTAAATATAACTCTCGCCCTCACCATGCACTTTTAATTACTCCACATATTACATCACTCATTACATCTTCTATGACATCATTGATAATCTCACTGCAACATTTGCAATGAAACTATTGATGAGAAAACTGCATGGTGGGGGAATGAGTTAAAGGCACTTGAGATCGCTATAACTATGAATTTCTTATTTTTTTAGTTTAAAATGTTATTTTCTCACTTGAAATTTCACATAACTTTAACAATACTTTAACCTTTGGTTCTTTCAGTGAATAAATATATATATTAGTCAAATAAATAGATATATTAGTCAAAGATTACTTTTTCAAGGCTGAATTGAATTCTGATGAGAAATGACAGGGCGTTCCTGACAAGAAAAGTTCTTTGAAAAGGGTATCTTCCTCTGTGAATAAATATTATAATCACAAATGGGCTTCTCAAAATTTGAGTAGCAGCCAGAAAATCAGTCAAAAATGTATGGATATGGAAAGTTCTTTTAAAATTGAGGCCAGACCTGTAGTGATATAATTCTGACCGCAGCACTGAGTCTGTAGTGCAGAATGGGACTCAGTCTTTTCTTGTCAGGAACGCCTTGTCATTTTTTAAGAGAATTCAATTCAGCCTTGAAAAAGTCGTTTTTGACGAAACACTTTTCGGCTGTGTATACATCCATACAAGTTGTGCTCTACTCCACATCTTCATAAACTCCAGCTTCAGCCTAATTCAGCTATGAGTTTCCACCTGTCTCTGTCTCAAAATGTTGTGTTATTTTTAATCACATTTTGTTAATCCGTGGACATGAATTATTTGCATTTTTCTATGTGGAACATTTATTAAATACTGTTCTTTATTTACATACTTGCAATGCTGTGTCTAGACCGGAGGCGAGGATTATGCTCAAACTTTCAACCCTTTATTCATCTCCAGCAGACTTCAACATTTAGAGAAAAAAGCACCTTTAACATAAACCCATGGCAAAGGGACTACAAAACTTCAACCAATCTGAGTATATATCTGTCCTCATAATGCGCCGCTACTCCTGACACCTCCTCTTTCTTTCCTGCTCCAGCAGGCAGAGAAGTGATCTTTATTTCAATAAGAACTGTCTGGTAATTGTGTTTCCCATTGTTTGGTTATTCTTTTCTACAATTGTTTGCTTAGGCCGCAGGACCGCACCTCAGCACTCCTGTCGGGGCTCGTTGGAACCTTTGGGTTCAATAATTCCAGGGCTGCACGTGTGCGGTATGCGAGGCAGCCCATTAAAGTGCACATTCAAATGTGGTGACGCTCTACTCGTCTCGTTGCTCCGCGGCTGGCGCATGCGTCATAAACACTTGAAGCGCCGTCATTGCCGCAGAGCATTGTGCCTCAGGAATTCTTTCCCGGGACGCCTGGAAGCCGTGTACGCCCCATCGGGGTCTGTAACCTTTGTTCAGTAAGCTGCACGACATCCGACATTTCTCAAGTCTGTATTTCTCTGTCTGGCTGTCAATTTCACTCACGCAAATGCGCTCAATGCTGCCGTCAGACGGCCCGACCCAGGCGTTTGAAATATAGGGTGATGTGGGCCCGGAAAGCATAAAAGCCCAAATTTTAGGTGGTGCCACTCCAGTGCCATATTACAACACCTCAGGTGAATGCAGAATATTCACTGTAACTACGCGTTGCACTCAGAATTTCCCACTATACAGTGTCTGCTATCAGCACTCTCAATGCAATATTATGGAGGCAGAATATGTGGAGGAAGAATGCCTCTCCATCCTGCCTTTAGATGAAGACTTTTGTGACACTGTGGATGTCTCCATCCAGCAAGCAGTGGCCTCTGTGATAGCGCTCTTACAATGGCGCTTACTGCAAATTGCATATTCCTGCCCAGTTCCCCTAAGCTTTACGCTGGACCCACCCAGCCCTGGGGTACCACCTTGCCCAATGCGGAGACTGCCCAGCGCCCCAAAAGTGTAAAGCTGACTGAGGGCTGCACCTAAGCAAGTTCGAGTGCCTGAAAAAGGCATTCCTGGCCAGATCAATCCCATCTGAGCTTGGGGATGTTGCAGGGGCACTGCTAGACCCACTGCCGGATTGCGACCCCTCTAGTCCACCTTTCCTGATAGGGGACGACGACGATTCCCATGGGGATTCTAATGAATGCCCTTCCCTCCCCTGGCGTCCGTCCCCGAAATCTGCTCCCACTCCCTCCAATGACGACCAGGATGATCCTTCGGACATGCTGGACCCCAATGATCTAATGCGCCCCAGATCAGCGGAATGGGCCCTGTCCACTAAGGTTGCCAGGCAGAGCGCGTTCACCAACCCCTTGAGAAAGAGGCGCTCGCCCGCCTGCGCATCGAATTCCCTCGCTAGCAGATAAGGTGGCTCTAACACCCGATCTAGATACCCATGGCCACTTTCTTGTCAAAATATATTAGAGACCCCAAAACAGGAATTAATAGATCCTGGAGGTCCTGCCAGGACAAGCTCCTGTATACATTAGGACCGCTCACAAAATTCTTGGAGTTGGCAGAGGCGGCAAAGGCTTCTAGTGCCCCGCTCTCGCGCCGGAATCCGTTTCTGGCTGGGCGCAACACGCTCTCATTTTTCTAGTAAATGCAAACTGTGTATTATCCACAGAGAGACAGAGGTCATTATTGATTACATTTGATCCTAAGTTCGGAGACCTGGCATCCACTGAAGCGGGGTCGGTGGCCCAAAGGGGGTCTGTTTGGAGACCCCTTCATTAAAGAGTTGGGCTACTCAAAGATGCGTGCTTGACAGTCCCTGTTTTCTCGCCCCACCACAGATTCCTGCAATTTCAGTGGCGAGGGCAGGTTTTCGAATTCAACACTTCCTTTTGGTCTCTTGTCGGCTCACCAAGATTCTCAAACTGGCCATGGAGTTTAGCCACGCTCTGGGGTTCTGTCTAATTATATACCTAGACGACCGTCTCCTCATGAATCAATGCCCAATCAGGCTGCAGGATCAGCTGCAGACGACTATTTCTTTGTTGAAAGTTTGGGTTTCGTTATAAACGAGCAAAAGTCCCAGCTGACCCCATCCAAACAGACAACGTTCCTAGGTTTGGTCATCAATTCCACTACCAAGACTCTCAGTCTTCCCTCCCGAAAGATGGCGAAAATTCGGAGGGAGTTGAGGCGCACCCTGGCCCGTCCATCAATGTCTCTGCGCCAAGTTGCTCGTGTGATCGGGCTTCTTTCCTCGTTCATTCAGGTGATCTTTCCGGGCCCCTTGCATTACAGGGCCCTCCAACGGCTCAGAACCTTTCATCTTCGCAGAGGCCTTGAATATTCCGAACAAGTGCCTCTGACGGAGGAAGTCCGGGAAGAGATGCTTTGATGGCTGGCGCATATGGAGCCCTGGCATGGCTGGGCCATCTTTGGATCCGATCCAGATATCGTTATCGGATCGGATGCCACCAAATCCGGATGGGGGGCACGCTGCGAGGACTCCTCCACCGGCAGAAAGTGGTCCGCGGGAGAGCTACAGCTCAACATCAACTGCCTGGAACTAATGGCAGGTTCTTTTGCCGTCCAATGTTGGACCAAGGACAAGATGAACTGCTCTATCCTTCTGAAGATGGACAATATATCAGCAGTGCAGTATATCAACCATCTGGGAGGTCCTCGGTCGAAACACCTGGCAGATCTGGCCAAGGAGTTTTTGACCTTTTGTCTGTCCAACTATATCTCGGTCACGGTGGAATATCTTCCGGGGAGCTCCAACGAGGTGGCCGATCGCTGCTCCAGGGAGTAGTTAGATATGAGCATGTGGCGAATGGATTTGCAGGTGTTCAAACTGTTCGATAGCTGGTGGGGTCTGTTCACAGTGAACCTCTTTGCATCTCGCCTGGACCATCAGGTGGACCGGTATTTCAGTTGGAGGTCGGATCCCCTAGCGACGGATGCTTTCCTGCAGGATTGGTCGGGGTATGCTTTCCCCCCTTCACAATGATCATGAGATTGTCCACACAGGTAGGACGGCAGGGGGCCCAGGTGGTCCTAGTGATGCTGTATTGGAGGCCGCAAGTTTTGTTTCCAGTTCTTCTGGAACTTTCTTGGGATTCTCTAATCCGTCTACCCCATGCTCGGGATCTCCTCTGGGATCCTCTAGGGAACCCTCACCCATTGATACTTTAAGAACGGCTTCCACTCATGGCCTTGAGGATTACAGGGAGAGATCAAGAGTCTCTGGCCTTTCAGGAGAGGCTGAGAAGATGTTGGCCGCAGCCTAAACAGATAGCACCAATAGAAGGCATAAATCTGCATGGACGAGATGGGTACATTGTTGCGTAAAAAAGGTTGCGATCCCTTGTGGTCGGATGTAGTCCAAATCCTGAACTTCCTAGCGTCTTTGGCTTCAGAAAGGTTGGCTTATAGAACGGTCAATGCCTTCAGGTCCACTATTTCGGCTGGTCATGTTCCGATCCAGGGTCATCCGGTCAGGGAACATCCATTGGTCTATAAATTGATGCGGGCATTCAGCTTTCATTGCCTCCAGAGCCTAGATATTCAGCCTTATGGGATGTTAATTAGATGCTACATCTTTTTTCCTCATGGTCATGTAATGATTTTTTTGTCTAGGACACAGATTTCTGGTAAACTGGCCATGTTACTATGTTTGATTTCCTGCCGCAGGGTCTCTGATGTCCGAGCCCTTGATGTGACAGGCTGAGTGTTCACACCGGATGGGGTGACTTTTCACATTTCCTGCAGGACAAAATAAAATTCTCGGGCAATCTCCTACCCGGCGTTTGATAGCTCTCCGAAACTGTTTATGGTGCGATGTTTGAAGACATATGAAAGTATGATGGAAGAGTTCAGACCTCCCAGGGAGAGGCAACTGTTGATATCTCTCAAGAAACCGTTCAAGGCAGTGTCTTCCTCAACCATTGCAAGATGGATTTGGTGGGTTATGCATGAGGCCGGTATTGATATCTCACAATTTGATGCTCACTCTGTGAGAGGAGCCATGGCCTTGAAGGCGTTAAATTTGGAGGCCCGTTAGGAAGATATCTTGAATAGCTTATTGGTCTTCGGACTCAATGGTCAAGTGGTTTTATTTTAAACCGGTTTTTAATATGGCCTCGTTGGTGGTTGACAAGCTATGAACAAGCATAATCCTCGCCGTCGATATTGACATAGAATGAAAAATTTCCTAGCATTCATAACGGAAAGTTTCAATTCTATTAAGGACACGGAGGCGAGTATTATTCCCACCCACGGTTTCTGGGGATACGTCCCATCGTTGAGCTAGAATTGGGCATGATATGTATCTATGGATTTGTGCATGAGGTTGCTCTGTAAGGTACAAGTACACATTGTTAATTTCTCTTCTTGTGTTGATTGTTTTTCCCTTGCTGTGATGATCGATTGTGTCACTGACTGCCCTGGTAGTTTTGTGCTGTGTAATGGGATTCTGGATCTCAGTACGTTGTTTGTATTTCAAGGTCCGACAACAATAAAAGGGGAATAAAGAAGTCGCTGGGACTTCCACATGTTGTAAGAAGGAAAGAGGAGGTGTCAGGAGGAGCGGCGCGTTATGACGACAGATAGAGACTCTGATTAATTGAAGTTTTGTAGTCCCTTTCCCGTGGGTTCATGTGAAAGGTGTTTTTTTCTCTAAATGTTGAAATCTAGTGGAGATGAATAAAGGTTTGGAAGTTTGAGCATAATCCTCGACTCCGAGTCCTTAATAGTATTGAAACTTTCCGTTACAAATGCTAGGAAATTTTTCGTTCTGTGACATTTTATTTATGGTCCCTCTGTGGAGGTGTGCATCAGATTCTTTAAAGTTGGCTTTTCACAAACTCTGTTTGCATCAAGTGGGTAGCACTAGTGCTATCTGTGCAGCACCTTTGTTCTTACAAAATGGTTAGTAAGTTAATTCTGTGCACTGTTACATTGAGCCTACATGTTATCCTGTGATGTGCGGTTGGTTTATCCACTGCTGCCATATGTAAAGTTGTTCACTTCATGTATGTTTCGTTTGTTTATAAATATACATTTTAGAGTGTTTGTTTCTCTGTTTAATTTTTTTACTTTACAGTTTGTGTTGACGTTCGTTGGTGTGCTTTTCTTTACCTTTTTTGTTTTTTGTTTTGTATCTGAGTGAATGGTGGTGTACTAATGTGTCTGTGAGTGAGCTTCATACTGTACTGTGTCTCCATGCAGATATTGGTCTCTGACTGAGTCTCTGGCGTCGCACCAGTAATGAACTTAGGTGCGCCTCTGACTATGTCGCTGTACCACTGAGCTTGAAGAAAGTTTAGAAAAAGAGAAGTTGACTATTTTAACTCCCTTTAAGGATAGAGACTACACCCTGAGTATCTTAAAGCAGTACAACAAATCAAAACAGTGACCCAAGCCGTTTTTCTATGTGTGATAATAAAATAGTAGAAAGAAATGATACCCGCACCTCAGCTGGGAGATTTATAAGTCATCTAAGATTTATAGTCTGTTGAAAAAACATTGTGGAATACTTAAGCAGCCCTGTTATTGGGTCTTATTTAAGACTGTCCACACTTGACATTTCGTAGATCTAAGTCTATTAAAGATTACTCTAGTTGTGCATTTGGCCGTCGATGGATCACGCTGAGATCTATAACTGTTTTCCCCAGGAAATGGAGCCATACTATCAACTTCAACCGCTAAATGCAGTAAAAATAGGAGGGACTTGTACCAAAATAGAATGCCTGTGCCCAGACATAATATAGCTCAAAGTCAGGGGCTTCTCATCTACCGAGGTGGAACTGCAGTGTTAGAGTCTCCCATCCAATCCTGGGCTGTTTACCTGCCCATACCAGTGTAATCATGAGAGATCTAAGGACCTTAAAGAAGGCCTTGTTGAGTGGTAGTGGTATTTTCAGGAAGAGGTCATTAATTTAGGGAGGATCACCATTTTTATAAGACCAACCGACCTGCCATGGAGCGAGGGAGCGTAATACAACTAGAGGTCCACTCAGCAAGTCGATCAGTAGTAGAACCATAATTTTCCCTTAGAATAACATCTCTGTCTCTATGCACCCAGATCCCTAAGAATTTTTAAATACACCAACTCAGGGGGAACTCGGGAGTGAACCGTGGTGTTTTAAATGTAGGGGGAAAGATCTGGGATATATTCCAAATAACACAAACTGCTGAAAATTACCCAAATCATATGTATTCAAGCATGATTAAATGAGGCTCTTGAATGTAAAGGGTCACATCATCGGATAACGTGGATATCAATATGGTTCTACTTATATACCACAGCGCGTATTGATCGTTGTGCTGCCAGAGTCTAGTTACCAAAGCCTCTATGGCTAGCGCAGATAGGATGGGCTAGAGGGGGCACCCCTGTCTTGTGCCCTGGGATATCGTGAAGGAGTCCGAGTAAACATTGTTGACGCAGACCCTGGTCGTGGGTGAAGTATAGAGCATTTTTATCCAGCTGAAGAGGTGATGCAGGATTCCCAACCTTCCCAGGATCATGAATAAATAAGCCCAGTCCAAGGAATCAAACGCCTTGGAGGCATCCAGAAATATTGCAGCAGCATTAAGAGCTGGGTCTGTGTTGTGCAGGAGGGCAAATAGGGTATGCAGGTTGTGTGAATTTGAGCGACTCGGAACAGATCCGTCCTGGTCTGGACAAACCAGGTCAGGGAGCAACAAAGTCAGCCTGTAGGCAATTAATTTGGCAAGTATGTAAGTATCACAGTTCAAGAATGAAAAGGGGCTGTAGGATTCACTTTTATGTGCTGGTTTATCTGGTTTCAGTAGAGTGACAATCGCCGCCTCACGTAGAGACAGAGGAAGGATCCCCCTAGCCCTCGTTTCCTCAAATGCTGCAGGTAATTTGGGGTCAGTGTAGTAGCAAATCATTTATAAAACTCAGATTCCGAGGCAGGCGCCTTGCCCATGGGGAGTTCCACTAACACATCTAGCAGTTCATTAATGGTGAATGGCCGCTCAGGAAGAGGCGACGTGCGTCGCTAAGCCGGCCCATAGCTGTATCTTCCACGTAAGAGTGGATCTGATGTGGGTCTTGTGGACCTGTGGTAGTGTACAACTCTTTGAAATAGGCCGAGACCACAGAGAGAAACTGTGTGGAATCACGGCAAGTATGTCCTATGGTGTCTTTAATTTCTACAGTAGAGTTTGCCGCCCAAATAACTAATGACATCCTGGGCTGCTCTCCCTCTTCATATGCCCGTGCCTTGGCATATTTTCTCCTATATTTGCATTCTCTGGCTGCCACTTCTTTGCATTCTATGATCTGAAGGCAGAGTTGTTTTAAAGTATCAGCATTGCATGCATGTAATGAAGCGCGCTCGGTCTTCCTGATATCCATCTCCAGGCGTTTCAGGTGGTTTCGGAATGTGCGGAGCACACCATTACATTTGGCCATACATTTTTCTCTAATCGGAACCAAAAAAGCTTCCCACACTGACCCATGGAGTCCACCGTGCCCACATTGATCTCAAAGTACTCTTGTATCTCTGTGCCCAGTTTGTCTCCAAAGACACTATCTAATAATGCCACTGGGCTTAAGCGCCAAGAGAATCTTGATTGCGACGCTCCAAGGACCATTAGAGTTAGAAGTACCAGGGCATGGTCCGATAGGTTGTGGGACAAGGGCGTATCCTCCAGCATCCAAGATACTATATCCTTGGCTAGCCTCCAGTAGTCCAAACGAGACCACATATTATGGACATATAAGTTGTAGATACGCTTTCTAGCTTGGGGAAACCTGTGTCTCCAAATTTCAATCAGGCCATGATATTGCATTATAGATACCAATGGTCTGGAGGCTCCTGACCTGCCACCAGAGGCCAACTGCGACCTATCTAGGTGATCACTGAGAACACAATTGAGTCTTCGCCCCAAATTAACACTTGTGGCTCTATGGATAGGACCCTACTCTATACTATATCAAACAAACCTGGGACATCTATGTTTGGTCCATAACAATTTCCAATAGTGACCCTGGATTGCCTCATCGTCCTCCACAGTATCGCTAAGCCACCCTGTGAGTCACAGAGGGATCCATGCACCATGAATTGGGTCTCTCTTTTTAGGTCTCGCCCTGAATGCCAGCGCTTCAGCGCTGGCTCTGGGCGAGACATTTTGTAGTGGGCTTGCAGAAATGCGACCACAACTTTTGGCTGGCCTAGAGCATGCGTGTACGCGCACAATAACGTGCATTCCTCGCATGCTCCAGGCGCCATATGTCTTTCCTCTCACTTGCTCCTCCCCCTCCCCACCACAGAGCGCTTCTCGGGGCCGCGCGGCTGTGTCACTTTCACGGCCGCGCGTCACTTGCTCTCCCGCTCCTCCCCCCTCCCCCACCACAGAGCGCGTCTCGCACGGCTAATGCTCGTTGTAGTTGCTTTCACTTTTGCGGCCGCCGCATTCTTACAGCGCGCGCACCACTCGCGTGCTTGTTTTATCATCCACTCTGGGAGACAAAGCCACGCGACAATAGTGAACTGTGCCAAGTGAAGAAACGTTGCTGACACCGCAGGGCCGGTTAATGGTGAGCTGTGACTAATCGCCATTCCCTCAGCTGTGCAACCGGCGTCACACTCTTCCTTCTCTGCTGCCAGTAGCTTGCACTCAACCTCCTGCTGGGCTATCAGCTGTGCAAGGGCCAGTCTCCTTCTCCCCACTCTGCTGCCGGCGGCTTGCACTCAACCTCCCGCTGGGCTTTAATGACGCTCGGCTGACATTAATGAGCAGGTCTATTTCTCTGCTTTTAAAGCTAACACCACTGACTCCGCTCTAGTCAGCTGCACACAGCTCGGCCAGTTATGTGCTTCTTCGCCGCTCAGCCCCAACGGTCTTCGTTCTCCTCACACACATTTTGATTTCTGTTAAGATCGGTGTCTATAGGCAGCCTCGTCCATGTCAATTTCACTCTTTTAACTTCAGGCACAGTTTTTCATAGAAAGTGAGAGCTTATCCAGCTCTGACTGACCTGTAATTTCCCCTTCACAGGATCCTTCGGGCTGCTCCTAACGCAAATGTGAGTTTACGGTTGGGGTTTCTATCTCAGAAACTCTTCGTGCCTGGCTAAATCGTCGCCATAAATGTTGTGATGAAACTCACACAGGAACACAGCTTTCCTTGTTAATAAGTATTTAATTCAAGGTATGGTAAAACCCCACCGCAGTCTTGCCAGGCACAGCTGGACCATCAACTGCCAGATCCCACAAAGAACCCCATTACATCATCATGGAACACAGATATATCATAATGGGTTGCAGCCTCAGGCTAGCTGAGACTGCCTAAGTGCATTACAACAGTATGCTATAAGTGTGTGATATTGTTTACTTGTGGTAATAGAAAAGAGTGACCAGAAATGTATTTTGTGGCAAAAACACTAATACTAAGGGAGAGTTCAAGGAACACGAAAGTCCACAGTTCCAAAACAGAACGGATACAGAAAACACACCAGAGTAATGAGAGCAATGAGGACAAGCATTGGCATAGCCAATAGGTCTCGCCTTTGGGACCTTATAAGTGTTTAGCCATGCAACAGTTGATGTTGTTGCACCAAGAATATTGTGCTGCATAACTAAATACTTATAAGGTCCCAAAAGCGAGACCTATAGGCTATGCCAATGCTTGTTTATGAGAATGGCCAATCTGCAGGCATAGGGGCAGTAGGAGGAGGTTGGACAGTAAGAAGAGCAACGCTTAGCAAAGGTGTAATAGTGCATCTGGAAATAGTTCCCATCCACCCACCCACTCTGATGCCCGAATCCCATTGAGAACTGGAACTCTCCCCATCTCGAAAAAATCCGGAGCCAATGGGGATACCGGCAACCTTGGATGGAAAAGGAAAAACAAGCATCAGCAAAGCCAATAAGTCTCGGGAGACATCAATGTTAATGTCTTTAGGCGTTGTCAATGCTAATGGCACATCAGTGCAGCCATGCGCACTTGGTGCCAGGTGAGGCCTCTCCTCCTCGCAGCATCACCAGCGGAGCATGTAATGTGCCCTTCTCCCCAACACCACTGTCCTCACTTTTATAAAGAACACTTGAGTTAATTAACAAAATTTGCTTTACTTAGTGATTATACTTCATGTACGAGAAAGACTGTGAGAAAGATAGACGGCTTTGGAAAGCAGTACAGAGATACTTGGAAGAAGCACAGAAAGAGACTACGGGATACAAAAAAATAAAGCCACACTGAGGAAGGCTCTAATATTTGTCAACTCATCGCTTTGTATTGGTAGCATGCAGGCCAGTGTAAATTTTCTCATTTGTTTTTCGGCATACACTAATCCATTCTCGAAAGTGCTGATCGTGATGTGTGGTTTTTTATGTCTTATGTGTGATTGCACATGTGTAGTGTACCCTTTCAAGATTACATATGCGTAAAAGTGCAGCTATAATTACCACACGCATTATCCTGTAAAAACTAACATTGTATACCCATTTTCAAAAGTTGAGGATTTTCACTGCAACCCATTTCAATGCGTTCACTAAGCTAACATTCTACTTAATTTCGACAGTAAACTATTTTAAAAAATATGTTACCTTTCCTTAAACTCTTCTCCGACATGGCCATTTGTGACTCTCACTGCCTCGGCGAATATAGCACAGCGTTCTAGAATCCTGAAAAACAAGAGGCAAACAGTGTGAGCTTCCTGAGTCAGGCAGACTGGGAGTTGCTGGAAGGTGACATTGCTTTTCACGTGGCTTAGTCTGCCTACAATTTCCTATCCGAGCGTCCTGCAGGCAGAGCAACACTGCAAATCAAGTACATACATGATGTCAGTGTGCGCCGCAGTAGAGGGAAGGACCTCTGTGTTGTTGTTTTTCTGGTGACTAAGAGCGGCATAACAGCGGACAAATAGGAGTTAGGTGATGCTCACATCATAAATAGAGGCAGCATCCGTTAGAACATTGGGCTTCTTAGCCAGTTCGCTTGTGTCATTAAACCACGTGAGCCAGAGCAGAGCATATGAACACAAACGCGAATGATTGAACTACGGCAGCATGGCCGATGGCCATTCCACAGTGTGGCCCATGATTGGGTCTGAGGTAAGGTACAAGTGATAGGCTGAATGCCATACCTTAATTTACATATTGGAAGTCCTGAGATATTATCGGTTTTGATGGTGAAACCCGGCAATTTTACAATTGGTAGGGTGTGTTTTATATGATCGCATCTTTAGTACATTGCGGCTGAATTGTAAAAATAATACAATTAAATAATTATATAATCCACCATCAATAAGTACCTGAAATTGAGGACATATAAAGAAGCGGGGGTTGATAGTTTGTAGAGCGGAGGAAGCTCATCACAGAGTGCATATGTCACTGGGTTGTGAGCTGGTAAAAGCATGAGCACTGTTGTAGAGTGCAGGAAAACTAAGAAAAAAGTAGGTCCTAAAACAGGTCTTAAAATGGGAGCAATGGAGGTATACTAGTACTTGGTCCATGCTCTTGGGGAGGGATAAACACAAAAAGAGGCATAACGCATGCATGCAATGGACAAATGATGAGAAAGAATAGAATGGAGCCAGCAAATGGGAAGCCTATGGGCGGGCTGAAGCCCACAAAGTAGATACAGCATGCCTTTTCAAGACAGCGCATGCGCAGTTTAGAACCGAGACCTAAAAATAAAATACAAAAGGAGCAGATAAACATGTGCTTCTGTAAAAGCACAGAAAAAGCCAGAGCCAATGGGGATACCGGCAACCTTGGATGGAAAAGGAAAAATAAATGCAAAAGGAGCAGATAAATACATGCTTCTGTTAGGGTGTAACCCCTGGTGTACTCCATGAAAGACCTGTAAATCTTCCCCAATTGAAGGTAGAGGGTGTCAAGGGCATTGGTATATATGAATGCATATCACTTTGGATTACATAGGTAAAACGAGGCTCAGTATACCGATAGCAAGTAACCATCACCTGTATGTAAAGATTTGCAAAGTAAGTAGAAAAGGCAAAAACACTCATGAAATTAGACATCTCACAATCGGAGACATGTGTAAATAGAACGACATAGAGGAGACATTGTCAGCATTAACACAGCAAGTTATCATCAGTTCATATATGAGAACCAGGGGCTTGGGGTACAACCCATACCCTTGTGTCCACTGTGCTCCCACTGTCATTTTGACTCTTCATGGACCACAGGAAGTTTAGGAGGAGAGCGGGTGTGCCCCCCCCCCTCCCCCCCACCAGGGCTCCCCTGGGTCTTCCAGAGATAGTCCCAGACTTCTCTCCCGCCTCCTCTCCTCTTATTCCCCAGGAGAAATTCTTAGCTTCTCCTTCTAGAACTCTCTGGCTTGCTCCTCTTCCCCAGCCTTAGCTTTCTGAAGTGCCAACTGCAAGCTTGGGGTCTCTGCTAGACTCAACCCACCCAAGTGGTTTATCCCTGGACGTGGTGACAGTGGTACCCTAGAAATTCAAGGTGGTGTACACACCTGGGGTATTCTAGAAACTAAAGGTGGTGAGTGTCTTGGTGAAACTCTGAAAAAAATGCATTAGGGGACACACTTGGCATGCGTCTGGGATATATTCGATCTATGGAAATCCTAGAGCCTGATCCACAGCGCTCTCTTCCTGGGTTTCTAACATGGTTCCCTCCCCAGAGTCAGCTACAGCCTTCTTCCTTTCACCCAGTATCTCAAGTTGGTTCCTAATGAAATTAGCAAGAACATTTTTATCACTACTCCTGGGAATCCTCCACCCTCTGTCCCTACATAAATCCTTCATCTGATCTGTGAACATGGTGTTGAGGTCAATTCCCAACCCAGTGTTCTCCACTGCCAACGCATGTCGCCTTTGCGCGTAGACAGAAAAAATAAAAACTGGACTTATTGCACCGCTACTGCAATGGAAATGGCCAATGCCACCTCTGTATCTTTTGACTCCTAAAACGTTAGGCATCCCATCGCTAGTTACCAATTGTCAGAACCCCGTTCAGAGGTCCATGAGACACGCAGGGGCTACCAGGACCAACTGAGGTGGTGGAGGCCTTTTACATTCGATGTTCCGGGGCCCACCCTACTATGGATCCCGCTCAACTGGATCAAGCACCTTCTTCTGCACCGGACTTTCAGTTAGTAGCACGAGCAGTCAAGGCTACTTGGAAGGAAGTGTAGATACAGATCAGTGAACACGACTCATAACTCAACGTGCATGCAGCACACACAATAAATCAATGTCCAAATACTTATTTTGAATAAAAGAAGTATTTTAATTTTACACATGCACAGGTAAACAACATTCAACCAGTAATAACACTTCCCCCCCCTTGAGGTAGGCACTCTAGTAATTGTCAGGCCACCCCCCCGGGCTACCAGGTTCCCATGTAACGGGTGTGCAGTTATGCCTTACTCACATGCAACAATATCCAGGGAATGTAAACTACTAGGCCCTGTTTACAGGGTTTCCCTCTCCTGTACTCAGTCAATAAGGTGTAGTCACTTAGAGTCAAGGAGAGTTGCAAAAACCAAAGGTGGTATATCCCACGGGGCTTGGTAGGTCCAGTTCTCAGCTTACCTGATCCATGGGTATGAACCCTGCCAATGGTACAGTGCGGTCCTGGTCCAGATCGGCAAAGTATGGGCTGCACACTTTTACATGTGCAGCTCCTGGCAGGCGCCAACTCTCCCTCCTGAGCCGCGCTTACCAGCGTCCGGACAATCAGAGTTGCTCCGGCTCCAGTCACACGCAGTAAGTCTTGTTTTTCCTTGCTCGGGGATAGGGGCTGCCTCCTTGCTCCGACAGGGTTCCTACTGCGTCTCCTCTGTTATCGGGCCTCCTCAGATACAAAGCCTCCCTCATCTTGGCTGTAGCCGCAAGTTGGGTCACAGGCAATGTCCCAGACTTCCGGCCTCAGCACTTTGAGCTGTCCCTCCTGGCATACTACAATCAATCCAATGAACTCACTGTCTGGTACTAGTGGCCTCAGGCTGCCTGTCCTTGGCTCAGTCCTGGCATACGGGGCCGCAGCAACTTCTCGCACATGGGTGACGGCCCAATCGATGCAACACAGTTTCTTGGCACACAGCGCCCCCTCCTGGCATACGGGGTCACCAATTTCCACAATGCTGCACACAGGCAACGGCCCGATCAAAGCAGCACTGTCCTTGGTGCACAGCGGCCTCTCCTGGCATACGGGGTCACCAATCTTCACAACGCAGCACACAGGCAATGGCCCGATCGGTGCACCACAGCACCTCACACCTCCGTCAGGATCCCTACATGTCTGGGCTCCTCTCTGATCTCACTCCCTCCAACACGCTCCTCTCCCTCACGGGCACACTGGTCTTGGTGAGAAGGCAGGTACTGGTGCTCGAGACTCCAGGGCAGGTGATCTTGGTTTCCCTGGGTGATATCCCCTCACCCAGCAGGGAGACTAGCAGGCTAGGCCCCTAGTCCTGGTCACAAGCAGAAGTTTTGCAGAGCTTCCCCATCTCATGCAGCCCAGGTGGCTGCTCGGATGAGGACACAGCATGGGGTCTCAGACTCCCCTACTTATAGTTCTTTTCCAGACACAAAATGTGATTTAGGGTTTGGACCTTTGAAGTTTTATGTTGGGGTTATCCTTCTTTGAAATGAACATCTCTTACCTTTCTTCTTCCCCCTGAAGGATGTCTGTCACAGCAGATAGGACTCTGAAGCTCATTAGCCCACAAGATTCATGGGAGTGACCAGAATTCACACCAAGATCTCAGCCACAGTGATCTGTGCATCAAAGATTAATCCTGGGCCCTCAGCCTTTATGATTCTCTTATCAGTCCCATCTACCTGTTCCAGAGATGTGTCCAGGCCCTTTCCTTTTGATCTGTCACTGAATCAAAGAGTCCTTTGAAATGCACAGGGAGAGCCTGGCTCCCCCTCACCCACTGCTTGTCCCAACCGGCTAACAGGAACGAAGCAATATACAATTCTATCTGGAGAAGATTCCTCTACTCCTCGTGTTTCCACCAGGCAGGCCTGGGCTTCCCAAAATGGAACCTGTTGGACTTGGCCCTTTTGCAGGGTCATCCCTGAACTTTTTGCCTTTCCCCTAGCCTTTTCTCTGACATGGTGTTGGTGGTTTTAGGCCTCTGGGCACTTTAGCACTGCTGTCCAGTGTAAAGTGCGTGCGCTCTCTGTGTTATATATGGTGAGATTGGCCTGCCCTCCCATAGGAATGCATTGGGGATTCCCTGATAAGTGTGTCAAGTGGTAATCCCTGATATGAGAGGAGCAGCGTGGTCGAGTTTGGTATGTTTGAAATAGTAATAATAAATGCTACGCAATGGTGTGCGCAGATTTATTATAACTATTTTAGAAATGCCACTTTAAGAAGTTGGCATTTCTGTGTGCTACGTGTCTGCCTGCCTGGTGTGAATTGCATGTCTGGCTTTTGAGTGACAGGGGCTGGGAGGTGTGTGTGGCTCCAGGAGGGGCAGGGTGAGTCAGCGCTAGGCTGAATATGACATCTACATTTGGAGTGGTGGGAGGAGTAGTCCCCTGTCCCTGAATAGGATTGTGCCTGCCCTGTACAATGCTGGCTCCGCCCCCTGTGGTGTGTCTGATCACCTAGCCCCCACCTGACAAAGGGGAAGAGGAGCTTGGTAAACAAAGTGCTCCAATTCCCCCCTGAACCAGTTGCATCTGGTTCCCCCAGGCCCTGTGCTGCAGACAAAGAGATTGTGTGGTATAAATGTAGGGGCTGTGATCCCATGTTTTTGTTCGGTGCTGGTGCTTGTTCCTGAACCTGCTGGGGCGTGCTGCTGCTGGGGCCCAGGAGGAAACGCCATGAGGGCTTGCCTCCCTGGGCCCAGCATTGCCCCTTCATCTCTAAGGACTTCTGTATTGCCCTTGCGCCCTGTGAGCGCTTTATTTTTGATCTGCCAAAGAAAAGTAGCACGAGGGCTCCGCAGCGCTGAGCTGCGATCTTTCCAGAGGGAATCCCGACGTGGGGATTCCCCCTAAAGGAGGGGAGAGAAGCGGGAGCCCACCCCGCATTTTTGCCGCCGAGCGGGAGCCTACCCCGCTTTATGAATATTGAAACAGTGGGTGCCCACCCCGCGTTTGGAATGGTTGGCGGGTGCCCACCCCGCTTATGTGCTTGGTTGGCGAGCGGGTGCCCACCCTGCGTTGCCTCGAAGAGGAGAAGCGGCCGCCGGCCCGACCAGGAAGCCAGGCGGCCTTGCCTGACTCTGGGCGGGGCCACTGAAGGAGGTGGCCGCGGCTGCCAATCGCAGCGCGACAAGACCCGGAAGCAGGAAGTCCGGAGCCTTGCGGGCTCCACATCGAAGTCCCAGGAGGGGGCCCGGGTGAAGTGAGGAGAGGCCCGTTGCCAAGGACGCCCGGCGAACAGGCACCAGATCGTCGGCGGGGCTCCCATGTCTGGAGAGAGCCCCGCATGCTAAGTGAGAGAGAGGAGTCCAGAGGAGACTTCGCCCCGCCACAGAAGAGCCCGGTCAGTGGGGCTACACTTTGGTTGTTCTCGGTGCCAGTTGCACCGGAGGAGCCCCCTGCGAGGGGAGGGGGGCTCGCAGAGCACTGCTGGTGCCGAGTTGGTGCCATTGCCTGAGCGGACCCGCAGGAGAACGGGCCGCTCCTACGATGGGGGCCATTTGTTTTACCAAGTCCCGGAGTGGGGCTTGGGTGCATTTCGAGGCACATTGTCGGTGCCTGAGCGGCCCCGCAGGGTAGCGGGCCGCTCCAACGTGGGCCACAATTGTTTTAATTAGAGCCCGTGGGGGTCCAGAGGGCACAGTGGTGCCGGGCCTCTTTATTGATATTGTCACAGCTGCCCCGCCTGATAGAGGGCAGCTGCAACGATGGGGGCATTATTTTGATAGAAGTCCCTGAGTGGGACAGGAGAGGCACAGTGGTGCCAGGCCTTGTTGGTTATTCACAGTTGCCCCGCTTGACAGTGGGCAGCTGCAAAGATTGGGCATAATTGTTTACAGAGTCCCAGTGGGGAACCCACCCAGAGGGCACAGTGAGTGCCCATGCCCACATTTTGTTTCCCAGCTGTACAGCAATTAGTGACAGCTGCAACGTTTAGGTCTGCGCAATGGCGCACTTGTGGATTCTGCTGCATTTGCAGCGCGCCCTGACATTTTGGACATAGGGCATTTGAGCCCTCTGAGAAGGCCAGTTGGCCAGGGGGACTGTATGAGGTTATTGCATACTGCGTGTATGCTGGTGAGGTCTAATGCGTAATGTGTTTACGCTTATGAGGTTATTGCATACTGCGTGTATGCTGGTGAGGCCTAATGCGTAATGTGTTTATGCTTATGAGGTTATTGCATACTGCGTGTATGCTGGTGAGGCCTAATGCATAATGTGTTAATGCTTATGAGGTTATTGCATACTGCGTGTATGCTGGTGAGGCCTAATGCATAATGTGTTTATGCTTATGAGGTTATTGCATACTGCGTGTATGCTGGTGAGGCCTAATGCGTAATGTGTTTCTGCTTATGAGGTTCATTGCATAATGTGTTTATGCTTATGAGGTTGGCGCATAAAGTGTTTTACGCCTAATGTAATGCTGAGTACAGTATTTCGCCAGTCCTTACTGGTTGTGTTCTACATTTATTATTTGTGCTTGTGATGGTTCTGACAGTGGCCCAATTGGCCCTGTCAGGTGTATATAATCCCCTGTAAATATTGCCTAGTGCCAGTTGGCACAGTGTAAATGTGTGATTATGTTTCTAATGCGTTTATTATAATACAAAGGCTATTTTTTATATAACCTTGTGTGGAGTTCCTTTTGTGGTGTGCCTAGTGGGTTGTTGCTGTGTGTGTGTGTTGCGCAAACGCTTTACACATTGCCTCTGGGATAAGCCGGACTGCTCGTGCCAAGCTACCAAGGGGGTGAGCAGGGGTTATCATCAGTGTGTAACTCCCTTGCCCTGACTAGAGTGGTGGTTTCTGCCTGGCTTTGGCGCAAGCCCTAGCCAACCAGAAATCCCATTTCTAACAGAACCCAAGGTTTCCCTTGTAATGTACCAGTGCAGGCACTTCTGCACTCAGCATACATTCACAGCACACTCCACTGTTTAGTATCGTTGTGCCCACGTACCCCGCCACCATCAGCATTTACACATGCAGCACATGCACTCAGTCTGCACACACTATTGAATACTACAGTATCTCTGTACTGCACCACAGTGAGTCACTTTAAACACCCTCAGCCAGCGAATACACGTTTACCATGTGCACACTGGACTACACTGAACCCTCTGTGTAGTGTATGTCTCGCGCCCTCACATGCACTCAGCAGGTTTTCACTATGCATGCACTTCTGCATCAACCTGATTTTTTTAATATCTTTATTTGCATTTTGTCAAACAAACAGATTACAGTGGACATAAATGAAAACCGAAAAGGAAGGGGAGAGGGAAAGGGAAGACAGGTGAGTAATCGAGCTCGGATGAGACAATGAACAAACAATCAGCACAGATGCAGGAAAGGACCAACAGACATTTCGGGAGCAGTCGCAAACCGTGGTGTGCATTAAGTCCATGTAGCCAGTGACCGATCACAGATTGCATATTCGGTGTACCAACTATCAGAAGGACCACTTTTTAGTTTCCATACAAATCAGAGAAAATTATTCATCCTATCTCAACTTTACACATCCATGTCTGTACCCGACTATACGGCTCAGTGCCAAATCGTGGCAAAATCAGATACAATTTGTTTTTGTAAATCTACAATTAAACATAAAAACAAACAAAGAAAATTGTCTTCACATCGTCACGCCCTGGTTAGAGTATGTGGAGGAAATGTGTCGTCTACGTAGCCATACTGCATTAGATGTGTCCCCCATCCTCCTGGTGATTAAGGGAATAAGTGATTGTCGTTGCTACCTTGGCTCATGGAGAGTTCAGGCGTGCCTGCCCCCACCTCATCATCCCCACCCTGTCTCCCAGCCTCCTGAGAAGAGCTGCACCCCCCCTCCCCACCCGCGTGCGTCAGATCCATCAGTATAGCGTCCCATGGCTGGGCAATAGGGTATTTACGCATTCATGCTATTTCCTCCCTGTGTAATGACGTACTCTCCGCCTGTGCCCATACTAGGAGAGAGTTCCTCCAGCCGGCCACTGCGGGAGGGTCGGCATGTTTCCAACGTTTAGTGATTAGCCTTTTAGCTACAATAAGGCCCAGGTCAAGAAACCTGGATGTGACTTCTCTGTTTCTTTGGTCTAGGATACAAACCCAGTATGCACACCTCCCATGTCTGCGGTAGCGTCCTTTCAGTGCATGCCGCAAGTGCCGCGTTAATCTCCCGCCAGTATGCGTGCAAAGAGGTGCAAGACCACAGCATATGTAGAAAGTCTGCGTTCACCTGCAGACAGCGGGGACAGGCTGATGTAGTCAAATGAAAGTATGCATTTATTTTATCTGGAGAAAGATATGCCCTATGTACAATATATGTCCGTATGAGCCTGAATCTGGAGTTGCGTGGTATACTCGTAGGGGTAGCTAATATCAGAGCCCATGCACTGTCTGTCCATGGGGTGCCTCTGTCTGCTTCCCATTTGACACGGAGTGGCGTCAGAGGTTGTACGGTGCGTATAAGCAATGCTTCCGCCAGCCAGTGGACGATGTGGGACCCATTACCCATAACTTGTAGATATTGCAATAGTAGGTGCGTCTCCGGTTCGGTGCTAATGTCGCCCCATGCTGCAGTGAGTGATCGCAAGATGGAGGTATATAATAAGAATTGTCCTGTGGGTAAGTTATATTCTTCAGCTAAGCTTTCAAAAGATATCAGGGCACCCTCGGTGTAAAGGTCGCCTAGTGTATGTAGATCCGCCGCATGCCAGCACACCAGCGCCCCATTGGTGATGCTCGTCCTGCCCCTAGGCATTCCTAGAAGTGGTAATGACGGGGCATAAGGGATTGTATTCATAGTGAGGTATAAACTCCTTCTATAACAACGATGTGCCAGGGCAAGACATGTCTGCGATGGGGGTAGGGGCCAAGCAATAGGATGGAATAATTGACACATCTGGAATTGGGACCATGGTGGTTGTGTGGTAGCCGTGTCATCCAGGTTAAGACCCACCAGCCACTTCGTCACCCACTGCAACTGCGCCGCCAAGTAATACAGCTCCAGTTTGGGGACCGCCAGGCCACCTCTGTCGGAAGGGGCATAAAGTTTCCAGAGCGCCATCCGGGGCCGGCCCCTGTTCCAAATGAGATCGCGGAGCAGTCGCTCTAAATCACGAAAGATAGCGGCCGGGACATGAACTGGGAGGTTGGCGAAATAATACAATAGCTTCAGCAACACCACCATCTTGGAGAGCGCTACTCTACCCATCACGTTCAGTGGGAGAGTCTTCCAAAACTGGATCTGTGCCCTGATGGCAGATATTGCTCTAATCAGGTTACCTTCCAGGATGTCGTTAGGGTCTCTGTAGATAAAGATGCCAAGGTAGCGAAATGTGGATGGGTGCCAGCGGAGAGGGGAGCCGTTCATACGAACATTAGGATTAGAGGTTCCACCTCGAAAGGGGTACAGCCCCGACTTGGCCCAGTTCACCCGGAGACCCGAGATATCTGCAAATGTACGGAGGGTGTTCACAATAGTAGCGGGAATATCATGTAAGTCCCTCAGTTATAATAATAGCAGATCATCGGCATAAAAAGAAACTGCGTGCAAGTTGTCCCCCAGTTGAATACCCCATTCCACACCTTCCCCGTGTAGGCGCGCCGCCAGCGGCTCCATAGCAAGTGAGAAAAGGAGAGGCGATAAAGGGCAGCCCTGTCTGGTGCCTCTGTGTATCCGGATACTCTCTGATATCAATTGACCAGTCCGTACTCTGACAGATGGTTGCATGTAGAGCAATCGGACCATGTGTAGAAATGAGTCGCCCAGGCCGTACCCCCGCAGCACCTCAAAGAGGTATGGCCATTCGAGGGAGTCGAAAGCCTTTTCAAGATCTAAGACTAAACAGCCGGGACGGGGCCATACATCAGTTGCGTAATGTTGCACTCTGAAGAGCCTACGGATGTTTAAAGCTGTGCTTCTGGTGGGAACAACGCCATTTTGGTCAACATGTACCAAGCTCCGAACCAATGAGGCCAGTCGAGCTGCTATAATGGATGCCAGGACCTTATAGTCTGTATTAAGTAATGCCATTGGCCTATATGAGCCCAGCATTTCAGGGTTCCTGCCCGGTTTAGGGAGGGAGACCAACAGCGCCTCATTTTGTGAGTCAGAGAGAGTGAAATCTGCTATTGCGGCATCGTATACCTTTAGCAAGTGGGGCGCCAGGGTGTCCGCATAAGCTTTATAGAATTCCACCGGCAGGCCGTCCGGGCCAGGAGTTTTTCCCGAAGCTAGCGAACGTATGCCTGCCCAGATTTCTTCTAGTAGAATGGGATCATTTAATTCAGTTCGTTGCTCGGGCGTAATCCGAGGTAGGGTAATGTCTCCTAGATATCTGTGTATGTCATCTGGTGTGGCTATACTGTGTGACTTGTATAAAGTTTTATAGTGTGATATAAATTCTCGGTGTATGCCCTGTTGGGAATATATCATAGTGTTCTGTGCGGAGCGGAGTGAAGTGATGGGTGAAGTAGTGTCATCTTGTCGGATCAGCCAGGCTAAGAGTCTGCCCGCCTTATCATCCGAGTGATGTGTGCGCGCCGAATGAGCCGCATAATTCAGGCACCGAAGCCTTTCCAGCAATGCAGTGTGTTCCTTCCTACTATGCGCAAGTCGCTCACGTGAGCCTTCAACCGCCTCTCTCTCCTGAGATCCCAGCCTTCCCTCCAGAGCTGTGAGGTCCTTTTCTAATTGCCTACGCATACCAGCTTGCATGCCCAGACAGTGTCCCGGGTCACTATCTTAAAAGCGTCCCACTCTACCAATGGCGACGAGGCAGTGCCTTCATTGTCCTCAAAGTATTGTGCAATGACCGTGCCCAGTGCCTCCCGAAACGTCCCGTCCAACAGTGTATCCGGTTGCAGGCGCCATCCTGGTATCGGGGGCATGCCACTATTCCAGTCCATTTGTAAGGTGTGGGGATTGTGGTCAGAATAGGTTCTCCCAAGATACTGAGGCTCGGCGACCATTGGCAGGAGATCGGTATTCACCAGTATCTGGTCGAGACGGACATGGAGGCAGTGTGCACCAGAATATATACTCTGTCATGTGGGTTCCTGTGCCTCCACGCGTCCACCAAGTGCCACTGGGCCGCCCAAGCAGTTAATGCCTTCATAGCAGGGGTCGTGGGCGCACCAGGCAGAGGTGGAAAGGAGCGGTCCAAGGATACATCCAGAACACAGTTATAGTTGCCCCACAGAATCATCGGGATCCCATGGCAAGTAGCTAACTTATTTGATAAGGTATTAAAAAAGGGAGCCTGTTCTACATTGGGTGCATAAATTGAGGCAATTATTACTGGCTGTCCATCCAGTCTGCCCTTAACAAGGACATAGCGACCCTCCGGGTCAATGTGAGAGTCCTCTATGTGAAAAGGGGTGCCCGGCCTAACCCAAATTAATGTCCCCCTAGCGTATGCGGAGTACCCCGTAGCATGGAGTTGCCCTCTCCACCTCCTCCGTAAGTGGTTTACCTCAGACCCCGACAAATGCGTCTCCTGGAGGAGAGCGATCTGTATATGATGGCGCTTCAGATATGAATAGATAAGATATCTGCGGGAAGGGCTATGTATGCCTCTCACATTCCACGTACATATCTTGACAGGGGCAATGGCATTATGGAAAAATGATTGCGTATATCGCACATGAACCAGAGGCAATGCAGGCAGGTGGGGTTCCGTCAGGGATAACGAGTGAGCGTAGGATGGTTGAGTAGACGATACACGATGAATATCGGCCCAGGGCGTGACAGACAAAAACCCAACATTGAACTAAAACATACAATGCCAAAAGGGCGAAAATGCAACATGCAGTCGTCCAAACAATACAAAGAAACAACATTACGTCAAAGATAAGGGGGGTCCCCGTGCAGGCAAGATGCTATCACAAAATACTAAGCACCCGATGATAAAGACTCCCCCCGCCAAATAAACAAATATCCGGGCCATTGTGGCTGTATGGAAAAGTAGTCTGTGCACATCATACCCACAGAGTCCAGGGCTTAGAGTTATAGCATTCCGGATCATGATTTCCCAGCCATTCCTCCCCACCGACTATAAAGGACCCATTTGCACAGTAATGAAACAATAATATCAGGAGATAGTGGGACCAAAGTCCAGGTATACTTGCATGACCCACGAGTTATACTGAAAGCTGCAAACGTAGAACATATTCGTGAGGTTTACATTATATCATCCGCCGTCTGAGGGGCGACCACTGGAATGTTATCTGATTCATGTGAGTTCAGTGTGTCGTCCGATAGATCCCCATCACTCTCGCATTCCTGCATATTGGAAGTGGGAGATGTGCCCCCTGGAGTCCCGCTGATCTCAACCACCGCTTGAAGAGCATTACGTTGGTCTTGGATCATCTGGTACGGATTAGGGCCTAAGCCTTGGGATGGGTGGGTCTTCCTGCGTCTTCTGCCCGTTTTGCGCCGACTGGGGAGACTTCCTTGATTTGCGTCGGCAGAGTCCGCCGCCAGGAGGGTGCCACCCGCGGAATTTCGTGTGTCCAGCCAGTCTCCAGCCGCCTCAGGATTATCAAAGAAGTGGGTTTTGCCGTTTGCAATCACCCGCAGGCGTGCCGGGAATAGCAGGGAGTACTTAAGGTCCTGTTGCCGTAGACGGCGCTTCACTGCCATGTAGGAGTACCGTTTCTGCAACAGTACTCCTACATGGCAGTGAAGCGCCGTCGGACCAGTACTGTATAGTCAGGGAAGAACATAATATTTTGATTCTCCACCTGGACAGCAGGCATTTTCCTAGTTTCCTGGAGGATCACATCCCTGTTTCTGTAGTTCATCACCCGTAACAGAAGTGGTCTGGGATTGGCTCCCGGGGGAGGGCGTTTGGCCGGTATCCTGTGTGCGCGTTCGATGACGAAGTGGGGGGAAAGCGACCCCTCCGGTAGCAGGTCTCTCAGCCAATTTTCGGTGTACGCCACCACATCTTTTCCCTCCACGCCTTCCGGAAGGCCCACCACACGTACGTTATTGCGTCTTGATCGACCCTCAGCATCTTCGGCGCAATGTTCCAGGAAATCCACTCGTCAGCAAGGTCGTTGAGTCGTTTCTCCGCTGCTCTCACCTGAGGGGAAAGTGTCTGCATGGTATCCTCTACCGCAGAGGTTCTGTCCGCAAGTTTGCGGTGGTCCGCATGCAGTAGGTTCAAGTCAATGGTCACCTTGTCTATTTTACTTTCGAGGGAAGCACGCGTCTGTTCCATGGTCTTTCCCAGTTTCTCCACCGCTGCCAAAACAGCGTCCAATTTGCTGGACATTGGGTTAGGTGATGCCTCCCCGGACATCTTGTCGGACTGTGCACGTGTCAAGGGGTGTTGAGTTGGTGGGCCCCCAGTGCCAGCCCGAGGTCGGCCTCTGTGCGACATAGGGGTATTACAGAGTAAACGATGTCGGCCCCCTCAGCGTGTAAATTTAGGGAGGAGGAAAAGGAACACGTTCCCCAGTCAATTTGTCTTCTAAAAGGGGGGCTTAGAAGGAAGTATCCAGGGTTGGCAGTTCCGCCTCAATACGGCCGAAGGACGTCTCAGGTCTCATTTTGTGATGCAGTTGTTAATGAGGGGGGAATGCCAGGGAAAGGGCCTCTACAGTTCCAGCTTGCACTGCTTCCTCTTGGCCTCGTGGTTATAACTGCGACAGTCCAATGCATCAGTGGGTTTTCATCCCCTGGCCAGCTACCTCACCAACACCAGCACCCAGTATATGTCCTTCAGTGAGTTCCCCGGTCTGTCACTCGTGTCCTAGGCGTTTATACTGCCCTATGTACGGTAATGTATATACCCTTGCTTCGCAGTGTCTCCCGGTGCACAATCCCAGTACCTGCAGATGCCTCACTGGTGGCGGGGGCCGCATGCGGTCACCGTATCTCAGATTTGCCCTGTCGCACCAGGCCTTAAAGACAATTATCCCCAGCGCCTCTGTTCACTGTAGTCAAGTCCGCTAGGTTGAATCCCACTTCGCCTAGCTCCGCAGGGGGCCGCTGTGTCTGCCGCACCCCCAAGCGGGACCTTCCCCCGACATTCATGTAGCACCTCAGTCCCCACGGACTGTAAGCAGCACACGCTCTGTGTAGATGGCACTGCGCTGCGGGGCTTAAATCAGCGCGGCCTCAGCAGCTGTTCCTGAATTCAAAGAGCGTCCATGCGGGCAGTGATGCTTACCGCTATTCACCACGTTGGGCGGCCGCCATTTTGATGTGTCGCACGTACTCTGGCTCCGTGTGCGCTATATTTCTCAGAGCACCTGCGCTCATATAAAGGGAGCCAGCGGGGTCTCAGTTTGTATTCAGGGCGGACCGATACCAGCAGCACACGCCACGAGCCGAGGGAAACAGCTCTGCCGCTCGTATCTGGTGTTGCGGCCCGGTGGGCGGGGCCTAGCACCGATGTTTCCTGCAGACAGTAGCCGGGTGCAGCACGTCCTCGGTCGGGCGCTATCTCCGCCACTCGGCCGCAGTCTCTGTATTGTCTCTCCGCTACGGCCCCAGATGACTCAACGCCTCTCAGGTCTCAGCAGGGATCTGCCAGTATAACTTATGGCCCCAGGATCGCGGTTTGACGGATCTTTGAAGCGGGCGAAGGGGAGTTTACGACGAGCTCTAGCAGAGCACGTCCGACTCCATTGCCTGCGTGGCCACGCCCCCCTTCTGCATCAACCTGATGTAGGCTAAGGGTGAGTTAAAAGCACAGTAGAGGAACTTGTAAAAAGGTGAGTGAGCCTGTATGCCTCACTCCAATGACACAGGGTAAAAAGGACTTGGTTATTACTATTGATCTTCACACGGTATGCTGCCACCACCGCGCTTGTGCTGATTAACTCTTGGTGAAGGCAGGGGCCTTCCACCACTATGAGGGTAGAGCTTTGGGCGCCCCTCCCGGTCCAACAAGACAGCAATCCGTGAGACAGGCCTATGTAATGTCGCCCACCCACAATCCGTGTTAAGCCTATGACAAAAAAAAATCAGCATTAGGAATCCAGACGACAATACAGCTGGGCACTTAGGGCAGGGGTACACGTCTTTACCATGCAGTGAACTTTTCCGTCCCAACAATATCTTTCCTATAAGGCTTCTCCATGGTCGAGGATGGCTTGGCGTCAAATGGGGAAAAAGTGCTTATTATGAAAAAAGTCCCCAAAATCATTGCAGCTAAGAACGAGGACTTAGAAGCATGATCTCGATGCAATAATATCCGCATCTTGGGTGTTCCAGAATCCACAAACACCGGCAGGATGGAGTACTATGTGGAGAGTCTACTACTATCCCTTTTTGGACCAGACTCCTGCTTCCTCGTCATGGAGAGAGGCCACAGTCTCTGGTGTGTCTGCGAAACGGATACAGCCCTTCGTTTGACTCGAGCGACAGGCGATCTCATCTTTGAGAGCAACAACATCTTGCTCATTCCTAATTTTACACTCTCACTACAGGAGGCACCATGCAAATTCTTCCATGTTAAACAGAAGCTTGTTCATGCCAAGATTCAATATGCCATGCTACCCTGCTCGCCTGTGGATTTCACAGCAGGGGATGCACCACATTGTCCAAACACCGCATACTGGAGAAACGGAGAGAAAGAGGAGAAACAGAGAGAGTGGGAGGAGAAACAGAAGGAAAAGGAAAGAGAGCTGGAAAGGGCGAGAATAGCCCTTGAGAGAGAGAAACTTAGGATGGCAGCAATGACAACTCCATCTGGGACAAGTGACTGTACTTCCAGTTCACGCCAGGTGTTTGCCAAGGTTCCAAAAGATGTTGTGCATGTGTACGTGGAAGGTCAGGATATTTTGGAATGGTTTATGAGCTTTGAGGTTGCTTGTAAGGTGCAGGCCTTGAAGGAGGTGTCTAAGGCAGTTGCCATTGGAAGAGACAGCTGTCATTGGTAGGATGCCTATGGCAGACCAGATGGTCTATGACCGAATGAAAGAGGCTCTCATTAGGAGGTTTGGGCTGAAGCCAGCTCAATACTTGCAAAGATTAGTGAGCGGATGGTGTTCTGTTTGAGACTTGCATTTATGGTACCTGCAACCACCAACATTTAATGTATTGGGGCAGCAGACTTCCAGGCAACTGAACTAGCGACCCCACTACCATCCCTGTCATCTCCATTCTCCCGTTTCCGGACTCGAGACCTTTGGACACTTAATGATCTTCATTCTATCCCGGCGGAGCCCGAGCATCATGGCCGATTCCCGGTGGAGCTGCATCGACAGCTATAGGGGAGATTGGCTCCGGCTCACCGCTAGATCCGTCACCTACCCAGCCGGACTTCGGACATAGGTCTCATCGTTTTTCTCCGCTGCTGTTCTCCTCCCTATGGACTTCCAGCTCTCTCCGACACTACTTTCAATGGAACTATGACGTTGCCCCCTGGGCTGAATCTTCAACTGTTTGGACTTACCGCGGAGCCTGCTTAACATTTGGCTGATACCCGGTGGAGCTATCATACGTAGCTATAGAGGAGTTGGGCCCTGGGATTCACCCCCTCAGCCGGCACCTACCCAGCCGGACATCGGACACTGTTTTTCCTCGTCTCCCCACTATGTTCCCTTCCCTCCCCCGCATCTAGGGGCATGATCACCATGAGGCTCCTTTTCCCCCCCCTCTGCCTCTACTGTCCCCTACTGTTCTTCACCCCATGCCCTTTCTTCTGCCTCCTGATACTCTCCCAATCCCCTCTACTGTTCCCCCTTTTTCCCTCCTTACTCCATCAGTTTTAATTTTTCTATGTCATGATTGCACTAGTAACGAATGTAACTGATTTAATGCGGTAACATTGTTTAATCCTCATGTAAAGCGCTCTGATACCTCCGGGTCTAGCCAGCGCTATATAAAACTCAATAAATGGTGAATTGCGTGATTGGGATACGTGGGGAAGAGGGATGTAGGCCAAGGATGTTCAGTCCCTTAACCAGTTGATGGTGGAATATTGACTCAAGGAGGAGTGCTTTACTCCACTTAGGCAATACCTGTCTGAACTAACCAACAGGGATCCAACAAAACTTGCAGTGTTAGCTGATAAGTGGTTAGCTAACAGGGTTCACAAAAGGCAGGAGCAGCATAGTTCTAAGCCAAAGTGGAAGAAGAACTCTCCACAGACTGGTTCCAAACCGGGTAAGGACCAGAGTAGTCCCATAGGACTCAAGGAGGGCCCAGGAAACATGGGAATGGTAATGTTGTGTCCAGGAAGGAGCATCATGAGAAGGGAAGGCAAGGAACCCCTTCTAAGTCCAAGATGGTAACTTGTTTTAAATGGCACAAGGTGAGACATTACAAGAGAGACTGTCAAGAGAGGGAACTTGACTCGGCCACACCAGTGATAGCAAGCATGTTACACGAGGGTGGAGGTACGCGTGAGGGACTGGTCGCACTCAACCTAGTAGCTATGGACTTTTGGAAGAGGAACCCAGATGCTCTGAAGCACATCCATCCTAACATACTGGGATTTGTGCAGGACGTTAGTGTTAATGGGAGGAAAGTACCTGCCCTGAAGGATACTGGAGCCTTCCGCACTGTGGTTGGGAGGAAGTGCCTTAAGCCTGAGGAGATACTCCCTGAAACCAAGGATACAGGATTGGTAGCCAGTGGAGGGGGCATGGAGTACCCATTTGCCAGGGTTGAGATTGAGCTCAATGGCAAGGTGACCATGATTAATGTTGAGGTAACTGAAAAGCAAGAAGCAGGATGTCTCTTGGGCAATGATTTGATTGCCCCTGGCATGGTGCCAGGACCAGAAGCATTAATGGCTTGGACAATGTCAGCTGTGTTGACCAGAGCACCGGCTATGTCACAGTCTCAGAGTCAGGCTGGGATCATCTCTGATTTGCAGGGACCAGGACAAGGTAGTTTGCAGGAAAGGGGAGATTCTTGGAAGGCAATGGCCAGGGAGAATATCGCTTCTGCTCCACAAGGAGAGGAGGATGAGACTCCCGAAGTGGACTATTTGCTGGAGTCTGGGTCACTTCCCGAGTTGCAAGGGTTGTTAGCTGCTGGAGGGTCTCCCCAGTAGGATTTCCGCAAGGCACATTCGGAGTGCCCTAAGCTTGAGGGACTTTTGAAGGAAGCCAAAGAACAGGTCAGCAAAGGGGTGGTAGGGAAACACGATGTTGGCTGAAAGGATGGTCTACTTTATAGTGAACCGGTAAATCCTGAGCCAGGTGCTAGCAAGAGACTAGGGGTTCCATTAGTGCACAGGAGCTTCCTGATGTCACTGGCCTATGAAGTGCCCTTGGCAGGACACTTAGGGATTAGAAAAACCCAGGATAGGTTAGACCCTCTGTTCTACTGGCCAGTAATACGCAGAGATACAGAACGATTCTGTGGAACCTGTCCAGATTGCCAACTGAGTTGTAAGACACGAGGGAAGGCAAAGGCATCGTTAGTGCCTCTACCACTTGTAGATGTTCCATTTGAGAGGGTGGGAATAGATATAGTTGGTCCATTCAAAGCCCCCCTCGCAGTCAGGCAACAAGTATATCTTGGTTGTGGTGGATCATGCCACCAGTTATTCTGAAGCTGTACCTCTGAGGAGCATGACTGCAAAGGTGGTAGCGAGAGCTCTCCTAGGGATTTTTTCTAGTGTCAGATTTCCAAAGACGGTAATTTCCGACTGGGGGACCAACTTCATCTCTTCTTACATGAGAGAGATGTGGAAGCAAGCTGATGTGACATACCATTTCTCCATGGCATACAACCCAGAGGCCAATGGTTAGGTGGAGCGGTTTAACAAAACACTGAAGAGCATGATGGGAACTCTACCAGAGAACCTCAGGAGGAAGTAGGATCTTCATCTGCCATGTTTCTTATTTGTCTACCGAGAGATTCCGCAGAAGGGAGTAGGGTTTGGTCCCTTTGAACTTCTGTATGGACACACAGTGAGGGGTCCACTTGCCTCAGTTAGAGAAGGATAGGAAGGAACCTCGGAAATTCCACAGAGGGATGTGGTAGACCATGTGATTGGCCTTAGAAAGCTGATGGCACAATACATGAGTCAGACAAAAGGAAACCTTCAGGATAGCTAAGCGCTGATAAAGGAATGGTACAACCAGAAAGCTACGCTGACTGGGTATCAACAAGGCCAGGAGGTGTTGGTGCTGAAGCTTATTTGTCCCAGGGCTTTGGAGGACAAATGGTGTGGGCCATACAAGTTAGTTCAGACAGTGTCTGAAGTAAACTACTTGGTGGACACAGGTGCCACAGGGGAAACCAAGAGGGTGTTCCATGTGAACAGGCTGAAGCCTTACCTCCGCAGAGACTACACAGTGAATGTCATTGCTATGGTGGAGGAAGTGGAGGAATACACTGAGGCTCTTCCGGACTTGCTGCATAGGACATGAAGGATGATACCGTGGAAGGGATGCAGTTAGCCCCTGAGTTAACACCTGAGCAGCAGAGAGAGTGTAGAGAGGTGTTGGAAAGGTTTGCCAACCTCTTCTCGCTGACTCCAGGGTTGACACGTGTCTGTGTGCATGACATAAGCACAGGTGACAGTATGCCAGTGAACGGCAAGATGCACAGAATGTCTGTCCGGGTTCAGGGATGCATTAAGACGGAAGTTGCCAAAATGTTGGACCTAGGGGTCATTGAGAGATCTCGTAGTCCTTGGTCTAGTCCTGTGGTTCGAGCACCAAAGCAAGGGTTTGCTGACTTGCGGTTCTCTGTGGACTACTGAGCCCCCAATGAGGTTACCAAAACTGATGCCCGTCCAATACCCAGTGTGGATGAGCTTGTGGATTGGTTAAATACTGCCAAATACTTGAGCACCTTTGATCTGATCAGTGGTGTTTGGCAGATCGCATTAGCACCAAGTGCACAGGAGAAGACTGCATTTTCTACGTCAGAGGGGCTGTATCAGTTCAAGGTGATGCCCTTTTGGATTGTAAAATGCTCCTGCCACTTTTCAGCGCCTGGTGAACCATGTTCTTGCAGTGTTTGAAAAGTTCTGTGTGGCCTATTTAGATGACATTGTGGTGTTCAGCAATTCATGGGAAGACCACCTGCGGCACCTGGAACAGATGTTGGCTAGAGTACAGGTGGCGAAACTGACCATCAAGGCAACCAAGTGTCAGGTGGGGCAGTCCTATGTAGTCTACCTTGGGCATGAGATGGGGAATAGGATGATTTGCCCGTTGGATGCCAAAATTCAGTCAGTGATGAAGTTGGAGGCACCTATTACCCAGACTGAAGTGAGGACCTTTTTAGGACTCACCGGGTATTACAGGAACTTTGTGGCAATCTATGGAAGTATAGTTGCCCGTTGACTGTTTTGACCTCTAGGAAGCAGCCAAGGAAGGTAATATGGACTGCAGAGTGTCGAAAGGCATTTGAGGATCTGAAGAAGGCAGTATGGACTGCGCCAGTACTGAACGCACCTGACTACAGTCAACCTTTCATTGTACAGACGAATGCCTCTGACAAGGGAGTTGGAGCAGTGTTAGCTCAACTGAATGATAAGGGTAGAAAGCGTCCGGTAGCCTATATTAGTAGGAGTTTACTACCCAGAGAGCAGAACTGGTGGCTATTGAGAATGAGTGCTTGCAGAAGTACCGCCCTTATCTTTTTGGTACTAAGTTTGTGGTGCAGACAGATCATAAGTCACTGAAATGGTTGATGGCTATGAAAGTAGAGAATCCCATTTTGTTGAGATGCTCTATTTCATTGCAAGGGTTGGACTTTGTTATGGAGCACAAAGCTGGATTGAGTCATGGAAATGCTGACTGACTTTCCCACCTGTTTTACTAATCTGACCACCCAACCTCTCCAAGTTAGGAGTTGGTTTGGGGTGTTCTGGTTTGGGAGGGGCGTCTTTTGGGACGAAAAAGTCCTCTTCATGGTAAAGACGTGTACCCCTGCCCTGAGTGCCAAGCTGTATTGTTGTCTGGATCCCTAATGCTGTTTTTTTTGTCATAGGCGACCACAGATCATGCATGTGCGCCATGACATAGGCCTGTCTCACAGATTGCGGACTTGTTGGACCGGGAGGGGTGCCCAAAGCACTACCCTCATAGTGGTGGAAGGCAATAGCCAATCAGGAGTAAGCCGATTTCAGCATGTTTAGGGGTCAGCACATGCATTGGGGCCTGGTTAGCACAGTCACAGAGCACAAAGTCAAAACTCCAGCAACATCAGTCCACAAAAAATGGAGGTGAACCAAGCAAAAAGAGATACTTTCTCACAAGCACTATTAACATGTTGATCTTCAGACTCTTTTTCTGCATGGTGTACATTATTTGCTTGTTTCCTCTCCTCTTACTGTGATCATTCAGCTGTTTCCACATTTTGGTTCAAGATTTCTCCTTTCTCTTTTTAATTTGCTTTGTTTACTTTTTTCATTCATCATTATTTGTGTCTATTTTGCCCTCTGTTTCTTCAGGGCGAGACTCTTTTCAGTTTGTTATTTTTGTACACTTCTGTTATCCATTCATTCTTTGAATTGACTTTTTTGTGAGTTTTGCTATTCTTTGTTTCTGGTCATTTGTGTTACACTTTTATGTATACGAGAGACCCTGCGATGAATTGTTTTTTCATTCTCTTTTCGATTTTTCGTATTTTGTTTTTGTCCTCTAACCAAGATAAAATGGTAATGGATAAACGTATACAAATTTCTAATTGATCAATAAAAATTATTGGAATAACTGCACGAGTGCCCATCCTGCGGGATTGGGAAAAAACTTAGTAGATTTAATAATAATATACTTCGTTGGCCCAGGGGTTCTTAAAGTGTACCAGAAAATTATTAAAAACGAATTTGTTATGGAGTGTATGATGGGAAAACGTCATTTGATGTTTTCTTTAGCTCATCATTCATGTTAACACTTTGCATATTGGTTCCCTCTTCTTTTCTCTTTACCTCTCTGCTCTTCTCTTCGCATGATTTGTCAAACATGTATCCTTCATGCATATGCCAGACTTCATGAAGGCAAGGGATCACAGTTATGAGTACTGGGTAGCCATTAATGTGGAGACCCAGCTGGTGAACTCCCCAAAAGGGTAGAGATACAAAGGTATGTTCGTGTGGGCTACAATCAAGCTGCCAACATCACCAATCAAAGCATAGCCAGGATTGAAAGGGCATTAGCCACTCTCTCTCTCAGAAAGTTGTATCCTTACATGACAAAACTACTTTTTCAATTTTTTTTAGCACTTCATAGGACAGCGTGTCTTTTTTTTCCTCTTACCCCTTCCACTCTTCTGCTTCTTATGACGCCCTGCTCATTTCATTGCGATCCCACCACTCCTCTTCCTGCCAACTGCTTCATTGTAGTTTTAGGTCTGGCCTTTGAGGCAGCTTTTGCTATCGTGTTAGACTACTGTCTTTAAAAAAATGCATAACTTTATACACGTATTTAGAAGGGCTTTTGATCAGCAGGCTTTATTCATTGGTTAGTTGAACTGTTCACTTTTTGCTTCCGCCCACCACAACACATAGCATGGGAAAGTGGGTCAGCTCACTTTACCTATTGGCATGCTCCCTTCACTTTGAGTGACTGCATAAAGCCTGTGGGTATTGTTCACATTCACCGAAAAGTTGTTCCTTCCTCTTCAGTGACAAACCTTATTTATTTTGCCTACGCCTCGGGTGAACTGTTAGATGGGGATTTATTTTCTGAATTCTTTTTTTAAGTTATTCTTACATTTGTAGTGCAAACATATGTGGCTGCCTATTGTTGTCTGTTTATTTTTATGGTATATGCTTGCAATAACAAAAATCATAGCAGCCTGCGAAGGCTAGACCTATTGGCTTTGCCACTGCTTGCATTTATTTTTGTTTCTTTTCTAACAGTCCTTTAATCGGGGCCCTGCGGTTTCACACTGTTACCGGGCAGCCCTGTTCACCCATTGCTCCCCTGCTCCTCCCCGCTTTCCTCTTTATATTAATAAAAATGTTTTTGTTTAGTTTTCTGAGGGTCCGGCAGATACATATTTCCTCTTTTGTTTGTGTGGCACAAACCTTAGGTATGGTGTTAGCCAAGACCTTTTGATTTTACTAAAATTATACATAAAATAAACGTATAGGGACTTTCAGCCGCCCTCTTCATCCACTGGGCTGTTCTGTCATTCACAGTTCTCTTCCGCCCTCTGCAGCATACAGCATGGGGCAATCGGTGAGTCCACTTCAGCCATGGTCTACAATCACTGAGTGAATGCATGCTCCTCTTTCATAAGCAGCTGCATCAGAGCACATAATAGTTCCCTTAAGCCAAATGCTACTGTGGTAATGTGTGCTTTTTAATACGGAAAAAAAAAATCCTGCTGGCTTTGCCAATGATTGTTTAATTTACTATCCCAAAAGGGCATTTGGACACCTTGAAACAGTAAATTAAAGTTAAAACTAGAAATATCCAACATGGCTTCTGAAACCCAAGTATGCATACTCTCGCTCAAGTGGCCATCTCGTAATCATTTTGATCAGAAACAAATAGCATTTGAAAATGCTCCTTGTGCATGAGTACTGAAGCACCAGCAGTCATTTGGGGATTTACTTTATACGATGCAAGGAAGCATTGTCAACACCAACTTCTCTATGCCTTGTAATAAAAGAAAGGCAAATATATTCACTATGCCAATAATTTGGTTTATTCTGAATATGCGTGTTAGGACACTGGAATTGAGGCGAAGAACGGACGTAAATGGTCCTGGAACAGCTTATGCATAGACTTGAAAGAGGACGCCTAGAGTAGAATAGTTTGCCCAGCTCCTCTGATGTCTTCACGCTTTAGACTAAATGTTTGTGAGGAGAACCAATCCGTACTTTAACGTGATAATTTAAAGGACAACCGTTGTTAGTGAGAGCTGCAGTCGAATCCAAGGATGCTGGCTTCGGTAATAGCAGCTTTCTGAAGCTTACAATGGAATAGCTCCAGTGCCTACAGTGCACTTGATTTGTTAAGTCTGTTTTATTTTATGTTATTTAAATGGTGCTGAGAATTAAAGTGGCTAGAAAGAGGACTGTTTCAAGGCCGAAGCCGCAATGTGGAAACAGGCTGAGCTTTTGCCAGCCCCGCTTCAGCTGCATTCAAGAGGGACTTAGCGAAAATGGAATGCGCACTCCAAATGTAACCGATATTATTCAGTCGGCTAGTCCACTCAGACGGTTACAGGAAGCAGGGCTTTAATTGGGATAAAAAAAAAAGTGTGTGTGTGGGGGGAGGGTCTCTAATAGAACATATAGGCATCGCGAAGATTGCTTTATAAGGGGCGGGCCTATATAATAAGGGTTTGGCCTAAATCAAGTGAGTGAATCCTCTTACTCAAACAATTCATCTAGTCTTACTCGACAAACTATAAGTGAAATCAGTAGCAGCATATTTATCATAAGCAGTAAAACACTTAACAAGGTGCATGTACGTCTCAGTGAGGCAATTGAACTTATTATATTTATTGCAAGGACTTTTCACCAAATCCATCAATCAATCAGTATTTATAAAGCGCAGCACTATCACCCCCACAAACCGATCACACTGTTGCATGAAGTGGCTATTAGCTGACTGTTTCTGGGCCTCTAGTCATATAAGTATGCAAGCCCAGCATTTAAAAGACCTTCAATAAATAGATGTTCCTGAGAGTTACAGCACAGGAACAGGGACATTCCTGCGCATTTTCAGAGGTATTAAGCGCTATATAAATGGCACTTTTGGAGCTGTAGTGCAGGGACATCTTAAGGTTTTTGGGGGCCCTGGGCCAAATGTATTTTGGGGGTCCCTGTTCGGAACAGCTTTGAATTGTTTTTTTGATACTCAATTTTATTGGTTTTTGCAATAAACAAAGAACAGCACAGCACAGGTAAATCATTGGAATTGATACAGTGGAATAATTATCAGCGTACACATGCGCGGTCATACATACCGCTCCTACTGCAAGCATGTCATCATATACCGTCATAGCATGGGAAGAAACAGGGTATACATACATCACAATTGGTTCAACCATTTGCCCCAGACCCTTGAGTGCTTGTTTGGGCACCCTCTGGCCTCAAAGAGTGACTTCTCCTGCACCGCGCACCAGTCCACTCCCTTACGCCATTTGGATATACTTGGGGGAATCGGACTGTCGCCATGTCGCGGCAATGTCACGCTTGGCCACCATGACGGCCGTGCCTAAGAAGAGCTTGTCTGGTCGGCACCCATCCAAGCCATCCATGACGCCTAAGAGGTGGTTTAGGGGGTTATGGGGTACGTCCCAACCCAGGACCCTTGTGAGTGTAGATTCTATTGCTTCCCAATAGGGGGCGAGGCGGGGACAGGACCAGACCACATGCTAGAAGTCCGCCGGTTCCTGACCGCATCGCGGACAGACCGATGAGGGTTGCATGCCAGCCCTATGAAGTCTTTCAGGAGTTAGATAGGTATTGTGGAGGTAATATAGCTGGATTATTACAAATTTAGCGGAAGTGGTAACGGTCTTGGGGGCCATTAAGGCGTCGCGCCAGTCTTCTTCCTCCAGGGGACCCAGCCATCCCTCCCATCGGCGTATGAGTGAGTCAAGTGATGTTGGGCTATTGTTAGTTAGGGAACAATATATTTGTGAGACCCCGCCCTTCCCCAAGTTGCCCATCATGATTTGTGCCTCCATTGGACTGAATTCCGGAAGGGTTGTACCCGTCGTCAGATGTGTATTGAGAGCGTGTCGTAATTGTAAATATTTGTAGAACTGTGAGTGGTGGAGGGTGTAACGACGCTGTAGGTCTTGAAATGATCTCATATGGTCTCCCGCCCACACGTCCCCAAGTAGTGATATTCCGATAAGGTCCCAGCCCCTGAATCCCTCCAGGGCTCGTACCTCCCTCAGCCATTCTCCCTGCCAAAGGGGTGTGTGTTGGGTCAGTACGGCATTGCATCGGGTATGGCGCAGGGCCGCGCGCCAGGCCAGCAGGACTGCGCGGGTTACCGAGGGTAAAGCTCTGGGCACTGGACCTCCATACATCATAGTCTGGATTTGTGGGAGCCCCAGTTCTCTCAGCTCAACCCTGTAGGGTGGATCGGACTAGCCACCAGTAAACCAGTCGTGTAGGACAAGCAGCCGGGTGGCCAAGTAGTAGAGATAGAGATTAGTCATCCCCATGCCCCCATCGAAAGGCAGGATCGGGCAATGGGCCAGAGCCATACGCGGTCTCTTGCCCCCTCCCCCACAGGAACTTTGTGGCCATACTGTCTATCTCTTTGAACCAAGTTTGTGGAAGGTGAAATAGGGTATTTTGGATTATGTATAAGAAGCGGGGGAGGATCATCATTTTGAAGAGGGCGACTCTGCCCAGCGGGTTGTGTAGCAGTGTCTGCCAGCCCCGGAGATCCTCTTTGGCCTTCTTAACTAGTGGATTGATATTTAGCGCTCATTCTAGGTCGGGTAGTAGAGCCACCCATATCCTGAGGTACTTAAATGACTGTCGCCTAATGGGGATATTCGATTGCCAGTCAAAGCACTCTCTCGAGGGATGGAGGGCTACCAGGGTCGATTTGGCAGGGTTGAGGCGGGGGCCTGATACTTGCTCAAAAGTGTGGAGGGCCCAGAGGCATCTGGGTCCAGACTGGGTCAGGTTTGCGAGAAAAAGAAGCACATCGTCTGCATATAGCGCGATTTTGTCAGTATGTGTGCGTTCCCACTTCCAACCCTAGATCTGAGTGTCGGCCCGGATGGTGCAAGCCAGAGGTTCCATCGCGAGGGCGAACAGGAGAGGGGACATCCCTGTCTGGTGCCCCTTCCAATAGTGAAGGCCTCAGAGAGAGCCCCGTTTATAAGCACCCTCGCTCTTGGCTTAGAATAGAGGCCCTGGACAAGATGGCGGAAAAACTGGCCTATTCCTGCTGCGGCTAACACGTCATCGAGATACTGCCAGTCCACTGTATCAAAAGCTTTTTCGAAGTCAACCAGGAGGAGCGCCAGGTAAGGAGTAAGGGAATGGCGATGCGCGAGGGCCAAATGTAAACCCTGCAGGCAATGTCTAGTGCTAAGTGCTGGCATGAAGCCGCATTGATCTGGGTGGACCAGTTTGTTGAGGATTGGTCGCAGGCGTTGGGCGAGGACAGTGGCATATATATTTATCTCTGTGTTGATCAGTGAAATCGGCCGGTAGTCCTTGCGGGCGGGTGAGGGTGGTTGAGTCTTAGAGATGACCACGATAGTGGCAATGTCTATTTCGGGAGGGAATGTCCCCCTCTCTGAGACTTCCTGGAACAACGTGAGAAGGTGGGGGACCAAAATGTCTTGGTATGAGGCATAGTATTCTTGTGGAAACCCGTCAGGCCCTGGCATTTTCCCAGCGGCCATCAGAGAGATGGCGTCGCTGATTTCCTCTGGGGTGAAGGGGAGCTCCAGGTCAGCTGCCTCACTGTTGGTGAGGCGGGGGAGATGAACGTCCCCCTCAGCAATCAAGTCGTGAAGCGTAGCTGCGGGCTCCCGGGCTGAGTATCTCGAGAATAGTACTCGGCAAAGGCCTGGGCCACTGCGGCGGGCGCTCGATGGATGACATCAGAGAGGTCTCGCACCTCTTGGACAATACGGTTAGCTAAAGGGTAAGATGCTAGCCTGTGCAATATCTTCCCGTTCTTGTCCCCCCGACCGTACACCAGAGCGATGGAGGATCTCCGTAGCAGCTTCGCCGATTCGAGTGAGATTTGTTTGATCTCTTCCCTTAGGAGCTCAAGCTGCCTGTCTCGTGGGTCGTCTTCCCCTCCCGGGGAGCTCCTCTCCAGGGGAGAGCGGCCTCTGCTTCAAGAAGGGCTAGTCGGCTGTCCTGGGACTGCCGCTGTGCCTTAAGCAGGCTCCTGGCGTGGCCGCAGATAGTGGCCTTACTCGCCTCCCATAGGGTCTCCGGAGAGGATACAGAGTCTTGGTTAGAATGGAAGTTTTGTCGGAGTTCTTTCCCTATAGCTTTCTTAAAATCGTCGCTTTGGAGGAACCAGGCGTTCAGCCTCCAGACGGGACGAAGCAAACCAAAGGAGTCTTCCAAGTAAAGGAAGAGGGGAGAGTGGTCCGAGATACCTCGGGGCAAGATACTAACATCAGACATTCTCTGTCAGTCGGGGGCTGGCATGAAGATCATGTCTATTCGTGCGTGTGTGTGATGCGCCGCTGAGGTGTGAGTCTATTGGGTTCCCTGGGGGTTCCAAACTCTCCAGATGTCGCAAAGACCCAGGGTAGTCGCCCAGTCCGTCAGCCACCTTGCCTGAGAGATTCTACCAGGGGAGGGTGTGCCTGTGGTGTCAAGGTCAGGGGCCGTGACTGCAATGAAGTCGCCCCCTATTATTGTCTCACCCAGTGGAAGGGCGGAGACAACATCTGCGACTTGCTTCAGAGATGAGGTAAGCGTGACAGGTGGGACGTATATGGACATTAGATTTAAGGTGTCCCCTCCCAGCGTCCCGGATAGGGCTACAAATCGGTCTTGGGAGTCTCTTGTGACTTGGTTGAGTACAAAGGGGAGGTGGCGCTTCAGGAGGATCGCCACCCCCCTCGAGCCCGGCTCAAAGCCAGAGTGCCACACCCTATCGAACCCTTGCCTCGCAAGGAAGAAAAAGTAGTTTCCCAGCAGGTGGGTTTCTTGGAGTAAGATTACGTCCGGGGTGTACCTTTGAGCGTATTTCAGGACTGCCGTGCGCTTGATTTTGTCGAGCATACCATTTACATTCCAGGACTGGACTCTGAGGGGGCTGCCCTTATGTAGCCTCTGTGTCATGGTCTGTGTGTAGGGTCAGGGGACAACCGGGATCCGAACCCCGAGGGGGCCCGGTCCGGCCTGCAGGCAACTGCGGTTTGGATGCTTGAGTTTTAGTTTGTGGGATTGGCATGCGCCCGAGTTGGTAAAGGGATGGCCTGCAGTGAACATACAACATAAAAAAACTGAAACATAGGACAACGGTCCCAATCCTTTCCCCCTCTCCCCCACCCTATACTTTGGGAACTGAAGCATATGTCGCCCCGTAAAGTTCAGTTAAAAAATAACGCCCTAAACTAAAACGTTTAGCTAAGAGGTTGCGTGGTGGACCCCTCTCATAGTTCGGATGTGCATGAGGCATCAGCAGGTTATTCTGATTTGTGACATGATAGAACTGTAGCCCTAAACACCAGTGGGAGCTTGGACATCGTGCTGCAGTTGTGGAGGAGACAGTTCTGACTTAGATCGCCGGGCTCCGGGACGGGTCCGTATCGGTGGATCTGCAACTCAAGGTTCTAGGTGGGCTCCCTGCCCCGGTTGGGCCATCAGGGGGTCAGGCCGCTGTTGGGTCCTGGAGGCCGGCAGGCCGGATTGGTTTCCGGGGTCGTGGGCGGCCGATGTGGGCGAGCTTGACGTGTCTCCGCATCTGCCACGGTCCCTGTGCGATTGTGTGCACCTTCTGCGCTCTTTGGGAGATGCCGTCCAAGCTGCTTCAATCCGCAACTTTGAGGGTGGTGACGTGACTCGGGGTCCGAGGGGACGCTCTTCAGTCAGCCAGGTCCAGGCCACCTATAGGGTCTCAAAAAAGAGAGCTTTTTCTGAAATACTACTCAGAGGCAGGCTGGAAATAATAATCTATATTGGAGGCCAAGAGCGCGCAGCTTTTGTTTAACGTCCGTCCATTGGGCCTTGACCTCCCTAGTGTAGTCCAGGAAGATCATTACAGTGTGGTTTTAGAAGAACAATTTGGTTTGGGTTCGCGCCTCCCGCAAAATTGCATCCCTGTCTTTAAAGTTCAAGATCCTTGCAATGATGGGACAAGGTGGCGCACCGGGAGGAGGCTTGGGCGGCAGGGAGCGATGGGCCCGCAGGATTCCAGCTATTTTTCCAGGAAAGATGCCGTCTGGCCTTGCTCTGACCCCTCGGGAAACCCCACCAGGCGGAGGTTGTTAAGCCTTGACCGGTTTTCGGCATCCTCAGCCCGTCTATGTAGTTCCTTGATGTAGGTTCGGAGGCTGGTTACCTGTTGCTTCATTTGGAGCATGTCGCCTTCAACCGTGGAGATACGGGACTCTGCCTCAGAGATGCGGGCCGTGGCGTTACGGAGGTCCTGCCGGATGAAGGCCATGTCTACCCTAACTTCGCCAATTTTAGTCTCCACCGAAGCCTGTGATGTACTGATGGCCTGCAGGATCGTGGTGAGGTCCCTTTCAGAAAGGGTCCACTTGGCCAAGGCCCCCTCTGCTGGTCCGGAGTCATTGGTGGTGAATTGGTCTATCTTAGTTTGTGTTTGCGCTGTTGGCGGCTTTGGTAGGCGGTCCTTCCCCATGATTTTGAGAGGAAGAGGCGGCTGGAGCCAACGCCGGTACCGGGCCTTGCAATTGGTTCAGGCGTAGATCGTTAGACCGGGCGTCGTGTCACCTCCGAAATGGTACGGCGAGAGATCGGTTTCTAGGCAATCAGTTGGGCGAGTGTCGTGGTCTTTCTTGTGCCGGTGCGGCGAGGCTTCGTGTTGGGCTCCCGTATATTTTCAAAGGGGGTGGGAACTTGCGCAGACAGTATTGTCCCGGGGAGTGTGGATCAGGGGGACGTGCGGGTCTCCAGGGCCAGTATGGTCGGCTTTTCAGGGCGAGGCACGACGTATGGTCCAGGATTTTGATTCAAAGGAGTGGTGCCCCAGGTTGTAGTAGCCCCTGGGGTCAGAGCAGTTCAGGGCCCAGTGGTCGCGCAGTCCGCGCGACTCGTGCAAGCGTTCATCTAAGGAGCCCACAGTGGAGGGGGCGGGTGTGTGGTGCCCTTGGTCAGCGGATCCTATACGGGGCTCGGGGGCGGGGCGGGGGCAGAGGGAGAGCAAAGCCCGGGGTAGCTCGGCCCCTGGGGCCTCCCCACGAGGCTTAATCTGGGGCCCCAGCTCACCTCAAGAACAGTCCAGGTGACGAAGGCCTCAACAGGCCCAGGCACTCCTCTGGCCCTGGATGGTGGAGGCCCGCCCATCGGGTCGACAGCTCCGCGACGTCTGGAGGGGGGCTAGGCTTCCCAGCGCCGGCGGTCCACGGCCAAAGCGGCAAACAGAGAGGGGGATCAAGTCGGGTTCCACAGCTCACCGCCCGGTGGCCCGCTGCGGGGGAGACCTCCGTCGGAGCTGCTCTGGAGATTGGGGGAGGGGGGGTTAAGTCTCGCTGCGTCAGGCTGGTCCCGCCGGGGAGTACCTTCGATCGCTGGCAGAGCCTCACTCCCGTTCCGGATACCCCAGTCGCTGCAGTGAGGACGCCTCCACCAGTAGATCCAGGTGTCGCAGTGGATAAAGGCCTCCGGTTGCAGCTGCAGCGTTGCGCCAGTCACAGACGGTCAGGACCCGTCCCAGGATCCGATCGCAGCTTTCGTCACGGCAGTTCCGCAGGCGCTCAGGCTGGGTTATTGAGGGGCCTCAGCAGGGTGACTCGTGTTGTGGGGAGGGCTCAGCAAACACTCCGGTTTGCCTCCGAGGTGGAGATCAGTCAGCCATCTTGTAGGAACTCTCCGCCGGGCGCCGATCAGGGATCGTTTCGGGCCGCTCCGTGCCGTGTTGCAGGAGTTTTCCGGGCACCGGAGCACGCCGCTGGTGTGGTGAGCGGATATCCGTCGTTCAGGGCACCAATATGTGGCCGATGGGCTAAGTAACTTGAAGCGGATGACGGAGGGGTCCGGAGCACTCTTAGAGTGCGACCGCCATCTTGACGCTCCAAGCCACGCCCCTAACAGCTTTGAATTTATGATCCATTCTCAGCTCTTTCATGCCCTCTTTGGCCATGTTACTGACAGTGCACAGCCACACTCATCCAAATTCTAAGTGTTTACATCTAATATTCGGGTATAGTGGTACAGCTCGCTAATATAACTGCAAATAATCTCTGTGACACCCTACCATTTCTCATATATGAGGTCCTGTTTTGATTTAAAATAAACTTTTATACGGATGTTGTATGAAACACAATTTCTCTACAAAATGTCTGTAATAGACTCTCACACATCATCCACATTAAAAACAAAGTAAGGGAAAACGGCATTTAAAACAATCGGTTTAAGAATTATTAAAGGTCATCAGGGCAAGACTCTCTGCACAACAGAGTTGAACCTATCAGGGGGCCCCCTGAAAGGCTGAGGCCCTGGGCCAGAGCCCACTTTGCCCATGCCTTAAAACGTCTCTGCTGTAGTGTGGCTAAAGTTCTAAAGAATTTCATCAGTGCAGAAACGCTGCCCAAAAAGCAAGGTTAATGCCAAAATAGCATAGGTTCCGCTGCTAGAGAGGAAAAGCAGCCTTTCTCCATTTAAGGAAAAAGACAAATGTACATTTCCTCATAGCACTCGATACAAGTCCTACTGCAAAGCGTGTCAGAAGAAATCATGCAAAAAAATTCTACACCCCTCTTCAATTACTGCAGTTCCCCTTTGCTCCAAAGCTACTGATCTGATGACAGACCGGAATTCTTTTTTCCCAAATTCATTAGTTTCTTTTCCACCCAATAGAGGTCCTAGAACGGGACCACTATTGCCTGATTGATGACAGGGCCATGGCTGATCATTTACTGTAACAAAACAGGAGAGAATGAATGCATCAGAAGACAGGGTCGGCCGGTTTCCACGAGGTGCGTTCCTCGGGAGAGTCCAGTCCTGTCTGTAGAAGATCCAGGGCTGCAAAGGTGGCAGCAAAGAAAGCATGGTATAGGCTTGGGATGGCCACCATGCTTTCCACCCTCGCTTCCGGTTGTTCTCTCCCTCCTGGTGTAAGCTGCAGTGATACTATCTATCGGGAATGACAGTGGTGAGCCAGGTTACCGACTTCCTGCTTGTAAATGAAAGCTTTTGTTTGCCGGAGCTGCTGCCGGTTTTTTATCAGTTCAGTAATCAAGGGGATTAATAGAGAGCCCGAAGGGGATCCGTTTCAATCCCCCTTTTTAGGTTTCGCCTGCACCGTGCTTACGCTGTGCTTAAGAAATCTATTGATTTTTATATAAACTTAAAAGGGACTTACATCCTGCCTCCTCTCTTTCCTGGCTTTTCATTGGTTCCTGTGCGTGACACTTACCTTTCCTCCATTTCTATTGGCTGTAGCATATTTTCCTGCATTTATCAATGCTTGTTCCTCGTCTCCTTCTCTTATCAGTTTCCCGCAGACGAATTACTGTTAACATCCGTTTTGGTGGAACTACATTTTCATAAAGTTTTGCCTTTTACTATTGCAGCATATTTATATAACAATTTAATACCCGGAGAGATTAAGTGATTTGCATAGAATCACAAGATGTTGTGCAGCGCCTGCAGAGACTCGAACCGGGATCCCCAGCTCTCGAGTCAGCAGCTCTGGCAGCTGTGCCACATCCTCTCCACTCCTGTGTTATCTGTCAGAGAGCTCTTTCCTTCTCCCGGACTATGATTGATGAAAACAGCTAATTCATTATATAGGAGAAACCGATGCATTACCAATGCTTGTTAATTACTGTCAGTGCTCAGACCCGGCCGGACCCAGCCCACCTAAAGCCTACCATGAAGCATGTTGGAGATGCGAGGCAGCCTTTACCTGTGTTTTCGTAGGTCTCCGCCCCATCCTATTTGTTATCCCATGGAATTTCCCTAGCTAGAAAATGGTCACCCAGGTGTGCACGCACGAGCGCTGTCCACTGGAACACAAGTGTGGTGTAGACTGGGAAGAGAGTCGCAGCATCCTTTCGCTCATCAAGCATATTCTTTTTAGAATTGTCGTATATACTGCTCGGGGACCTAAAGAGGACGCTGTTTGTTCTCGCACCTCCATAAATGTTTTGTAGTTTAACTAATCCAGAAAAAAGTATGATTTGCTTCATAAATTGATGTTAGTGACTGAGAACCCTTCAACATGGTAGATAATGTCACTTCTTAAGAGTAACAACATTGGATGAAGTGACAAAGGTGTCCATTTGAAGTCTAGCCAGTAGACAGAGTGTGTTTCTCCATTTCTGATGTCTGTCCTTCCAGGCTTATTAAGCAGCTTATCTGAATTTCAGTCTTGAATGGCTTATTAGTTATTTCAGCCTGATTTGTAATCAAAATTGGAAAGTTACTCTTGTAGGTTTACATTTTGAGTGTAGTAAATGTCTGACTTTTTTCTTTTTTTAACTTTCAGACAATTCCAAGGTTTGTGTTATATATTGTACATCGGGGGAGCAACAGGCCTGTGCGCCTGCATGGTGCGCCCCTGGAGCACAATGGTGTTACATAAGGAGGCGCAGATGCTTGTGCGTCCCCTTCTGTAATACTGGTAGCGCTGGCGCACATGTAGTGCCAGCGCTATCCTGTTCGCCAGCACAACCAGTATTGCATTATTAGTATTGCAGTCATGACTCACTGGCATCAGTCATATGTGACCTGAAAGGAATGCCAATAATGCAAGCATGCAGAGAATGATGTTAAAGAATTTCCTTGAAGACAGGGAACAATATGTCTGTGCCTAACCATTAACTGTGTCCTCTGCCTGCCTGTCAGAAACTAATTAAAAATACCGTATGCAGTTGTCAGCAGCATGTAATGAATGTTAACAATTAGAAATGATCATGTTGATACTTGCCACTATCACACTCTTTGGTCTATCTTCTGTATGTCATGATGGCTAACTCCTGAAGCCGGGACTCATGATGCCACTGAAAGAACCAGGGATTGTGCAGGAGCAAGCATACTGCTGAGAACACAGCTGCACACCAAACATGATCAAGTGTACATTTGGACTGTTGATAGAGATTTTCAGATGTCTACACCGCAGAGGTGGTGTCAGGACTCATCCATGACATTCCTGAAAAGGTAGACAGGTTGGTGGAGAAGTTCACACTGTAAGCAGCAGACGGATCCCGGGCAACATTACCAGCACTTGTGGAGTCTGCATAGGTTGAGGAGAAAGGTGGTCCTAAATCTAACATGTACTGCATTGTGGCATCTTAGACGTCCGGGAAGATGAAGGTTAGGAATTTATCTGTGTAATACTCTGCTTACTTTCGAATCCAAGATGATGGTAACCGGTGGCTGCAGGTCAGCCCAATCCAAAATGGTATCCGGATCATCTTCTTGTCACAGGTAGCTGGGCCAATACAGGAAGCATAGATATTCAGTTGTACTTGCCTGGCAACTGTGTGTGTTGGTGGGCTTAGCGCTTTCACTCCAGTTTGAACGTGTTTTTCCTTTTGTGCATGTTTTGGTTTTTCATGCACCTGTATGGATTGTTTCCCTCTGGGTAGATCATGCGTTTGCTATTACTGTTTACCTCAGGTTTTTGTCCTTCAACAGGAGCTGCCTTGTAGATGCTAGGACATGCATCATATATTTAATTTATCCGGTAGACAAGCAGGCATTACAGGTTTCCTGTTCCGTGAATTTATTTGTTTATGCCTTCTGTTTTCAGGAAGTAGTTTGGGGTTTTGGAGCCACAAGTCAACCAGACATCCAGTATCTCTACCTTTCCTTCCCACCTCTCCCTGCGTGCTCAGGGCCTAGTTCATGGCTTTCCTATACCCTAAATAGTACAGAGAATCTGAGGCTTCAGGATGCTGCGGGATGGTCTGCTTAAATTCATCCATCACTGGATCTTGGCACATGATGCCTTGGAATGCAAGACTGAAAAGATGTCTGCGTCATACTAGTTTTAACCATGCTTTACAACATTGCTGGGAGGTGACAAGTTCTAACACCTGAGACGGTGGAGTATGACAGAGACCATTGTGACGATAAAGAGTTACAAGAACTACATCTCAGGCAGGAACTCCATTGGGGACATCATCATCATTAATTTCTTTAGAAACGGCACACACTACAATAATTGCACACTTGTACAATAGTGAGAGAAAGATTCTGTGTGGTCACATTTTTTAAAATTGTGAACCAAACTCAACTTCAAAGTGGCCATGAAACATAAATGGTAATAAATGAGAAAACATTTCTACAGGGGAATGTCATCCCTAACACCACAAAGTTGTGCTCTGCTGGCTGATCTCCTTGGTTGTTGAGGAGACACCTACGAGGACAAGGAGGGAGATGAGGTAGATGGAATGGGCAAGGGGATGGTATTATCATTGGGCACACAAAATATGACACTTTGGAAAATGTAATCTCATGACATTCCAGGCATTTTTGTCATTGCTATACCTATTGCCCTTTGTCCTTCAGCATTCTCCTGGCTGATGGTCAATATGGAGGCGGTTAATGTGTTGAGGGCATGGATGTTGAACTGTGCTGGGGCTTCTGTTTAGGTCGAGCCTAGCAGCGCGCATGTGCTGCTCTGACAGGCATGCTGTATCCAGTATATGGACATTCAGCACACCCATCGCTTATGGTTGGTTCCTTGATGTGCTTTTCAAAAAGCCTTCGTTTTCATTGGTTTATAGCTTACATTTGTCCCTCCTTTTGCTGGTTTGGTCACGCCCTGGAGACTGACCCTGTTACATGCATTATATCACAAACGGCCATATAAGGTAGTGTCGCGCACTACTGGTTTTGTTAATTTCTTCCTTGAAGGCGCGTACTCCCTGCAGCCTTGCCGTGAAGCGCGTCTGCCTCAGACCAGCTGAGCAACGGGGGCAACATCGTGGCACACTCCTTGCAGCGTTTTTTTTTCCTGCTGCCGGCTAATGCTTTGAAGGTGGAGGGGAGTTTTATATTGCAACTTGCAGCTGATGTTCCTTTATGTTCACAAAGCTCCCCTATCCTTAATCTTGTCCAGGGCGACCAATACGTCGCAGCCGCTGGAATAGGTGGAAGCCTCTGTCGCTACCCACAGGACTCAAATTGACTTTTTCTGTCCTGGGAACCGGGCCTCGCATTAGGCTAGTTGCAGCTCATAAATTGAATGTGGGCTCTGCCTTGTGGGAAAAGCAGACTACACCAAGTAAGGGCACATTGTTGCTGGTAAGATTAGGAGGGTCACGCTGACGTCACTGTCCTTCTAGCTGACTTTTGTTTAGCATGATCCTGCACTGACTATCAGTGCCCAATGGCACCTTTCTCCCACATCGCTGCTCTTATTTAGCCAGCCCATTCTCTTCCCACAAACTCCTCCAGCCCTTAAGGTAAAGCATGGACTGGGAGCTCCAGTTTTACTCACTCCAAGTTGTGTTCGCGTGATTGCTACCCCTATCTTTATGAGAATGCAGAAAGATAACTTTATGCAGTGAGCAGTTTCATAAATGGCACACACATTTTGCTTGTGTAAAATGTGTTGCATGTTATTGACTACACAGATTTGGTTAACGTGCGGACCATCTGGGTGTCAGCAGTCAGTTTAAGGAAAACTACAGACGCCCATCCCAATAAAGCATAAACTGACTTACTAGTAACCAATATTTGTCATTCAATTTTTTAAAAGACCATGAAATGTAAAGGACTCCCAGCTTTCCAACAGTTTGATTTACAGCTCATTAAATGTAAAAGGGCTCCATCCTTAAATTTAATTCAGTTTCTGACTAGTTGGAACAATCAAGGCCAGTCTTCACAGCTGCTGAGGATTCCACCTCTCCCTTGAAGGACTTAACGAGCACCATCACTTTAACCTCAAGCTCTGCAGAAATGACTCCTGGGGATCTGAGGAATCCATATGGCATCATATTCATCTACTATCGAGAGGCTCCTCTTCCATACCACTTTAGGATTGACGTGACCTTTATTTCTGCCTTCTGTCTCTGAAACAAAATTAGTATGCAAGTACACAAAATTCTTCAGCATCATTTGAGTGGCCAGTTAGGAAAAACTGACTTCAAAAGAGACCGTTGCCCTCAAGCTGACCTCTTTCATACTCTCTTTGACCTCACCCTTCTCCCCCTGTCATGTTTTGCTTGGGGAGGGGAACCTTCTGCCTGGTGCCCCTATGGCAATCACCGAGGAACAGAAAAACTAATTTGACAGGGGAGCAACACAGACTTCTGTCCCTTCTATTGTCACCCATTGAACATGTAGCCAGCTGCAAAGTGCCTACTGAGAGACCTGCAGGTCCCTGCGCTCAAGCCCAAATGTCCACCCAGTAAGCCACACCCCGTCCAATAAAATGGCGCAGTCAACAACAAACACCACTACTGTTCAAAAGACCTGGGAGAAAACCAAGGCTGTCACAACTCCTCCCAGACTCCAAATGGCTGAGATGGTTCATTCATGACATGCTTCTTCCTTACAAACTCATGAGGTGAATATGAGGAAAATATACAGTAGACCTTCAAATTATTTCCTCATAATTTAACCATGTCTGCGCTAAAGGAAAAATGGCTGTCTTAAGCTTTCTGAATCCTAAAAAGCTTGTTCTTTTATGCTTGCAAAGCTCCCCTATTCTTAGGGGCCCCCAGTACGCCGCAGCTGCTGGGAGAGGGGAAGCCTCTATCGTCGCTATCAACAGGGCTCTGATTGGCTATTTCTGTCCCGTGAACCAGGTATCGCATTAGGCTAGTTGCAGCTCATAAATTTAATGTGGGCTGTGCCTTGTGGGAAAAGCTGACTAGGCCAAGTAAGGCTATATTGTTGCTGATAAAATTAGGGAGGGTCATGCTGACGTCACTATTCCTTCTAGGTGACTTTGTTTAGCATGATCCCACACTGCTTCAGAGACATGGTTGTCCAGAGAAGAACACGTAAAGCATCGCTGCCTGGAGAGCTGTGATGGTATACCACTGTGATGCCTGTGTTTATAAAGCACCCTTTCAAAATGGCGACTATTTCATTCATATGGCCCAACCCAATGGCAGCCTAGCACATGTGACGCCTATGTCAGCATGCCCACGTCCTTCATCAAATCACCCTATGCAGGCTTCCTTCCTGCCCAAAATGGCAGAGGAGCACAACGCTCCCCCTTTTGCCCCCACCAAATTGATAATGGTCACTGTGCAATCTCCCTGCCCCCCACTGCTGCGCTTAGATGGCTATGGATACCCAGTGGCCGCCATTTGTTATTGCCGGCACAGGAGGAACATGCAAAAACATCCTCTCCACCCCCGCCCCTACCCCCATCAAGTACGGAAGCCCAACCAGCCTAGATGCACGCATTCAAACAACACGACGAGTGTGGCACTTCCAGATATGCAAGTTCAGACTACCACTTATACAAAAATAACACTTGAAATAAGTACTTCTCAATATGCCTATGTTTCCCTGTGTAATGTTACTGGTGCTCATGTTCAGCGCTCCAATACCTTTGAGTCTACTTCGCACTATATAAAACTGCAAAAAAAACTTACACTTTAGCAGTAGATGTTGTAGCACCCAAGATAATGTGCTGCATAGCTAAAAACTTATAAGGACCCAAAGGCGAGACCGATTGCATTGCAAATTCTTGTTTTCCAAAAGGTGTGCGGACTGAGCATCCTGCTTTAAGATATCAAGTTACTCTCTCATGATATCTCTGATTGCAGAGAGTGCAGACATTGCCTCAGCAATCTGAGTATACTTATCAACCTTGCCTCCATACAACTGATACCATGCTCTACGCTCCCAAGCACATGTTAAGTGTTGGCAAATGGCTGCATGTTCCCGTCCTCAGACATGAGATGAGGTAGACTATGTTTATCTATGTAACGGCCAGGATTGAGGACCTCCATGGTGTCAACTTCTGCACTCTGAAGCTCAAGGGTGCTATTGGTATCAGCTGTTACTTGTGAAAGGACCTCCTCACTCAGCTCTATCGCCACCTGTTACAGTATTTGCAGGTGCTGCAATGATGTGTCCTGAAGTGTTGGAGCAGTTCCTATGTTCCTGTATGGCTGGGTGGGCTATTGGCACTTATTACTCAAAGGAGCTAATTGCAGTAGTGAACTGCGAGATACTAGCTGCTACTAATACAGATGTGCCTCGCGTTGAGGGACCCTCATCACCGTCTCGTGGAAATCACCTCAGGTGGACAGGTATCTACGTTTGAGATGTGCCGTTTTGTGTGTGAATCAGGTAGTTGACATGTGTTAGAAATGGGATCTCTAGTTGGCAAGGGCTTGCACCTTTGTCCAAGTAGGGACCCTTCTTCCTAGTCAGGGTAAGGGTTGTTACACTCGTGAAGTAACCCCTGCTCACCCTCGTGGTAGCTTGGCACGAGCAGTCAGGCTTAATTCAGAGGCAGTGTGTAAAGCATTTGCACATAACCAACAGTAATACAGTGTAAGCACTACAAACGGACACCACACCAGTTTAGAAAAATAACCGATTATTTTATATACTCAAGACAAGACCAATTACGACACAAAATCCACAATACTATACTTTACGAATGAATACTTGATACGTTAATTTCTTCTTTGCAGGAATAGCACAAAAGCAAAGTTCAGTACGAGTCGGTAGCTCCGTCCGAGCCTACCGTGATGCTGAAAACCCCAGAGTCTAACAGTTCCAGCCGACCGCGTCGACACGGGCCAGCAGAGTCATGAACAGACTCGGTCACAGTACCTTTTCTCGTTGTGGCTGGTACGGAGTGTACGAGCCGGTCGGCGTTCGTCGCGGTTGCGGTGCAAGACGGAGCGATGCAAGGTGCGGTGTCCCTCGATGCGGTGCAGGCAGCGGCTCGATGAGCGTCGTGCAGACGGAGTCGGTGAGTCCAAGGCGTGCGATGCAGGGCGAGACGATGCTCGATGCGGTGCTGACAGGTTGCGATGCAGGCGACCTAGCCGGAGTGCGGGAGCTGGCGCCGGACAGCGGTGCGAGTTGGAGCGGTGCGTCGCAGACGTGCGAGCGGTGCCCCAAATGCGGTGCGGTCTCGACTCTTGAGCCAGTTGCAGCGACCGCGCCGGTCGGGTCCGGTTGGTTCAGTGAAGCGATGCGATGCGAACTGCGGTGCCCACAGGTCACGGTGCAAGCAGCGGCTCGATGTTGGCGGCGTTGGACGTCGCCACGGTGAGACCAGGGTTGCGATGTGAAGCGGGGCGATGCGGTCTGCGGTGCAAACAGGTCACCGGCCAGCGATGGATTCGGTTGACGGAGTCGGTTGCAGTTCCCTTCCTCTGTGGCAACTGAAACAGCATTCCAGAAGCGGTACCCAGAGGCTTGTGAAGTCTTTGTAGTCCCTGAGACTTCTTAACAGGAGGCCAGCTCGGTTTCTGGCCCTTGGAGATACTCAGCACAAGTTTGTAGAAAGTTCAGTCCAGTCCTTTCACTGCCCAAGACAGAAGCAGCCACTGCAGGCCAACCCAACAAAGCAACAACACAGCAAAGGGGCAGTACTCCTCCTGGCAGCTCTTCCAGCTCTTCGTCTTGGCAGGTTCCTTGATTCCAGCGAGATCTAAATTCATGGGTTCAGGGCCCCAATATTTATATCCCAAATTCCTTTGTTCTCTGAAGGCAGAGAGGCCTTTGCCTAGTCAAAACCAGTTCTGGAGCACTTTGTTGACAAGTCTCCGTCCCTTCTTTCAGTGAGTAGGCCAGGGACATCAGACGCACCACAGGAGGTGGAGCCAGCATTGTGGAGGGAAGGCACTGTCCTATTCAGGGCCCAGGTGCGACCCCTCCCACCCATCTACATGTAGATCTTGCTATTCGGCCCTGCGCTGACTCACCCTGTCTCCTGGCATCCCCCAGCCCCTGTCACTCACACTCCAGACAAGGAATACAACAACCTCGCAGAGGCAGGCTTGGATGGTTAGACAAGAAAATACCCACTTTCTAAAAGTGGTATTTCTCAAACACAGAATGTTAAAACCAACTTTACTAAAAGCTGCATTTTATCATTCTGAGTCCAGGCATACTAAACTCGAATTCCTACCATGTTCCCGGGGTCAGTTAGGATTATAAGCTGTAATAATCAAAACTGCCCGTTCTAGCATAGGGGGAACAGGTAGCCTTGCAATAGTGAAACACGAACTAGGCTGTAATTCACTATCAGGACATGCCGCACACACCAGGGCATGTCCTACCTTTCGCGTACAACGCACCCTGCCCACAGGGGTACCTTGGGCCTACCTTAGGGGTGACTAACATGTAGCAAAGGGAAGGTTTAGGGACTTGCAAGTGTGTGCACTTGCCAAGTCGACATGGCAGCCCCAGGCTGCGCACAGGCTCTGCGATGGCAGGCCCGAGTTACACTTTATGGGCTGTTTGCGTGGGTGGCACAATCCAGTGCTGCAGCCCACCAACAGCATTTGGTCTATAGGCCCTGGCACTCGCAGTGCACTTTACAAGGGACTGACACATAAACCAAATAGGCCAATCATGGAAACACCAATCCATAACACATTTCATACAGGAGCACTTGCACTTTCCCACTGGACCGAAGTGAGGAAAGTGCGCAGAATCATCACACCAGCAAAAACAGAGTCAAAACCGGGAGGTCGGAAAGCAAAAAGTCAGGGGAAACACGCCAAAAGATGCCAAGTCTAACACATGTCCCCTCCAGCTGAAAGTAGGGAGAACTACCCAACCCCATTGGAGTTCTCTTCACTAAGGCGGAAGAACCTGGACAGACCATCTGCGCTGGCGTGTTCTGTACCAGGACGGTGTTCCACCGTAAAGTCCATTCCCTGTAGGGAGATGGACCACCTCAGCAGTTTTGGATTCTCACCCCTCATTTGCATCAACCATCTGAGGGGCCTGTGGTCTGTCTGAACCCGGAAGTGAGTCCCAAACAGGTATGGTCTCAACTTCTTCAGTGCCCAGACCACAGCAAAAGCTTCCCTTTCTATGGCACTCCACCTCTGTTCCCTGGGAAGTAGTCTCCTGCTAAGGAAGACTACAGGCTGATCCAGGCCCTCTTCGTTCAGTTGTGAGAGCACCGCTCCCACACCATGCTCTGAAGCGTCAGTCTGCACGACAAATTCTTTGGAGAAGTCAGGTGCCTTGAGCACGGGCGCCGTGCACATGGCTGCCTTCAGGGCATCAAAAGCTTTCTGGCAGGACTCAGTCCAGATCACTTTCCTGGGCTACCTCTTAGAGGTCAGCTCTTTTAAGGGGGCAACGATGGTGCCATAGCCCTTAACAAATCTCCTATAATAGCCGGTGAGACCTAAGAAGGCTCTCACCTCTGTCTGGGTCTTGGGGGCTCCCAAGCCAGAATGGTGTCAATCTTGGGTTGTAGGGGCGCCACCTGGCCGCTTCCTACCTGGTGTCCCAAGCACACCACAGAACCCTGCCCGATCTGGCACTTACTGGCCTTGATCGTGAGGCCTGCACCTTGCAGAGCCCTCAACACTTTCTCAAGGTGCTGTAAATGTTCTTCCCAGCTGGAACTGAACACAGCAATGTCATCCAGGTAGGCGGCACTGAAATCCTCCAGCCCAGCCAACACCTGATTGACCAACCTCTGAAAGGTGGCAGGGGCATTCTTCAACCCAAAGGGCATCACCCGGAATTGGTAATGACCTTCTGGGGTTGAGAATGCTGATCTCTCCTTGGCCCCATCGGTTAAGGCAATCTGCCAGTACAAGTCTAACAACATGTCAAAATGGAAACTCTGCCATTAAACTGCTGTTGCCACATCAGGGATTTCACAATGATATTTGAGCCCTGGCTTGCTACATTTTTAACCAGTCCTTCATTCTGACACTTTGCTCTGGTGTTCGGACTTCTTGTTCACTTGTGTGACAGTCTAACGACTTCACAATGCCAGTGGTTGCACTGCTCATGTGTGTTCTTCTTAGCTATTTGCAAATTGTAGGCAAGCTTCACTGTCAGTGGAGGGATATTACCCATTCTGAACAGTCTAATCCATGCTCTGTCCCCCCACTTCTTGCTCAGGGATTTCACATATGCCCACTCTGGCTGTCATGACCAGGTACCTGCCATCATTCTGCCTCATTGGTAATTGCTGATTGCCCTTGTGTCCCAGTCTATCTACCTTACTGGCACATTTTGTCCCATGCCCTGTTCTTAACATTATACATACAGACTAGCGCCCCCCCAGTTAGACTTGTGTCAAACCAAACATGTCCTGCACAATGATAATTGCACTGGGCATATTTAAGTATAGTTGTCACATTTTCACCATTACCCTATGCCTGCCTCTTTCCATCACTTTTTTCTCCTTGGTCTCACAGGTGTGAGACTTTCAGCGAGTTCAAATACTACTTCTTTAACTACGTGCAGATCTTCCAAGTGAAGCACTCTTCATTGTGCCTCAATACTTTGTCATGTTCCTAGGTTCACAGATTCTGCTAATGGTACCATGAGGTTTGGTCCTACTCCTTACACCCATTTCCCATAATTATTGACCATTGTTTTCCACGCTGTTCCTAACGCTTTCCTGTTATAGGAATGTATGAAATCCCTGGACATGATATACAGCCATTATTGTAGCTGACATCTAGAGCATTCTATGAGAACATCAGTTCAATTGCTGCAGACCCAGTATCCAGCTCAGGGACAGCTAAAGTGGCACAGTGAGTTAGAATAAAGATGGTGTCTTGTAGTGTCCTTGGGCTTACCTGGAGCTTGTTCAGAGTGGCCAACCAACTTTAACGCAGGTGCAGGGGAGTTTGTTGTCAACTTTTCCACCAGGGCATTAAAAAGTGGACCTAAATGTACTGCCCTAATCAAGCCATGTAAAACTGAGCCGCTTGTATAATAAACTATAATAAAAAAGTCACATACACTGTTCATGCTCCCCGGCCACTTTAAGATGCCTTTGTCCCTTCACTACTCAGTCTCCTATGATATGCAGGAGTACTGAAACTGCATTTATCCAGATTACACATAGGCACACATAAGTGATTAACATATATTAAGTGACTAAAGTAGTCTTTCCCCACTCACCGGAATACAGTCACTCCTGATAGAAAATGCTGCATCCAGTGTTAGTTTATGGGTCAAATGCCAGAACAGGGATTAGCCCACCAGCAAACAAACTGTGGCCTGACACAGCAGAAATCTGCAAGCAATAATTGCAATATAGTAGAATGCCGCATATCAATGTTGTCACCAGCCATCAAGCTGCAACTTCAACCAGCACATTAAACTGCAGTGTTCAGCCAGGCAATGGGGCCACCACTGTCCTGCTGCTTTTGCTTGTAGACTACCAGATGAAATTTGGCAAAGGGGACTTGTACCTTTTAGTCTTCGTCACTTCTGTTGCTTGTGATCCTTTCTGTCATTCCTGCACCATGAACCCTCCACTCTATAGGTTATTTTAATATCTTTGCCAAAATTATAAGGTTGCATTGTAGTTGCATGGATGAAAGATTGGAGGCAGGCAGATTTAGACAGCAATATTTATTCAGCGTGTAGACTTTTAATTACAGACACAATGGGGAATGCCCACCAGGAGCTTGATATTATTAGCTCGACCCCCCTCTATAGATATTCGCAAATAACAATTATTACAAGTAGAAATACAAATATAAACTAGGTCAGGGGTCTCCAACCCCTCTCCAGCTGCCTCTGAGTAGCTCACCTGTGTGCAGCCCAGCTTATTAAATTAGAAAGCTTTTGCTTGGTTGAATTATTATACATATAAGAAAATTGAAATTATACAACACTACTAATATTAGTAGCTCTCAATACGTTTCAATAAACATAAGCAGCTGTCAGTACAGAAAAGGTTGGAGACCCCTGAACTAGGTGCTATCCTAGACAGCGGAGGAGCAGGGCATTAGGCACACAGCATAACATCAAAGGAGACTGATCAGGAGACAACACAAAAGAGTATTTATGTATTTCTTTATTATCTTATTTATTTTTATATCTTGTAGTTTTGTATAGTGTAAACCAGACCTTCCAGGGTAGCAGAATGCTCTGCAAATGAGCATGAGTGCATTTAAGTACAAAGCACAAAGGTAATATTTAATCACATATGTGAAGGTATGCGATTTATAACAACAATAAGAATAGTGTTTAGATTTTAACTAGAAATGTAAATACGTTATGAGGACTAGTGTTGCCTTTCTGTGGCAAGCTATCTTGTAACCTCACCATGTAACATCAAGGGTTCCTTTCAGAAGTTCTCAGTTTGTTAGACATGATATGAGGTCTAGTGTAATTATTCTATGAGGGAATGCTCAGGGGAACCAAGGTGTAGTTGAGAATTTCTGACACCATGCAATATCAAAGTCTCATTTAATTTTATCCAACTCTCAAGTTCTTTGAAGACTGTCGTGTGTCATTCTCAATTAGACGTGGTGTTGAAAGAGTAGTACTTCTTCTTAATAGTACCATTGGAAGGATTGCGTTGATTTTTGGTAGTGGAGGGAGGGTGCAAATCTCCAATCTCTGGGTTCACTCCCTGTAAAAGCTTGTGTGACACGGCAGGCCATCGTGGAGGGGCAGCTGTTATACAGTAATACTGTTCGTCTCCCAGCTCGATGCTCGTGGCAGATATCTACACTAGGTTTTACCAGTCTCTACTGGTGAACAGGCAACTGTTACAAGATCCTTACCGGCATCAGCACCCCTTTCAAAGAAGGCAGGGGGTGCTGTAGGTCTCTGTACTGCTACTCCATGCCAAACAGTTCTGGAGACTACAGCTTTCTAAGTAGTTTGAGAAGTATGTGCAGAGTGTTTCTCACAGATGTGTGAGAACGCTGTAGTATGAGTAAGCTTGGTCTAATAAAGTGAATGTCCTACTGGGTGGGATAGGGAGCTAACTCCTTTGATTTCAAAGTTTAGTCCTGAAGCTAGGCGACAGCTTACCCCACAGTAGAGCAGGCAAGGAATAGCATTCTTCTTTTCTTGTTCAAAGCATAAACAAAATGGAGAAGAGACCAAACGTGGGCTATTTAAAGGGGATGGAAGCCAGGGAGATATCATAAACACAGGAAAATAGAACCATCTGGTTTAACCAGTAACAGAGGGAAGGTAGGTTTGAAACAAACGTTCTCCTCTTGCAACTCCCTATATAAGACCCAGAATATCTACCATCAGATAGAGAAACTGGAGTGCTCAAAGGTGATCCTGACCACCACTATTATTTTTTTCCCAACCAGATGGGGTATAAAAAGGAAGGACTATCTCTCAGAAGAGCAAGAAGTGAAAGGAGTTGTGAAAAGTGTCCTGGAATGGTTATTTAATGGGAGAAGGGAGAGAATCAAGATAGTCCTAAAGAGATAGTGACCTCTGTCATTTTCTCAGAATTACCATTCCATGGGAGCTGAATGGGAGATGGTATTAAGGATTGCTTAAGAACTCTGAATGAATAATTTCTAAGAGAGACTAAATCAGGTGGTTATGATGTTACTTTTTTGTGTTTGGAGACGAATATACTGGAACATAAAAAAATCATTCTTATGAAATGTGCTCTTATGTTGTCCTTTCCATTTTGGGGTATCTCACAGTTGTATATACCTGAAATTACCAGTTTACAGGCTAGGTAGTTTGCTAACCCATGGTGTACATAGGCCAGTTTAAATAAGCTTCTTGCTTCTATTGGAAGATAAGTTAGGGTGAACAGTACAAGGGTTATTTGATTAAAGCATCTAGCGCCAAATACAAGTCAAATACCTGTATTGAGGGCTGCTCTTAAAGGAATCAAGTTGGAGCTCAAAGTCCTTCTTAGGGCCATTTGCAGCCAAGGTTGTTCTCTCTTTTGAGGAAGATTGCTTTGGCATTGTATTTGTGTTTTTGTGGACTTTGTGGTGAATTCATAGCTTTTTTTCTCATTAATGGGTTTTGTGTTACCCTGAGAAGTTTCTTGTCTTCATGTAGATGTTTCGGGACACTTTCTGTAGACTTCTTGTTATCTTGTCTTATTAGTTTAAGAGGGGGAGGTTAAGCCCCATTTCTGTCAGGACAGTGTTATGATGGTCGTCATTGTGTTTGTATCATTTTCGATTGTGGTGTTTAAGCTCACAGAGATCTTCGTTTTCATTTCAGATTGGATAATGTTTTTTAAGTCTCTGACCAAAATCTTTGTTTTCTTTGTTTGATGTTTTGGTGCAGGAAAAAGTGAAAGGTACAAGCAAGCGATCTGACCAATCACTTCGTATTGTTTTGTTCTCTGGTTATTGACTGTTTTGTGATTGACTATCTTTAATAGAGCTTTGCACAGGAGAGGGTTTTCATCTGGCTTATTTGAGGTTGATGTTGGGCAAAGAAGGAACAACTTTGACATTTCAGTAACTTCCAAGTCTCGCTCTCTATTGTGTGTCCTTCTTCCTCCTCACATCACTATGCTGTCGAAGTTGCTCCTTCCCTGCTCTTCCATTGCTTCCCACACCCTCTTGGCTTAACTCATCCCTTGTCCCTTTTGGCTTAAATCCTCCTTCTTATCCACCATGCTGCTCCGTTGCTTCCTGACCATTGGCGACGTTGACTTGGTCCACTACCAACCCCTTCTTGTTCCATGGCTTCTTGCTGCTTGCTGGTATTGACTTGCTGTCCCTGCCCTTCGCTACTCCGTTGTTCCCCTCCCAGTCCCATTTTTTAAACATCTTTTTCTTTCTTTTTTGTTTCGCCTGACAGCCTCAATTTGCTACCGGGCTGCTCCATATGCTACTATGCACTTTTGCTCACTTTTTAAAAAAGTTTACTACACTGGGGAAGGAATTCGCCATCCTAAAGTTATTAAGTAGAAACAACCAAAAATGGCTGCTGCAGCATAATGACACATAGATGTGCATGTTTGGGAACACATGCGTATATATATGTCATCACATTGGTGCCAGCCAGATTAAATGTAAACAAAACAGCCCCAAAAAAACAGCAACCAGATCGCCATGATGCATGCATAGTGATGCATGTGTGCATATGTCATTGTGTCTTTTGGATCAGTTATGATTGCCTTTTGATTATTTTCATTACTGGTGGTACTGCAAAGACCATAGCTTGATAGATGCACTTTGAAAAAAGTGAGTCTGTTTAACTTTGAAATCCAAACAAATATCCTCACTATTATTTATCTCTTCTGAGCTGAACCCTAGTATAGGAATTTGCATTACTAGTATGTATATGCATTGTTATTGAATAAATGGGTCTGCCATCGGATGCCTGGTCTGGGTCCCAAACAATCTCGTGCAAGTACATTAAGCCCACAATGAGACTCAGTGTGTATTGCTAACCAACTAACAAAGGTTGCCTCGGCCGAAACGCCTTGTTTTGCACAAATAAACCACTCGTGGACAGAATTGGTGTGCCGCCTCCTTTTCATTGGGATTAGGATCTTTTGGATAGATATATATATATATATATAAGTTCCCAGTTTACTCTTTCCCACAATGCGCTACTCCTCACAAAGACCCAAAATTGAACGGGTCCAATGTTTGATGCTACTACCATGCATAGACCTGGTGTAATACTACAATCACTCCATATTTGTCAGATCGTTGGGGTGTCCATTTTGTATGATCCATGACAGGTGTACCGGACAAAGGACAAAAACCGTCACCCACCCTTAGGTGGCACTCACACCATTAGTGGTTCTAATTTTGTGGGATACTACTTCCCTCAACAGGGAAGGAGCTCTTTCAAGGATAGTTCTTTTTATGAGAAGAGCCCTATGTGTGAACAAGTGTGGGTGAATGGGCGATGTAGAGTAAGAAGTACAGCAATGAAAACTCCCTCATGATGCACGAAAAATTGTTTTATTCCATGTCCCTGAGGGGTGGAGTTAAAAAACAAAAACGAGGACATTTTTCAACCTAATATTGATACAGGGGTCAACATGTTTCTGCCCTGCTAAACAAAAACCTATAAAGAGATCTAGAATATTTGTCGGGACCAAAAAGATGTAATCACTCTGCTCTAGATTGCTGAGATATTGTAACTTATATAATGAAAAAATGAGTCCAATCTGTGATTTGTTCAAATTGTGTAGATCTCCGCTGTCGTCTAAACGTGGAGTACAGAAAATGAAAGCAGGCAAAAAATGTTTTTATATACTGAACCTCTTAAACAGTATCACGTGATGTGAAAAACGCAAACCATTGAATGTGTGATCAAATGTAGTAACACATGCAGTTGTGTGACTAGTGCAAAGGAGCCAATGTGAGGAGTAAAACACAAAAGTAACTACAAAAACCATATAGTTGCTTACCATACATGGGTTAGAATTCCTGCTTCTACCCAAAGACACTCTGGCATGGCGTGTAGTACTATTTACTAGAGACAAATAAGTAGTGAGGTGCTACACAAAGAATAATATTCATAACAAGTCACCAAACAACAAAAATTATACAAGGGTTATAGAAGGGCAAAGGGCAGTGGAACCTGACCACTGCATCCAGTTAGTACTAGAATATTGTTATGTCCACTCATTAATCCAATCCCTAAGTCTATATGTACTGGCTACTATTTACTGTGGTAAAAGAGGAGGAGTATTGAAACAATATGAACTGCCTGCAACATAAAAGAGTCTGCAGTTGTTTTGCAACCGAGCACAGGGGCAGCAGAAAAATTAGTAGGGCCACCCCACAATACCTTTGTTGTCAACTAACGTACAGAAACGCCCAGCCAGTTGAGGAGATGCCCTATTAAAAATATCTTAATCTTAAAAAGGGGTGGCTCTGGTGCCAAACCAAGGACCTAATGAGGTGATGGGGGTTGTAGTCCGCCCATCAAGATATATAGGCCTCCTGACTGGGTGTACCCACATCGCATCATGTGGAGCAGTCCAGTTGTGTCCCAACTGGGAAAGATGGGAAATGTAGTCCTGAGCTACTTGGAACCTACTTCAAGTGACTTTGAAGTGTGTTGTCAAACTGTGTTTTCAAATACCATTCTTGTCCTGACAAAAAGCCTCTCAATACCTGTTTAGGGCCTGTTAGAAATGAGGGTCTCTAGTTGGCAGTGGTATGCACCTGTCCAAGTAGGTACCCTTCCTTCTACCCTGGTAAGGGAGTTCCACACCCAAGATAACCCCTGCTCATCCCCTTGGTAGCTTGACATGAACAGTCAGGCTTATCTCAGAGGCAATGTGTAAAGCATGTGTACATAAAACACAAAGTAACACAGTGAAAACACTACAAATGGACACCACACCAGTTTAGAAAAATAACAAGTCTTTATCTAAACCAAACAAGACCAAAACGACAAAAAATCTAACATGCACAACTCAAGATATCACTTTTTAAGGGTTAAGCAATTCAGTCCATAGAACTGTATGGATGTGTTCATTTTACCACAAAGTACCTTTGATGCATCAGAATCCAAGACGAAAAACATTTGGAAAGGAGGGAAGCATTAGAAAACCCAGGGATGCGTCGATTCTTAAGTCCCAGGTGAATGGAGGTGCCAGTTCTGCTGCACACAGGAGAAGTGTTGTGTCAATTCCATAGTGCGAGGAGAAGTGCTGCAGCGAATTCCGAAAGCAGCACCTTACTGTGGGGCGATGCATGGAAAATCCAGATGCACTGAGTCGATGGGACGGCCAAACAGGTACTGTGTCGATTCTTCCAGCGGCGGGTAGGTGGTGTGTCAGTTTCTTCAGCCGCAAAGCAGGGTCTGCGTTGAAGTCGGAGCGGGGGTCTCGGACGTCGGAGACACGGTGCTCTGGACTTGGGCTGCAGCGGTTCTTCCAGCCGCAAACAGGTGCTGTGTCGATTTTTCGGCCGCACCGCGGCGATGTATTGGTTTTTCAACTGCACCGCAAGCTTGCGGCGGGAAAAACAGCACTGAGGGTTGATGCGTGGAGTTTCCGCTCTTGAAGCAGCAAAACCCCCTCCAAGAGCCCAGAACTGGAGTTGGTACCACTTGGCAGGTCAGAACTCCCAGCAGAGGAGTTCAGGGGAACTGCAGAGAAGTCTTTGATGGCACGGAGGTAAGCACACACAAGTCCTTGGAGAACTTGGAAAGTAGGATTTAACAAAGCAAAGTCAAGTTCTTTCACTGCTCAATGCGAGAAGCAGCAACTGCAGGCCAACCCAGCAAAGCAACACAGCAAAGGGGCAGTACTCCTCCTGACAGCTCTTCAGTTCTTCTTCTTGGCAGAGTCCTCAGTCCAGAAGTGTTCTAAAAATGCGGGATTACAGGACCAATACTTATACCCCATTTTGCCTTTGAAGTAGGCATACTTCAAAGGATAATGTCTGTAGTGCACAGATCCTTCCTTGCCCTGGCTCCAGACACACTACAGTGGGGTAGAGACAGCATTGTGAGAGGACAAGCACAGCCCTATTCAGGTGTCAGCGACAACTCCTCCCACCGATCCAGCTCAGGAAGGCCCATCAGCCTGGTGATGGGCAATCAGGATATGAAGGGCACACCTCAGCTCCTATTGTTTGACTGTCTAGAGAGAATGCACAATCGGCCCAACTGTCAATCTAAACCAGACGTGGATTCCACAGTCAGGCAGAGGCACAGGATGGTAAAGCAAGAAAATTCCCACTTTCTAAAACTTGAGGTGGCGAAGTGAGCTAAAGAACGATGATGGATTCAACCCAGATCTGTGACTGGGGGTGAGTGTCTGAAAAGTTTCAGTGCTCGTCCATCCTCTCCTTGTGTTTGCTTTTTTCGCCCTAAGTTGGCAGGGTATGCCCAGAGGTGGGTCCCTTGCTCACTTTGCCACTGGATTCAAGCTAGCCTGGCTGATGAGGGGTGTTACCCCGAAACCGGTTCCATGATGATTGTTTCCGGTTCAGGGTAGACCTGGCTTGGCAGTTCGGGCTGGACTGTTCCCATGAGGCACAGGGTCAAGACTGATTTGCATATAGCGGAGTCTGAACTGAGGTGGGGAAGTGGAAGTGAGCTAAAGAACGATGATGGATTCAACCCAGATCTGTGACTGGGGGTGAGTGTCTGAAAAGTTTCAGTGCTCGTCCATCCTCTCCTTGTGTTTGCTTTTTTCGCCCTAAGTTGGCAGGGTATGCCCAGAGGTGGGTCCCTTGCTCACTTTGCCACTGGATTCAAGCTAGCCTGGCTGATGAGGGGTGTTACCCCGAAACCGGTCCCATGATGCTTGTTTCCGGTTCAGGGTAGACCTGGCTTGGCAGTTCGGGCTGGACTTTTCCCATGAGGCACAGGGTCAAGACTGATTTGCATATAGCGGAGTCTGAACTGAGGTGGGGAAGTGAGCTAATGATGGATACAACCCAGATTTGTGACTGGGGGTGAGTGTCTGAAAAGTTAAGTGCTCCGTCCATCATTTCCTTGTGTTTACTTTGTTCGCCCTAAGTTAGCAGGGTATGCCCAGACATGGATCCCTTGCTCACTTTGCCACTGGATTCAAGCTAGCCTGGCTGATGAGGGGTGTTACCCCGAAACCGGTCCCAGGATGCTTGTTTCCGGTTCAGGGAAGACCTGGCTTGGCAGTTCGGGCTGGACTGTTCCCATGAGGCACAGGGTCAAGACAGATTTGCATATAGCTGGATCTGAACTGAGGTGGCCAAGTGGGCTAAAGAATGATGATGGATTCAACCCAGATCTGTGACTGGGGGCGAGTGTCTGAAAAGTTTCAGTGCTCCGCCCATCATCTCCTTTTGTTGGCTTTGTTCGCCCTAAGTTGGCAGGGTATGCCCTGACATGGATCCCTTGCTCACTTTGCCACTGGGTTCAAGCTAGCCTGGCTGATGAGGGGTGTTACCCCGAAACCGGTCTCAGGATGCTTGTTTCCGGTTCAGGGTAGACCAGGCTTGGCAGTTCGGGCTGGACTGTTCCCATGAGGCACAGGGTCAAGGCTGATTTGCATATGGGTGGGTCTGAACTGAGGTGGCGAAGTGAGCTAAAGAACGATGATGGATTCAATCCAGATCTGTGACTGGGGGTGAGTGTCTGAAAAGTTTCAGTGCTCCGTCTATCATCTCCTTGTGTTCACTTTCTAAAACTGGCATTTTCAAACCCACAATTTAAAAACCAGCTTCACAGAAAGATGTGTTTTTTTAATTCTGAGTTCAGGGAGCCCAGACTCTAAATCCCTATCATTTCCCAATTGAAAGTTACACTTGTAAGATGTTACAAGGCCGCTCCAATAATAACCTATGGGGGAGATAGTCCTTGCTGTAGTGAAAAACGAAATTAGCAGTATTTCACTATCAGGACATGTAAAACAGACCAGTACATGTCCTACCTTTCACATACAGTGCACCTTGCCTATAGGGCTACCTTGGACCTACGTTACTGATGCCTTGCATGTAATGAAAGGGAAGGTTTGGGCATGGCAAGTGGGTGCACTTGCCAGATCAACATAACAGTTTAAAACTGCACTTGCAGACTCTGCAGTGGCAGGCCTAAGACATGTTTTCAGGGCTTCTCGTGTAGGTGGCACAATCATTGCTCCAGGTCCTCTAGTAGCGTTTGATTTACAGGCCCTGAACACACAAACAGTGCACTTTACTAGGGTCTTACCAGTAAATCAAGTATACCAATCATGGATAACCAAACATAATCACAATTTACTCAGGGAGCACTTGCACTTTAGCATTGATCAGCAGTGGTAAAGTGCCCAGAGTTAAAAAAACAGCAAAAACGAAGTCCAGCACACAGTCAACAAGCATTGGCATAGCCAATAGGTCTCGCCTTTGGGACCTTATAAGTATTTAGTTATGCAGCACAATATCCTTGGTGCAACAACATCAACTGTTGCATGGCTAAACACTTATAAGGTCCCAAAGGCGAGACCTATTGGCTATGCCAATGCTTGTCTTTAACTGTAAGCCAGCATAGGAATTTCAGGGCTGGTGTGATGCTACTGTATCATTTCACACCAAACAAGGTGCGAGCTGCATGGTTTTACAGTCTCTCTAGCTGTGACAGAGATATACAGTGGAGACAAGGGTATCATCCACACTTCACATAGCCACAGCTACAATTAATGTGATTTTCTGAGGGTAATGGAGTAGCGGCAGTACAACTTTTAGCAGGCAAAGATGGTGGAATGCTGATTTGAAGAACGACTTGATCTGGGGGAAATGTTGAGCCCCTGTTCGAGTGCCCTCCCCACTTGCAGGCCTCATTCCCAGAGACGGGTCAGAGGGAGCAATGCCCAATTCCTCCGGCCAAAGTAAGAGCTCCGAAGTTTCCCAGGCCGTGCACCGGTAACTCACCCAGCCAGGCCCAGGCCCCTCCCCCATTGCATTGTGGAACTTGTAGTTCTGTTTCCCATTATAAAATAGGATCTAGAAGCCCCAGAATGAAAAGCAGAAACCTGGACAAGTTGAGCTAATCACGCACAGACATGGGAAACTTGAAAGGTCTATCGGAGCAGAGGAACGAGTGGTTGGACTGTCAGAGTCCGGGAGCAGGATTTAAGGAAAATTATTACAGTAAAATGGTACTCGATCCAATAATTTAAATCAAATACATTTTTCAAGGAGATACGCATTTGCTTAGATGTCATTTTTTTTTAAATCTAATTTGGTATTGTTCTTTTTGGGGGAGAAGGGGCTGGCTCTCTTTCGGTATAGATTGGAGGGAGGGGTGTCACGCTATGATGGTCACTTGAGTAGGGGTGTCTGAGTTGAAGCAAGTTGGGGAATCTGTTTAAAAATTGTTCGGGTTTGTGTGGGCTTTCTGTGCCTCACCTTCAGAGAGTGGGGTCTCTGACTGCCTCTCGCTCTGAATGCCATTATGGAAAGTGGCGTTCAGAGCAGGTTTGAAACATGATTGGGGGTGTCGGTTTAGAGAGAGTGTCGGGGTGGGCTTTTCTGCGGGGGTTGACTCGCGCGGTCTCTCTCTGAGGGTCTCTCGCCTTCGATAGTTTAGCGGAAAGTGGTCTGCAATGGGCTGAAACATGACTGGGGGTTGTTTAGAGGTGAGCCCGTTTGTGTGGGAGTGGGTGGCTTGCTGTGCGCAGGCTCTGGTCTCGCTGTCAGAGTGGGGAGTCTCTTGCTGGGGGTCTCTCGCTTGGGGTGGTTAAGTAAGAAGTGCTCTGTCTCTTCTGGGTTAAAATGTTTGGGGAGTTCTGTTAGGAGAGGTGCGTGCCGGGGTGGCTGTGAGTCTCGCGTTCTGTCTTGAAGGGGGCGGGGGGTCTCTTACCCTGCACGTCCAAGGCGAGCTTCTTCCAGATGGGGGCGAATTTCTGACAGTGTCCGCACCAGGACGCGTAGAACTCGGCGAACCAGGCGCTGCTGGAGTTGAGGAGGTGATAGCGGGCCGAGTCGGAGTCCAAGATGACCAGGGTGTCTTCCCGGGAGTACATGCCGGCCCAGCCGGGGGCCCACAGGGCCCAGAGGAGCCACAGCACACGCATCTCGGGCATCATTCTACGGGGACCAGCGCTGCAGGGCCGGCCAGAGAGAAGACATGGAGAAGGCGGAGCGTGGGCGGGACAAGGGAGGACGGGCCTCTGGATGGACCTGCCGCGAGGAGAGAGGGAGGGGGAGCGCGAGCCTGAGTGACAGGCCGTATGACAGGCTCGTAGGCAGGAGCACTGGTGGTTGACGGCCGACGACGAGTACACGGGCACTGGTTAAACAAGCACGCGAGTGGTGCGCACGCCCGAGGAGACGCAGCCGGCAGCTGGGCTAAACAAGTGCTGCGCGCGCGCCACAGCGAGACATCTGTTTTGCATTAGCGGGCACGATAATGCAAAACAGATGTCGGCCGCGCGGGTAACCGCACGAAAAAGGCCATGACGCACGAGCGTCTGGTCAGCTTTTCGAATCCCCTACATAATGCTTCGCCAGAAGCAGCGCTTGCGCGCTACTCTAGGCTCAACCTAATAACAAGCATTGGCATAGCCAATAGGTCTCGCCTTTGGGACCTTATAAGTGTTTAGCCATGCAACAGTTGATGTTGTTGCACCAAGGATATTGTGCTGCATAACTAAATACTTATAAGGTCCCAAAGGCGAGACCTATTGGCTATGCCAATGCTTGTTTATGCCCTGTAGCCGAAGGAACATTGCTACGCATAGCTTGACTAAGGGGAAAACGGTCACACAGCATGGCGCATGATGCCAACATTTTAGAAGAGGAAAGAAGGAGATTTTAACAAAATAATCAGGAGTTTGTATTACCCCCACTGACTTCTATTGAAACAAAGGGAATTTCAGACGGGAAACAGACAATTGTAAGCCATTTTTTGCTTCAAAAATCTGGAGTCTCCCGCCTGCGTCGGGTCTATTGGCATGCATGCACGCACTTTTGTTTATAGAAATGAGCTAGAGCTGACGTTACGACGAAGAATAAAATAGGGTACACGTTTCCTTGACGGTGTCTTTGGGAGGTTGACGGTTATTTCCCCTTGTGCTTAAATTCCCTTCAAGACAATAGTGCTCGTGGTCCTGTTGATACTGGCACACTTAACGAAGTCCACATGTATACTAATAATGCTGGGATCCTCCCGCTCCCCACCCGGCGTGTGGCACAATAATGAATCTCCTGGTATCTCAGGATAACAAAAATATCTTCACCCTCAGTTTTAGGCACTGGCGCCCTTTGCCCACAAAGCACAATGGCAATGCCTGCTGAGTCCTCCTCTGCAAACTACAGCTCCCAGAGCTCCGCTCGCTTCAGTAAAATCACACAACCCCTTTCAATGCCCCCAAGACTCACCTGCTTTCGGTGCCCACTCGAATACTCAGCCCCAGTTTCCCTTTCAAATGAGACCCGGCCTTGACAGCAAGGCACCTGCCGGGAAACCGAGTCCTGCTCGTTTGGGGTCATTTGATCGACGAAGAGGTAACGCGAGCCCAAATACTACAACTCCCGACAGACTCTACGCTGCCGGCGCGCCCCGTGCCCTACCTGGGTCTAGCTTCCCGCACACGCTACGTTTAGTCACACCCTGACTCAGCCTGTCGTGTAGGCTGATGGGATATGGTGTTTTATTTTATCATTTTATTCCAGGCAGTAATAAGGAGACAGAAAGCTTACAAACTACGACTCCATTATAGCTTCTAGAGGAGATACGTAAGGGGCACGCTCGGTACACGTTTAGGACTAGCGGTTGCTAAGAAACGGTAACGCCTTGGTTGAAACAAGGACAACAATGGAGGAGCGGGGGCGAGCGGCGCGCAGCCTGCTCAGCTGACCACACGCTCGTGCGTCATGGCCTTTTCCGGCATGTGTTTCCAATTATCGCGCCCGCCTGGGCACGATAATGGGAAACAGATGTCGGCCGTGCGGGTAACCGCCCGAAAAAGGCCATGACGCACGAGCGTCTGGTCAGCTTTGAAAACCCCCTACATAATGCTTCGCCAGAAGCAGCGCTTGCGCGCTACTCTAGGCTCAACCTAAAAATACAGGAGGCTGAAGCAGAAAGACAGGAAAAACTATGCCAAGAATGCCATGTCTAACAGTGTTGAAATGTTGAAATACTCTAGATTGAACATGAGAACATTTTCAAAGAATATCTTTACCTTCTAATGGTACTTTTGAGGAAATCTTGCCAACTGTTGTTTTTTAACTGAGTGCATCACTTTTTGTATGTTTTTTAACTCCACTTTTACTACATGTTTGCGCTGAGCATTGTGGTGTAAAAATAAATATCCTGTATGGATGGCACTTGTTACAATTTTCAATTTTAGAGTTATAAATTTATATGAATAAAATGGAAAGTCCTCTGGAAGTTTCTTTAGTGTGTAATATATGTATGACAGCTTTTCTTGTTTATGAGGATTAGTGTGAACATTTTAAAGAAAAAGTAATATTGACCATGCAGATAAAAGTTAAATTGTAAGAGTTAGAAAAATGAGAGATTATGCAGACTCCCCTAGCGCACATGCTAAAGGTCTTTCCAGGTGATCAGAGGAATTTACAAAAATACTGTCAATAATGGTTTAAAGTCAGTCTGAAATATGTGACATTTGATGATAAAATATTAGAGCATATTGTTACGCATCTTAGAAGTGAATATGCAGGAGCCAAATTACAGAAGCGAGAAGCCACCTTAGCTTTATGGCGAGTCTTTTGTGAGAAGTCTAAGGACTCCTCAAAAGTTGATACCCCTAGTACCCTGTCCGCGCCCCCACCTCCATATGATCCTATGAGTACTTATCCCAAGGTACTTGGTATATATCCGCTGACGCAACTGCAAGAAACCGCAATGGGATATGAGAAGCCTGAAGTTGATAACCCTTCACAATCCCTAAAAGGACTACTTAATGTCGCCCCACAAATGTCAAAGCCAAGACACACCAGCACTACCAGACAGCAAGTGAGAGTGGGTGACTCTCAGTTTTCAGGTCAACTAGAAGCGCAGTTCACACTCCACTTAGATTCAGCCTCTTCCCAGGAGGATAGTGGTGAAGAGCAGCCTCCAGGAGACAGTGACGATCAATCCTAATTTTTTTTTTGCCACATCACAATTATTACAGAAAACATAAAAAAAACAGTAAGTCTCCTGGATCATTAAATTCATGACCCCGGGTGAGCTTGCCATATTTTTTTAAAGCACTCCTAGCATGAGGTTTATGCTTTTCATTTGGAGTACTAGGCCTTCTTGTGGTGGTTTTAATGGCTGAATTTTGTGGACTGAAACAAAATGTTAAAATAAAGACTCAAAGACATGTTGATGTTTTTTTAAGAATTGTTTTGTACTTTTTTTATGACTATCACTTTTATTAGACATTGCCCTGTGTGACTGTTGAAGCATATATTTGATTAAAATTGTTGATTTTTTGGCAAAGACAATAGGTCTGCATTGTGTACATTCAAATGCTGACCACTTCTTAAAGCCAATAAGTCCACTTTTTACATTTTTGTGTTCTTACTGTTTGATAAACTCAGTGGGTCTGACTTATTTAAAATGACACCCTTTATATTGTAACATCATATAATCAGCCAGGCTCGCCCTCGGGGGTTTGGGTGCCAGGCCCTGTGCCCAATCCCAAGCTGTGCTCGGCCTTGAGCTTTGCTCAGCAGGGGGTTGGGCCTGGCCGCAGGCCAGGCCCTGTGGCCAACCGCAAACGGCTTAAGGCTGCTTGTGGAGGTTGGGCACAGGGCCTGGCTGCAGGCCAGGAACTACAGCCTAACACACACGCCAAAGGCCGTGGTCGGCGTGGGGTTGACATTGCGTATGGTAATTAAATATTACTCTGTTACAAAAACCCTTCACTGAAAAAAACAACGTTTAAAGTGGCGTTATAGTTAGGAATTCTAATGATATTTTACTTTTCATTAAAAAACTTCAGGAATTCACTGAAAAAACGAAAGGTTAAAGGGACATTACAGTTCGGTGAAAATGTCAGGTAAAGCGTACCGTTTTAAACAAACAAAACCACTGAAATTCAACAGTTATAGTTATCTCAAGTAAATATAGCTCGTGCCCTAAAGTAACTATAACTTGCACCCTCACCGTGCACTTCTTATGACCTCGCCTATTACTTCACTTCTAAAATGTTTTATGACATCATTGATAACATGACTGCAACATCTGAAATTACATCATTAATAACAACACTGTTACATCATTGATAACAACACTGTGTATTGCAGGGCCGTGAGTTATAGTTACTTTAGGGCACAGGTTATAATTCATTGAGATAACTATAACTAGTGAATTTCAGTGGTTTTGCTAGTTTAAAATGGTATATTTTAACTCACAATTTCACCTAACTATAATGTCCCTTTAGCCTTTGTTTTTTTTGGTGAAAATATACATGCATGCATAATGGGTAACTGTGTAATATGGGCTATATTGCCATAGAGGGGGGTATTTTGACATTTACAAACCACAAGGCTGTGTTATTCATAAATGTCACCTGAACCCAAGGTGGCAATAAAGGACCATATTATAAGTTAATCGTTATGTTTTATTTATATTACATGATTAAGTGGTTTTAGTTTTCTCTAGAAAGATTTAGAGCATTTTTTGTGTCATCCGTTTACCATTCATTGTTTGCCTGAGACTGCAGTTATGTTTATCAATATTTTGAGAAATATGAGTTGTTAGTATAATATGCTGATATTTAAAATGTGTTTTATGCACCAGTGTGGGTTACAAACCAAAATTTAAATGTAAAGCCCATTGTAAGGAAATTAAAAACATGCCTTCTAAAATGTGCCTTTCTTTTGTAGTATATAGACACTGGAGTAGATTTAAGAAGACATTTCTCTAGAAATAAAATAAAGTGCAATTTGTTCTACACTTACAATCTTTATTTTCATACACTGACTGTGATTCATTAATAGATGCTTGCATCAATGCTGGGTCTGCAAGGGTGAGCGTGTCAAATGTGCCCATTAATGTTCAAAGAAAAGCACTGTCATTGTGAAAGCATTTTTTGTATCAGCACTGAAAGAAAGAGCAAATATTGTGTTTAACTTTTTAGGCAAAACTTTCTAGTGCAGCTGTCGCCAGACCATATATGATCAACCTAAAAAAGAGTTTGAACTTCCAGAGGCACAAACATAGCCCTGTAAGGCTGTTAAAGTGTCTAATTTAAGTAAGTAACATATGGGGCCATATTATAGAATATGGCGCACTCTCCTTGTTAGCGCCGAACGCACCTTTCAAAAGGTGCACTCAGCGCTAACAAGAAGAGTGCGCCGTATTATGTTGAATGCGCTACCCCCAGGGCAGCTGCGATCAAGTGAAATACGAAGCGGCTGCTTCAAAGCCGCTCCGTGTTTCACTGTTCAGGCAGCAACCCGCTTGCACTTTTCAGGGGGATTAGAGATCGCCTTTTAGGTGGGTGCAGTGAGTGACTGCATCTGCCTGCAAGGGGATGTCTGGGTGGTCCATAGAACCCCATTACCCCCGTCTATATGGCTGCCGTCAGGGTCTCATTGACAGTGTGCCACCTCTGAGGTGGTGTACTGCCAGTGCACCGCCTGACAGCTTCTTTGCCTCTGTGCCCACGTCTATAATAATTTGCGGAGCGCAAAGGGATTCCCTCATTTGTAGGAGTCCTCGCCTTCATGCAAATGAGGGAGTACCCTCTAGTGATAGCACTGGCGCTATATGTGACCCAGCGATGCCTGTATTACAGAAAGGGCCGCACAAGAGTTTGCGGCCCTTTCTGTAATACCAAAGTGCCCCGGGGGCGCACACAGCAGGCGCAGATGCCCGTTGCGCCCCGAGGGCACTTTTTAGAATACGGCCCATGGTGTTTTTCTCTGGCAGTAGCACAGATGGGAGGAGTGCAGTCATGAATAATCTATTCCTGTTTTACATTCCCAGCACCCTTCCCTTCGATCATTAACTTCAGACTTCAGAGTGCAGTTCTGTGTTTGGGAGCAGTATTGAATGCCATTAAACAAACTACATGTATTTTTAGGTCTAGCTTGACAACATAGCTGTACCCTGACCTTATATGATGAACAAAAAAAGAACTTTCAAAGTACTACTAAGAAAGGGGTTTAGGCTCCACCCAAATGTCAATTTTCCTAAGTACAGGATTTGTTTGGGCAACATTTGTGTGCTTGCATTAAAAAGGCTGCTTGAATTGCACTATTTGGCTTGTGGCAAAGATTATACTCGATACAGCAGAACTGAGTTGATTGTGGTGCAAGCCAATGATCATAGCTATAGGCCTGGTCTGTTTATTATTAAGAAATGTTACGATAAAGTCATTAGGCCTGACACATTTATTGTGAAATGCATTTGTTAAAGTCATTAGGCAGTTGAGGGTGGATTGTTATTAATCTATGTTAAAGTATGCAGATAGTTATTTTGTTATTTGGAATCTCCCAGATTAATGTTGTAGGCAACGTTTTACGTATTGGCGACCCACCGAAACAAACCTGGGGAATAGAAGACATGCACTACGATAATCCTTATTACACTTTCTTTGGCGAGATGGTAGTTTCCTTTGCCAACTACAATTTTTTTTATAAATGTGTAATTTTATAATTGTATCGCTGCCAAATTCCTTGTGGGAAAATTTGAACTCAGTACAATAGGCTTGAGCTGGTTGGGGTAACAAACCATTCATAACACATTGAGCCCGATCGATGCACAGGGAAAAGTTTCACCAGAGCCATAGGTCTGGTCTGTTTATCATGTATTCAAATAAGGATTACTCTCCAGACGATATCAACAATTGTGGATCTGGCCCCAGCCGATTTCGATCACGCCTCCCTCTACTGCTATGTTTTCTATCTTGGTTCCCTGGAGGAACTGCTGCTGGAATTGTGCCAAAGGTGAGAGCAGTTAAACCCAAAGCAGCCTGAGGTTTAACACAAGACACAGACTCTCCACTTGTCACTCAAGGGAGACGGCCTGGTGGCAAATCTAGTGGAGGATCGAAGTCTAGGCAGACAAATGCACCAGCTGGAGTAAGCCTGTGCTGGTGATACCTGCTGCTTCCGAAGCTCTTGCCACTTTTACCACTCCTGCTACCTCTGATGTCTCTGCCCCTGTTGGTTCATGCTTGTGGCACAGTGATGAGGGCTCTGCAGAGGTGGTACCTCCATTTCTGTTCTGTATCACGCTAGAATCCCTTCTTAGATGTTTTCCAGGATCTTGTAATAACAAAAATGCTTAAGTGGTGCATACATTCATATTAACAAATATATATCCATATAGATACATAGAGGGCCTTTGGATGAGCTCTTTTCTGCTTTGGTCTGTCTGAGAGGCATTTACACTCTGATTCGATCTGTAACAGCCTCACGGGGGTAATGGTTCAGTCCACATTAGTCACTAGTTGTCTTCCTTTGTGAATGACGCTTTCTGATGACGTGTATGTACATTCACCTGAAAATGAGTGTGCTTCAATGTCAGGACTCTTCGTCCAGTCCTTTAGTTTTTATTTTTATTTTTCTTTAGAGCATACTATAGCTCTTTTGGCACTGCTACTGGGTCTCTTACTTGCTGCCAATTTAATCTGCAGTGCACCACATAACATATGACCACTACCTCTAAACCAGGAGACCAATATGGAATGCTGTTTTCCATAGTGTATCATTGTTTTACCTTTCCAAGACAGCCAACACATTGATTCTTAATGTGGCAGCCAAAACAGTGATAGACTGTGAAATACCCCTGTATGACGGGCACCCACTGTTATGTTCAGTTTGTTATTGCAAGTATATGTCCGCCGTGTTTAAAGCATATTTTTTTCTATTTTTATTCTTTAAATTGATATGTTCTTGAGTTTGTATCAGAGTGTAAATGCAAGAATAGGTCAGTGGACAGATGAATGGATGCATGAGTGGAAAGATGAGTGACAGAATGCAGATATGATGACTTATTGAGTGTCCTTTTGGCATTGCCATTGTTTGTTTTATTTATTTAGGGAAGGTAAGTATCCTGCTAATGAATTCAGCACTGTGAATTACAAGAAACAATTCACAGTAAGACACCTCTTCTTCGAAGTATGAGCTTAAAAACTTCTGGCAAACATTCAGAAAGACGCTTTAACCATATAATATATATACACTCCGAGGAATGAACCGTGATAACCAGTTGAAGTATTATTTCAAAGTTTGACTGTACTGTGCCCTGAAACTCAGAAAATCAGAGGTTGGAGTACAGAAAAGCACATGGGTATAGAAGAAGTGTTCGCCCGGATGGAGAAAAAAGTGCCTGTTTTTCAAAAATAGAACTCACTTAGAAGGCAGAATATGGAATGATAATGTCCACCTGCTGTACCTATTTGACGAGACACAAAGGAGGGTGTGATATAGCTCTTTAGGAGCATGTTCATGTTTTATTTTTTTAAGTTGTATTTGAATATTCCTCCTGGTAAGACCAGACAATTCCTTAGTATGGAAATACAGGAGACATCAACCCGTTTCAGCCACAAAGTCGGAGTCATTTCACACAAAGCACCCCAAGAAACAGTTATCAACAATAAGAAAATTAGCAATAACCTCAAACTCCTTCCAGAAAAAAGTGGAGATGGTGAAACAAGGAAAGCACAGAGTGACAAACAGTACGCAATAGAACTGAATAAATATAAGATTATGCACCAATTATGAACATTCTGATAATCTCCACGGAGGAAGATGTGATCAGTTCTGTTCTGTCTTGACTCGATCCCCTGAATATACTAGGTGGTCACACTCTTTGAGGGCCTTAATTTATTTCAGTCTTTGTCCTTTTTCTTTGCATGGTCTAAGAAAGACTTGCTTGGCTCTTCCTGAATATATGTGAGTGCTTTTCTTTTCTGAGCAACATTCAAATTCGCAGAATGGCTGTATCAGCAGCATCACCATGCCACCGGCTTTGTCTGCGAGTGTCTTGCTCAACATTCAAAAGGACATTTTGATCTGCTTCGACACTAAGCCCCCTCTGATCACTCAAAATATCATTTAATTGTGTTTTTACAATTACCAGCAGGGTGTCTGAGCCTTGCACTACAGAGATCCCCAGAGTGTCATCCTGGACCCCTCTTCATGAATTCCCCAATGTCTCTACCTCTGTTCAAGCAGCACTGTTCTGGAACTCCGATGGTAGAATCCATAGAGCTGTCCAGGTCTCCTACCTATCGTTGATTTTTTGCATCAACCGTTCCACATCAACTATTCTCCCATCTCCTCCAGTACTTTTGTGGCTGATTCAATATTCTCATGTTTCTTCTTGTTGAGGCCAATATACATAGACTCGATGGAGAGCATATAGGGCTTCGTCCATGCAGATAACTCGTACTCATCTAGAGAGTCATCCAAACCATGGCCAATCAAGCTTTCTTTTAATGCAGACAGTCATGGCCTGAAAAGAGCCAGCCCCTAATAACTTATTTATTTGCTTTTACATTATTTCTGGAGCACCAGAAAACCAGCCACACTGTCACTGCTTTGGTTTATGAAATGTATTTCACAACCAATCTCTCAACGGGAGCTGTTTAGAGTTGGTGCAATGGACTCTATTCAACCTCGCCACCTTATCATGTTACGGGGCCTCATTGCTGCTCATTCTAGGTTCCCATTTTCATTAGTCTTGGCTTCTCTCCTCTGCCTCTATTGCCTCTGCTCCTGGCAGCCTGCTCTATCCTTGCACTTATGCCAAACCCATCAGTGTTGAAGTCATTGGGCACCCCTGAGTCTCCAAGTGCCCCGCTGACAGTGGATCCCAGTGTACCAATCGGGGCCTATTATCGTCCGCTGGGCTGAAGTGCCCCTACAGTGAGAGAGAAGAACCAGGTCCCGCTGTAGAGTCAGCTGTGGTCTTCCATGGCATTAAAAGCAGTTTTCTGTTCTTCTCTGCCTCCGATCATTGCAGAGGTGACCATTAGCCAGTTCGGGCCTTGGGGGTGGCTGAGATGGAGAAGTTGCACCACAGAAGGCAGCGGCCATCTTCTAGGTCGCTCAGCTCAGCCCCCGTTTATACTTTATTTAGAAACTGTAACTTGCTTGAAAGTGTAATACTGAGCCTCACACACTAACCAACGTTGCAGCTGATGGCTTTACCCGTTTTGATTATTAATAATAAAATAATAAGAATAATACAGGCTGTGCGATGTACTGAAGCAGCACAACGTTATTATAAACCTTATTGCATGAATTCGAAAAAGGGTCTACTCCAGCCCTAGGTCATTGAAGTTTTTTTGTTGATGACAAACTCCTAGTGTGAGAGCAAGTACTGTGTTATGCAGGATATTTTTAACTGTTGCAGAAATGCTGTTTGCAGAGATGCAGTGTTTAAACTGTTGAATATTGAACAATTAAGCACGTTTGTCGCACTTAGAACAGTGCCTATAAAATCTTAAGTGCCTTGATTAATTATATAATTTTAGGCAATTCTATTCTAACTCTGGTAAAGTAAATAACATAACAGCCCCTCGGCGGTGAACCACAAAATACAAAGAATCCCCTTCCAGGGGAGAACATTGATGCATACCCAATGAAAAAATGTATTGTAATATGTGCCATAAAAACATTTTGAGTTGATACTGTACAACTGGTTGTATAATAACTGCATGTTTTTCATTACAGGGTTTGTTTTTCAGAAGAAGGGTTCTTCCATTTGCTGCAATCGGTAGAAGATATGGTGAATCAGTCAAGCACAGAGAGCCTGCAGTTGTATCAAAGTGCATCGTTAAGCCCAGCAAAACTGCAAGAACTCATAAGGTAAATTGATCCTTAATTGCTTTTTTGTTGAGTTGATTTATATAACATTAACCAGTCCTGACACGTTCCTACTGACAGATATTAATGTTATAAAAAGCTCACCTGCGGCCTGATTTTGAGTTTGGCGGGAGTATGTACCGTCGCCATGGCGGAGTAATTTACTCTCACCGCGGTGAGGGTTCTCTGCCTGCCAAGTTTAGAGATGTGTTCCGGCCCAGCAGACATCTCTTGCATTTCCAGGAACTGCTGTGACGGATGCATTGCAATCCGAATGCAATAATTTGAAAGTTTGACAGACGGCTACTTCAACATGTCGGAGAAGTACTTTAAACTTTTGTTTTATTGTGAAAAACAAAATACTAAAGCGGGATTTTGTTTTTTCAAAATAAAAAAAAATAATGACCCCTCTGTGGGGTCGTTTAAAGGTTTTGGCTTTGAAATACTGTCACATATTGTATGGTGGTATGTGAAAGCAAAAACTGGCCATGTGTTTCCCCACTCTAAATAAGGCGTATGGACACATGGCCAAACCTCCGACAGTCCTTACTCCGCCAGACCGTCAGTGGTGTATGTAGGCAGCAGAGACTGTGTAGCCTCTGCCGTCTACATACTAAAGTTCCACCCGGCTCTATATGAGGTGGGCAGAAGTTTACTTTGACCAAGAGGGTACTCCGTCAACTTTGGGAGAGACTACCCTTTCTGCCAAAATCTAAATCAGGCCCTCAGTGTTAAAATTGCATGTCTTTAGGTATATGTAGTGAACACCAATACATTAGGAAATTGGCAGTTATTTTACTTTTCAGAGATTTCCTCAGATTGGCCAGACATGACTCTTACATTAATCAGCTGCAGTTACTAACAATCCTGCTCCATGGTTTCCCAGGAGTCTGAGTGATTATGAGAAAATTTGAGAATTGGCACAGTTGCGAACCTGCTTAACTGCAGTGCTGGATTTATATTAAGAAGGCTGTTTTCAGAGAGTATGGTTATAGTTGTCAAGCAGGGAGTCAATTACAGTCTAGAAGTGTACAGATGAGGTTAGTATTTCCTGAGAAGATGTAGGCTTGGGACTGATAGCACTTGATCATTTTGCACCTGGTGAACTGGAAGCTTGTCAGCATGAAAGGCAAGCATGTTTTGGTGGATTCCCTTGTGGCAAATCCAGACTACTTTGAAATGGAAGACAGCTTCAAGTGAAAGGATTATCTTAGTAGGGGTGATATGTTCAAAACATGTGGTTTTTTTAACTTGTGGGTAGTAGTTTTGAGGATGACTGAGTGAGGAATGGTGTGGACGTGGGATGGTAGGGTAGAAGGTGTATCTCTGTAACTTTATTATTGTAAGTGACTTTTTGTGTGTACCTATGTATTCTGTATGTGTGTGTGTGTGTGTGTGTGTGTGTGTATTCATATATATATATATATATTTCCAAGTTACGATCGTGTTTCCGTAGAAAAAACTATTTTTCTTTTCCTAATAACTTTGGCACAGTTTGATGAATCTTTAGAAAACTTTCTAGAAAAATGTTCTGGAACACTTTGGGGTGATTTCTCAAGAGGGGGAGCTGAGAAAAAGAGAGGGGTCCCAAAACCAACAATCTGGCGGCAACCATCATAGGACTCGAGACTCATGCCAGAGTCCTTGAAAAAACGTACAAAATAGGCATAAGGTGGCCTGTCCCTCTATACTCCCAATGGTTAGAGCGGCAGACCCTGATGCAGAGATCTGGCCCGGGACCAGGGTTCAATTCCCGCCTCGGCGGGTCTTGGGCTCAATTTCCTCGGACCTGATAATTCTCGCCTCGGTGCCTATTCTAATCATGGGTCCCACTCTGCAACTCTGGGCAATAGCTTGCTTAATCTCCACAACGGCCCCAACAGCGCTGGGATGCCTGGCTTCACCCTGGGGGTGCCCAGGAGTGGACATTTCACAGGGAAAAGCCAGGAAGGGTTCCACAGCGGTATGCGTACAGCGCCTAGACACCCCTTTGGGGGTATGGGTGCGCTTTACAAGTACAAATTTCAATTTCAATTTCCCACCCCTGGACCTAAAACACTTAAAACAAATTGCAGTGAATTTGCGAATAAATCCGCAGCAAAAGTTTTTTTTTTAAAAGGGCAGGTTCCCCCGCTACTGTTAAAAAAAAAAAAACCAAAAAAAAAACAACAACATCCCGATAGTCCACGGCCGGGGAGGGGAGGGTGGCAGAACATATATAGGAGGGGGTGCACGCTCCCCTCCCCGAATCTGTTAAGGAGCCAGGTACCCCACGCCCCGGGGCCAACAGTAAAAGAAAGGGGGAGGGAGTGTGGGGAGGGAGTGTGCAGTCACCCTTCCTGAGCCTCAAAAGACCCGGGGAGGGCTCACTGACTGTGTCCTGAGGAGCTTACCCCCGGGACATAGTAGCTTCCCTGCCCGCAATAACGCAGTCAAGGAAACGTGTCTGCTCCCACCTGGCAGGAGCTTTGAAAATTCTCGCACTGGGTGGGAGCAGAATTCTGTTTTCCTGCCCGTGCACTTGCGGGTAGGAAAACTCAAATTGATCTCACCCAGAGGGAGCAAACAAAAACCGCTGCTCCATCTGGGCAGGAGCATAGTCTGCTCTCAATGCACCCGAAATTGGTGGGTGCAGGGAATCAGAGGTGCTGTGGGGTCCTGGGGCTCCCTCTGCAGCCCCCCAATATACTGTCTTGTGGGTGTCCCGGGTGGCCATCAGAGCACCCATAAGGCCCTTGGGGATGAGGTCCCTGGGATCACTCTTATCTCGGGGAATGGGGGGGTCCTCGTGCAGGGGAAACAAGCATTGGCAAAGCCAATAGGTCTCACCTGTGCAAGAGCAATTGGCTTTGCCAATTTATTTTAGCCATGTTGTACACCAGAGTGACTGCTGCTCAGCATGGCTAAATGTTAGTGACGTAGAGGAGAGTAGGGTAGACTGGTGTGGAGTGACGTAAAAGGCAGTAGAGTGGAGTGGGGTGGACTGGTGTTGAGTGGAGTGGCGTGGAGGAGAGTTTCATAGAGCAGAGTGTCGTGGATTAGAGTGTTGTAGAGTGTCACAGTGTGGAGAGTGGTAGAGTGTCATGGAGTAGAGTGGAGTGTTGTAGACGAGTGGAGTGGCATAGAGTGGAGTAGTGTAGAATGGATAGGCGTAGAGTGGCAGAGTGGAGTAGAGAGTTGTATAGTGGAGTAGACTGTCATAGAGTAGTGTATCATAGAGTGGAGTGTCATAGAGTGGAGTGGGATGGACTGTTGTAGAGTGTAGTGTCGTAGAGTGGTGCAGAGTAGAGTAGTAGAGTGTCGTGGAGTAAAATGATACAGAGGTGAGTGGCATAGAGGGAGTAGAGTGGACTGGTGTAGAGTGGAATGGCGTAAAGTGTTACATTTGTGGAGGGGTAACATTCTTGTGTGGCTGGATAGTAATGGAGGACTGTGAGAGCAAGGTTTCGTTGTGCAAATTACGCACTGCATCCATTGAAGGAGGAACATGTTATTTTAACTTCGTACATTTAAACCGGCATGAGAATAGTTTATTAATAGACTTGACGACATCTGATTATGCACAGTGTTCAAGCATATATGTAAATAAGTACTACACATGGATTATGGCAGTCTTATTTCATGGCCTTGAAATTCCTCCTATGGGAACCGTTTATTGTGTATTTAAAGATATGTAACAGACACCACCTCGTCTTTGACCTGCATTTAGAAAGGCATGACTGCCGAAGCGCGTCTGCATGGTTAATAAATATGTGTAGAAGAGAAGTATCTGGAGCCTTGTTTTGTGGCGACGAATTCACGTACGGTGAACCCGAGCTATGTTATAGCCCACTCTAGACCTGGGAGCGGGTAATGGTGGATATATATATATATATATATACATTCATTGAAAAAAACAAAGGTTAAAGCAATGTTACAGATAGGTGGAATGTTCAGTAACAATGTAATGTTTTAAACTAAAAATAAAACACAGAAATTCACCAGTTATAGTTATCTCAAGTAACTATAACCCATGCTGTAAGGTAACTATAAATTTCGCCCCGCCATGCACAGTTTTGTCATCAGTATCATCACTGATGTTGTAGAAGATGTCATGAGTGATGTAATATGTTGTGTAATTAGCAGTGCATGGTGAGGGCGTGAGTTATCATTACACTCCACATGAGTTATAGTTACTTGAGCTAACTATAACTGGTGAATTTATATGGGTTTTTTTGTGTAATACGTTGCGTTGTTACTGAAAATTCCATCTAACTGTAACGTTACTTTAACCTTTGCTTTTTTAGTGAAGTTCTAGGGGTTTTTTTAAAGTAAAGTAATATTTTATTACCATACGTAAAGCCAACTCTTCCCCCCCCCCCCTCCAAACAGCCAGCCCCAGGCCCTGCGCAGCGGAGGGTTGGCCGCAAGGCCTGGCTACCGGCCAGGCCCTGTGGCCAGCCAACCCGAAAGCAGTCAACCTCCCCGTGGGCTGCCAACCTCACGCCACACACAGCCTTTTACAATGCAGCGTAGAGTTGTCCTTCAGGCCCTGGGGACCTCATCCCCAGGGATAAAACATGTATTTTAATGGGAGGAGGGCATGCAGCTCCCTCCTAGAGCCTTAATAGGCCCTGGGAACCCCATCCCACTGGGCTAAATTGTAAGGATCCCCCTTCCCCGGGCTAAATACAATACAAATAGGGGAGAGAGCCTTATCAGGCCTCGGGGACCTCAACCCCCGCGGCCACATGTTACAATAAAGGTGAGGGAGGCCTCCCTCCCTCGAATCTTCTTAGCCCCAGGCACCCCATTCGCTGGGGCCTAATACACTTAAAAAGGGGAAGGGGCTGCGCGCCCTCCCCCTCCCTGATCCTCATTAGGCCCTGGGGATCCCAAAGCCAGAGGTGCCTCAGTGCCTACCCAGAGCACCCACATACTACATGTGGGGGCCATGGGAGGAGCCCCAGGGCCCCCGCGACCCCAGCTGGGTCCCCGCATGGTGACCAGCATAGCTCCTGCCAGGAGGGAGCAGCTATTTATGCTGTTCCATCCAGGCAGGAGCAATATGGGTTCTGTGTCCAGTGCGGGCAGGGAAACAGAACTCAAGTCTGCTCCCAGCCAGTGGGTGCATTTTTAAATCTCCTGCCAGCTGGGAGCAGGCATAGTGTTTGCTCCCGTTTGGTGGGAAATTTAAGAATGCTCTCGCCACACGTTCGGCGGGTTGCATTAGATGTTGTACAATCCCGGCAGATTTTGGACAGGTTGCATGGGTCTGTATGCAGCTACAAACATTTTGGGATGAAATACTGCAGGAGGTGCGCAGAGTGACAAAGTTGAAAGTAGAACTTACACCCCGCCATTGACTGTTGGGACTGTTGCCTCATCCCAAGAAGTTGAAAAAAATGGGGTACAGATTTGCTCTACTGGGTTTAGTACTGTTATGACAAGGCATAGCCATACACTGGGCAAGCCTGACCTCGCCGACTCTGTCTAAATGGCGGACTGATTTCCTGGAATGGGCGGCAGCAGAGGAGTGCCGGCTCTGGAGAGTTCACACTGCTAATAATGCAGAGAGAGAACTAAAGTATTGGGTTGATATGTTAGATAGGTTGGGTGGCCACTACACATCCCCGAGAGACGTGTCTGACTCTGCCACACCGGAGGGAGATGACACAGCCCCCGCTGGGATGGCTGACACTGGAGCTGGGTTGACTAAGCCGATGACCCTCCTGCACCCACATTCTCCTGCTCCCTCAACTGCTGGTGGGTCCACTTAAGAACCGCAAATAGCTCAGCCGTTCGCATTATTGCCACATGTAGCGCCTGAAAGTATGTGGATGCCTGATGTTGGTCCTTTTCCTCTGTCTTCCTCTTGTTTCTCTGCCCTCACCTGGGAAACTTCTGTCCCCAAGCTTACCACACTAATACTTTGAAAATACTTAATAATGCAGTGCTACAATACCTTGTTTTGTATTGTTCTGAAAACTGAATAAATAAATAAAAAATGCTCTTGCCAGATGGGAGCAAACCCATGTTTCCATGCCTGCGGTAGTGTGGGCAGGGAAACTACTGTGTCCCGGTGAGCCCACCTCGGGACACAGTAAATGTGCCAGCCCCGGAGCCAGCCTTTAAAGGCTCAGGGAGTAGGGCTGTGCGCCCCCCCTTACTTTTAATTTAAGTTACAGCCCTGAGAGATGGGTCCCCAGGACCTTTTTAAGGCTTGGGGAGGGGTGCCACCCCTCCCCTTTTTTATATTTTGGCCCCAGGGCAATGGGGTTCTCGGAGCCTAAGTGGGCTCAGGGAGGGGGGTGGCTGAGCGGCCCCCCTTCCCTTTAAAAAAACAAAAAAAACATCGGCCCTGGGGAAAGGGGTTCCGGGGCCTTCACAGGTTCATGAAGGGGACCCACGCAGCCCCCCTCCCATTTTTTTACAAAATCGACACCCAGAGGATGGGGTCCCTGGGGCCAAAATCTGTTTGGGGAGAGGGGCTGAGCAACCCCTGCTCTTAAATATATTTGTCCCCAGAGGAGGGGGTTCCTCTGGGCCCTAAATGAGGGACCCTACTGATGCCTCCCTCCCCATAAATATATTAAAAATGGTAGATGCTTTTTTTTTTGCTGCGATCCCGTGGAACTCCTGCAGGATCGAGGCAAAATGTCCCCTAATTTTTTTTTGGCCTCAGGGACGTTCCTCTGGGTCCCTCCCATGTTGTATTGGGGGCAGGAGCTAAAGAACGATGATGAATTCAACCCAGATCTGTGACTTGTGGTGAGTGTCTGAAAAGTTTCAGCGCTCTGTCCATCATCTCCTTGTGTTTGCTTTGTTCTCCCTAAGTTGCCTGGTTATGCCCAGACGTGGGTCCCTTGCTCACTTTGCCACTGGATTCAAGCTAGCCTGGCTGATGAGGGGTGTTACCCTGAAACCGGTCCCAGGATGCTTGTTTCCGGTCCAGGGAAGTCCTGGCTTGGCAGTTCGGTCTGGACTGTTCCCATGAGGAACATGGTCAAGACTGATTTGCATATGGCTGGGTCTGAACTGGGGTGGCGAAGTGAGCTAAAGAACGATGATGGATTCAACCCAGATCTGTGACTGGGGGTGAGTGTCTGAAAAGTTTCAGCGCTCCGTCCATCATCTCCTTGTGTTTGCTTTGTTCGCCCTAAGTTGGCAGGGTATGCCCAGATGTGGGTCCCTTGCTCACTTTCCACTGGATTCAAGCTAGCCTGGTTGATGAGGGGTGTTACCCCGAAACCGGTCCCAGGATGCTTGTTACCAGTCCAGGGAAGTCCTGGCTTGGCAGTTCGGTCTGGACTGTTCCCATGAGGAACATGGTCAAGACTGATTTGCATATGGCTGGGTCTGAACTGGGGTGGCGAAGAGAGCTAAAGAACGATGATGGATTCAACACAGATCTGTGACTGGTGGTGAGTGTCTGAACATTTTCAGCACTCCGTCCATCATCTCCTTGTGTTTGTTTTGTTACCTCATTAGTCAACCATTCAGGAGCTTATAATAGCGTGTTTTACTAGGTAAGTTAAAGAACAGAGCAAGGATGATGTCCACTTGAACACTGTTGTCTGTTCTTTCCTGTGGCTATTGAGAGATTGTACTAACGCTATTATTTTTACTGGCGAAGATTCCTTGAAGTGTTCTTATATTTCGACAACCATGTCTAGAGAATATTTTGGTGCCACAACAGTCCAGTTTTAAAAATCCTGTTACTGAAAATCTTGTTATTATGCCGAGATTGTACAATGTTTAAGGCTTCGTAGACGCACCAATCTCTTCTTCAAATGATACAGTGACTTGAAAAGCTTGAGCACTTTATTTTGACATGATTTCAGTTTTTCAAGTTAGAGGTAGCAAGAGATGGAGTAGTGTTTGGACATTCAAGCCTGTAATTCTTCCTTAAAATGACTTAACAAAAGTAAAAAAACAAATAATTTCTAACTTTTTCTGTACTCCTCATTTGCAGAAGGAAAACGTATTCTTAATTTTGAGTCCGACAATGTGGCTGTGTTTCTGTTGGCTTCAGGCGGTTACCCTGGTTTTTGTTTAACTCACCGCACCGCTTAGTATGTACTGCTGCAGTCTGGCAGATGATGTAGGTAGGTCACAAGAGTGTGGGCTGCCAAGGGTAGGGGTGATGGGTTGAATTTTTCTCGCCTTTTGCCTTGTCTGCGGACAGGGTGCTGGAAGACACTCTCCAATGAAGACTGCAGTAGTCAGGAACAGAAAGGTGAGTAGGGCGTTGCTGACATCCAGCTGTGACCGAAACAGAGCTTGGACTGTGATGCAAAGTTTTCGTTCGGGATATGAGCAGTGTTTTTCTAGATGAGTAAATGCTGGCGCGTGTGGGACATGAATTAACACAAGTATATTCTGGAAATTAATCTTATTTCTAGTGTATATACAACCCGCTACTTAGCACCTCTTTACATGATTATTACATTGTAATAACATATAGTTTCCTCTTGAGGGGAGATTGCCCTTTTCTGGTAGACCGTGTCCCGGTCTTGAAAGCAGCGCATCACACAATAACCTTTGCTTCCTCTGTATGAATTTCTTGTGAACCTGCCTGATTACCGAAACTAAAAAGGGAAACACTCCTTTAATCTGCGGAACAGGGCAGCCTGGCAAGCTTCTCTGCAGTTCTCTTCAAGCTCCTCATCAATTTGCCTCAAATCCTTCTCTCTAAGAGCCACCTTTGTAAATGAGAAAGAAAGTTTTTTGTATGAGCCCAATCAATCTTTGGCCTCTTTGTTGTGATTAGCAACCAGGGTGCCAATTATCGTTGTCAGCAGAGCACCGAACAATCAGGAAGCGCTCTTAATAGTGGTCCTCTCTGTGACCCCCCACAATTGGATGCTAGGTTTGATATGCCACCTCAAGTGATGAAACCTAAATCTTGCTTCTATTAAATCACGGAAAATCTTTTCTTTTTTAAACAATTCCGAATATCCGCAAACGCGGTCTTTACTTTATGTATCATAGTTTTTTTTTAAATAGATATTTTCTTTGATTAGTTCTGGGGCTGTCGTAATAATAATATAAAAACAGTAGTCTTCTTTCACCGATCTTTTTGCAGACCAGGACCCTCCCTGCTTCTTTTCTAATCGGAGCATATCATAGATTGATCTGCGTCTATCTTGCACTAGAATTTCAGCTCTGATTTTAATCCAGGACTATAGTGCCGATCAGCTTTGAAGACAAATAGCGAGAATAACAGACCATGAAAATAGAAGCTGTAGCACCAAGTAGTTAGTTCCAAGTCATTAATCAGTCAAAGACTGGAACTTGCAACTTTGTTTATCTACGGAGCCCAACGCTATTTTGACTGTATGGCAGGAACTCTGTGTTTTAACAGCATATTGTCATATAAAAATACTTTTATCTGCAGGGAAACACTTTTTAATAACTTTGTTATTTAAAGTTTTAACCTGTTTTATTTTGTAAAGCAAATCATGTACAAGTAAAACCAGAAATGGCACTATAGATCTGACTTATAAATGAAAGTGCCTCCTCAATCAGCGGTGAGTTTAGGCACTCAATAAGTCATCATCCATGCACTGTCACTCATCCATCCATTTATTCACCCACTAGCTCATTCTTGTGTTCGCCCACTTACCCATCCACAGTAAAACACAGACACAACCTTAGCAAGCATATGAAACATGAATTAAAAGGATAAAATAAAATATACCATAACCCAAATGTGGCTGGCATATGCTTGCAATAGGAAAGGACATGAAACATAGGAGCTGGCGGCTGTCTTGCAATAGTATTACACATAGTGTATTGTCGTTTTAAAATCTTAAAATGTCCTCCAGGTTTAGAAGCACCATGTTGCCCATCTTGGAACAGTCAAACAACAATACTCTATTCTGTTACCATTCCAAGATGGCTGTTCAGTAAACCAAGCACGGGAAGGCCAGGTTGAAACTTTACACTTACAATCCAGTGACCCCTCCAATCACTTTTTGACTGTGTCTTTGACCATTTACAAAGCTTTGCTGCCTTTCACTAGGTTCTTGTTATAGAAATATCACCTACCTACATACATACACTCAGTAGTGTTGTGCAAAGTGTCTGCTGCACCGGTCCAGGAGGCTGACCTAATGCTTCTAAACACAGAAGCATCTTGGAATGGTAAAACAGTAATAAACTATATACAGTACAATTTCCATTGCCCTAAACATATGCTTTTCACAGTGAATAAGTCAGGTTTACTCCCCTTGTTGTAACTTTTTATAAAAACACAGATCAGACCTATGGCATCTAACATAATTTTTCCCAGTGAACTAATCAGGCACACAGCCTTTGTCATTGGCTTGCCACCATAACCAATTCAGGGCTACAGTATTCAGTATAAGCTTTCCCACAAGGCAACCATCAGGCATAGTCCTACAATTACAAATATGTACAAAATAACAGTTAGCAAAACAGTATACAAGTCTTCCTAAAAGGGTCTGAAAAGCAGGGGTCAAGAATGCAGCAGGCACCGTGACATCAGGCCTACGGAACTCAATTTACAGCTTCTTATTACTGTTAAAACAAAGGGCTGGGGGGGCCATTTTCCTTGTCCACCTTAAAGCACACACTTCATTGCCACACCACTGTTAAAATATATAATCAACTTGCAGGTCTTCTAGCCCTACAATTTGCTGGGAGGGAGTAACCAACACCAAAATGATCTTTCAGGCTTTCAACAGTGTAATAACCATCCACCCTTTAAGGCATGTTGGCTTTAAAACATAATGTTCACAATCAATAAGACAGACTTACTGCCTTTATCATAACGTTATAACTTTTCACATTATCATTGGTTTGTCACCTCTGACCCTGCTCGCAGGCAGGTCGCTCCCCACGCTGCTGCACGGCTCTGCCTGCATTGTTTTTGCCTAATCCTGTACTTTTCCCCTGTGCCTAACTTGCTTTCTTGCCCAGACTTGTTTTTTTCCCCTGTGCCTAACTTGCTTTCTTGCCCAGACTTGTTTTTATTCCCCTGTGCCTAACTTGCTTTCTTGCCCAGACTTGTTTTTATTCCCCTGTGCCTAACTTGCTTTCTTGCCCAGACTTGTTTTTATCCCCCTGTGCCTAACTTGCTTTCTTGCCCAGACTTGTTTTTATCCCCCTGTGCCTAACTTGCTTTCTTGCCCAGACTTGTTTTTATCCCCCTGTGCCTAACTTGCTTTCTTGCCCAGACTTGTTTTTATTCCTCTGTGCCTGTACTTGTTTTCTTGCCTAAACATGTTTTTCCTTCCTGTGCCCAGTTCTCCGCGGCCCCCGCCCGTTTTTCCCGCCGCTGCGTCCCTGCGGCCCCGCCCCCCTGCAATCCCATTCGCCGCCCCGCTCCCGCCTCCCAGCTGCTCCTCCCTCCCACATCCCCTCATATGGAGGCCGCGCAGCGGCGCGCGCCTAAGGCAAGCCTGTCTGCGCCCGTCCGCGCCTGGACCGCGCCCAGCGCCTGGACCCCGCGAACGCCACGACGCCCGACACCGCTACGATGCCAGATCCCTCCACGCACTCAACACCGGACGATCACACACCTGCTTCCTGGCCGCCCCGAAGCGCACCCACGGAGCTTTCACCTGCCGGAACTGCAGCTTCACAAGCATCCGCCCCACCATGCCGCCGACCAGGAAAGAACCCAACCACCTCAGATGCATCCTTCTCAACACCCGCTCCGCCCGCAAACACGCCGTTGAACTCTGGGACCTACTCGACTCAACCTCCCCAGACGTCGCCTTCCTGACGGAGATCTGGCTGAACCCCGCCTCGGCACCCGACATAGCCATAGCCGTCCCGGAAGGCTACAAGATCACCCGCAGGGACCGCACCAACGGAGCAGGAGGAGGAATCGCCATCGTCCACAGGAACACTCTGAGTCTCGACCAACACCGACGACACCCTCAGCACCGCCGAACACCTGCACTTCCAGATCCACACCGATCCCAACACCACCCTCAGAGGAACCCTTGTCTACAGACCCCCCGGACCCCGACCACAGTTCAGCGACTCCATCGCCGACTTCGTCAGCACACACGCCCTCGCCTCCACGGACTACATCCTCCTCGGGGACCTGAACTTCCACCTCGAGAACAACAACGACAACAACTCCACCACCCTGATCGACAACCTAGCCAACCTCGGACTCAGACAACTCGTCACAACACCCACCCACTCCGCCGGTCACACGCTTGACCCCATCTTCTCCGCAAGCCCACACGTCTCCTTCAACCACACCACCGAACTCCACTGGACCGACCATCGCTGCATCCACTTCACCTTCAAGAAACCCACCACGCACCACCGCACCCAACAGATGCCCCGCCGCTGCTGGAGCAAAGTCACCGAAGACCAGCTAACCACCACCCTCGCCCAGAGCCCACCCGCCGACCCCACCGACCCCGACACCGCCGCCCGCAACCTCAGACAGTGGATCAACGACTGCGCCAACACCCTCGCCCCGATCAAGAAACCCTCCAACAGTCACACCAACAAGAAAGCCAGCTGGTTCACTGAAGACCTCCGGGCCTCCAAGCAAACCTGCCGAAAGTTGGAGAAGATCTGGCTCTGTGAACGAACACCGGACAGCCACGCAGCTCACAAGAACGCCACCCGCAGACACCATCACCACATCAGATCCGCCAAAAGGGCCTCCTTCAAAGACCGCCTAGACAACAACGCGCACAACAGCAAAGAGCTCTTCAACATCGTGAAGGAACTCTCCAACCCCAGCTCCAACACCAACGACGTCCCACCCTCGCAAGACCTGTGCGACTCGCTGGCCACCTTCTTCCACCGCAAGATCGCAGACATCCACGACAGCTTCAACGCCACGACCTCCCCGACAACCACTGAGACCTCCGCCCCCATGACCACCATCCGCACCAACCGCCTGCTCTCCTGGACCAACATCAACGACGACGACACCATCAAGATCATGAACACCATCCACTCCGGATCTCCGTCAGACCCATGCCCACACCACATCTTCAACAAAGCCAGCACAGCCATCGCACCCCATCTCTGGAAAGTCATCAACACCTCCTTCGAGACAGCAACCTTCCCGGAGAGCTGGAAGCACGCCAAGATCAACGCCTTACTCAAGAAACCCAAGGCGGACCCCAAGGACCTCAAGAACTTCCGTCCCATCTCCCTGCTCCCATTCCCGGCAAAGGTCATCGAGAAGACCGTCAACAAACAACTGACCCGCTACCTCGAGGAGAACAACATCCTGGACCCTTCCCAGTCCGGGTTCCGCAGCAACCACAGCACCGAGACTGCCCTCATCGCCGCCACCAATGACATCAAGTCCGTGCTGGACAACGGAGAAACGGCGGCCCTCATCCTCCTGGACCTGTCAGCCGCCTTCGACACGGTCTGCCACCACACACTACGAACACGCCTCCACAACGCCGGGATCCAAGAGAAGGCCCTGGACTGGACCACCTCCTTCCTCTCCGGCAGAACACAGAGCGTCCGCCTTCCCCTTCCGCTCCAAAGCCACCGAGATCATCTGCGGCGTACCCCAGGGCTCTTCCCTCAGCCCAACTCTGTTTAACATCTACATGGCACCGCTCGCCCACGTCGCCCGTCGGCACGACCTCAACATCATCTCCTACGCCGATGACACCCAGCTGATCCTCTCCCTCACCAAGGACCCCCACACCGCCAAAACCAACCTTCACGAAGGAATGAAGGCCGTCGCTGAATGGATGAGGAACAGCCGACTGAAGCTGAACTCGGACAAGACGGAGGTCCTCATCCTCGGATCCACCCCTTCGGCCTAGGACGACTCCTGGTGGCCGACCGCACTGGGAACCGCCCCAACACCCACCGACCACGCACGCAACCTAGGGGTCATCCTCGACTCCACCCTCTCCATGACTAAACAGGTCAACGCCGTCTCCTCGGCCTGCTTCAACACCCTCCGCATGCTCCGCAGGATCTACAAGTGGATCCCCACTGAAACGAGAAGAACGGTCACCCAGGCCCTCGTCAGCAGCAGGTTGGACTACGGAAACGCCCTCTACGCAGGAGCCTCGGCCAAACTCCTGAGACGGCTCCAACGCATCCAGAACGCCTCTGCATGCCTGATCCTCGACATCCCTCGCCGCAGCCACATCACACCCCACCTGAGAGACCTGCACTGGCTCCCAGTCAACAAGAGGATAACCTTCAAACTCCTCACCCACGCACACAAGGCACTCCACAACACCGGACCAACGTACCTCAACAGACGACTCAGCTTCTACACCCTCACCCGCCAGCTCTGCTCCGCCGACCTCGCCCTCGCCCTCGGCACTGTCCCCCGCTTCCGAAGAGTGACCTCCGGTGGCAGATCGTTCTCCCACCTCGCCGCCAAGACCTGGAACACCCTCCCCATCCACCTACGGCAGACCCAAGACCTGCTGACCTTCAGAAAACTGCTCAAGACCTGGCTTTTCGAGCAGTAGCAGCATTCCCCACCCCAGCGCCTTGAGACCCTCACGGGTGAGTAGTGCGCTTTACAAATGATATGATTGATTGATTAATTGATACCCAACTCAGACCTACTGTATTGAGTGTGAGCTTTCATTCAATGCCACCATCCAGTAAACAGTCATAATAGTACAAATATGTTCAAAGTCGCAGTTGGAAAAACAATATAACTCCCCCCAACCCCAGTAGGATCCAACAAGGATTATCACATTATAAATATTCGACCTCCAAGGTTTGTTAGCGCGAGTAGCAAACATCTAAATCCCTGCCTAATATGATAACCTGTCAGATTCCATGTAACAAAATACCTCTCTACTGGCTCCACCCTTAGATGCCTATTCTCTTTAGCATATGCTTTTCACAGTAGATATGTTAGACCTACTGCCTTTGTTGTATCTATTTATAGTAAACCGATTAGGCCTAAATATTTAATCTTTGGCTAGGCACCATAATCAACTCAGTCTTGCTGTATTAAAGCATAAACATGCTCACAAGGCAAAAGATGCATCACAATTACTCTTTTTCCGCGTAAGCTCACAACTCCCACCCAATCAAATAGTGTCCTAAAGGGCAGAACAGAAGCCCTTCTCTCAATACTGCTTCTTAGAGCTCTATTTCTGTAGATCCCAAATGGTCTCTTAAGCCAGACCTAATCATACTTGCACTTTTAGTCAAGGAGATCTATTCTCAGAACATATCACATTTAAAGCAATGGCAGCTGGGTTAACTTAGAAAGTGGTGAAATGTATGTAAACCCCGTAATTGTAGTGGGCTATCATCTGCCAACGGATGTGGGATTTGGGGGGTTCAGAGTTCTTCCCTCACCTATAGGTTTGAAAAAATGCGTGAGCAGTGCATTTTTTTTATTTATAAAATAAATTAGCCCATTGGTTTTCAGGCAGGTTTGAAGGTGTACTGATAAAATATTCCATTACTTGGGAGCTCTCTCCGTCAGGAGCGTTATGCGCTATATCAATACTACAGTGCCGTACAATTTAACATTTACAGCTCTGAATCTGCCATTCTTGACCAATGCGATGGTCTCATGTTTTACTGTAGCTGGTTATATACGATGCCAATAAAAACAATCTGAAAATAAAAAAAAAAACACTTTCAGGACAGACCAATACCCCTACAGAGATCTTACGTTAGTGCTACACACAATGGAAATCTGTTAGGGAATTTATTTCAACAGTTTTTCTGTGGTTTAAGCATTCTTTTAAAGAACTGAATATTTAAAACCCAAATAATCTATTAATAATTGTATAGTCTAGAAAATTAGACTTTGTGATTAAGTATACTCTGGTATGAAGAGCGTGTGGGGGACAAATGCAGTTGTGTTTTTACTAAATACCAAAATATACAATGTAGTCCAATTATTAAAGTAATTAACAGGCAGGAGAGACAAAAGAAACCAGTGAATGATATGCAGACATATATTTACAAAGACAAGTCCCATAGATTTTGACTGGTTATCTTAATGCATTTGTTCTTAATTATCAAGGTACAAGTGTCAATGCATAGTATTTTTAAGTTACTTAACAATTCTAGCCGTAGTTGATGTTTTTGGCGCCACTCACAATGACTAGAGGCATAGGGTTATCGGCATATCTGTGCTTGTCTACCATGATTCCCCCCCATCCTCTGTCACAGAAATCTCTGTAATGGCACTGTAGTAATTCTGTAATAGTATTAAAGTCACGAAAGAAGTACTTTCAGTTGAGTGAATGGCAGTCAGCTTAAAGCATCGCTTTCTCTACATGTGGTCAAATTTCTTTCTGATAAACATACCAGCGTTTGCAGTTAATTTTCGCAATTTCTGTACACTGTTACATCAGGAATAGGGCTCCTAGTTTTATAGTATTTATTTTTTAACATTTCCATCTGTGTTTATCCATCTTTATTTTTTGGTCATTTTATTGGTATTTATCCATCTTTATTTCATGTTTTGAGACTAAATGGAGTCGTTAAATGGTATATTTCTACATTTCTTTAACTGATAAAGATGCACTCATACTTTGAAGCCTTTCACGTTTTAGCAAATTAAGCAGCCAAACATAACAAAATAATACACCGACAGATAAATAATAACATTATATACAAATATATGTGAACATATGCCCGTATTTAAGGGAATCTGATCTTGTTTTTAAATCCCCATGGTGCCTATCTGCTTAACAGTTGGTCTGGAATTCATGAAGGACAACAAGGAGAGTCACTTACAAGAAGTACAATTTCGTGTATTTTTCCGCTATTAAAAATAAATACAGACAGGAAATAGACTGTTTTCTGTCTGTATTTATCTTTAAAAATCAGTAAAAAACGGAAAACTGGAAGCCTTAATCATGAAGTGGTTCTTTCAGCAATATTGAAAGAATAACGCTACAAGTAAACTCAAAGCGCCAGCAGTCGCAAACCCTTTCGGACATGATTTTACCTCGTGAAATGCTGACAGTTGTCTCACTGTGTTCATTAGTGTTTTTCATGAGGGTAAATGAATAGGTTCTCCGAATCATTTGTTATCCTTTCACTGTCAATGTTGTATTCATTCAAGTTCCATAATAAACCTTGCTCTTTAGGTTTTCCATTCTTGTCTATTTGTTCCTGTAAATAATTCAAGCAGTGCCTGTTTTATTTTGCAGCCTTTCTAATAAGAGAACGCCATTGAAAGAGGAAGACCTTGAGGCATGTACTACACTTGTCCTTCGCCAATTTCAGATGTTGCTGCAGAGCACACTGAATGGACCAAAGGAAACGCTTGTTGACAGCAGTAGCAGAGCAGATGAAAAAACAAACAGGTACTATGGTTATGAGAAAAGTAATTTGGGTGACTGGGACTTTACACTCTTGACAAAATCTAACCTGTTCTTTATTTGTTTTGGGATGTGTCGAACATTGATTTGTGGTTTCTTAGCTACTCTTATAATATGGACTCTCAGTACTTGCAGCCATGTGTGGGTCCCTCTTCCAAGGAATAATCATGATTGGTTGTCAGTTACTATACAGCAGTACTTGTCTAGACAGTAGTCCAAGGGATCAGGTCTCTCTCATGAGTGAATGGTGTACTGATATACTTACAAGAGGGCGCATTCCCTTCCCTTGGTGCGGTATCCACGGATGAACTTGAAGGCAAACCACAACAAGACAAAGGGGTAAGGGGTCAGGGGTCAGGAAGGAGACTCTGTGGAATTGAAGCTGCAATTGTTGGAGAAAGGTTAGACCTAGATATTCGAGGTTGCATTCAGTATACACTTAACAGCTCTAATAAGGTAAGTAAACTCTCCTGCCTCGGACAGTTGAGGTTTAAGCCTACCAAATGAAAGGGGAAGGAAACCTGAACCCTGCAGTAGAGATGCTGAGAGGAGGAGATGTAAGTTGTTGGGTTCGGAGCTCAGACCCAGTGACCTCTTTTAAACGACTTCCCAAAAAAGTATATGGCATTAAGTCTATGATCATTAGATGTCTCTTGCGTTGTTTAGAGCCAAATCTTTGACCAGCTATCAAAGTCAAAGATCCGGTTTAAATTTCTCTCCAAAATAACGAAGCATGAACAACCCAAATCCTCTGCCTCAAAACTATTTCTTTCTTTGTCTCAAGAAACTGTCCACAAAAGTTAAGAACCTGTAAATGACAGATCTGAGAACCTAACCAAAGGGAGGGGCTTCCGCTAAATGTGCGAAACGACGCCCCGAAACTAAGAAGAGAAAATTCTCTTCTTGAGTCCCATCACTCACCAAGGGTTTGCCCCTAGGTGACATGCTTCATCATTGGGGCCATCCCAGACATCTACTGTCTGGGGCGTGCTGCAACTTGCGGAACTACGTAGGAGCACTTTTTGTGAAAAAATGTGTAGTGTAGTGTTGGGGGGAGTGGTGATGGTGATGCTAAAAATACCTAGCTAGTGAGCGATTAATTTATTCCTGCTCCTAGTTGGTATGGATAAAAAGGGGTTAATAGTAGGGAGGAAGTGTAACTGTTATGTGTATACTATCCCTAGTATTTGGTCGACATGTTTCGAGGTATCCCCTAAACCTCTTCTTCAGGACCACATGGGGACCAGCCCCATGCGTATTGATATGCGGTCTGCCCGGGTACGAGTAGGTGTCATTGACGGAGGAGTGCTGAGCCAAGGTTACTACAAGCCCCTCACCCTGGCAGTCCATGAGGCACAGCGTTGCCAAAACAGAAATACTACGAGTCTGATTTCAACCGTATGTATTTAATTTTTGTGCTCACACATTAGGTGTGCACCTGTTCTTTATTATATTATTTCTTTAGTACAGGATTGTTTTTCTCACGGAGTGATAGCGCATGGGGCTGGTCCCCATGTGGTCCTGAAGAAGAGGTTTAGGGGACACCTCGAAACATGTCGACCAAATACTAGGGATAGTATACACATAACAGTTACACTGCCTCCCTACTATTAACCCCTTTTTATCCATACCAACTAGGAGCAGGAATAAATTAATCGCTCACTAGCTAGGTATTTTTAGCATCACCATTGCCACTCCCCCCAACACTACACTACACATTTTTTCACAAAAAGTGCTCCTACGTAGTTCCGCAAGTTGCAGCACGCCCCAGACAGTAGATGTCTGGGATGGCCCCAATGATGAAGCATGTCACCTAGGGGCAACCCTTGGTGAGTGAGGGGACTCAAGAAGAGAATTTTCTCTTCTTAGTTTCGGGGCGTCATTTCGCACATTTAGCGGAAGCCCCTCCCTTTGGTTAGGTTCTCAGATCTGTCATTTACAGATTCGTTAATAACTATACACAGTCTGGAGGATGAACCTCCATCTCCCCCCATTTTTGTTTACACAAAAGTTAAGAACCATGCATGTAGCCAAAGCTTTCCTGGGGTGAGGATATGGAGGATCTGCCAAAACGTTAGCAAATGCTACCAAACAAAGTCTATGAAAGTCCATTACCACTTTTTTGAGCTCTTTTCCTTGTAAATAAAGTTTCCAGTCCCCTATCTTACCGGTCTTCTGAAGAAATGCAGGAGTAGGTTCAGGTGAGCAAGCAAGAGTCCTACTGCTGGCTGAGATTCTTAATAACTGGCACTTCCAGTAGATGCAGTCTGCTTTTATAGCCTGGGCACGCCTGGCCACCCCCTGCCCTGAAGTCTCTTTCCCTGGTGCATGGCAGTGAGCCACGCCTGGCCACACCCAAGATAGATGCTTTGCTGAAGTCTCTTCCTGTGAAGCGAGGCAGGGCAGAACATAACCCCTGAACATGGGCCACAAAATATTTAAGGTCACAGCTCCGTCTTGGGCAACGCTGCTCTTTGAATGCAGTCACATCCAACTTGTTAGTCAGCACAGCTCCCACCTTAACATGAGTCTGGGGACACAAATCAGTTGCTGAATCCTTGAGGTGGCCCTCTTTTAGGCGCTCTGAGCGGTGCTGCAAAGAAAATGAGGGGAACTGCGAGGTCCTGACATTGTGAGAGAGAGATGGGCACGAGAAACCTGGCATTACAGACCACTACGTAAGTGTGCAAGGCCTTACAGAGGAGAAGGCATGATAGTTTTACCTTAGTGTGTCTTCCGCCAGAACTTCACTTTGCAGATTGATCAGCTTTTACTTGATGTGAGGTTACACCTGGTAGTGAAGTGAGGGGTCAACATTCACACATATTCAAGCCTTTTGTATCCAAGCTTCTAAGACCTCAAACAGAATTTAAAATGTAGCTCCTTGTTCCATTATGAGCCTAGGGCAGCCAATCAGTGTTGTGATTTAGTCTGTCTTCTTGAGGTCTGTGCAGAGCGTGACAGCCCTCTTTTAGACCTCCTGAAGTCTTTGAGGCTCCTCCATATTGCAGTAGTTCAGACCGGGAGTACAAAGGCTTATAGCTGCATTGAAGTATTGAGCGAATCCTCCTAAGTTAGTAATTGCCGTTTTTTACAACAGCATTGATCTGCTGGCTTACACAGGTTTATGTCAAACAGACTTCCACATTACTCAACTTCTGCACTGTTGACACGCTTTCTCTAGGACTCGCGGCCAAGCCCTGCATATGGCATTTATACCAGCCTTGCTCATGATCATTTTGTCAGATTGTCATCCAGTCAACACTTGTATTTCACCTTTATCATATAGCAGTTGTGTTGGAGACATTCACTGAGTTTATTTTGTTGTTCAGAAGCATTCCCTAGCTGGGAATAGATTTCTATATCATCAGCATGCATCTGGAAATATCCCTGTTTTGTGACCATGTGCTCTGGGGGCACATATATATGGTGAATCACAGTAACATGAGCATCTGAGAGAGACTGTAGTTATAGATTCCTTACCTTTAGAATTACCCCCAGGCGTCAGACTGGATCCAGAGATTTTTTCTTTAGCAGTACCCCTGCACGCCGGTAGGTGGCGTTGGCCGACTCCGCGTCAGTCGTCGGCGCCGTGTTCGCCAGGATGATGTCGCAGTGTCTATTTAGACGCCGCCCCTGTGCGCTGACGTCAGTTCTTTCTTTTTCCTTGCCAGCCTAGCCTAGTTTTTGACTAACCTTTTTTTTTTTGTCGACGCCTTTTTCGAGTTTTCGACTCCTGGTGCACGAGGGATGTCCCTTTGCCGAACCGGGTTCAAGCCTTGTGACTCCTGTCACAAGCTGATGTCCGTCACGGATCCGCACCTCGTGTACCTCTGGTGCCTGGAGCGCGACTATGACCCGAAGTTGTTCTCAGACTGTCGGGCCATGAACCCGCACTTTTCGCAGGAGCTGTCCCAAAAGCTTCTGGAGGCCCGACAGACTGCTCCACGCCGCTCGAGGTCCCGGTCGAGAGGAAGGTCTTGGGACCGGTCGCGGAGCCACCATCACCATTCGTCCTCCAAGTCTTCGCATCCTCGGGGAAGTCGAAGCACAAGAAGAAGGAGAAGAAGCACCGTCGCTCTTCGCCCCGTCCGTCAGCCGACGCAACGCGGGAACTGGAGCGTCGTCGCTCTCCGGCTCAGTCCTCGGAGTCCGCTTCCGGTACGGCTTCGCGCTTCCCTCCCTTTTCCGGAGCCGGAGCGTCCCCTGCCCAGCTTCGAACTTTATACGAAGCGCTTCACAGCATCTTTGAGCAGCCAGACTCTGCTGGCGCGCCTTCGGGCCCCGCGGACTCGGCTGGGGGCCCTGGGCCTTCGATGCCGGCTGCTCCGGCTCTGGCACCCGCAGATCCAGGCCTGGATCTGGATCGGTGTCGGTTGACCTCATGGTACCTTCGCCAGCACCGATTCCAGTAACGACCCCCCCCGAAGTCGGTTCTGCCCCACGGCGCCGGACCGCCGTCGACCGACTCCCTCTCAGAAGCTCCTTTTCATCGGAGCAGTTTTGGATACAGCGCAGTTTCGGGCTTATCCTCCCGAACAGCGAGTCCGGGATATTCGGGCTATGATACGGATGTTTCAGCCTCTATCCCAGATTTCGGTGAGAATGACCCTGAGGCTGCTGGGCTTCATGGCCTCCTGCATCCTGCTGGTGGATCATGCCAGATGGCATATGCGGGCTCTGCAGTGGGACCTGAAGTTCCAGTGGCCTCAGTGTGAGAAGGTGGGTTGGTATTTGCTGTCCACTAGTTAAAGTGGGCACCTTGTACCAGGCCACACGACCCTTATGATGTATGAGGTCAAAGGTAACCTTTATGAAAGCTATCCTAGTGGTAGCTATGAAGAGCAGCCTTCAGGCTTAATCTTGAAGGAATGTAAAGCAGCTTGTTTTACCAGAATCTCACGCTTGAATGACCAAATGAAAGGAGAACCACACAAGTGTTATGTAAAAATATGTATTTATTACTAAAACACTCTCTACTAATCTCGACACGAGATTAGAACATAAAGCACACAATACTTAATCAATAGAACATTCGTAAATAGTGAAATACACAGCGGGCTCCAGGGGGAGACCGAACCATATACTAAAAAAATGATATAACAACAACAAGACACAGTGCCTAGAGGACGTAGAATCGCTGGGACCCCAAGGAACCACCCAGAGGATTGACACAGGGAGCCCACGGAGGACGGGTGCAGTGTGGGAACACGACCGCGTGTTCCGTGCAACTCTATGGGAAAGTCGCGGTTGCAAATTTACAAGTTAAGGACACTTTCAAGAGGACTTCAAGCGGACCCTTTGGAACATAGGAGGTTCTAAGGCCAACCCACCAGTGAGTACCGAAGTACCCGTGTTACCTATCCCAGAGGAGCCGAGTGCATAGGGGTCAAGTGGTGTCGGAAACCTTCGTCGTTTTCAATGGAGGAGTGCAAAGAAGTCCTGCTGCCAGGAGGGCGAAGAGTGTCCGGTGGAATCCAAGCCTGGATTCGAGGTGAGAAGAACCTGAAAGCAGAGGGGACAGAGTCTGGGTCACTTCAGGTGAAGAGGGCTCGGTAGTCGAATGCCCACCGATGTCGGGTACTTCAGGAGTGAAGAAGGGTTGCTTGACTCTGCAGCCACGGGGACCAGGAGACGTCGAGGACGACCAAAGTCCGGAGGTGAGCTGTCCCACGAAGGATGTCGAGAGCTGAGAGGTCGATGTCCGGCTGGAGCACCAACAAGCCTTGGCAACTACAACCCACGCGGTCAGAGGAAACAGGTTACGGTGAGGACCAGCAAGGTCCAGGGGACTCCCCAAGCAATGGAGAGTCAGGGCACGTCTGGAGCAACCAGGTAAGCCCAAGAATTAACAAGGTGACCCTCGCCAGGACCCACAGGCCAACAGACCAGGGATCGCGAGGAGACCTCAAGCAAGTCTGCAAATCACCAGCCCACAGGACACTCGTGGAGTGGAGGCCGGAAATCTTCAGTGCAAATACTGCTCGGGGTCAGGACTACTCGGAGTCCAATGCACAAGCTCGGGAATCGTCACTAAGCATATGCAACTGCAAATGTACGCGGTGCACAGGGGTTCGGGTTGTACGGTCCCCACGAGGGATACTGGTCTCAGAATCGCTGAGAGGGCAGATCGACCTCAGGGACCTTCGGTGACCCACCTCCTGTGTTGCTGAAATCTTCGGAGTCCTCAGGAGCTCGGGAGAAGCAAACCGGTCAGATGCGTCTTTGGTGCCTGCTTGTGCAGGGGAGTAACTCCTTTACTCCAAGGGAGATTCTTCAGTCGTCCAGCGTCGTGCAGGCAGTCGAAGTACTTGGTTTCTTCTTAGCAGAATCTTGTCCAGGTAAAATCTAAAGTCCTGTGATCAGGTAACCCACTTTATACTCATGGGAAGGGGTTGGAAAGATTCTGTGGACCCTCCTAGGGGAGGGGCAGGACAGAGGGGTGGCTACACCCATGTCCTTTGTCCAGTTTCGCGCCAGAGCAGGAGCCACCGGCTCCCAGAACTGGTTTGAGCTGGACTATGCACAGGGACCCCAAATGTGCCCCAGGTGCAGACTTTCAGGCACTCTCAGAGTGCACCCACCCAGCCCCAATACACTAAACCCTGTCTGGGAGGTGGTCACCCCTCCCTGTGACAGGAAACCTATTGTCAGGCCTTCCTCTGCTCGAGCTCGGCTCAGCAGCAGGAGGGCAGACTCGTGTCTGTGGCTGGCAGCATCCATTTTGTGCTGCCCAGGTCGAGAAAGCTGGTACCGGGCAGAACGGTGACCCATAGTAGTGGTTCTACAAGGGAGGAATCATACCTCCCACACCAGTTGCTGGTGTTGGAGGTATGATTCCAAGGTGTTTGACACCAAACACGACATGTTTCTAAGCAGCCGGTTTAAAGTTAGCATTTACCGCGAGGTTATAATGCACTTAAACATATATGTCTGGCTGCATCACAGACAACCCCGGAGAATGGATTCCGAAGGCTGCAGAGGGGCCCTACTCATGCAGGGGCACCCTCTCACATAAAACCCAGCACCCTGCCTTCAGGATTGTTAAGGCCTGCCATAGGGGTGACTGATAGGTTTTTAGTGTAGTGATTTAGATAGATATAGTGAACCTTTATATTTAGTAAGTGGTGCAGGCACCAGCTTACACAGTCTGCAGTAGCAGGCTTGTCGTGCCAATTTGAATGGCCTCTCAGGGGTGGCACAATACATGCTTCAGCCCATGGGAGGCCTATGGGGTACCTATGCCCTGGGTACATGGTGTACCATATACTAGGGACTGATAAGGGTACCCCAGAATCCAATCTGGAGTGTACCTAAATTACATGCATATCAATTTACAGGAGAAAGCAGATTGACTGGGGTCCTGGATAGCAGGATCCCAGTCAGACTAGGCCAAAAACAGTGTGACATCAGCAAAAAGTGGGGGTAACCATAAGAAGCAGATACTACTTTCCTACACTCAGCATCAGGGAAATCTTTCCGGCTCCGTCCAGATCTCAGGGGACTGCACAACAACTGCAGTGGTGGCTAACGAACCAGGCTTGGTCAGAGGCAGATCCCTCTCCCTTCCCCAACCAGACCTCACGGTGGTGACAGATGCATCACTCCTGGGATGGGGCGGCCATCTGGGAGAAGTGGAGATCAGAGGCGTCTGATCTCCGGCGGAGTCCGGGCTCCATATCAACCTGCTGGAGCTCTGGGCGATTCTTCTGGCACTGAAGGCATTCCTTCCTCAGGTGTTCACGGACAACACTACCGCCATGTGGTATTGCAACAAGCAGGGCAGGGTCGTGGACCCTTTGTCAAGAGGCTCTTCATCTCCGGACATGGCTGGAACATCAGGGCATGTCCCTGGTGGTTCAACACCTGGCAGGTTCTCTGAATGCCAGGGCGAACGAAGTCAGCCGCCGGTGCCTGGTGGATCACAAATGGCGTCTTCACTTGGAGGTGGTGCAAGGTCTCTTTCAGCGGTGGGGAGAGCCTTGGTTAGATCTGTTCACCACAGAAGAGAACGCGCAGTGTCAGCAATTCTGCACGTTGGAATTTCCAAGGCGCCACTCGCTCGGCGCCGCTTTTCGTTGCGAGTGGAGCTGCGGCCTCCTGTACTCCTTTCCACCTTTACCACTTCTGCCCAGAGTGCTGAAGAAGATCAAGCGCGACGGGCTCAAGTCATTCTTGTGGCTCCGGACTGAGCACGAAGAATCTGGTACCCAAAGCTCTTGAGCATGGCCATCGATCCTCCGATCAGACTGCTCCTTCGGGAGGATCTTCTGTCGCAGCAGCAGGGGAAGGTCCTCTCCCTGAACCTGTCCAGCCTCCACCTCCTTGCGTGGAGATTGAGCGGCGACAGTTGACAGCTTTTGACCTTCCTCCCGAAGTCTGTAACGTCATCTTGGCAGCCAGGCGTCACTCTACAAAAACGGTATACGCCTGCAGATGGAACAAGTTTGTGGCATGGTGCACAGCAAAGGCTGTGGATCCCCTTTCTGCCCCTCTTTCGGAGGTTCTTTTGTTCCTTCTTTCTTTGGCCCAGAAGGGCTCTGCTCTGGGCACTCTTTTTTTGATACTCAATTTTATTGATTTTCAAACGAAAGAACACAAGTAAAAGAAAATTAACAATTAAAATAAAACACAGCACATTACAGCGATGATAGGCCGTAACCACATTATGTCCTTGGAATTTAGTGTGCTTTACAGTCCATGATCCCATGAGGCCACACACAGTAGACAGCGCTAATGGAGTAGAGCGTGTTTATTCTATCTGACCAAGCCATTTGCCCCAAATCTTGCGATGTTTAGCCGGGCATCCTCTGGCTTCGTACAGAGGTTTTTCCTGTGTCGCACACCAGTCCACCCCCTTGCGCCACTTCTTTATACTAGGTGGGGTAGGGCTTTTCCAGTTTGTTGCTATATACCTTTTGGCCACCACCATGCCCATACTAAGGAAGAGCTTGTCGGCTCTGGACCCATCTAATCCATCTGCAGTGTGTTCAGTGGATTGTGCGGGACATCCCATCCCAGGACCTCTGTGAGTTCTTTCTCTAAAGTCTCCCAGTATTGTGCTAGGAGGGGGAAGGTCCACACCATGTGGTAGAAGTCTGCTCTGGGTGCTCTTAAAGGCTACCTTTCGGCCATATCTGCCTTTCTTCACCTTCCTGATCAGCCTTCTCTTTTCAAGTCCCCTATTGTAAATAGATTTCTAAAGGGCATTACTCACCTCTTTCCTCCTTCTCCGTTCGTAATGCCCCAGTGGGACTTGAACCTGGTCTTAACCTATCTTATGTGCGCTCCCTTCAAGCCTCTTCACAACTGTCGTCTCAGGCTCCTTACTCCGGAGACAGCTTTCCTTGTTGCCATCACCTCTGCTAGCAGGGTGAGTGAGCTTCAGGCTTTGTCTTCTAAACCTTCTTTTCTTGCTGTTCATCCGGACAAAGTAGTTCTTCGCACAAGGCCTTCTTTTCTTCCCAAAGTGGTTACCTCTTTCCATATAGGACAGACCATCACTTTGCCCACTTTCTTCTCACCTCTGCACCCTTCCAAGGAGGAGGAGAGACTCCACTGTCTGGACCCAAAACGTGCGCTGTCTTTCTATCTCGACAGCACCAAAGATTTCCGGGTGGACGATCAACTCTCTCGATGGGTTGTCCTATGCATTAAAATCAGCTACTCTTTGGCAAAGAAGGAAGCCCCAATGGGACCGCGTTCCCACTCCACCAGGGCAACGGCAGCTACTACTGCCTTGGGGCGTGGAGTCCCACTCCTTGACATCTGTTAGGCGGCCACATGGGCATCTCTGCACACGTTCACCAAACTTTATTGCCTGGACAGCCTAGTCAGGAGAGATGGCTACTTTGGCCGTTCTGTTCTCCAGGACTTTCTAGTGTGAACTTAGTTCGCAGACCGACCTCCGGGGTTGGCATTGCTGGGGTATCTATTCTAAAGGGAAGGAATCTATAACTACAGTCTCTTTCAGATGAACAAGTTACTTACCTTCTGTAACGATGTATCTGTAAGAGACATATGTAGTTATAGGTTCCTTACCGCCCAACCCATCCTCCCCGTTCTGCGAACTGACTTCTAGGGATAGGGACTCCCTTCCAGGGCCCTAGCTATGTGCACCAGCGGTCAGTGTCTTGGATGGCTCTGCACTTCTGGCGTGGAAAGTCGTGTCAGAACTGACGTCAGCGTGCAGGGGCGTCGTCTAAATAGACACTGCGACGTCATCCCGGCAAACACGATGCTGACAATGGACGCGGAGTCGACCGACACCACCTACCGACGCGCAGGGGTACTGCTAAAGAAAAAATCTCCGGATCCAGTCTGACGCCTGGGGGTAATTCTAAAGGTAAGGAATCTATAACTACATATGTCTCTTACGGATACATTGTTACCGAAGGTAAGTAACTTGTTCGATAAGCCCTGGAGAGCTCGCCTTGTAATGTTGTGGTGTTATTTTACTTAGGGGGTGTATGAGACCGTTTGCTGCCTGCTTTCGGAGAGGAGATATCGATGGGCATTTCTAGGGATGCATTTTCATGTATCTGTGCGAACAAGTATGACCTCATAGCCCAGTGTCTGGTGGCTTTGAGTCGAATGATGTGAGCAGCTCATCCCTAATGTCTGTCAAAACAATTTATGTACCTTTAGGGCCGACAGTTATATGAACAAATACTGTAGGAATCCGTCAAACATTGAAGTTTGCATCTTACTTCGCTTTCTAGGAATTTGTTGGAAAGAGGAGATTGGAAATTAGACTAGAATTACAGTTCTTAGGGCCCGTATTTAGAGTAATACTTTACACAGGGCTGAGCAGTAAATAATACTATGTACCTTAATAAGAACATTGATGTTGATGAGGGGTTCGAATAGTTTTATTTGTAAAAGTATTTATTGATGGTGCCCTAAAGCTTTATAAATATGGGAGAACAAGTGGATGCAGCAACTGTTTGGTGCGCAATTAAAAATTATATTTTGCAACTGTGAAGACTAATTTGCTCCCATTAAACAGTTGCCCCAGTTTTTATTTGTAATGAATACTATGACCTCCACAGTTTCTTTAAATAACTTAGGCTCAGACTGTGACCATGGAAACGTTTCTTATATCAATTCTGACATCATGGCAATGGGTGGTGATGTTTATGACCAGTTATGAAGGCATTGAGTACTTAAATGGCAGAGCTTTGCCCAGCCCTTTTCAGTAACATTTTCCAAGCTATCAAGACTCTGGAATGAGGCAGGCTTTATGATGAACGATTTTAGTGGTCATGCACGTTCAATTGTAATTGGCTTGTAAATTTTTGTAAATTCCACCTCTTGAGTAAATAAGCTTTTGGGTGTAAGAGTTGTAGCAGGTGCAAAACGGTGCTTTCTAAAATAGACACTCATCACACCTGTATGTGTTGCTTGGGTGTCTGCCATGATACAGACAAACAGTGGTCCGATCGGAAAAAGCAACAAGAAAAACAGGAGAACTGAATATACTGATATCACCTAACAGAATATGAAAAAGAAGAACCCCTTAGAACTAATCAACATATGAGCAGTTAGGGCAGCAGACAAAATTTAAATCACAAAAAATGATTTAAGAGACATACACATGAATTCACTTCTAAAGAATTTTAGTTGAATTTCTAATAGGCATATTTCATATGACATTGTAATCGCACATAGTATCAAAACTCTTAGCTCCAAAGAAGATTGGTGATAAAAGTGAGTGCTCAGAGAGAGTGCTTGTGAAAATTGGGAGTGGAGAATATAGAAAAAAAGGGGGGTCCTTCTGACCATTATACAAATCATATTATTATACGTAGAAGCCTATTCAGCATACAAATCATAACATTTATCTCATCTGAAAGTGGTACAGTTTATGGATAACTGTCGCCACCATGGAAAATTATCTAATCGATCCCTGCTTAGTTATAGAGTGTCGACGTTGTGACCCGACACATGAGCGGGGGGGCATTTGGGCACTGATTGCCTCAAACGCAGGTCTCCATCAGGACTAGAAAAGTGAATATTGATGGAGCAACCTACAGAAAAAGTGAGGGGAGCAGTCTTTTAGGATTTAGAAAAATTAAAACTGTGTGTGTCGGTTAAAAATCATATAGCTAACCCTCACCTGAAAGCAAGCGTCATCCACCCATAATTCAAACCAACAATGATTGCTGCATGAAGAAGAAGGGCTCATAGGCTCTACTCTGATGGGTGATATATATCCACCTAAAAGTACAATGGGATGCCATCACTAGTTAGATAGGAGAGTCACCAATACAACAACGATTACGTGTGTTCAAATTCAAACCACATAGTCATCCTCACCTTGATGCAAAGGTCATCAATTTATACGCAGAATAACCATAACTGAGGGGATAGAAGGCCCACAGGCTCAGCTCAGCAGGGTGATGTTGTCCAACCTAAAAACCACAACAAATAGACACTGTCATTGCAATGGGCATACATAAATGTGAGAAAGTGAGGTCGTCACCTCTCATGAAGCTCACCTTGTCCAAACTTAATTAGCGACATCTGACCTGAAGTATTTATATCCAAGAACTTAATCTAGGGTGCACTGAATGGAGTAAATCACAACGAGCCCTGAAACAGGAAAAAAGGTATCTAAACACCCAAATCATCTATTAGGTTCCCCTCGTAAAAACCAAAATCATTGGTAAAAGTGAGAAGCAGCAATGTTTACCTAAAGCTGCTCAAAATGTGACTTCTCTCCCGCGGATGGCAAGAACTGACCGGCTGCTGCTAGACGAAATAAATAACCCTCAGGGAATCAGCGTTCATGCTAATGATGACGTGTCTCTAAAGTAAAAGATGGTGGCCCCAGGGGGAAGATGACAATCCGGCTGTCACATGTAGGGAGAGGAAGCAATAAAGTTGCATTCATCTTGAGTGGGGCCCAGTAAACTCATAAATGATGCAAAGCACAAGTTTGTACAACTCATAATGGAATTATAAAGTTACAAAGCAATAGGAGCATGTAAATTTTAAGGACCAAAAAAATACATCCATTTCGGGAGTATATCTTAGTATTTTGCAATCCACTATTATAAAAACATATTGCATAGAGGATAAACCAATAAAATGGATTCTAACAGTATGATTTTATGCATTGTCTTGTACAAAAGCTTTCACACTGGATCACAAATAAGGAGTGTATAAAAACAAATGTTATGTATCCACCAGTAGTCCCTTTCAAAAATTGTAGTTCACGACAGTAGGAAGGGCTACAATGGGTAGTATGCAGAGGTACGTCAAGGAACAAGACTCGCCACCTGTTGCAATATTTCTTCAAATTCATATAGACCACTGGCTACTGTGTCCAAAAAATGGATCCTTTTACATTCGTGCAGATTGAGAATGTTTCCCAGATCTCAACCCCTAGGGTTGGGGTGCACTTTTTTAACTATCAACCACCTCATGCTGTCTATATGGTGATTCTCTGTGGTGAAATGTTCCACAAGTGGTGCTGCTTGTACTCTACACCTTATCGTACTACAGTGCTGTAGAATGCGTGCTTTTACCCTTTGGCATTTTTGGCCCACATAGAGAAGATCGCATGGGCATTTAATTACATGAATTATATCAGTGCTATTGCAATTCGTATGTTCCTTGATGAGGAAGGTTCCAAAGTGTTCGTAAGGTAGGTTTTGACAGATCCCCCAACAAAGAACTGACTACATAGTCTTTGATATTCTTCCCTCTTCTGCAGGAGTAAATAGGTGGTTGTTTCATGTCAATTTCATCAGATACTAAGGACCAATGCCGGTTGATGACCTTGCGTATCTCATTACTACGTGTATTAAAAGTGGTTATGCAAGTCATCCTGTCGCAGGTCAGGTCTCTACGCTGCCTGGGTTCAAGTAGGGTCTCTTGTGGGCAAAACCAAGCCCTTTTACGTCCCTTCTTCACAAGATTCTTAGGATTCCCAATGGCGTGATCAATTGTTGGCCACAAAACTAAAATTTTCTTTCAATTTGGGTTTATCAAAGAAAATGTTGGGTTCGTTTCTAACCTGCAAACACACCGGAATTGTATTAGCCTGTATACATTTAGTAAGTAAGTGTCTGTGTAATCTGGTCCGCACTAATTTCTTTTCTAATCTTTCAAGTTTATTTATTTTCTCATTAACTGTTCGATCAATAGCAGAGGAAGCAGATCCCAGAAAGCCAGAGCAGAATGCTCCTGTATTAGCCGATTAATGTAATCCTTACTGTAAGATAGTCTCTTTGTCGGACATTTCTTATTAGGAATCAGTTGTTGACGGAAACACTGTGGAATTATCCACAGTGTGAGGGATAATATCCTGTGAAACTACACCTTCGCAGGTATGCACCTGCCCTTTAGTTATTACAAAACAATTAACCCAAAGGACCTGGGTAACTTATGATACAGACAAACAGTGGTCCGATCGGAAAAAGCAACAAGAAAAACAGGAGAACTGAATATATTGATAATCTCCTAACAGTATATGAAAAGGAAGAACCCCTTAGAACTAATCAACATATGCGGGGTTAGGGCAGCAGACAAAATTTGAATAACGAAAACATTAATTAAGACACATGTACATGAATTCACTTCTAAAGAATTTTAGGTGAATTTCTAATAGGCATATTTCATATGACATTCTAATCGCACATAGTATCAAAACTCTTAGCGCCAAAGAAGATTGGTGAGAAAAGTGAGTGCTCAGAGAGGGCGCTCGTGAAAATAAGAAGTGGAGAATATAGAAAACAGAGGGGTCCTTCTGACCATTATACAAATCGTATTATATGTAGAGCCTGTCCAGCATACAAATCATGTATAACATGTATTTCATCTGAAAGTGGTACAGTTGATGGATAACCGTTGCCCACATAGAGAAGATAGGATGGACATTTAATTACATAAATAAAATCAGTGCTATTGCAATTTGTATGTTCCTTCAACGTATGTGTCTGTTCATTATGGCTGAAAATCTGAGTCTCTAAGGTTAATCCACACACCTTACAAACCCCACATTTATAATGACCCATGAGCTGAGGAAGGTTCCAAAGTGTTCGTAAGGTAGGTTTTGGTGGATCCCCCCAATAAAGAACTGACTGCATAGTCTTTGATATTCTTCTCTCTTCTGAAGGAGTAAATAGGTGGTTGTTTCATGTCAATTTCATCAGATACTAAGGACCAATGCCGGTTGATGACCTTACATATCTCATTACTACTTGTATTAAAAGTGGTTACGCAAGTCATCCTGTCGCAGGTCAGATCTCTACACTGCCTGGGTTCAAGTAGGGTCTCTCGTGGGCAAAACCAAGCCCTTTTACGTGCCTTCTTCACAAGATTCTTGGAATACCCCCATCAGCCATGACAGCTGAAAATGCGAGGATTACTTCAGAATGATCTTGAAAGCTTGGCTCTCTAGAGTGGGGAAGGGTCAGGGTGCTCTCAGAGTAAGGAATGATCTTGTTCTCTCCACAGGAGAGATCGAAATTACATCCAAGTCCTTGGGAAATACTTCAGCCACCACGTATCCAAGCGTAATGAGAAAATGTCTAAGTGCCGTAATGGCTCCTAGATTTCTTGGCATCACTGTCCCTAAGAAAGGAAGAGGAAAAGTAGTGAGTGCAGCGAAGAGCCGTAATGATTCAGAGTCTTGTGGGCAAAGGTATCAGTAGCTTTACTCCAGGTGCTAATGTAGGGGAGCTGATCCTGTGTTTAAGGCACACATGTCTTTTTTAAAAGTTCACTATATCTTTGATGATCAAAATGAGAAGCAGTTGACCTCTCCGACCCTCTGCTATGCCACGTCTGCAGCCTGCATTGTGCAGGAATTGTAGACATCTGTGGTGCCCGATTATCGTACAATTGATGATCTCATGAGGGAATAGCAAAGATACAGTTTGTCTAAAGTGCCCATGGAAAGTCCATTCAGATACGGTAAATACCCAAATCAGGTAATCAGAAATAGCCACCCCATTTTTCCAGAATTGTGCTTTAGTAGGGCAGGTTAACAATTGACCAGTAATTTGCCAGAACTTGAGGATTTGCCATTAGTTTCTTCAAGAATGGAGTGATAATGTTGGGTTGTATTAATGCTGGCATAATTCCCTATGAATTAATTCCACTTGCAAAGTCGACCACTAGCCAAATAAGGAATAACTCTTGTGCCACATTAGATGTTTTGATTCCTATGAGTAGGCACTACCCTATGTACATTCCCATTGGTTGGAAATAAAAAAAAGTTACCAACAGAGGAGATATTGTGTCAAAGGAAGTGTATACACTGTGAGTTCTGTCAGAATAAAATAGAAATACAGATGCAACACGACACCCTTGCTTTGTATTGCAACATAATCAAAACAGAGTATTTAAACTGAAGAACGAAATAAATAAAACCAGTGAACATGCTTGTGTTTCATGGCCCTGCAGTTTAAAGTCACCAATCTTAATTATCCTTAGGACTTTATTTTGCACTTAAATCAAAGAACTAGACACACAGAGATGTGCTTCTTTGTTGGGTTTCTTCTCTGATTTCATTTTCTATTGTATTCAGGTATGACACTCCAATTGATTCTCCATCCTTCCTGGACCGTCTGTACAAGCATGCTTTGTTCCTTAAAGACCACAATCTCTTGCAAGAGGAAGATATGGCAGAAAGGTTACATTCTTTGCTGGCTGTGCGAAGCGATGGAAGAAGAACTGAGGTTAGAGTTCATGATCACTGTGTAAATCCCTAACAAAAAGTAGAATAGTGTCATCGTTGGTCTGGTTGATATTAATACATGAATTTTATATTTATTCTGAGAATATTGTCATGTGTAGACATTTTGCCTGTTCGTTTATAGCTTTTTTGTAACCCTTTGCTTATGACTCATGACTCATTGGCAAAATTCAGTTTTAGCCACAATAGGCCATAAAAATCTAAATTCATTATGCAGTATCTCAAAATACCTCTTCCTGTGTGATTTTGTTGATATTGTCAAACATCTAGGTTTCTTAAGGCTCGGTTATAGCAGATACACAAGATGCTGTTAAGCGCTTTTAGCAGGTGTTGAATTTGCACTCAATTCATAATTTTTATTCCTCTGAATGGCGAGTCATTTGTGTTAGCCCTCACTCTTATGTGCACAGAAATTTCATGAGCTATTTGCTCCCACAATTTGCTGCTGCTTTTACAAGTAGTAAATTGTGGAAGCAAACACCTGTCAGGCAGGATTTGCACCTGACTTGTCATCCCTTCTTGGGCGTGAACAAGAGTTTGTGCCCAAAATGGGATTTACGGTCCTTTGTAATAGGGCCACTAATAGCTCTAATTTAAATAAACTGCCAATCATTGTGGAGGTGATTGCTGTCAATTGATTGCCAGTAATGCCAGACCCTAGTTTCATCTTCTTTCTCATGTGCTTGCAACAATGCCAAACATTAATGCATGTAAAATATTTAGAGCCCCCTGGATAAGCAAGTAATGAAGCGCTCATTCAAAACACTTTTTGTTTATTAAACTAACCTGTGCTCAACAAGGCAATATTTACTTGTGCAAAATATGAGGGCAGAGATACAGAAAGAAGAGAAAATATAACCTGAAAGGGGACCCCCAAAGTTCCTTTACGACCGCCTTTCCATGGCGGTGGGACTGCCATGAAAAGGGTGTCGGAAAGGGACATCGTAATCCCTACGGCAGTGCCGGCACCGCCCCCATTGTAGGGATTACAGTCTGACTGACGCCCCAACGTGATCCTTGAGCCTGTCGGAGGCGTCGGTCTGTCCCTCCGACCGCTGTGCTCTGATCAACTACATCATAATGCGGCGGTCGAACTGCTATCCTGGCTGTCGGGCAGACTGATGGCCTGTCGGAGGCGGTCTGCCCGACTTCCTAATCAGGCCCAGTATTTGGCACTACCTAGTGGTATTACCACATAGGCTGCATCATGAAGGAATAGGTCTGGCCTCCGTTTCATTATTTAAAAACTGTTTTAGCAGGAGAGCAAGGCCCCAAAATGTGCAGGGCCTTGGGCAGTGAGCCCTGTCTAATTCAAACCCCCACCTCTGACAAGGCCCAAATCATTTAATTCCAGAAAATAACTTGCTTGTTAGATAGAAAATTGAATTGTCATTATAGCTTTTGATTCCATCTGTATTCTGTAATTGTCCGGCATTTTTAAGTGTAAATTTTCTATTCTTTATAAGTATGGATGTTGAAATCATTAAGGTTTTGGTTAACTGTTGCCTCACAGTGAAGTCAAACGAAATAACACATGAAAAGTCATTGAATAGTATTATTAGTGGGTTCATAATTATTCTTTTCAGTGTGTGGAAGAACATCTGGTACAATCTTCTTTCCTTAAAATTTGTGTTACATAGCAATTGCATAGCATCTAAGAGAGCATAGATTTTTCAGATCTGCAACCTACTGATTTATTTGTTGATTTCAGTTCATATATTTTCAGGCATGCCCAGTGCGTCATAAATAATATCCATTGCTGTGAAAAATCTTCGAGTGCAGGATTAATCTTTTGAATTGTTTTTTAAAGATGGTCTACCAGGCTTCACCCGACATAGTCTTAGTTTTATTCCCAGTTTTTTTGTTTTCTGGATGCATTAATTCTCCAGTATTGTATCTTTTATAGATTCACATGCTTGAATTTTCCCCGTCGTCATGGTGGGAGTCCCACGGTAACAGTAAATTAGCAGTATTAAAACTTCAACATTCAAATGCCCATAAGAATTCACTAGCTTTTAGCAACCTATTACCATTGTTATAAAAGATCCAAACTCTAGCCAATCAGAGCGTAGACCATAGAGTCTCCTTCCCCTGCAGGGCCACCATACCACAAATTTCTTACCGCACGTCGTGTGTTGGGGAGTCTCCCTGAGCTCTGCTCAGTTACAGTGTTTCTACTGTTGCCCTTTTGAACTCCAGCCAGCTGTTCATCTCTTCACTTCATATTTCTTCTGAGGTACAGGCCAGGAATGTGAGTACCTATTTTCCTTCATAATGTCAGACTCTAAAAAAGGGTTGTTTAGGCCCCTTAAGACTTAAGGAAAGTCCAGACTTTATTCTGAGGACCCACATAAGGAGTGTTTACTGTCTGTATCCAGACCACAAGCCCAGAGAATGCAAGTACTGTCGTACTTTCTCCTCAAAAACTCTCATGGACCCTGAGGGTAGGCTGCTTCTCTGGCTACAAAGGAAAAAAACAGCAAAAGACTCTGACTCTGAGGCTGAGGAGAAGCCCCATACCTCCTCCAGCCAGAAAGAGAAAAGAGGAAAGGTCTTCCTCCTTGCTTAAGGACCCTAAAAAATCCAGGTCTCAGAGTAAGGAGAGGATTGAGGAGAAAAGAGCCAAGAAAGACCAGCCCTGTCCTTCTTCTCACTAGAGGTCAGGTTCTGCTTCTCTGTCGACGCCTCTTTCTCCTTCCGGAGATTCTTCTGCTGATAGAAAACACTTGTTGACGGCCCAGTCGACGAAGAAATCACTGTCTACAGCCTCCGTCCCACTGCAACTGGCGCTCTGTCGACGGTTTCATCAGCGACGCCTACTACACCGACGGTCAAGACGACGAGTGCGGCTGCGTCGACGGCAGCAGTGGTGGTGTCACTGTCGTCGGCTGCGGTTAGGCAATCTCAGTCGGTGAGGGTTTCTCCGTCTACGGTTCAGCAGGTTTGTTCACTGTTGACGACTCTTCAACCTCCGCAGTTGGTTGTGGTGTCGACGATCCCATCGACGGCCCCGTCGACGACCCAGTTGACGAGGAAAAAAATAAAGGCAGTCTACTTTCAAAACCGATGCTTTACCTTCTGCAGGATTTTTCAAAAATTTCTCTTCTACTACCTACTCATCTTCTGGATTTTCATGAGTCTGAAGAGGATGGGCCTTATGGTCCTGCTTACAGTCCTTCACTACTCCGGGTTAAGTACCAGGACTCAGAGGAAGAGGAGACTATGGATGATCAGTGTACTTATTTGGAGGAGGACTATTCTTTCTCGGATAGGGGCGTCCCAGTTCTCAACGTTTTGGACGCGTTTCAGGAGAACTATCCTTATGAGGAACAGGAAGAACAAACTCAAGAAGCCTCCATAAATATCACAGTGTCATTGGTAACTGATCTTCGGTTAATGCTGAACGATTATTATAAGAGATTTCCTGAAGTGAATTCTGCTCCACAGCTGCCTCCTATTCAGGAGGCCCCCACTCCTGTATCGCTGGCTGTACCACCATTGCAGAAGAGCAAGACTGTTCCACCAACTTGGAAATTCCTGCGCAAAGTCAGGATGACGACCAACAACTAGAGGAGGGGAAACTGCAAATGGCCTAGGATGCCCATGATGCATGGGACGACTATGTGGCCCCTACTCCACTTTCTCCTACTCCGCCTCCAGCCGACTCTCTGCCTGCAGATATTGGCGGGTTCCACGATCTGCTGGAATGCGCTTTGACCTTCCTATGCCTGTCAAGCAGTCAAAATGCTTTTTATAAGATTTTAAGCCTACAATGCAGCGCTCCTCTCGATCCATTCCCATTGTACATTTCTTATGGCACGAAGGCCTGAAATTGATGAAGACGCCAGCTTCTATTCCGGCAGTGGTGCCGAAATTGGAGAAAAAGTACAGGGCGCCAGAGGACTCTCCTGCGTGCCTGATTGGACACCCCCGACCTGATTCAGTCATTATGCAGGCAGCTCAAAGGAGATTGAAGAACCCTTCCTCTCCGTGTGCGGCTCCGCCTGACAAGGAAGGGTGCAGTTTGGACAACATCAGCAAAAGGTTCTCCGCTTTGGCGGCCACTGCCATCAGAGCCTCCAATGCCATGGCTATCCTCGGAAGGTATGACCGCCAGATGTGGTCCGACATCTCAGCCTTGCTGGAGTTCCTTCCGGAGGATAAGAAGAAAGAAGCAAAGTAGGTACTGTTGGAAGGAGAGAGAGCGTCTTCCAAAATGATTGATGTGGCTCTGGACATTTCTTCAACGGCCCTCAGACAGATGGTGGGAGCAGCAGTATTGAGACGGCAGGGGTGGCTAAAATCTACAACGTTCCGTCTGGAAGTTCAAGCCAAGGTTTTGGATATGCCGTTCAACGGCGAATTTCTCTTTGGAAAATATGTGGATGAAGCGCTGCAGTCGATCAAATCGGATATTGAGACTGCTAAGTCTTTAACTAATCTGCTGCACAAAAAGTTTACTTCCTTCAGTGCAGAGGTCAATATCTCTCTTGACCCTTGCTTCAGCAGCGTTTCCAGCCGTATTATCAACAGGGCTTTCGTGCTCAGTACTCTTTGCAGGCCTTTCGGCAAACCTCCACTCCAGCCTACTCTAGAGCAGCAGCACGTCGACGCCTACCATCAGGAGGAAGGTCTCATGACTCTAATAAGAGACAATGAGGATCCGCAGGCCCCTGCTACCGTAGTCCCACTTCAATTTGGCCCGCTTGCTCCAAATTCTTCAGTCAATGGAAGCTTATATCTTCCGACAAATGGGTGTTAGACATATTTTGCCATGGTCACACAATGGAATTTGTTCAACAGCCTCCGAATTCGCCTCCGCGAAGAACTCCCCATCTTCATCTCCAAATCCTCAAGAAGGAAATCCAATTGCTCCTCACCAAACAGGCAATCGAAGAGAATACCAGAGACTGGATGTTAGTACTGGACTTGCAGGGTGCATATTTTCACATTCCTGTTTTGCAGTCCCACAGATGTGGTTCAAGGTGGGCCAAAAGCATTTTCAATTATTCATGTCCCCCATTGGCCTCACCAAAGCCCATCGGGTGTTCACAAAAGTGATGGCGGTTGTCACAGAACACCTTCGGAGGTCAGGTATATCAGTCTTCCCCTACCTCAAAGACTGGTTGCAGAAGGCAGGCTGCCACAGTCGGTCGTGATTCCAGACCTCTTAACATCTTAGTGGTTCTCACTCACACCCATCTCCTTCGCAGCAGCTCTGTTCATCGGAAGTGGTCTGGATAAGGTGCAGTTTCAAGCTTTCCGTCTGGTTCAGCAAATCCAGGACATTTGGGCTTTGATCCCAATGTTTCAGCCTCAGTCCTGGATCTCAGTGAGAGTGGCTGTGATACTACTTGGCCTCGTGGCATCTTGCATTCTGCTTTTGGACTACGTCAGATGGGACGTGAGTGATCTGCAGTGAGATCTGAAGTCTCTGTGGGCTCATCACCAAGAGAAAGTGTCAAATTCCATCAAGACTTCAGTGGACCCTGCAAATGAATGCAACTGTAGTTGGACTGAGAGTAGAATCCTCTGACAACCCCACCTAGAGCTGATTGTGGTGATGGACGCATCGCTGCTGGGTTTTTAATATTCAGGGGGTGTGTAGTCACATGGGAGAGGTGACGATCGGAGTTCTCTAGTCTCCAGCGAAGACCCATTTCCACATCTATTTGTTAGACTTGTAGGCCACTTGCTTGCCATTGAAGGCCTTCCCATCGTACATCAAAGGCAAGCTGATTCAGGTCCTCATGGACAACACCACAACGATGTGGTACAGGCAAGGCAGAGTGGCGTGGGATCATAGGCTCCGTGCCAGGGTGACCTGCACCTCTGGAATTATCTGAGTCGACAGAACATTTCTGTGTTTATGAAACACCTGGCAGTATCTTTGAACACCAGTGTGAATTAACTCAGTCAGCGATGCCTAGTGGATCACAAATGGCAGCTGCACCCAAAGGTGCCCCTTCCGCTAATGGGGAGGGCCCTGGCTCAGACTTTTTGTCACTGCCGAGAAAATGCAATGTCAACACATTTACTTGCTGGAGAGGGCTCTCTCTCTTAAACGCATTTTGCCTAGAAGGGATCACAAGACTCCTGTTTGCCTGCCCGCCGCTGCTTCTCCTGCCCCGAGTTCTGTACAAGTTCAAGATCGACCAGGTGCAAGTCACCCAAGAGGCTCTGGATTGGGCCTGGAGAGTGTAGTACCCGCAACTTCTAGGCATGAGCACCTGTCCTCCAATCAGGCTGCCGCTTCGGGAGGATCTTCTGTCACTGTAGAGGGCAGGTTCCTACACCTAGTCCTGCGCAATCTACATCTTGATGCGTGGAGATTGAGGGGCTGCTTTTGACCTCCCTCCAGAAGTTGTGGATGTCATCCTAGTTGCCATGCGTGCATCCACAAAATCCTTTTATGCCGGGTGGTGGGAAAAGTTTGTAGCCAGGTGTGGTTCCCGCCATACAGATCCATTACAAAAAGTTGTTGGATGTTTTGCCCTGCCTGCCATTTTGCCTTTACCGGACTAGCTGTCCCATAACCGTTTGTGATGCTTTTTCCTAAAGGTTTAGTTTGTATGTTTCTAGCCAAACCTTTCGTGATGCCGCAGAGGGACCTTATCGTGGTTCCAACATGACAAGGGTGCTCCCTTTCTCCAGTGATCTTTGCGCTGGTCATGGAGCCGTTAGGTGTTCTTTTCATCTCTCTGCCCCGCTGTGCCCTACATCACGACGTGAAGTCTTACCGTCGTCAGGCCCCACAAGAACGCTAGTGGTGGCAAGTTCTCTGCGGCCAGGCATGCCACATTTAAATCCACAAAAAAGTTTGCCCTGAGTCGAGAACGAGCCAACTGCAGGGTGGCGTAGCCATGAATTTATTTATTACAGCGATCACAGTCCAGAGTTAAAATAATTTCTCCATTTCTCCTTACGCTATTCAAAACCAAGTGGTTTCTTCGTCAGAGGAACATTACTTTGAAGGAAAGTAGCCCCAAGCATTTAAGCGCACGCGCAATTACTCCCAGGTAGGATTGGTATTAAGCATGCTGGTGCTTGTAGTTTAAGGTGACAGGCATCGTTATTACCCCAGTGGGTTCCATTCAAAGTGCGGATGAAAGTCATTAAAATACCCATGTGGGCCTCCGGGCCGAGAAAGCTGTTCTTTTCATCTCTCTGCCCCGCTGTGCCCTACATCACGACGTGAAGTCTTTCCGTCGTCATGCCGCACAAGAACGCTCGTGGTGGCAAGTTCTCTGCGGCCAGGCATGCCGCATTTAAATCCACAAAAAAGTTTGCCCTGAGGCGAGAACGAGCCAACTGCAGGGTGGCGTAGCCATGAATTTATTTATTACAGCGATCACAGTCCAGAGTTAAAATAATTTCTCCATTTCTCCTTACGCGTTTCAAAACCAAGCGGTTTCTTCGTCAGAGGAACATTACTTTGAAGGAAAGTAGCCCCAAGCATTTAAGCGCACGCGCAATTACTCCCAGGTGGGCTTGGTATTAAGCATGCTGGTGCTTGTAGTTTAAGGTGACAGGCATCATTAATACCCCAGTGGGTTCCATTCAAAGTGCGGATGAAAGTTTTCATGGGGCCAGCGACGAAGGAAGGTGCTTTCACGTCGATGTATGGCACTGTGGGACTGTTATGCAGATTTGCCTGTTTCCTCGGCCCGGAGGCCCACTGGGGTATTTTATGGATTGTTAAGGAGTGCAGAAGAACAGTGCCCATGGGGGTAATACCGCGCTGAACATTAAAATGAAAACTACAGGTACCAGCATGCCATTAAAGACACACACCTGTGAATATTGCGCGCATGCGTTTAAGTACCGTAACACCTTCTGTTTTTCTGCATTGTATCCTCTGACGAAGAGGCCAGGAGGCCTTGAAACGCTTTAAGATGATGTTATTAAATTAACTTTAGACTGAGCAAACATGGAGTCATTAATTTATGTCCCACTAACGGCGAGTCCTCACAGCAGGGCAACCTTTTTGTTGGATATATATATATATATCCTGGTTCTAACATTCCTTTTGTGTACCCTGTTCGAACTGATTGCTGTCCTTTGCTTCTTCTGACTCCGTCTTTCTCATTGCGATAACTTCTGCTCATCGTATGAGTGAACTGCAAGCTCTGTCCTTTCAGCCTCCTTAGATGACCATTTTTCCAGACAAACTGGGGTTGTGAACCAGAACGGCGTTTTAGCCGAAGGTTGTGACTCCCTTTCATGTCAGTCAATTCATCACACTTCTGGCATTCTTTGCTCTACATCCCCTCTGGAAAGAGTATGATAGACTCCATTGCTTTGACCCCAAAAGAGGCTTGAGCTTCGACATTGGTTGTAGTGAGGACCATCAGGTGGACGACTAGCTCTATTTGGGGTTCTCTGGAGCAAAGAAGGGTAAGGCTTTACAGAAAAAGACCATATCGAGATAGTCCTCTGTTTTACAATCTGATACACATTGACAAAGAAGCAACATCCGGAAGGTCTGAGGGCCCCTTTAAACATCTACACCACCAGGCCCCTCACACGCACCTTACCTATACGGCTTGGGAAAAAGATCTCCGACAAAGAGCCCCTCATAGGGTGCCCGTCAGGCATTGCAGCGCCGGCCTGATGAGGAGCAAGCCCTATGATGAAGCATGACACCCAAATGGGTGTGTGAGGGCCCCACTTCCCAAATTGGGAGACACCCACACTCCACTACTGAGTAAGGGTGTTGACCAACCTAGCCTCCTTCTCTTCTTTCCCCATCCTACAGGAACTGCATACTCCTTCAGTGCTACCCCTTTAAACAGAGCCAAGACTGCTACCACAACTTTGGCATGTGGAGTTCCGGACTTGGCCATCTGTCAGGCCACAACGTGGGCGTCAGTTCACACATTCATGCAGCATAAATAGCCAGGTCCGGCGGTAGGGGCACTTAGCATGTTTAGTCCTGCAGTACTTTTTGGTTTGAGCCATTCCACAGAAGTATCACCTTTGGAGGTACTGCATTGATATCTGTTCACAAGTTAAGGAATCTGCGACTTGAATTATCCATCAGAGGAACAAGTTACTCAACTTTGGTAACACTTTATGGTGGATACTCTATCTAACCTCAGACTCCTCACTGCCCTCCCACCTCCCTGTTCTGTTTAATGGCCTCTTTCCATACATAAAAAGGCCCAAAACTAGACATAGGCGCACTGTCACATCTGATCATTTATTGGTCTCCATGTCGGATGGCGCAGACAGAATCAAGAAAGAAATTGATGTCAGTGTGCAAGGATGGCGCTTATATGTTGGTCCTATGCCACTTCGAGGTGGGATGAAGCCAACTTAGAACCACACAACACCACCTACCGACGTGCGGGAGCAATGCTATGAAAAATATCCAGATCCAGTCTGGCCCCTGGGGATATTCACCAGGTGAGTAATCTGCAGGTAGCTAGAGTATCCACTAGAAAGAGCGTTTCCAAAGGTAAGTTACTGGTTCTTTTCAAATATCTTTCTACCACTAGCAGAAGAACAATACATGATACATGTTTTTTTCTTGATTGGGGTCTCATGTATTTGTTTCTGCAGAATCCCATCTGCTGCAGGGATTGACTAGGTTTAGCACATTGAGCCTTTCTAGGCAGATTAGTTGTCTTTTCTCATAATTTTTAAGTTGTGATATTTGAAGTTGCACATATAAGGAGGGTACAAACATCGCTTGCTACAGCAAATGTCTTAATTTGGCAAATGTATCAGTTAGTTTGCTCTCTATTTGTTTTAAGGAGTTTTTTTTGTTGAGAGGGTATTTTTTCTATTTTTTGGTCAAAAGAAGAGCTCTTTGGGAATTGTCCAATTTGCGCACTCCATTGCAATTATTTTCTTGCATGGATAAAGGGTGTCATCCAAGTCTAGTTCATGCCAGGATCCATTCATGATGTAATTTGTTGCTGTTGAGCTTCTTTTGGCTGCTTAGTGCATGATTGTTTTCGGGCATTTTATATCCAGGACTGCTATGCATGGTCGACTTTCACAAGAGTGCGCAAGAGAGATTGCAGTCCCCACATATGAGCTTGATTTAGCAATTACTTTCCACTTTGACTCTTTGGATCTCTGGGATGTGTGTCAGGATCCTTGCTCCATACAGTTTTGGGAACTTCTACCACACTTTGTGCTGCCCTCACTCCTCTCTTTGCCCCCCCCTCCCCCGTTGCTGGATGTATGTGCTTGGTGAATGGTGAAGCAATGGGTGTCTTACATTTTTCAATTGATTTCTCTCTCACTATAATATATATATAGAGACAGATAGATAGGTAGGTAGGTAGATAGATAGATAGAGATTTTATTTAACGTTTCAAACATTACAACCATTTACCTGGCACTAAAGGCAGCACAGATGCATTTAACATGACAATCATATGCAGTATAGTATCATCAGCATCACGAACATGTGTGACCAAGAAGAGAGTTAACAATAAGATACAGGTGAGACAGCATTACATTTAAATCTAAAATATCATCCCAAGTTGGAAATTAGCATACTGGATCTGCTTGGGGGTAGGTATTTGTCATCACTGCCCTAGTTAATTCAAGGATCAATCATTCAGCCGAACATTGGACATTGTTTTTCCTCGTCTCTCTGCTGTGTCTCCTTTCCTTCCCCTACCTCCTCCCTCCGTGATCCTGTAGCTGTCTCCTCCCCCTTCCAGCCCTGCCTGACTGTCTGTTTTGCTTTTTTCCCCCTACACCCTTGTCTCATTCCTCCCCCCCACCCATCCTCATGCTCCTATTGACTCGTATCTGTTTCTATTGTATGCTATTGTAACTGATGTAACTATGTACAATCTATTCTCATGTAAAGCGCTCTGATACCTCCGGGTCTAGCCAGCGCTATATAAAGCTCTTCAAATAAATAAATTCTATCAGCTAACAGTGGTGTCTTAAATGTACCTTTAATTTGACAGCTATAACCCACAAATACCAATCTACTTGTCCTTCTAAGTAGGAGAGGTGCCATTCGCCAGGTAAGACAGTAGTGATTGCCAAATATATTTGGGGCTGCTAGTTGGTAGTACACCGGAGTCGTAAATCTTGAGCTGCTCATTGCAAAATGTGATGTCCAATAGACACATTTTATTACTGGGGGCTTTGTTTCTTCCCCATATGCATGCTATCCCTCTTTTTAAAACGACAAATAGTTAGTGGAAATCACTGTTTAGATTCAAGCAGTGCTATCCTTGGGGAGGGCTATGTACTGATTTCCCACATAGTAGACAGTAGCTGAAATACCTCATCCCAATATTCTGCTAACTCAGAAAATTCCCTGGGATAAATGTGGGAAATCGACATTTGGGGAGGAACATTGAACACAGTCAGTGCTTATGGAGGGATGAAGTTTACTGACCTTAAGGGAGGGTGTATTATACAAAAATTTGAAATGGATTAGACGCAATCTGCCGTTGGAGGAAATACTACGAATATGGTTTCAGAAGTAATGCCATTCTTAATCCAAAATCTTTGTCCTCCGAGTGGTTTCGCAATGTATTCTGGCTTTTTGGTTGTATCACCAGTGCTTCTATCTGCATGGCTTTGTTTAATCTAGTGACAATATGCCTGGTTGATGGAAGTGTTAGATGCAGGGATCGTGCCTTACATGACATGGGCTCTTTTGGGGAAAGATGGGTAACTTGCTTACATATAGCTTGGAGTTTTGGTGTCTGTTCTGTTAGTGATTGAAGAGTAATCACTGTATGTCCTGTCATTAACCGGCCCCCTATTTTAACCACCCCCCAGTTTTTGATGCAGTTCAGAGATGGACGCTCTTTAGTGAGTTGATATAGGGGGTGTGGACCAGGGATTCCTCCGGGCAGGATAACCATTTTCATGAGGGGAGTAATTCCCATAAGCAATATGGGGAGGAAAATCCATCTTTTAATGTGCTCTTCAATTTGGACCATGACTGTCCCTTAGTATTCTGTTATATCTGAAAGAGACACGTTAGTGACAGATTCCTTACCTTAGAATATCCCCAGGCGTCAGGCTGGATCCGGAAAGTTTTTTGCGTAGCAGTACCCTTGCGCGTCGGTAGGCGGCGTCGTGCGGCTCCGCGTCCGTCGTCGGCATCGTGATCGCCGGGATGACGTCGCGGGCAGTACTTAGGCGCCGCCCCTGCGCGCTGACGTCAGTTCTTCTTTTTCCGCGCCAGCAAGCGCAGATCCGGGAAGAGCAGTGCCCTGGTCATTTTTTGACCATACTTTTTGGTGAATTTTTTCACTGTTTTTCGAACAAGGTGTCGTAGGGATGCCCGGTTTCAAGCGATGCGGCGCCTGTGCTCGGATGATGTCCGTCACCGACCCGCATTGGGAGTGTCTCTTCTGCCTCGGCCGAGGCCACGACACGGAGTCTTGTGCCGACTGCCAGGCCCTCCACCCGAAAGCTTTGCGAGAGCGGTCTCGAAAGCTCCTCGAGGCCCGGCATTCGGCTCCGCGGAAGCCCCGGTCGCGTGAGAGGTCCAGGGGTCGATCGCGGAGTCCACACCGGTCGTCGGCATCGAAGTCTTCTTCGTCCGGTAAGTCGAAACACAAAAAGTCCAAAAAGCATCATCGCTCTAGGACTTCGCCTCGCCGGTCTCGCGACTCGGCTGAGGCCCCTCCCGGCACCGTCCCCGCCCCCGCGGCCCCGGACATGCCTGTGGAGTCGCCCCCGCCATACCCGCCCTTCCCGGGTTCGGGGGCGGATCCAGCCAAAGTGCAGGAATTCCTGTCGGCCATGGCCCGCCTCTTCGGGCCTCAAGGTCCCTCCGGTGCGCCTTCGGGCCCCGCGGGCCCTGATGGGGTTGCTCCGGCGTCGCCGACGGCTCCGGCCCCGGCGTCACCCGTGCCTCCAGCCTCGATCCCGGCTCCGGCTTCGGCCCCGGCCTCGATCCCGGCTCCACAACCCCCATCGACGCCGGTCGACCTAACGACACCTCCGCTGGCGCCGATGTCTCCGGTGCCGTTCTCGACGCCGCCTGGGGCTCCGAGCGGCGTCGTTCCCCAGTTCCTTCCGGCTCCGGACATGGACCCGGCCCGACGTCGCTCGACGCCGGTTCAGGCGCCGATGGGGCCTTGGATCCCAAATGTCCCTCCTCCCCCTTATTTTGAACCTGAGGAGGACCAGGAGGACTGGGAGGGGTCTGATGACCCTCTGACACGACAGTGTCAGTACGATGAGGACTGGACAGAGGGTCTAGGGGATGCTAGTGGTCTAGATACTTCCCCTGACACTGGCATGCTGTCTCCTCCCGTGGCTACGGAGGAGGGAGCCAATTTTGCAACGGTGTTGCGTATGGCGGCTGGGGCTTTACGTCTCCAACTCCCTACTGTGGCGGTCAAGACTAATATCTTGACAGAGGTGCTTCAGCCGGCAGCCTCCTCTTCGGAGACTGTGCTGCCGTTTAACGACGCCCTCACTGACGTTCTTTTGGGCGCCTGGTCCAAGCCCAACACATGGGCTCCTGTGGATAGGAACGTGTCCCGACGCCATCGCCCAGCTCCGGGCGACCCCTGTTTCTCTCTGTCCACCCCACCCCTGAGAGCTTGGTTGTCCAAGCCTCCGCTTCCCAAACCGCCTTCCCTACCGCCCCTCCGGATAGGGAATCCAAACGCCTGGATCAATTTGGGAAGAAGGGTTTTTCTTCCTCCAGTGCTGGCTTGCGGTCTGTCAACACCGCTTGCCTTTTGGGCCGATATACCCACTCCTTGTGGGATTCGGTGGCGGATGTTTTGCCCCAGTGTTCTGAGGAGGTCCAGACACTGCTTTCCCGCGCCATTGCGGAAGGAAGGGATGCGGCCAAATATACAATTCGATGTGGCCTTGATACCGCCGACTCGCTGGGCAGGTCTATTGCAACGACGGTGGCGCTACGACGCCACGCCTGGCTGAGAACCACTGGTTTTTCAGGGGATGTCCAGAATACTCTCATGGACATGCCCTTTGATGGAGTCGGTCTTTTTGGGTCCAAAGCAGACCATGCGTTGGAGCGCTTTAAGGACTCACGGGCTACTGCAAAGTCCCTGGGCCTTTCTGCTACACGCCCTCCGCTGACTTCTGCTTTTCGCCCCTATCGTGGCCACGGTAGGGGCGCCCCTTCACGTCAGCAGCCCAGCCACCGGCCCGCGCAGCAGGCGTCTTCGCGTGGCCGAGGACGTGGATTCCGCCGTGGCGGATCGGGCAACCAGAGTGCGGGTCAGGCCACCACCTCCAACCCGTCCGCGGCCTCCAAACCCTCCTAGTCCCTCCTTTCAGGTGCACAGCACGCCAGTAGGGGGCAGGGTCCGCCATCACCTTCCCCACTGGCGTACCATCACCTCGGACAGGTGGGTCTTGGACATTGTCCGAAGGGGCTACTCCCTCCCCTTCGAGTCCACCCCCCCAGCCATGCCACCTCAATTCCACCGCATTTCAGGGGATCACTTGGTGCTTCTGCAGAAGGAAGTCACGGCCCTCTTGGCCAAGAGGGCCATCGAGCATGTTCCGACCCCAGAAGTAGGGCGTGGTTGCTACTCCCACTACTTCCTGGTGCCCAAAAAGGACAAGGAGGACATGCGTCCTATCTTGGACCTCCGGAACGTCAATCGCTTCCTCCGGAAGGAGAAGTTCAAGATGCTCACCCTAGCTCAGGTCTTGACTGCCCTCGACCCTGGAGACTGGTTGGTAGCGTTGGACTTGCAGGACGCATATTTCCACATCCCCGTCCTGCCGGCCCACCGGCGTTACCTTCGGTTCACGGTAGGCCCCGAGCATTTTCAGTTCACCGTGCTCCCCTTTGGCCTTACCAGTGCCCCTCGGGTGTTCACGAAAGTGTTGGCGGTGGTCGCAGCTCATCTGCGCCGGGCAGGGGTTTCAGTCTTCCCCTACCTCGACGACTGGCTGCTGAAGGCGGGCTCGTCCCAGGCAGTCGTCTCCCACCTCCAGACTACGGCCGAACTCCTGCACTCGCTGGGGTTCTCCATCAATGTGCCAAAGTCGCATCTGATTCCTTCTCCACAGCTCCTTTTCATCGGAGCAGTTCTGGACACGACGCAGTTTCGGGCCTATCCTCCCGAACGGCGAGTCCGGGATATTCAGGCTATGATTCCGATCTTTCAGCCTTTATCCTGGGTTTCGGTACGGATGACCCTGAGGCTGCTGGGCCTCATGGCCTCCTGCATCCTGCTGGTCAATCATGCCAGATGGCATATGCGGGCTCTGCAGTGGGACCTGAAGTTCCAGTGGGCGCAGCACCAGGGCAACCTGTCCGATCACGTCCAGATCTCGGAGGGGACTGCAAAACAGTTGCAGTGGTGGCTCTCGAACCGGCAATGGGTCATGGGCAGATCCCTCTCCCTTCCCCAGCCAGAGCACACAGTTGTGACGGACGCGTCCCTTCTGGGATGGGGCGGTCACATGGGAGAGGCGGAGATCAGAGGCCTCTGGTCTCCGGCGGAGTCCCGGCTCCATATCAACATTCTGGAGCTCCGGGCGATCCGACTTGCACTCAAGGCATTCCTTCCCTCTGTCAAAGGGAAGGTAGTGCAGGTGTTCACAGACAACACCACCGCCATGTGGTACTGCAACAAACAAGGCGGGGTGGGGTCGTGGACCCTTTGTCAGGAGGCTCTGCGCCTCTGGACATGGCTGGAACATCAGGGCATGTTCCTGATGGTTCAACACCTGGCAGGTTCGCTGAACGCCAGGGCGGACGAACTCAGCCGCAGGTGCATGATGGATCACGAATGGCGTCTTCACTCGGAAGTGGCGCAAGGACTCTTTCTACAGTGGGGAGAGCCTTGATTAGATCTATTCGCCACCGAAGAGAACGCGCAATGTCATCAGTTCTGCGCGTTGGAATTTCCAAGGCGGCACTCGCTCGGCGACGCTTTTCGTCACGAGTGGAGTTGCGGTCTGTTGTACGCCTTTCCGCCTATACCACTTCTACCCAGAGTGTTGAAGAAGATTCGGCATGACCGGGCCCAAGTCATTCTTGTGGCTCCGGACTGGGCTCGAAGAGTTTGGTATCCCGAGCTACTCAATATGAGCATAGATCCCCCGATCAGTCTGCCTCTTCGGGAGGATCTTCTGTCGCAGCAGCAGGGGACGGTCCTCCACCCGAACCTGTCCAGTCTACACCTGCTTGCGTGGAGATTGAGCGGCGGCAGTTGATTCCTTTCGACTTGCCTCCCGAAGTTTGTGATGTGATTCTGGCAGCCAGGCGTCCCTCCACTAAGGTGGTATACGCCTGCAGGTGGAACAAATTTGTGGCATGGTGCACAGCAAAGGCTGTGAATCCCCTTTCTGCCCCTCTTTCTGAGGTCCTTCTGTTCCTTCTCTCTCTGGCTCAACAGGGTTCTGCCCTGGGTACCATCAAGGGTTATCTTTGTGCTATCTCGGCCTTCCTCAGGCTCCCTGATCAGCCCTCCCTTTTCAAGTCCCCTGTTGTTAACAGGTTCTTAAAAGGCATTACACACCTCTTCCCTCCTGTTCCGTTTGTGATGCCTCAGTGGGACTTGAACTTGGTTCTTACCTTTTTAATGTGCGCTCCCTTTGAGCCTCTACATAACTGTCCTCTTCGTCTTCTGACTCTGAAGACAGCCTTTCTGGTGGCCATCACCTCCGCTCGGCGGGTGAGTGAGCTCCAGGCTCTATCTTGCAAACCTCCCTTTCTGTCTGTTCATCCAGACAAGGTTGTTCTTCGGACGCGTCCGTCCTTCTTGCCAAAGGTGGTTACTGCTTTCCACATTGGGCAGACCATCACTTTGCCCACCTTCTTTCCGCCTCCGCATCCTTCCAGAGAGGAAGAGAGGCTCCACCGTCTGGACCCAAAACGTGCGCTCTCCTTCTATATTGACCGCACAAAACACTTCCGGGTGGATGACCAGCTCTTTGTTGGCTACGTGGGCGCCAAAAAGGTCGGGCGGTGCACAAGAGGACCATCTCCCGCTGGGTTACCTTGTGCATCAAGACCTGCTATTCTTTGGCTAAGAAGGAGCCTCCTGTTGGGCTGCGTGCCCATTCCACCAGGGCAACGGCTGCTACCACGGCCTTAGGCCGCGGTGTTCCGCTGCCGGTTATCTGTCAGGCAGCTACGTGGGCCTCGCTGCACACGTTTACAAAGCATTACTGCCTTGACAGTCAGGTCCGGAGGGACGGCTTCTTTGGCCGTTCTGTCCTCCAGGACTTCCTTGTCTGATCTTTGTTCGCAGACCCACCACCGGGGTTGGTATTGCTGGGGTATCTATTCTAAGGTAAGGAATCTGTCACTAACGTGTCTCTTTCAGATGCACAAGTTACTAACTTGTGTAACGATATATCTGTAAGAGACAGTAGTTAGTGACAGATTCCTTACCGCCCCACCCATCCTCCCCGTTCTGCGAACTGATTTCTAGGGTTAAGGACATCCCTTTCAGGGCCCTAGTATTTTTCAGACACCTGTGTCAGCTTCTTGCATGGCTCTGCGTTCCTGGCGCGGAAAGTCGTGTACAGAACTGACGTCAGCGCGCAGAGGCGGCGCCTAAGTACTGCCCGCGACGTCATCCCGGCGATCACGACGCCGACGACGGACGCGGAGCCGCACGACGCCGCCTACCGACGCGCAAGGGTACTGCTACGCAAAAAACTTTCCGGATCCCGCCTGACGCCTGGGGATATTCTAAGGTAAGGAATCTGTCACTAACTACTGTCTCTTACAGATATATCGTTACACAAGTTAGTAACTTGTGCAACAGGTGTTTTGCCACAGCTTTTCCAGACACCTAAATATTTGAAGGAGGATCGTGTCCATGGAAGGGAATATTCAAGCTTACATACGTGAGTCCCTGGTGTGTGCGAGAAAATGTCTATTTATACTAATTTATGGAATTCCCAGCCAGCGCTTAGAAGGTAGTAAATTCCAGTATGACCCAACTTAGATTTTGGGCTGTGTTTTTGAAGATAGAGAGTGATGTCATCAACGTATAAAGAAATATTTACAGTTCAAGATCTAAACTGCAATCCTCTAATAGTGTGCATCTGTCTGATGGCGCAAGTCTGGGGCACAGTTGCAAGATTGTATAGTAATGGGGATAGATGGCATGCCTGGCGAGTACCTCGTTCAATGTTGAACGTTTCACATACTAAGCCATTTAACCAGACTCTGGTGGCTGACATGTTATATAATAATCGTGCCCATGCCAGGGAGGAGGTAGAGGTGCCAATCGTGTTAAACACCGCAAATAGAAATTCCTGTTCCAGGGAATCAAATGTCTTGGGGGTATCAAGAAAGACAAACACTGCTTCCATTTCCAGGGTTAGATGATGAGTCAATGTAAAAAGGGTAGGTAAATTATAGCCTGTGGACCTGCCTGGGATAAAGTCCGCCTGGTCCTGCAGAACCATATTCGGAAGAAGTAGCAGCAGTCTGTTTCCCAGGACTTAGGCCAAAATGTTAGTATCAATATTAATTGGAGACTGTGGCCTCTGAACCTCATTTTATGTGGACCTTGCCTGGTTTTAACAGCGTCACTAGGTGGGTTTCCCTCAAGGAGGGAGGCAGCTTCCTGGTTTTTAATGCCTCATTGTAATCCTGGGACAGTTTTGGAGCAAATAGTTTGGAATATGCTTTCTAAACTCACTAGCGAGTCAATTGTTTACTGATGCTTTACACGTGGGAAGACTAGAAATAACTACAGAGATTTCATCTAGGGTAATAGGAGTAGCAAGGAATTGTTGCTGTGAGCCACGTGAGTGATACACGATCAAAGTATGTGGTGTAGTCATAATATGAAGGAATTAGTCTAGATTTGTAAAGATGCTTATAATGTGCTGTGAATTCAGTGAGTATGCCGGTGTCGTCAGGAAGTAGATCTCTACTAGCCATTTCTATCTGTATGATGTTCTGGGCGGCCCAGGGGTTACGTATGAGAGATGCTAGGGTGCTGCCTGGTACATCACCCTCCCTGTAGGTCCAAGGCATATTTATGTGAGTGTTTAACCTCCAATTTTGCTCTCATTAAATTCCGAGTGTTTGTCTTTAACCTTGGCCAGTAATCAAATCTCACCAGTTCAAATTACCATTCACAGGCTTGTATCCAGCCTTTTTAAGTGATCTCTCAGCGTTTTTCGTAACGTGGTATTTAGCTGTGCACTTTCAAAGTCTCCCATATTACTCCATGTACTCTACTGACCCCTCATTAAGATGGAAGAAGATGTAATATCTCCTCACTGATCTCTTCTCTGAATATCAGTTCCTGTGGTGCTAGGAAGTATGTAAACGTGCAACTCCCTATAAGGGTAGCTCTATCTCTAGTTTCACCAGTGAATTGTCTGAAAAAGTATGTGGTAAGTGAGTTACAGAACTTACCCAGGAATAAATATATTGTGTGCTGAATCAGTAGTCCAGTCATGCCCAGGAACCACATGCTAGGGTTGCATGTGTGCCTTTAAGTGAGGGATGCCGGGTTCTCCACAAATCTGCCAAACCATGGGTGCCTATGATGTATTGCAATATTTGTGTCCTTGTTATGTGTACTGCTCATTGGATGGGAGCAGTTAACCCCTTTATTGATCACCAAATTAAAATCCCCTCCCCAGAGAACTGGATTCAGTGTAGAGTATTCGTGCCATATATGCTCAGAGAGGTTAAGATTATCTACATTAGTCCTATAGGTACTGATAACGGTGATCAGCTTGTCATATATTATCGCCTGTATCAAATTATACCTGCCTTGCTGATCATTAATTTAATGAAGGAGAGTAAATGAAACCTCACTTTTGACCAGTATAACTATACCCCATGCATAAGAGGAATATATGGAACATATTCTGTGGCTACTCTATTTGGCTATCACTTAACGGCTGTGGATGTAGTAAGGTGTGTCTTCTGGAGCAAGGCAGTATCTATGCAATGTCGATCCAAATAGGCTAGTATGTGTCTGGTCTTGTGTGGATTGTTGAGCCATCTGATGTTCCATGTTAGTAGATTAATAACTATTTGCCCCATACCTATATTAACAGCATTGGAACTATTTGTCTGTGTCAGACACCTATTATAATGTACGTGTTGATCCAGTCAGTAAGAGTAGGATACATATTGACAAAAGCGATACTGTACTAGCCTGTCTTGCTAAGGTACAACATTCCTCCCATCCTACCTTCCCTTCACACTAGCTTCCCCAACATGCCAGTGAAGCATGCCCCTTAACCTAACTCAAACCCAAGTTGATCCCAACAACTGAACCAAATGCAAGTAGCATAGAAAAAGCTCTTAGGGGTTACCCTAGCGTTAGCACAAGAGTCCAGCCTGGCAACACCTCTCCACCAAGTAGGAAGGGTGATGTCCGTGGGGTAATAGTTTAATCATATCTAGCATGGCAGATATCGGCAATCAATGTGTTCAATTACACTGTCCAACATGCTAGTCGGTATAGGTCATAGCTTCTATTCCATGTTATCTCTCAGCATTCAACCACCCACCCCATCTGCAGTTCCACTGAGTAGGAAAACTAATCATACTGCACTAAGAGACAGCTGGAATAGGATCCGCCTGTAGAAGAAACAACTATTATTAGATGGGCGCCTATACAAGCAGAATCGCCATGGTGTTATGTCGGTATGGCATTGTGGCGAACAGCAGTCAGTCACGATCACTGAGTGCTTCTTCAGGCTTTCAGAAGTTTCCTGAAGTCCCTGAGTTTGCCTCTGAAAGCAACCTCTTGATGAATTGGATAGCACTTTGCACTGTTGGAAAGATGTGAGGTTTATTATGATGCATGATTTTCAGTTGCGCAGGGTAGAGTATAGCGTACTGTATTCCAGCCTATCGCAATTTGCGCTTCAATGACAGATATTCCTGCCATGCTTCTTGTACCACTAAGGTGAAGTCCAGGTATATGGAAATTGCATTTCCATCATATGATAATGTTTGCTTATCCCTGGCAAGCCTGGGAGCGGTATCCTGGTCTTTGTAATTAAGAAATATAGCCAGGATGGAGTGAAGGGCACAGCCAAAAAATGTCTGCAAATAGTGTTTTTGCCTGTTAGAATCACTGTTCTGCTGGCTCTGGTGGTGTCCCGACTGGACCATGCCAATGCCCTTTATGTAGGACTCCCACAACATCTGCTGCAGAAATTACAAACTGTTCAAAACCCAGCTGCTCGTTGGGCTTTACAACTACCCAAGCGAGCCTCTACTACTTCTCATCTGAAGAATCTTTATTGGCTTCCTATCAGAAATCGGATCTTGTTTAAGACCTTGACCCTTGTGCACAGGGCTCTGCACCAATCTGGCCCAGATTATCTGTCCTCCAAAATCCAGTTCTACTCTCCCTCCAGATCTGTGCGCTCTTCACTTGGTCATTTGACCAAAGTTCCGAGGGTAAAGCGAGCCAGATCTGGAAGCAGATCTTTTTTTTGGTGTTGTTTTGTTGTTTTTGGGGCCCTCAAGCTTGGAACAAATTGCCTATTGAATTCCGCCAAGTGAACAACGAACAATCATTTAGAAAGCAACTGAAAACTTGGCTCTTCACTCTTTAATGAGTTATTTTCCTAATCTCTGACTCTTACTTTCCATGTAGCGCCGGGACACTCCTCAGGAGTAGCCTTGTGCTTTAGAGATCCAAACATTCATTCATTCGAGGGGAGCCCCCAGCAGGGAGCATGGCCACAGCGTACATTGAGCTCTCTCCACCTTGAATATTGGTGAAAAACTGTCTGCCCCAAAGACTTCTTTTATAAGTGTTTCTACTTAATCCACTACAGGCCCGGTGTCGGTAGGTTCAAGAATCCCAACTAGATACAAATTATTACACTGTGAACAGGCCTCAAGATCTTAATTTTTGCATCTTAATTATATTAATCACTTTGGTCCCGTTTAGAAGTTGTTCAATGTGGCCATATGTATCATCCTCTGAAGTTGAAATATGGCATTCAGCAGTAGTTAGTCTTTTTTCTTGTTTGTTAAATAGTCTGCAACATTTGATCCACCCTGTTGGTAAGATTGTCTATTTTCTGATCTAAACGTTTTTGCTCTGAATGAGTAAGGTCTTGACGTCTGTTTCATCTTTGGGGGCATGGTTCTCTTGAGCAATGTCATCTTTATTGGCATGAGGTAGTATTTGTGCGCCAAGTATTAAAGGCCAGTTTGATTTGTCTGCAGTCCCCTTTGCCCATGATGCCTGCCCAGAATCGAATACACACAGGGTCCTATATGGAATTAGGCAAAGCAAGGAGGCGATCAATCAGACCCCGCACAAATTTACTTGGGAGCACACCAGTGGTTGTGGCTTGCAGGCCACAGCACTAACACCATACGGCCACCGCCATGCATACGATATGGCAGCCGTCAGTCCTTCCCACATTACAGCAGCCTGCGCTGCCCTCACATCAAGCATGCTGGCCAAAGGGCCCCCAGTCTTGAACTGTAGCCTTCAGCAGGCTGGCTCTCTGCAGCAAGGCACCGACTGGAAGTGATGAAGATTGCTATTGCGCAGGTATGTCAAATCTCTCAGCTGACAACAATTCTGTGCAGGTCTGGGTTGCTAGTTTAATCGGCACTGCACATCAGTGATCCACTTCCAAACACAGTAGCGAGGTTATATAACCCCCAAGCATAGAATGATGTTGGATATTTCCCCCCAGCGCAAGGAGCCTCCCATAAGTGCTGTCATCTTAGAGCCGAGCTCTCTAGCACCCCACTCATGATAATACTTTTTCTCTTTGGCAGGATGGTTATATGTCCACATATATTTGTCCTGGCCCTGTTTATTCTTATATTGTTTTTATTGCAATAGGTTTCAGCCACATTTACCAAACTTTCAATGGGATTAGAAGTGTGTGCTGGAAAGAATAAATTGGCCACATAGAGTAAAATTGGGACCTACCTATTTCCTATCCTGGGACATCATTTGTGGTTCTTTCCAGCTTCTCTGCCATGCCTTGTATAGCAAAGTGTGAATAGTAATGGGCCAACGGGCACCTTTGCTTTGTAGCAAAGGTTGTTGAAAATTTTTCTGTTCGTAGAATTGGCAATAGTGTTCGTTCAGCTGTATAAGAAATGAGGACTGATTTCAAATTTGTTTAGCTTGTCTAATAAGTTTTGCTGTTCACTAGCCTGAATGCTGAAGAGAAGTCTAAGAAGACTGGAAACATAGTGCCTTTCTTAATGATCATGCATTTGTTATGAGGTGGTGCTAGATGATGACTTAATTTGCTTTTGATAGACCTTTTCGAAAACTACACTGGAATTCAGTGTTATGCTGTGCACCTTCGACCCTCTCCTGGAGGTTTTTGAATATTATTTTTTCAAAGGTTATCTTTTTGCATCCATGAGGCTGAGAGGCTATGATGTGGAGTTTGGATTGGATCCTTCTTGTAAATAGGCACTATGACATTATGTCTCTATAAAACAGGAATTGCCAAATGTGTTACCAAGACCACAAATATTGCTTCTACTAAAGAAAGCCATTATTAGCTAAACTCTTGAAGCACTCACTTGGCAAAAGGTTTGGGCTTCTGGCATTTTCTAATTTGAAATCATTGCTAGCATGTTGTAATTTGGGAAAGAGAGAACCATCCAACAATTTCCTGATTTTGTTTTTTAAATATCCTATTTTTGGGGTTTTTCATTGAGGAAAGAGTTCAACAATACAAAATAATATGTTCATATATAGAGATTGATAATAGCTGTTACTTGACTTAGCGAGCATTACATGCATTACGGTTGGTAATTGGAGCCCCATTAGAGCATTATATCAAGTCACAAGATATGATAACAAGAATCAAGGCAATTATCATGGTGTGGGGTCAGAGGCAAATACAGCGAGTGATGTGGATAATGTGAGCTGTGGGGGCAATAGGGGTGGCACGAAATATCAGAATTGGAAATTCAGTAGCCAGTATCATAGCCAACATGTGGTAAGGGGGCACTTTGCAGGGAAAAGGGAGACGTGGGATGCTCCTTCAGTGGAGTATGTATGGGTGTACAAGGGTGGAGAGGAGAGTGCTTGGAGAGGAGAGTGCTTCTCTGAATGACTCAGGTACAGGAAGTCAGTGAGGCAGAGTTCGGTGGGTGGGGGGTATTCTGGGGTGGTGAGGTGGATGAACTGTGATAGGAGTGTGTCCCATTTAGGATAGATGGGACATCTGGGAATGCGACGTGCTTCTTCGTGTCGGAGAGCTGTACCCTCCGCGGTTCCCCACTTACGCATCGCACTGCAGAATGCCTCCATAGATGGAGTGATGGTTGCCTTCCAATGTAGTGTAAGTGTTCTTGTGGCTAATAGCAGGGCTAGACTAGCAAAATGGGTGCAGACAATGTGACATTTTTTACTTTAAAAAAAGCAGAGGGCGCAAGCCTCCCAGGAGTTAAGGTCAGTGAGTTCGGTGACGTCACGTTGTGCAGTATGTATACCGTGCCAAAAGGTGTGAAGACTATAGCATTTGCCAAAAATCTACATCTTCCGACCAGCAGCAGGGGCAGGTTAAATTTGCTGTAGGAAAGTGCCTGTATAGTTGTGCAGGGATTAAGTATGCATGGTGTAATATGTGAAACTGTATGTTCTTGAATCTCGCGATTCTCAAGACAGTGTATGGGAAAGCCAGTGCCTGAACCCATTCCTTATCATGTAACACTGTACCAATGTCGTCCTCCCATTTGCTGCGGAGAGGGCCCAGTGAAATACCAGTGTGACTTAGCCCTGTGATCAAGCGCCGTCCATCCCCCATGGTAAGTATCGTTTGTAACCCAGCATGGATGGGGGGGGTCCTTATCCCTAGTCCTCCAAAACTTATAGTAGGTATTATGAAGTTGGCGCCAGGTAAGGAATTGTCCGGCCGGTAGGTCAAAGTCTGTCTGAAGTTGGGGAAAAGAAAGCAAGTGATCATCAGAAAACAAGTTACCGGCTGTGTTAAGTGAGCAATTCTGCCAGTTATGCTGTGCCGCGGCAGAGTATAAGCCTGGGTAGTATGGAAGGCCCACCAGGGGAATTCCGGAGCATATGGGAGACCATGGCGTGTAAGAGCGCCAATCCTGCATATACATTTGGAGGTGATCCAGCGCGCGGCCAATGCCTAATCAGGGATCAATACTCCATAATCTAGCAGAACAATGGCCCATACACACTCACCCAAATCCCTGATGCGCTGGGTTCAATTTGATAAAAATCGTATTCTCTTCCTTCTAAAATCCATATATGGTATTTCCAAAATACTTATCTAATGTATATATATATCAACTCTTCCTCTACTTGGTCGACGAACCAATTAGTTGAATGGTTGATGGTAATGATACTCCCTATCTGATTAAACAATTGATCAACTAAATAAGACACAGACTCTCGTTGAAGTCAATAGATTTATCTCAAATCATAAAATAAAATGGTCAAATGCGTACAGTCACAAATGCAAACAATGAACTCACAAAGGGAGAGAAAAAGAAAAACATCATCAATTCAAATAGAGACAAACTCATCAATCAAATAATGACAATGTTGCATGAAGGAGTGGATAGATAAAGAGACAAAAGTTTCAGACACAAAAATACATTCGCAAGCAAATTATGCAAGAACGAGTTAGAATAATACAAACCCAACGGATTTGTAGGGAAAACCACCCTCAGGCCTAAGTGGTGGTGGGGATGCCCTGAAATAGTAAAGGGACAAAGATTTCATGGACAGGAACAGCTAGGCCTCTCTGCAAACCGACGAACTGCGACGCATCTCCCCTCTCTCAGCCTCTCCACCTACGACTCTAACCACACCCCTAAAGGCACCCCAGTTATACCCTAAAACCTACATGTCCGTCCCACATCAATTGAAACATTCAGCGTAACTAGACAGTTGATTGGTGGACTTTGGGGGTGGAATGTCACACCATGGTGACTTCATTCACTTTTGGGCTTATTCTTTGTTTTATGCCCGTTCCCACCACCTCATACATCGTACATTCACATGATCTGTTCCAGGTTACATTTGTATACATTTTCGAGCAATGTCTACAGGAAATGCCCTTCTATCCCACGATTCGTCACGTTGTTTGGCAGACGATCATCACATTGGCCTTCACCCTCTTTCATCTCTTCTGCGGTGCTCAGCGCTTCAGCGTGTCTTTGTCAGAACAGCATTTACTCTATTTTCCAACCCCGCCTTCATTCGGACAACTTAAAAAAACATGGAGTCTTATCCGGCTCACTATGGCAAATGGAAAATGAACATTCATTAATTATATGATAATGTAGTTTTCACTGTTTACCACCCACCTTTGTACTATTCCTTGTTAATGTTTTTCCTAGCATAGCCTTATGCAAAACGATATTATTTATTAATTCAAACAAGCTGCAACATGCAAACTACGAAATGCACATGCGGCCTAGTCATGCATTATTTCTCGTTTCTTTCAAAGCATAATGTAAATACAGTTTTAGTTCTTTCATGCGTTATCTCACGTTAGTGCATGCATGCGCAAAGCAGTTTTCCCTCTTGTTCATGTAAGACGCACGTTAATTTTCTATTACTACTTACTGTTAGTACGTTTTATGGGGGTATTCATCTGAGCAGGCTTTCTTTTGCGAAATCCTGCTCCATCAATCCCCCCTTTGATGGCTTTTTGGAGCCATCATAAAATACCTACCATACCGAGTGCCATCTTCATTTTTATCTAAAACTCTGTATTCTTCTCTCTTTTTATGGCACTTTCATCTATATCTTTCATCATTTTATAATATTCTTCTAACTCAATTTCTTCTCTTTTTCTCTTTCTTGCTCTTTGTCTATTCTCTGATTCTGTCATTCCCTTTTCCCACTCTAACATTTACAACATTTATATGTTGTTATTATCACTAAAATTATTATTGCTACCGAAATAAGTGGCATTATTATTTTTCCTAATACGCTACTTCCAAAGCTAGAAAACCATTTACCTATCTATGAGAAACTCTTACCAAGTCTCTCCCAAACACCGTCAACCTCCAGTTGGGTCAAATCTTCATGTAATTTTGTAATATTTCTTATATATCCCTCAATTCCTTTACTTTTGTCCGGGATATAAGTACAGCAGTGTTGGATTTTCAACATGCCACAGACTCCACCCTCTTTGGCCAATAAGATATCAAGGGCAAGTCGATTTTGCAAAACCATTGATCTGATTGCAACCATTTCTGTGTCAATCAATAAGAAACCACCATCAGTGTCTGTTGATAAACGATCAACCACTGTGGATAACTTCCGAATTTTGTGCGAATTTCGAACCGCTCCAACTGAGGGCATCAGTGCACCAAAAATATCCCCTACTATTTCTGAAAAACTTGCTCTCTTGTTACGTGTTAGTCCATGATTCATTTCCTTTAGTCTGTTGCTGTTACGATCCATATGATAGACCTTGGGAAAGACAATAGCAAAATAACAACTACCATACCAATGCGCAGGCATCCTATATTAGGCTTTCTTACCACACACATAATAAATTCCCTGAAACACAGGATCAGTTCCACCCTTCAGTCCCCAACCTCTAGTAATTTGGAAAGTATGCTCACACTCACTAGTACCGATGAAATCATTGTTATAATTAGTCTTCATTCTAAGCAAACATATTTTTCCCTTCTGATGCCAGGCCAGAGACATTGCAGCGTAGGTTTCGCCTTTCTCATAATTTCCTTCCCTGAAAGCTCATGGTGGAACTTGTGACTTCTGTTCAACAGCTTTTTTCTGGAAACTTTCCCTTCTACTTTCTACTAATTCTATAAATACTTTTTCTTCAACCTGCAAACTACATGTTAAATTATTTTTATAAGCATATTCTACATCTAAAGCCTTAGTAATATGGAAGAACTCTCCCATATAGTGTGCATTTTTACTACTCAAAACCTTATTAAGTTCTTTAATAATAGGTATTTCTGAAAACACTAAATCTATATTAGAATAGTGATATTCGAGCTTCCCCGTTACATAAAACAGACTGGTTAGGACACTACAAGACACACCATATGTTAAAGGAAGGTGACGGTACGTCACCCCCTCTGAGACAGACGAAGGTAATTGGATGCACACATAACAATCACTCACGTTCATTGTGTCGATATATTCATATAGCAATTTAGTAAACACATTTAACGAGAAATCACTAATTGATTTATCATGATGGAGAATGCTTCCATCCATTTGTTCTATGTTAGAATTAGGTGTTCTTCTAGTAACTTCATTCACTCTTTCACTTGTCACATCATTAGTATTATTTCCATGATTAGTTACCATTAGGATAGGTACAAGGACAGTTAATAATATCCACATAAATGTTAATAGCAAGACACTACATAAGCAAGCTTTAATACATCTACGTTTTAGACTAGATTTTGGATGTTCAGTCACCTTTTCTTTAGCCATTTTGTATTCTACCAAAAGTATAAAATTCTAAATCTATAAACACTAAGCTTTACTAAAAATTCAAAAAGATATAGTGTAATCCTACACTTCAGACTTTCTTCTTCACCCCTTTATTTTTATTTTATTTTCTTTAGGTCTTCAGAATCTTTATTTCTGTTTCCAACTGAAAAATGCTGCACCTTAATTTTTGTCACAGTTCTTTTAAGGTGGTCTCAATTTGCTTTCATCCACATGTTCAGTGTCTGATTTGTCTCTTTCTTCAATTGGATCTGAGCTTTCAATTTCTTCCAAGATTACGTAGGTCCATTCTGGTGCTGTATATTTTCTACTTGGAATTCTTGCTCTTCTAGTTTCTCGCACTAATTCTTCTCCTGACTCTTCTTGGTCTGTCTGACTTGAGACCTCATTACTTTGCTCTGGTCTTTTCTTTAACTTTCTCCTTACAAGAGTGTATTTCAGTCTTTTCACTCCACCTGGCCAATTATCACCTTTTCTTGCTTTTTTAGGTTGAACTACTGTTTCACCATCTGTATCTGGTTCACAGGTTCTTTTATTTGGCCTTCCTTCTGTCTGTCTTTCTTTCTGCCCTTCAGCAACTTCTGTTTCGACAGTAACTTCACTGACTCCTTCCTCAACAGTGAACTCACTTTCTCCTGGTTCAACAGCAGTTTCACCTTCCTCTGGTTCAACAGCAGTCTCACGAGACCCAGTAACTGGTGCCCACTTTACTTGACTTGTGCTTGGCTGTTCATCATCAGTCTGTTCTTCAGAATCTGTTATTCTAGATTCTTCAGCTTCACAGCTGGTCTTTGACTTTTGTTTACCAGTTGCTGCTCTGGTCTTTCAAGTGGACTTGGGAGTCGTCTGGTGTGGCTAGCGTGAATCCAATTTGGCAGACCACCACACTTCACTGCGATTGTCGTCACCAGAATAACTTGATATGGACCGCTCCACCTGGGTTCTAAACATGATTTCCTCACGTGCTTCTTGATAAGAACCCATTCACCAGGACTCAGATCATGAGCTTGATTCGGCTGTGTTGCTGTGGCGTCTTCTCCAACCTGGCGAGACACAGAACGCACCAGATCAGCCAATCCTCTGCAATAATCAAGCACTAGATCATCAGATATATTCATCAGTTTGTTCGCTGGTTTGTATGCTTGTCTCATTGCTTTTCCCATTAGGATCTCATGTGGACTCAAACCCGTCTTTTTGTCAGGAATGCTTCTAAGACATCAGTACAATGGGTAAAGCGTCAGGCCATTTCAGTGTTGTGGATGCACACACCTTTCCTAGCCTAGATTTTATTGTGCCATTTAACTGCTCAACCACTCCAGATGCTTCAGGTCGATAGGCACAATGCAGCTTCTGTTCAGTTTGCAATGCTGCACAAATCATTCGAATTATCTCATTATTAAAATGAGTTCCTCTATCTGTCTCTAAGGTGACTGGAAATCCAAACCTAGGAATCAGTTCTCTCAGAAGTAGTTTGGCGACAGTTATTCTGTCATTCCTTCTTGTCGGATAGGCTTCCACCCAGCGAGAGAACAAACAGACAACAACCAACATATATTTCAGCCCATTACATGGGGGTAGCTCGATAAAGTCCAATTGGAGACGGGTAAATGGTCCTCCTGCTCTTCCAATTCGTCCCGAACTAACAGCTGTCTTTCTGCCTGGATTTTGCTTCTGACAAGTTATGCACCTCTGGCAAAGGCTCTCTGCAATGACCCTGAACCTCGGGTAATACCATGACTGCTTGAAGAGTCTGATCATTGCATCTCTTCCAACATGTGTAATTCCATGATATACCCTGGCCATATGGGAGAGTAAAGAGTCTGGCAAGACTGGTTTTTTGTCAAAATAGACCCACACTTCGTCTTCTCCTCGCTTTCTACAACCTGTATTTTTCCAGATTTCCTTTTCCTCATCACTTGCCTCTTCCTGCATCTGCCTCACTTCATCCCAAGTTTCAAATGGGTTAGTAAACATAAGATGGCATTCGGGGGCGGAGCTTGCCGGCGCCGAAGATGGCCGCCTAACAGAGGTGCTCCGCACAGCAACGATATCTATCCGTAAAATATCCTGCATTTAACCAGGTCTCCGGTCACTCGCGGCGGAGCCGGGAGTACAAAAGACTGTCCGCTTCCAAACGAGCCGTTTCTACAGGCCGGGGACGGCGCAAACTCTGAGAGTTGGGTGAGGCGCTGTGACGTGTGCTCTTGGCCGCACATCCCCGGGACTCGACTGGGCGTCCTGCCGGCCGGATGTGCGCCCGGGCTGGGTGAGCGCTAAGCTGTAGGCTGATTGGAGCGGGGCTAGCAACGTACGACGTGCAGCGAGCTGGCTCACACAGGACCTGTGGGACTGCTAGGGCTACGGAGTGCTCGTTACGACATAAGCCGGCAATCTCGCGGTTTGGACAGCAACGTGACGGCGCGGTGAGTGCGGGAGCGCTTGTGTGGGCGGCGGCGCCAGGGACATTGCCACGTCGTCTTCCAGGATCGTGCAGACGATCGGCGGATGCCCCAGGGGGGGCGAACGGACGCACTGCCGAGGCCCGTGTGGATCAACGCAGCAAAAGCCACTACCCCCCGCTGAGCCTTATCGTGGGTGGACACCCTGCTGAGGTGGGTTTCTGACACAATTGTGCTGGGTGCCTGCAGATGAGAGAAGCTTTGAGGACAATCGACGCGAGTTGACCCATGGTGCTGGGGTGCGTTGAGTCCGCTTTGGGAAACTGTGCCGACCTTCCGGCAAAGAGGGCACCATCCAGGCTGGTCAGAGGGGCACTGCCAGGGCCTCGGCGGATGAAGTTTTCTCCTACCTTGGCGCAGCAGGGCGAGCGATAACGGGGCCACGGTCGTTCCGCATTGGTGTGTGGTGATAACAGCGCGGGCAGGCACGAAGGGTGGTACGGCTGCCATTGGTCATGGGTCGCACAGATAAAACACAGCAGAGGCTGACCTTCGAGCAACGCAAGCCCAGAGACCGAGCTCAGTCAGCTGACGATAGTCGCGTCTGCGACGCACAAGCACCGGAGCCCCCGGATGGCGACATCAAAGCCATGCTGGCCTCGATGGAGAAGGGGTTACAAACTTCACTTGCGGTCTTGGGTACTAAGATTGACTCTCTGTCCTACCGTGTGGACCGGATGTCCGAACGGATTGATAAGCAGGCGGAACGTATGGACATGGCAGAGCGACGACTCACGGAGGTGGAGGAGGCGCAAACAGATCTGGACACTGGCCGTAAGCGTTTCGACAGGGTGCTCCAGGTACTGCAGGATAAGACCGAAGATTTAGAGGCGAGGTCTCGGAGAAGTAACCTGCGCATAACTGGACTGCCAGAATCGACTTCAACAGGCAATATGGAGCAGTTCACAGAGAAACTTCTGATGACGCTTTTGGGCTCAGATACTTTTTCGACCATGTTTGTGGTGGAACGTGCCCATCGCACGCTGGGACCACGCCCTGCACCGGGCGCGCAGCCACGGCCGATCATAGCGAAGTTACTCAACTACCGTGATAGGGACCCGGCGTTACGGGTGGCACGGGAGAAACGGATTCTGAATTACGAAGGGTCTACGATCTCATTGTTTCCGGACTTCACTATGAGGGTACAGGAGGCGCGTCGCCAGTTTGCGCCACTCAAGAAGCAGCTCAAGGATCGCAACATGGACTACGCAATGTTGTACCCTGCTCGCTTGCGCGTCAAGCACCAGGGCAGATCACATTTCTTTACAGATCCGAAGGCGCTGCAAAAAGCGATGAGACTGGTCCAGGGAGCAGCGTCGCAGCCCGGATAGAGATACACCAGCTGGAGCGGTGGGAGGATCCTTGGAAGAACAGGACTAAACGCAGTTTACATGTGATGCAGATAAGACTTAAGTACCTGTACAATAAGTGTGATACATGGTTCCCCAATGGGTAGTTCCGATTGTGGGGTGACACGGGGAGCGGTATTAGACCGATTCTGTGGTCGCGGCCTGCGGTACAGACGCTGGCACTGCTGTGGGTGATTTAATCATAAACCGGTGGGGAGGTGGATTATCTATCTACCTGCTTGGCCCTGTAGTAGGTATCGGCAGGGGTATGTTTGCCTTTATGTTTTGGTTAAATGCTCTACATTAGCTCGTTGAGGTGCGGGGGGATGGCCAGCTGTTTCCTAGTGGGCTGATAAGCTTTCGCTGGCAACCTCTGCCTACGAGTGTTACACGCTCTGGGGTTTTGTCCCAAAAATTTTTTTTTTTTTTGTTGATGGCTGAAGCTTGGGTATTTTTTCGTCGGGTCCTGGTTGGGGGGGCCCTGATGTGGGTGGGTGGCATTCGGTATTTCCCCCTTTTAATTGCTCTGTTTAAAGCCATTACATTTCGTGCACAGAAACGCGCTATTTGGTCAGCGTATCTGTTGCCCTTTGTCACATCATCTCCTGATTTATGTGCGGCACATTTGACCACTGCAATTCTTTTGGGCAGTTGCAAAGCATCCAATAATTCTTTTACAGTTTTGCTGTTACGAATAGGAGAACCTGAAGAAGTCCCCTTTGCATCCATAGCTGTCCAAAATCATGGACAACCCCAAACCCATATTGGCTATCCGTGAATATGGTCACCCTCAGGCATTTGGCAATTTTGCACGCTTTGATTAGAGCTATCAATTCAGCAATTTGAGCAGAGTTTACCCCTTTTAGACAGGATGCTTCTAGAACTCCCGCTATGGTGCAAACAGCATAGGCAGGACATAATTTCTTAGACCTGACCCATCCACAAATATTTCACAGTCTGGTTCTTCTAGAGGAGCATCCTCTATATCAAACCTGGGTTTGGTGCACAGTTCTGTCACATCCAAACAATCATGATCTGCTTCCTCTCTCACTTCCTCACACCGAGAATTTGGCAATAGAGTTGCCAGGTTTACAGTTGTGCACCTTACCACAGTCACATTTTCAGCACCCAGAATCACTCTCTCATACTTAGTCAGTCGACTAGACGTTCGGTATTGACTCCGGGTTCGAGTCAAAAGGATCTCAACAGAATGTGGCACATACACTTTGACTGGATATCCCATCACAATCGCTTCGCTTTGTTCCAGACTCACACAAGTGGCGGCTAGTGCTTTTAAACAGCCTGGAAACGCTGCAGCCACTAAATCCAATGTAGCAGAAAAATATGCTACTGGACGTCGTGCTATTCCATGTTTCTGAGTTAGGACTGAAAGTGCACATCCATCTCTTTCACAACAATACAATGCAAATTCCTTTGCATAATCTGGCATTCCCAATGCAGGTGCTCGACAAAGACTGTTTCTCAATTTCGTAAAAGCTTCCATACTTTCGTCATCCAACACAATCGGATCTTTCACATCTTTTCGTGTCAACCTCTGTAGCGGTTTTGCAATCAATGAGAAACCACAAATCCACTGCCTACAGTATCCAACCATTCCCAAAAACATTCGCACTTCTTTCTGAGTGGTAGGTGGGCTCATTTGTCTGATCACACTAATTCTTTCTGGTGTCACCTTTCTGACTCCCTTTTCGATTTTGTGTCCTAGATACTGGACCTCTTGTTTACAGAATTGCAATTTTGCTGGTGACACTTTGTGTCCTCCTTCTGCCAAATGGTTCAGTAAGGCAATGGTATTTGTCACACATGCCTCTCGAGTCTTTGATGCCACAAGTTGGTCATCAATGTACTGAACCAAAACTGAATTTCCTGGCATGATCAAAGTCTCCAGACATCTTTTCAGAATCTGGTTAAAGATTGAGGGACTCTCGGTAGACCCTTGAGGAATTTGGCACCATGCCAAGACACTGTCTCCGAACCGGAACGCAAAAAGATATTGACTGTCCGGATGTAAGGGAATCGAAAAAAATGCTTGGCACAGATCAATCACTGTGTACCATTCTGAATCGCATGAAATTTGGTAAAGGATGACTGCTGGATTTGGTACTATGGGACAGCAAGGTACCACAATCTTATTAATCTTTCTTAAATCCTGCACTACTCTATATTTTCCGCTTGGCTTTTTAATTCCTATAATGGGTGAATTATAAGGATTACTCATTATCTCTCTCAGAATTCCCTGTTCAATCATTTGATCAATCACAGGAGTGACTCCTGCAATTACTTCTGGACTCATTTTGTACTGAGGAGTATTTGGATACACAGCACCTTCTTTTACCGTAACTTGAATCAGGTCTACGTTTGTCATTAGACCGATTTCTTTTCCTGTAAAATCCCATACATCCAACCTCACTGTACTTCTTAATTCTTCAGGCAAACTCTCTTCTGTGAGAAGTGAAAACAACTCATCCACTTCTGTCCCTTGCTTCGCTTACATCATTATAAATTCAACATCCTCATCAGGTGTCTGAAACGCAATACCATCTGGCGTACAATAGATGGTACAATTCATCTTGCATAACAAATCTCTACCCAAGAGATTTACTGGACTCGAGTCACATACCACAAACCGATGCATGTCTCTAAAGTTTCCAATATGAACTTCTATTGGATTTGTGACTGGGGTTCTAATATGCTTATTTGAGACTCCTACAACTTGGATAGTTTCTCCCGAGAGGGGTAGGTTTGGAATTTCTGCTGCTCTCACAGTAGAACGGGTAGCACCAGTGTCCACTAGGAATGTAATATCATTACCTTCCACCTTTCTTTTGACAAATGGACCTGACTGATCTACCGCCAAAGATGCACCAAGTACGCACTCTTCCTTCCCCCTCAGGCACCGTCATTGAGATGAGTCTGAATCATTCTCATTGCACTGCAACCAATATTGCGGAATCATTTGCACTCTTTGATTCTTACCGATCTGGTCACCTCCGTGAAATCCAGTGTTCACATCGTACCTCTGCACCTGAGCATTCACATTATTTGGCATAGGAGCTTGTGGCACCTGTAACTATGGGGTAACTACCTGCTGCTTCACAACCACCTCATTCTGCATCTGTGGATTTAAATTTTGATTCACCCCATTATTCTTTTGAGCAGATCTACACTCATTCTTCCAATGTCCAATCTTTCCGCACGCATGACAAGGAAATTTCTTCCTAGCCTCCTCTTTACTCATCTTACCTCTACCCTTACCTCCATTCAATACCTGACCATTTTGATTCTGACCATTCATTTGGTAACCTGTCTGAGAATTACTATTTACCTCTTGTTGCTCTGCTACCTTTACTTGTGCCCACATCATTTTCTCCTTTAGTTTCTTGTGTCTTGATTCAATGTCGTCACTACAATACTTCGCATATCTCAAAATTTCATCTATTGTTTTGCTCTGCCAACAAATCAAATGCTGCTGAATCATGTTACTAACCTCCGGTTTCAATCCAAATACAAAACGATACACAAAATGTCCCATATCCTTGTCTCCAATATTTTCAAATCCACTATACTGTTTAAATACTTGTAACAACCTTTCGTAATAGGCATGCACTGACTCCTTTGGTTCTTGGGTCGTTCGGTCTATCTTAACCCAATCTGTTTCTTTTGGGGAAATTTTTCCTTTCAAGAAAGTGATTACCTGATTATACTTTTTCATCACCTCCTCGGATGGTGCACCTGTTTTAGGATCTCTGGGGTATTCTTCTTTTGGCCAATCAACAGTGATCTTACATTCTGTCCACAAATCTGCCGGAACAACAATTTCAAACAACCCATCTAAATCCTTTAACAGAACCTTCGAAACCTTCACAACCTGTTTGTACCATTCTACGGTTTTCTCTCTTAGTCCGGGGAAATCATTCGTAAATGATAATATATCCTGCCTTGACCTCGGAACATGAACGTATCCACCACCTGGTACTTCTCTCATCGGACACGCCCTTTCAACCTGTTCTGTTTCCTTTAACGGGAACATAGACACTCCTTTACTAACTTCTTCTTCCTTTTTTCTCAACCATCTATTTCTCCATCGATCTACATCTCCCCATTTCTTCAAAATGTTCATCAACTCTTTTATCTGTAACCTTTTTCCAGACGCGTTCAAACTCTCCAGATCCTTTTCAGTAAATGCCAGTCTGTACGATTTCTGCAACACCTTTGACTTTTCTATGTCTATTCCATACTCACTAGCAGCTTCAGATATTTTCTCATGAAGATTCCTTGCTCTCCAAGTAATGCTTTTTCACAAGAACAATAATTCATCATCTCGGTAAGTCCATAATCTGTCTGGACTGATTGTACCAATAATCATCTCTTCCAAATCTACCTTCAATTGGCTCACATTTATACTCTGTGGTTCCTTCTTTTCCCTTTCCTTTATCCATTCTTTCAATTCTTCTGATGAAGGACCTGCTGAACTCCCTGTCATTGGAGTGACATTTGTCCCTATTCTCCTTGGATTTATTTGTATACCTCTTCTAGGGGTTTCTGTTATCATTTCACAAACTGGAAGATCTACCAATGTAACATTTGTGTCAGCCTGTCTATTCTCATTGACTACCGTCTCTATTCCGCTCCTGACATTACTCATTGGAACTGCTAATGTATGTACTTTAGGTGTATTTGTGTTCTCTCCAAACAAAGGAACTACAGGACCTATTGTAACCGGTAATGTCAACGCTTCTGCATTTAAGCTCAACTGATTTATTTTCTGAATCTGTTATACATTTGCCTTGTTTAGGATCTCAAATTCTTTTTCTCGCATTATCCTAGCCATATCCGCAATCTGTGGAATCAATGGATTTCCCATAAAGGGTGCATTCGGAGTCTCCTCAACTGAATTTTCTTGATATGGCGGGGGTCTTTTGGTCATAATATCCTCTAATAACTCATCATCTGAATCGTTTACACCATCTCTTACATTTGGGGTTTCTATATTTTTCTTTTTCTCTTTACATTTACCTCCTGTCTGTTCGTCAGCAACTAAAACTGGATACAAACCCTCGGTTACTACAGTTCTCCTCCATCGTTTCATTGTGTCCTCTCTTCTCTCAAAAGGGTACCTTGACATTAAATTTCTATATCTCCTACCTCCTCGATATTTCTCTCTCACCATGGCTTCTATTTCCCATTCCTCTAATGCTTCATACTGTGTAGGTCTGGGATTCGGCTCTAATGAATTCATTCTATTTCTCAAATTCTGCAAAATCCTCATATTAAACGAACCATGCTGTGGAAAAGCTAAAACGCCATCATCCTTTGTATACTCCGCCCAATTCTCCAACCATGTACACGTATGATATCCTTGCTCTAACATCATATAGGAAGCAGGCGTTCCTGGAGGGGGAATAAGAATTCCCTCTCTAGTCACAATCTGTTTATCCGTTTTGAAGAATTTCTTTATTTTCTCAAACAACTTCATTTTACTGACTTTTTACACTAACGTATTTAAACAAAACAAACAAGGAAACCTTACCGTAATTCTACTTATTCTATTTGTCAGCTCTCATCCTATACCAGCGCAACACACACCAACCAACCAATCAGAACACCATTACCTAAACAAAATCTCAACCAATACTAGCGCGGCTCACACCAACCAACCAATCACAGCTCAGTACACGCCCGCTGCTTGTCCAATACCAGCACGGCTTTTCTGACATCAGTATTACTCCTTCTACTGACCCTCCCTTTACAAAATAATACGGCAATATTTTTCTAAGCACTCTTAATCAAAAAATTCGATTAGTAACAACATAAAACAATGCTACCTTGTCTGTTCCACTAAATAAAGAGATAATTTTCACTTTTTCCAAGAGGTTTTCTTCACTACGAGTACTAATAACGTCCAGCGTTATTTTACTCTTCAAAGAAGCTCCGGGTGGACCTATTACTCCTCTAGGGATAAGGCCAAAGTTTCGCAAAAAGACTTTTTGGTGTGAAAAGAGGTCTTGGTACTCCCCTGGGGATAAGGCTAGAGTTTCGGAAGTGGACCCTTCGCTATTTCAGACACTCTACTCACATACGAAATTTCCCTAAATATAACACCTTCAGCCCTCCGTAGCTTCGGTATTATTACAACAGACAAAGTACTTCTGCAGTGTGATTTCTTTACCACACTCTTCTTCTGCCTATTTCAGGCTAATTCCATTCCCGGGATTCCTCAGGTATCTCCGTACCTGTACTTCTAGACAACATAGAACAGGACACTAACTTTTCGTGTTATGAGCATATAATCAATAATCATCACCAAACTAATCAACAATTGAACCGTCCTCTGCTACCAGGAAACTGATCCAGCGCCGGCCAATGCCTAATCAGGGATCAATACTCAATAATCTAGCAGAACAATGGCCCATACACACTCACCCAAATCCCTGATGCGCTGGGGTCAATTTGATAAAAAATCGTATTCTCTTCCTTCTAAAATCCATATATGGTATTTCCAAAATACTTATCTAATATATATATATCAACTCTTCCTCTACTTGGTCAACGAACCAATTAGTTGAATAGTTGATGGTAATGATACTCCCTATCTGATTAAATAATTGATCAACTAAATAAGACACAGACTCTCGTTGACGTCAATAGATTTATCTCAAATCATAAAATAAAATGCTCAAATGCATACGGTCAAAAATGCAAACAATGAACTCACAAAGGGAGAGAAAAACATCAATTCAAATAGAGACAAACTCATCAATCAAATAATGACAATGTTGCATGAAGGACTGGATAGATAAAGAGACAAAAGTTTAAGAGACAAAAATACATTCCCAAGCAAATTATGCAAGAACGAGTTAGAATAATACAAACCCAACTGATTTGTAGGGAAAACCACCCCTCAGGCCTAAGTGGTGGTGGGGATCCCCTGAAATAGAGTCAGGGGACAAAGATTTCAGGTTCATGACAGGATAGGAACAGCTAGGCCTCTCTGCAAACCGACGAACTGCGACGCATCTCCCCTCTCTCAGCCTCTCCACCTACGACTCTAACCACACCCCTAAAGGCACCCCAGTTATACCCTAAAACCTACATGTCCGTCCCACATCAATTGAAACATTCAGTGTAACTAGACAGTTGATTGGTGGACTTTGGGGGTGGAATGTCACACCATGGTGACTTCATTCACTTTTGGGCTTATTCTTTGTTTTATGCCCGTTCCCACCACCTCATACATTGTAAATTCATATGATCTGTTCCAGGTTACATTTGTATACATTTTCGAGCAATGTCTACAGGAAATGTCCTTCTATCCCACGATTCGTCACGTTGTTTGGCAGACGATCATCACATTGGCCTTCACCCTCTTTCATCTCTTCTGCTGTGCTCAGCGCTTCAGCATGCCTTTGTCAGAACAGCATTTACTCTATTTTCCAACCCCGCCTTCATCCGGACAACTTAAAAAAACATGGAGTCTTATCCGGCTCACTATGGCAAATGGAAAATGAACATTCATTAATTATATGATAATGTAGTTTTCACTGTTTACCACCCACCTTTGTACTATTCTTTGTTAATGTTTTTCCTAGCATAGTCTTATGCAAAACGATATTATTTATTAATTCAAACAAGCTGCAACATGCAAACTACGAAATGCACATGCGGCCTAGTCATGCATTATTTCTCGTTTCTTTCAAAGCATAATGTAAATACAGTTTTAGTTCTTTCATGCGTTATCTCACGTTAGTGCATGCATGCACAAAGCAGTTTTCCCTCATGTTCATGTAAGGTGCAGGTTAATTTTCTATTATTACTTACTGTTAGTACGTTTTATGGGGGTATTCATCTGAGCAGGCTTTCTTTTGCGAAATCCTGCTCCATCAGAGGCAACATGTACTTGAAGTGAATGCGGGGGGTCAGGTAGCGACCGCAGGAGTAAGAGGCCTCTGATTGCGAGGGGGGTGAGGGGCAGGGAGTAATGGCAGGTTTGGTCCGGGTTTCAGCCAGCTACCCACTGCAGTTGGGCTGCCAGGAAGTACATTTCAAAGGAGGTGGCGCCTAACCCGCCCTCATTAGAGGGTAATTGTAAATTCCGCAGAGCAATCTGGCGGCGGCCACTCCCCCAGTCAGTAGGGAGTAGAGGTGTCTAAAAAAACGTGTGGAGGAATCACCGGGAGATTGGTGAATTAATACAGAAGACAAGGTATAGGATCACCATCTTCGATAGCGGAATCCTTCCCGTAGTGGCCAATGGTAGTTTCGTCCATCCAACAATTTGCCGATGTCCAGATTTCCAACATTGACAAGAAAAAAACACCTGACTAAGGAGAAGGTAGCAACAGTACATGCTTCCTATGAACAAATATGCACGTATGCGCGCACACGTGTTGCAGTACATATTTTATTCAAACACAGCATGGTTACGCCATAGTCTTAACTTTACTCAAAAAAAGTATAGTTTCTAGCTATGCTGCAGGTGCTAGTATTGAACTGTGATGTGGTGGTGTTGCTGTTTTTTATGGCATTGTGACTATCAGTTTTTACGTTTATTTTACATGTTGGCAGCAACACAGTCTGGCTCCATTAAAAAAAATCTTGACACTTATCAGATATTTATATTTAATCATTATGAGAGAGACGGTTAGTATAATATTGGTGATCGGATCTGGAATGACAGAGAGTAGGATATGCAGGTGGCAGTTCGATAATCAAGACACGCTGAAGACATTATCCATAATGGGTGCATGCTTCACCTTGGCAGAGAGACATGTCTACTGCCTGTAAAGAGCAATACACATAATACATTTATCACCAGATAAAGATAAATAAGGAGCAGCGAGCCCAGGGATACAAAACTGCTTAGATGAATGCCAGAAATGCTAAATGCAAACATTGCATGTTTTCATTATCCACATTACTTTACATTTTTAGGCAGTTTGTTGTGAAGTGCATCTATGTTAGATGTGATGGTGTAATTGTAATGAATGAATATTTACTAAAAAAGTTGTAAAAAAGCTCTCAAAGGTTGAACCTTCAATGTAGAGCTATCGCCTCTCTGTTACCTGCACATCGAAGGTTAAAATTTGCCTACAGGCGTGTCTTTATTCTTTTTATTTTGATAAAAGGAGTAAAATTGAGATTGATATGAATAACACACAGCACTAAAAGTGCGAATTGTTTTACAGTCTAAGGGGCAGATGTATGACCGTTTTTTGCGGTTGCAAACGGGAATTCAGCCCGTTTGCGACCGCAAAAAAGGTCAGCCCCATGTACAAACTATATTTTGCGAGTCGCTAACGTATTAGTGACTCGCAAGATATGGTTTGCGACTCGCTATTTGGAAGGGGCGTGCCAAGGGCGACCCTTCCTAATAGCGAATGCAAATTGCATGTAAGATTGTTTTGCAACCGCATTTGCGGTCGCAATACACCCGCAGTTTATCACCCTTTTCAAAACTGTGGTATGCCACTCGCAAATGGGAAGGGGTGCCCAGGGTACCCCTTTCCCTTTGTGAATGGGTGCATAAATATTTTTAAGAGCAGGCAGTGGTCCCTGCCTGCCCTTAAAAAATGAAACTGAAAAGTATATATATATATTTTTTTTTTAAATGCATCCCGTTTTCCTTTAAGGAAAATGGGCTGGATTTAAAAAAAAAAAAAAAAAAACTACTTTATTTAAAAAGCAGTCACAGACATGGTGGTCTGCTGACCCCAGCAGGCCACCATCCCTGTGAGTGTGAGCCATTCCCAGTGGGGTCGCAAATTGCGACAGTCTCATGAATATTAATGAGGCATGCAATTTGCGACCCCATTGGGAATCGCAAACAGTGTCTGAGACACTGTTGTACATTCATTTTTGCGAGTCGTAATTTGATGCAATTTGCGACTCACAAAAATGAATGGTCGTACATCTGGCCCTAAGATCTTATAGTCACTTTTATTTGTTTTAACTGCAAAGCTTCAAATATTGAAGGCACAAGAGATAGGGAGTAGCAACGTTGTCACCAGTCTAGGAGAGGAGTCATGGTTAGGAATATGTATTGATGAGTCCCACTAGGATGATAACAGGAAACACCAATATAATTGATATAGCACAGGTAGAAGTGATGCAAGTTTCCCTTGCACAAGACCATAGATACCGCTTACAACCTGGAGCTGTAATACACAAAGTCCCACTGCAATGGATGTTTGTTTACGCCTTTTACGCCCCCAGGGTACTTTGGTATTACAGAAGGGACTACAGATGCTTCAGTTGCTCCTTCCGTATAATGGATCAAACAGGCATAAAATGTGCACAAGTGCAAACTCAAGAGGTAATTTCCTCATTTGCATGTAGACATGTAAATGAATGCCTCCCTGTCAATATAACACCTGCGGGTGCCCTTTTGAAGGGGGCACTGGGTACCAAAGACCCTTTAGGTATCTCTTGCAGATAGGTGATGTCATTCGTTATACCAGTGTGTGGGGGATATCAACCCCTCTTTTCAGAACTGGTGGTCTCTACATTGAGGGACTAGCATCTTTTAATACAGCTCTGCCCTAGTACATGCAGGATTTTATGACTACACTGGGACATTGATTTTTTTTCCTGCATAATCTGGTGCATTGTTCCAGTCTGTGCCGCAGGCCTTGGCTCTGTGCCCAATCTGTAACTCAGACTGTACTTGTTTGGGGTAGCACTAGAAAAGTGTGCATTAGTGTATTCTTCCTTTAGCCAGGTTTTCCGAATAGCACTGTTTAAGATATTAGGGTCCCAGAGTCAGTCAAGGTAGGAGTTGTAAAAGCCTCTGCTTAAGAATACATTTTTGGATCCATCTATGGTGGGCAGTATTCGGCCTAACATGATTTTAGATTCACTAGCCAAGCTTCTAGAGAAAACTTTGGTGATTAAATTTCATGGGCTCCACAAATTCCTAACTGTTAAGTCTTGTTTAGACCTTGGCTCGATTCAGATGAAACGTGATATCTTCCTCTGATTTTGGGAATCAGTGTGTGCTAGTTCTCTTTGATCTCTCTCAAGCATTCAATATTTTGACTTTTCTATCTTGTTGAACCACGTATCAAAGTTTGCAAAGGTGGTGGGTAATGAAAAATGTCCTAGCTAACGTAACGGAAAGTTTCAATTCTATTAAGGACTCGGAGGCGAGGATTATGCCTTCTCTCTTCACTTTATTCAACAGCAGTCAATTAACAAAGAACTACTTTTCCCATGAAGCCTTGGGAAAACTATAGTACAAAGAAAAATGTCCAATCAGGGAACAGTCCTGTGGGGTCCAATCAGTGACAATCCAGCTCAACGTAGTCCGTCCTCACTGGCCCTTCATCCTCTTTCGTCGCGTGAAGTCAGCCGTTGGAACACTATCATGAATCTTGTTTTTGTTGGATCAGATACTACAAGGACAAAGGGACATTGTCACTTATCGAATAAGTATTCGCCAAAGACTGTGGACAAATAACTGTGAGAGCAGACATTAAGCAATCACAATGCATTTCTGTCCCAACAATCCCAAAGTTAAACTGTATTACTTACTCCGATACGGGAAGGGCAATCATCAAATGAAATCCCTAGGGTGGGATAATCCTCTCCTCCGATTCCTTAATAGAATTGAAACTTTCCAATACGTTAGCTAGGACATTTTTCATTCTATGCCAGGATTGGAGGCGAGGATTAAGCTAGTTTAAAGCGTGCTCACCACGAGGTGAGCCATATCCAGCACTGGCTTGAAGTAGAATCTTTTAAAGGTGGAGTCCGAGGACCAATCTGCCGCTTTGAGGATATCCTCCAAACGGGCACCCAAGCCAAATGCTTTAGAGGCCATTGCGCCCCGTGCTGAGTGGGTCCCAAACTCCTTGAGGCTAATACCTGCCTCTTGCATAACCCACCTCAACCATCTAGCTATGGTGGGAGAAGAAACTGCCCTAAAGGGCTTGCGTAACACAATAAGGAGTTGTCGCTCTTCTGGGTGACGGAATTCCTCCGTCGTGTCCTCATATGCTTTCAAGCAACGGACAACACACAGCTTGGGGGGAGTCCGGGAACTCTGGGTAAGAGATTACTCTTGTGTGTCACTTCGTCCTTCTGTGCAACCAAAATGTCACTCCATTAGGGGTGAATATTCTGCCCGTGATGTCTAGGGCCCTCACGTCAGAGATGCGGCGGCAAGAAATGAGACAGAGTAGCAAAGCCAGTTTAGCTGACAGTTCCTTTCGTGAAAGGAAACGATTGGGGTGCCAGGATAGAAACAGGTTAAGAACCTGATTCACATCCCACAAGGCCGAATAACGGGGCTCCGGGGGAAGCGAAAGTCTGATAACCCGTAAAAGTCTGCATACGAGAGGGTGCTCCCCAATCACCGCTTTGTTAAGCAGCACATGGCCCACTGAAAGGGCTGACCGAAAGGTATTTATTGACCTGTAGGCCAGGCCGCTAGAGGCCAGATGAGCCAGGAAATTCAGTATGTGAACTACATCTGCGTCCAGGGGATTAAAACCCCGTCGCATACACCAATGGGACCATCTGCCCCATGCAGATCTATATCGTTTAACCGTGCTGTTCCGTCCAAGCCTTGGACATGAACGCTTCAGCCTTTTCCGAAAGGCCCGGGACCTCCCATCGTCACTGTAATCCGCCATGTCATGAGTGAGCCACAACGAGTTCCCCTGCATCAGTGGATGAGGACTTTGATTGGGGCTCAGGAGGAGAGTCGGAAACTGGGGGAGTAGGATTGGAGAATCCCAGGAAAGTTCCAGTAGAACTGGAAAACAAACTTGCGACCTCCAAAGAGGGGTGACCATTACCACCTCCGCTCGTTGTCTCCTGACCTGTTCCGTCGCTCTTGTGATCATTGCAAAGGGGGCAAAAGCTTACCCCTTCTCCTGACTCCAGTCGTGGAGAAAGGCATCCTGGCTACCACAAAAGGGGGGTCGGTCTCCAACTGAAGAAACGGGGGAGCTGGCAAACCGGTCCACCGAAAAAGGACCCCAACGGTCGTTCAACGTCACAAAGACCTCTGGGTCGAGCTTCCAGAGACTGGAGTCTCTAAAGTGTTCCAGACAGTATTGCCAAAAGCTGGCGGCCAAGTGCGAGAGGGCCTTGGATCTCGTGCCCCCCAAATGGTTGATATAACTGATCGCAGAGATGTTGTCCATCTTTAGGAGGACGGAGGCATGAATGGAGTCTCTCGTCCAACAACCGACGGCGAAAGAGCCTGCCAGGAGTTCTAAACAATTGATATGTAATCTTTGTTCTTCTAGAGACCACAATCCTCCTGTAGAAAAACTCGCCGCATCTGGCCCCCCAGCCTACTTTGCTGGCGTCAGATTCTATCACCAAGTCTGGGGCCGACCCAAAGATCGCCCGGCCGTTCCAGGCTTGCATGTGCTCCAACCACCATCTGATCTCCTCTCGGGCCTCCTCGGACAAAACTACTTTGTGGGAGTAAGGGCAACCTCTGCGTAAATGTGCAGCTTTGGGGTGTTGTAGCGCTCAATAATGGAGAGGGCCTGGGAAAATGGCCTGGATCGAGGTGGAGAGGAGACCAACTATTCGGACCACTTGTCTGAGCAACACCTGGGAACCAGGGAACGCCTGAATTCATGTCGAATTTTTGAGACTTTTCTGGCCATAAGACTGAGAGTGGAGGAAGTGGCGTCTATTACGAAGCCCAGAAACATAAGGGTCTGGGAAGGCGTGAGAATCGATTTTGTCTCGTTCACTACAAACCCCAAGCTCTGGAGAAGATCCACTGCCGCTCGAAGGTGGCACAGAAGCTGGTGAGGGCATGTGTCCATCCGGAGCAGATCGTCCAGGTATACAATCATTCGTATACCTCGAGCCCTCAGGAACTCTACTGCCGGTCTGAGGACCTTGGTGGAGCACCAAGGAGCTGAAGATGAACCGAAAGGAAGAGCGAAAAAATTCGTAAGTTTGATGCCGACAAATGAACTGGTGGAACCGCCGGTGGGGAGGAAAAACCGGAATAACCAGGTAGGCATCTTTGAGATCCTGCCTCACCATCCAGTCCAAAGGACGCAGAACATCCCTGAGGAGGTGAATCCCCTCCATTTTGAAGTGGCGGTAGACCAACCACTCCTTTAATTCGCTGAGATCGATTACCATCCGTTTGCTCCCGTCCGTTTTGTCTACCAAAAATATGTTGCTGACGAACTCTCGAGGGTGAAGGGTTGCGGGGGCGATAGCACCTTTGGCCACCAGGGAAGCTTCTTGTTGCGAGAACTGAATGGGACGGGGTCTGCGCTTTTGAAAGGGTTTGCCTACATAATCTATGTGGCACCCCTGAACCGTCTGAAGCACCCATGAGTCCCCCGTGATGGAAGTACAGGTCTGGAAAAAATTCCCCAGCCTCCCCCCTACCCTTAAGCTGAAAGAAGGGAGAATACTCACCGGGACTGGTGGAGGAAGCTGCTCCTCGATATCCTCTGCCCTTGCCACGCTGGCCTCTCGTGGGATAGAAGTTCCCGAATCGGGACTGGTCCTGGTATTGACCCTGTCGGGGGCCCTGTCCCCTTGGGGGGAGTTGGTTGGAAGGGCGGCCGGTCGAGCGTCCCCTACCGGCCCCGCGGGAAAACCCGGGGAAAGATTTTTTTAATGGACGACTAAGCTTTATCAAGGGAGGTAAAGGTGTTGACAGATTTACCTAACTCCTTGACAAAGGGCTCTCCAAAGAGCCCCCCTTGTGCCACAGCCCCTGCCTCTGAGTCAGCGAGGTTCCCTAGCTTGGGGTCTACCTTTATGAGGAGGGAGCAGCGATGCTCCGTAGAGAGGGCACAGTTGGCGTTGCCCAAAAATACAATGGCCCTTTGAGCCCACCTCGAGAGGGAGCCTAGTGAAATCAGGGAACCTGTTAGCTTAGCCTCCTCGGCCATGACAAGGGGGCCCAATATGTCCAGGAGGCATGCTCGCCAGGACCTATCGATACCTTTTTTCGGGTCCTTCATAAACTTTTGCAGAAGGTGGCCATCCGTGTATCAATCTCTGGGGTGAGGGCCACCTTACCCTCCAGGGAAGGCCGGGGACACTCTGACCTAAGGCAGTTACGGGCTTCTTTCTCCAAAGGCTTGCGAATATGCATTGCCACATAACTGACGACTTTGTCAGCCGGGGCCCATTGAGAGGAACGAGGGTGGATGATCTCATCGGGATCAAGCATATCAGAGAGGTCCTGAGAGGGTCGGGAGGGAAGCCAGGGTCTGGAAGGGCCGGGCTCTGTGTCAGCATCCCCGGTGTTGTTGGTGAGAGCGTTGTCTGGGACCGGGGAACCCCCATCTGTAGGTGGCAAGGCTGGTTGGGTTGCAAAAAAAGGCCTGCTTGAGCCTATCAAAGGAATTCGAATCCACGACTGAATCACAAGTGCGTTTGGCCGGGGGAGGGACAAGGTCTGATGGGGGGGGGGGGGGAGGAAATCCCTGGGACCCCAGGCAGGGGGGCTGGCGCCATGGTAATGGTAGCCAATTTCGCCAAGGCCTGATCAGTTTTTCTGGATAACCTTTCCTCAAGGGGAGCCATGGCCTCCCCTACCGCTTTATATATGGATGCATCCACTGCATCATAAAGCTCGTCGTCCCAAGGGAGGTCAGCCAGGGTGTTTCCCCCCTTGAGATTCCTCTTCATAATCCATCTCCATTGTAATGAGGAGAGATATTCGGATTCTGGGTGGCAGACCGGGAAGCCTTTCCAGAAGGCGTTAATTTATAGGGCTGGGTGGCAGCCTAGAATTTTTTGCGAGGATTTCGCAGTAGTATGGGTCTGAGCCCCTGGGACACGAGCCTGGTGCAATTTTTTAATAATGATGGTATTAATCCTGGCTTGGGTAATGTCCCCAACAGGCAGAAGGAGCCTGGTCTTTACAGACCCAAAACGGGTGTATACTACAGCTCAATACAGACTCTGCTGCCGGTTTTACTGTTGTGAGGCAGCAGAGCGTAATTATACCACGATCGGCCGTTATTTGCTGACGCGGCGCGATCGGTTACACCTAAGCAGGCGTCTCCCTCAGGCCAGCAGACTCGAGCAGTGTTGCCAGATTTTTTCACAACTTTCAAGCCCAAAAGCAACAGAAAAGTAGCCCAAAATAGCCCAATGTTGCCACTCCATTAACTTACATGTAGCCTGACTACAACAATCAAAAATATACTTCTATTTCAAGGATTATATGTTTAGTACTCACATTAATCAGATTACCTATATTTTGTACACTAAAATCAAAGTTGGTCTGTCATGAAAACTGTCACTCACTTGATATCGCATGCATAGCTGCCAAGTTGCCCAGGTCCATGCGTGATGTGCTGCGCCAGTCCAGGTTTTTTCTTTGAATTCTGGGACTTGTAGACTGGTTTACTCCATTATAAAACTGGACTACAAGTCCCAGAATTCAAAGAAAAAACCTGGCCTGGCGCTGCGCATCACGCATGGACCTGGGCAACTTGGCAGCTATGCGCAGGGTGGTGGAGCAAGCTGCCCAAAAATTTTCTGGGTCCAATTTTGAGGACTCCAACTGCAGAAACGTTGTTCTTGGGAAAGGTGCTCTTCAGCACAATGTGAAAGGAACACAATTTTTAAAGTGTGCCAAGCTTAATACAAAACATAAACCTCAAATGAAGGTCTGCGTGCATTACAAACCTGCCAAATAAGCTAGGAACTACAAAGACACTAACAACGAAGTATGGACGAATTACACTTGGATATTCACATTGCCAATAGCCCCACATCCAACAAATGTGAGAACAATTGAATTCCAATGCTTGTTTCACACAGCTAGCACGGTTCTGTGTGCGAGGCGAGGTAACATGAAGTCTTGTGGCCTGATCAAAGAAAAATGGCACGAAGGCAAAGAAAAATGGTATGAAGGTGCCTGCAGGCGATTCATAACTGCCAAGGTTTCAGATTGCTTAAGTGTGACATTTTCAAATTTTTTGTGTAATTATGAGTGACATTCAACGACTACGAGTGACACTTTCTCACGAACAAAAATCAAGTAAAGAAGACGAGGGAAACATATAAACATCAGAAATTACAGCCATTCCAGCAACAAGAAACTCTATGAAGATCTTAAAACTATTTCAAAGCACCAGAAATGGAAGGACACTATCCGATATGGAAAATAGACTGCATAGTTGCCACGTTTTAAGAGTGCTTAGGTGAGCCATTTTCAAGGTTTCAGAGTACTTATGAATGACATACAACTACTAATGGTATGACACTAAGAGTGACACAGAGCAAAATCAAGAAATTAAGTACATGGAAACAGATAAAACAAAATAAATTACATTGATTTGAGCAAGGACAAACTATAAAAAGAACTGCTGCAGAGCACCTGATCCTACTGTAAAATGATCGTATGCCCACAATCTACTCACATTCTACATGAGTTTAATTTTGTGATCACTACTACTGCTTGCGAAACCACAGACAAATTGCACGAACACCATGACAGGAAGCTAGTCGAGTATTTCATACGATTCTGCCTGGGCCCTGCCAAAGTGGCAACAATGTCTTCCTGGGGGCCCAGCAGGATTTGTTAAAAAAAACACCTGATCCTGTCTGGTGCTAGTCACATGCTGACCAGTGACAGAGCCAGGCAGACTGCTGTGGCATGGGTGCATTAAAAGGAGCCTGCCCTTCCAATAAACGAGTATGTCATACCGTGTGCGGTGCCAAAGCCTATTTTTCATAATCATCAATGTTATTGTTGAGTGTGACTGAGGAATGGCGTCAGGGGAATATGCACGCTGGTATAATGCAAATAGAAAACACCTCACTCCACCTACTCTTTTCTCTTCTGCCCCCACTTACTCTCTGTGCCTTCTGTTCCCCTCCCAGTGCTGCTCTGCGTCTCCGTCCCTGTGTGTGTTTCCCTCACCCCTTCCTGACCCCTGTATCCCACCCCTCTGTGTGCTCATCTGCCGCCCCGGCATCCCTCTCATTGCCCTGTGTTTTTATCACCCCTCGCTGCCCCAGCATCCCTCTGTTCCAATCCCTTTCATTGTCCTGTGTAACCCCTTCCCAGGGCTTTAATTGGGATAAACAAAACTGTGGGGTCTCTCACGGGGGCGTGGCTTATGTAATTAAGGGTGTGGCTTTAAAACACGTAAGCTAAAAATCTGTGGTTAGCATAGTGTGCCGCCCCACTGGTATTTTGCTGCTTCTTTCTGTCATTGCAGCCAGATATATAATACAGCAACTCACATCACACCTAAAACAAGCCAGTACTATTGACTTTGTTGATGGTTATCTCCATAAGATGAGTAAGTAACAACTATGGCTTTGTTGTGTATAATATTGAAAATGCCTCAGTTCTGAAACAACGAGACTGTGAAATAACTATAAGGAGTCTCTTTGAAGTTACATCAGAGGCAGTGAAGAGTGGTACTGCTACAGAGTTAAGATATTGTTTTCCTCCGAGGGTGAGGGCAAAAATGGAGAGCCCGATAGGGACCCGTCCCAGCGCCTGCTTTTAAGAACAGCCTGTGCTGAGCACCAGTAGGACCCGGCCCACTTAAAGCCCTGCCCCTTCTTGTTCCCTGTGTTCAATTCTGTGTGCTCATCTGCCCCCTCACCCCTCTAGTCATCCCTCTTTTTGCCCTGTGTTTTCGTCACCCCTTCCTGCCCCCAGTGTTGCACTCTGTGCGCTCATCTGCCACTCCTCGCCTCCCCTATTACCCTCTGTTCTCATCCTTTTTCTTGCCTGGTGTTATCTCGCCCTTTTTGCCCCCTGTGCTCCACTTCTCAGTGCACACATCTGTCACCCTCTGTTCTCGCCCTCTCCTTGTCCTGTGTTTTTATCACCCTTTCCTGTCCCGTTTCCACTATGTGCGCTTGTCTACCGCTCCTCGCGGCCCCCTGCACCCCTGTGTTCTCATCTCTCTCCTTGTCCTGTTTTCATCACTCCTTCCTGTCCCGTTTTCCACTCTGCGCTCATCTGCCACTCCTCGCCTCCCCTGCACCCCTGTGTTCTCATCTCTCTCCTTGTCCTGTTTTCATCACTCCTTCCTGTCCCGTTTTCCACTCTGCGCTCATCTGCCACTCCTCACTGCCCCCTGCACCCTTGTGTTCTCATCTCTCTCCTTGTCCTGTTTTCATCACTCCTTCCTGTCCCGTTTTCCACTCTGCGCTCATCTGCCACTCCTCGCTGCCCCCTGCACCCCTGTGTTCTCATCTCTCTCCTTGTCCTGTTTTCATCACTCCTTCCTGTCCCGTTTTCCACTCTGCGCTCATCTGCCACTCCTCGCTGCCCCCTTCACCCCTCTGTTCTCATCTCTCTCCTTGTCCTGTGTTTTCATGACCCCTTCCTGCCCCGTTTTCCACTCTGCGCTCATCTGCCACTCCTCGCTGCCCCCTGCACCCATGTGTTCTCATCTCTCTCCTTGTCCTGTTTTCATCACTCCTTCCTGTCCCGTTGTCCACTCTGCGCTCATCTGCCACTCCTCGCTGCCCCCTGCACCCCTCTGTTCTCACCCCTCTCCTTGTCCTGTGTTTTTATCACCCTTTCCTGTCCAGTTTCCACTATGTGCGCTTGTCTACCGCTCCTCGCGGCCCCCTGCACCCCTGTGTTCTCATCTCTCTCCTTGTCCTGTTTTCATCACTCCTTCCTGTCCCGTTTTCCACTCTGCGCTCATCTGCCACTCCTCGCTGCCCCCTGCACCCCTCTGTTCTCACCCCTCTCCTTGTCCTGCGTTTTTATCACCCTTTCCTGTCCCGTTTCCACTATGTGAGCTTGTCTACCGCTCCTCGCGGCCCCCTGCACCCCTCTGTTTTCCCCCTCTCCTTGCCATGTATTTTCATCACCCCTTCCTGCCCCCATATTCCACTCTGTGTGCTCATCTGACGCCCCAGTCATCCCTCTTATTGCCCAGTGTTTCCATCACCCCTCTGCCCCGGCTCTTTCCCAACTACACTAAACCCTACAGCTGGAACCTCCGACGTCACCATACCTGCTGCACGCGCACGGGCCGTTAATGTGCCTGACGAACTGATCTGACCCAGGATCAAACGAACTCCAAGGCAGGTCGGAAGTCTCGGAACATTACTGGGGGCAGGTCAGAGGTCACTGCAGGTCTTGCAGGACCCTAATTGGATGAAGCTTCCCGCCCCCAAAGATTTATGGCCCTGCTGGTGTTACTTGTGGGCAGGGGCTGCAGGACACAGAGCCACAGACGCACCGAAAATTAGAGAAGAGGTGTGGCAGCAGGGCAACTATGGGCTGCAGCGCGGCGGCGCCGCACAAAGCCTGAAATCCGCCGCACACTGGGCGGCTTCTAGCCCAAATTTAGGTAACCCGCCCAACACGATTTTTTCTCGCACAATCGGGCAAAATATCGCCCAATTGTGCGAGAAATAGCCCAATCTGGCAACACTGGACTCGAGTCTAAGGCGCGCCGCACGATCCCCTCAGGGATTCGAATGTGCGCGCCGAGTCTCGCGCTGCCTCCGGCGCCCCCTGGAGGCGGGAGGTCAGCGCCGAGTCGCACCAGGCACAACGGCCGCGTAGGAGCGGAAAAAACGTTCCCGCGGTGCCTGTGGAAAGGGGAAAATCCTTCAATGAAAAACAATGCGGTCGAGCAGCAATCGCGCACTAAATCAATCGCGCACAGAAACACAAAGAGATAATAAGTACAACGCCGTAGCACCTAATTCAAAGCTAACGCGTCACAGCAATAACTCAAGCATTACAATCAAATAATAGCAGAGTCATGTAAAAAGCACTTATCTCGGCTGCGCAGCAGCGAAGAAAGAGGATGAAGGGCCAGTGAGGACGGACTACGTTGAGCTGGATTGCCACTGATTGGACCCCACAGGACTGTTCCCTGATTGGACATTTTTCTTTGTACAACAGTTTTCCCAAGTAGTTGTTCTTTGTTAATTGGCTGCTGTTGAATAAAGTGACGAGAGAAGGCATAATCCTCGCCTCCAGTCCTGACATAGAATTCCCCTTGCATGCTCATTTCTATCAAAGCCTATGCTGTGGCCTTTAGACCCTTATTATATAAAGTGATGCTAGTCTTTTGTGGGATTCCACACAGCTCATCCATATTTCTGGCACTGCTCTGCATCTAGACAACCCCTTTTCTCAACCAGTTTGTTAAAACTGGGGCCCAGTATCACTCTTAATCCACCAAGTTGTATTGCACTGTTGACTGCTCACCCTCCCAATCTTCGTGTATTACAGATTACCTAGATTTAGTTAAACATTTGGAAAATGAGGAATGGCTCCAGTTACACATTTCGAAAACATAGGTTTATTATATTTGTGACCAAGCAGAAGTTTGTCGCATGACATCTGTTTTTTCCTTTGTGTACTTCTTTGCCAAGCCCATGAACTATAAGAGTACATATTTGAGGCTAGTCAAGACCAAGATCTCTAACTTCACCTTCAGATAAGGAACCAAGGTAAATGACATCTGCACAGAACAAAAGCTGGGTTTTTCTTTGTTTATTTAAGAACACATTGGGCAGTGTGCTGGTACCCATTAGATGATTACAATGGATTTAATTTGGTCTCCTGAACAATTCATTTGTGTAGGGCTGGGACTGAAACGTTTCACCAGAACGTGAAACTGGCAAAATATGTCTTAATTTTTTGTTTAGTTTACCCGAGGAGTAAAATTTGTTTTTTTAACAAACAATACTAAAATCTGCTCTGTGAGTGAATACATTTTTTTTAAAACAGAGGATTTTTGGGCCCAAACGTAAAAAGTGAAATGCATTCAGGCTGCTTGTGCCGTCCTGGAACGCAAAACTCAGTCTATGGAGGCATGAGTTAAATACAGCGATTCTTACGGACTGCCACTTGTTAGAATTGTCCTACAGCAGGGACCTGTTCCGAGTATTTGAAAGTGTGGTCAATCAGATTGCCGTTCTTTTAACAACCCGAGTTGCCCCCTTCCAACCCTGGTGTTGCCTTGTTGAACTGTCAGGTAGTCGTGCACTTTATACTGTTCTGCGTTTTAAGGTTGTTATCCCAGGGAAGAGCAGATTCAGGGTGCAAGGCCAACTTCAATGTAATTATCTTCCACTTGACAAGCCAAATAATGTGTTTTTTAATAGACGGTGATCAATTGGCCCGGTTGTCTCATATGTTTCTTGTGCCATTTGCAGATTGCTAAACCAGTGCTCTGAAACTACCGCGTCTGAGTAAAGTGCTGTATAATGTCCTTCAGCCACTCCCTTACCTCATCACATTTTACGTTACTTACATAGGCAAATCAAGGACAGTAGATTCAGGGGCGTTGCAAGCTTCCATGATACAAATTGAGAACACAGCACGAGCAGCAGCAGTACACGCTCTCCATACATAGCATAGGATATATTTGGAAATCTAGCTGACTCAGTTGTGTGTTCCATGGAGATTCCTGTCTGACCCTCAAAGTTCAGACAGTATGTCTTAATAATTCACCAGTGCAGCTTGGTGTATTTATTACGGACCCCTACCTGTCCTCCCTTAGAAATGTTGGGGGGCAGCCCAACCACCATAATTAAACCAGCAGCCTCTGCAGCAGCGGCGTCACTAGGGTTGGTGTCACCCAGTGCGGTAACTCGGTAACTCATGGTGTCACCCCCTCACGACTTACCCCATGACACCATCACATGGGGTGACACCTTTCCCAAATGAGACTATTTAGTAGTCTCATTTGGGAAAGGTGTCACCCCATGTGATGGTGTCACCCGGTGCGGTCCGCACCCCCCGCGTGACGCCACTGCTCTGCAGTACATGCAAATGAATTTACCATCTACTGGATTAGCATATCCTAAGGAAGTGTGACTCCTGCAAACATTGTTCAGCCCAAGACATTGAACTGAAGCAAAAACACTGGGTCTAATTTAAATAGAAAGTTTGTTTAGTGGTGTATTCTAAGAGGCTGGGGAGGTCATGCTTCACTCTTGTGCAGTGTCAGTTCAGCGGCATAATGCAAAATGATGCGCCCCCCCCTCCAGAAAGTGGTGAGTGCCCCCTCGCTCCTATATCTTAGATATTCATAGGCCTTTGGCTAAATGGGGGCCCCTTGAAGAGCGGGATCCCCCTGCTCAGCAAGGGCCTGCATTGTCAACTTCAGAATGAGGATTCAAACTATTATTGTAAAGAGCAATTTACTCCTCAAGAGTAACTTTCTTGTAAAATGAGCAGGAGAATGTTTGTTCCATCTGAGAGTACTTGATATTGAGAGCTAATGTCCTTCAAGCACAATCTCAAGGCCAGGCTGAGATCCTCAGACAGCAAGCAAATGAATGCTACTAAATCTTCTCTGGTATAGGATTTTAGCTCAATTTATACTCAAAATGCCATTTAAAGTGGCACCAAAAATGCTGACAAGGGCTCCTGTGTCCTTCAGTCTTTCACATCGACCATGAAATGGCAACATTAAAAGATTCATACATTTTACTTGCAGAATCTACAAACTATTAATAAATTGTGGTGGTAAGCTCTCTGTCCCTGAGATTTTTTCTCGTTGGGAGGTGAGCGTGTTTGGCACGATTGTAGCTGTGCGTTTACTTTTTGGATGGAGTATGCCAACAACTTCATCTGATGATACAGCTGATTTTTCAGCAGACCCTCAACCAAAGCTTCATATTTAATAAATCAGAAACCTTTGCTTCCTTGTCCTTATATATAACAGTTCAAAGTATATATTTTAGAGTCAGGCTTGTCTTTATTTTTAATTCTAGCGCAAACTCAGAATTTCCCTCCAAGACTTTTGAAAACACAGAGTTCGGCTTTTCATTTTCAAGGCCCATCAGATTATAAATGCTAAATTCTCAAGGTCTGTGCTGCCTCCTTGGGAACGCAAAACGCTGGCTTCACTTGGCCGTAAAATGTCTTTTAAGAAAAATTACCACAGAAACAGTTCTGCCATATTGTGACCAGGATAACTTAGACAAGATGGCAGAGTTCATATAATTCCACCAGTGAGGGTAGGTGCATAGATTGAAATCGAGGTGGACCTGGGGAGAAAGAAACTGGGCCCGTATTCTAACTATCAAGCATCTACCATTGTATGTTTCTAACCACTTACGGGAGAGATGACTGGAGGACTTTTGAAAAGAAAAGAAAAAATACCTTCAACATTGGTTTGGGCTTTGTTTTCAGTTGTTTAAACAGTTCCTGATTATAATGCAGTCTGCAGGAAGCCTCATCACTTTGCGTTATACAAAGCGCTGTATTCCATTCTTAGCAATGCTTGCACGGGTTAATGCTGAAGTACCCGTTCTAGATGGAAAAACATATGTTCAAATGTATACTTTTTAAACTGCTTGGGAAATCAGCCTCTGTCAACACTAGTGCCGACACTAAACTGTACAAACAAGCATTGGAAATGCAATAGGTCTCGCATTTGCTTGAGTTAGAGCTATTGGCGTTGTAAATGACAATGTATTTTACCCATGTATTATGGAGTGGATGTATGTAGTTACAGCAATAACGTTAAGAGACCTCCAGAAAGAAATGTATTCTTTACAAGCATTTGAATTGGCTTTTATTTCAAGTTTTGGTTGAAGGGGCTCTGGCACAGAATAAACATTACACAGTTGGTGTAAAACATCATGCAGTATAACCCACAACTGAGGCCTGACAACCAGTAGCTTCACAAGCAGAATGCTTCAATAATAGTTACATGAATCCACAGCATTACACATGCCAGAGCATAATAAAAAGAGAACCCAACTTTCATGTAAATTGTTCTATGTAATTTGCAACCAAGCGACGGCCAAACAAACTTAGAATCTAAAATCACAGACTATCGACTAAAGAGCCACGGAGGTCAGAAAAGTCTTGAATAAAGATAAATAAAGAAACCACCATAACAAGATGTTTCAAACTGCAGCAACACCAGGCAAGGGCAAGTGCGCTTTATAAATCCTGATTGATTTGATTGATTGATTAACCCTTGGAGTCTAACTTTCTCTACAGGCATCCAAGTAATTTTTTGCACCAGAGTGCTGTGTGCATGGGAAAAGTGTACACTTTGGAGGACGTGTACTGGAAATACCACTGGGAGAAAGGTGATAACGTGCTGCACTGAGTCCAATGAGAAGAAAAACAATGACACGCAAATAGAGAGACAGACCATCTACCCTTGTGATGTAGGCAGAGAGTGCAGACAGGCCCCACCAGAGATCACGTGCACTTTATAGCTGATTATGCAACGTGTATATACGAACTCCCCTGAGCAAATGCAAGAAAGGGCAGTTTGGGGGGACCACCGTGAAGCAGGACAGGCTAGTTAAAAGTTCCGAATGTTGCCAGGATAAACACAGCCTGGATTTTAAATGGCTCAGCTAGTGACCTATTTCCCCATGGTTTGTTTAAACGAATTGCTGCATGATTTCTAAACCGTCACTCTAGTACAGCCTGTTGCTGGATGCGAGGTTGGAAAGGATACGCAAACTGTTTTGGCAACAATAAGCCAAGGTAGTTAGTGACTGTGGGGAGTGAGACAGAAAGAAGAGCAGTTGGCAGTCTGGAGAGAGGCACAGAGATAGAGACCATTAAATGTAGATATTTAAAGAAAAAATAAATTGTTAAAGGCGGACAGAGAAGCAAATGCAGGGTTGAAACAGGGAGAAAGGCAGGTGAAAAGGTTGTGAGCGATTAAACAAAAGAGATTAGAGAAAGAAAATAAAGTGGGCACATTTTGGAGGTAGCGAAACAGAGGTGTAGGAAAAAGAGCGTGATAGAGAAAAGAAAATAGCAGAGAGGTGAAGCAGGCGACTGGGATATACATAGATGGAGGATGGAAGACAGGAGAGAATAAAGTGGAAGGAAGAAACGAGGGTTGAGAGCAGAAAAAGACAAGTGAAGATAGTGGAGGAGAAAAGGAGGTAATGAGAGAGATGAGAAATGCAGAATAGACAGTAAAAAAGAGAGAAAGAGGTCGAATAGGGAGAGAGGAGAGAAATATTAGAAGAGGTAGCGACGGAGAGCACGTGTACAGTTAGTTTCAAATAGTACAGCTGTAAACTGTGACTGCTCAGCTGCCCATATTTTGCTTTGAAGTACATCAGAATAGACAAATGTTCTGGTGGTTCACGAAAGAAACAAAAGTTATGTTTTTATGACAACCAAGTCCACTCTTCCAGGGCAGAGGCATGTCATTTGCGGAATCACCGTGAGTGGTTGGGGGCCTGGACGGACATTTGTTGGAGAGCTGTCCTGCGTGGTACCAGCATTTTGTCTCCTGCGGAAAATACGTGCAAGCCTTTTCAAGATGTGCATGCATGCAATGGCAGGGTGTAATGTAAACAAGCGGCGCCGTGCTCAAACAAAGCACGGACCCCGTGCATAAAAAAGTTATGCGCATGGCGGCCGCAAGGGATTTAAATAGAAACAAACAAAGCACGGACCCCATGCATAAAAAAGTTATGCGCATGGCGGCCGCAAGGGATTTAAATAGAGAAAACAGGAACGCGGGTGCTGTGATAAAAAATAAAGCGCGCGCCCGCTTTTTAAATATGAATGCGTGCGGCAATATCAACCCTCTGAAGCACGGTTTGGCAGGCTGGAAGTGCTTGGCAGCATATAATAATGTACATGACTGCAAAAATAAAAAGTTTACCGACTAGAATGCACCGCCAGCCATTGAATCATCTGAACTTCCAGCGGCTCACAAAGGTAGGCGATCGTCATCACAGCACGGTCCTGCAAAGGTGGCAACTGATCCCTTGCGCATGCGTGTTATACATTGACACGACAATGCAAGTGCGCTACTATTGAAAGTTGAAAAGCGGATGAAAACAGTAGTTAGGCGCTGCTGCTTCCGGACTAAACGGAAGTGAGTATCGCATCAACAGCGAATAAAAACACAGCTAACAAGAGCAATCACAAAGTTAAACTAATGGCAAGCAGCAACAGAAATTACCCGTCAGTAGGCGGAGTTTCACCCAACATACTGATTACTTGATGCCTCGGAGAGGCAGCGCATGCGCTGCCTATGCGAGACCTAAAAACTAGTTGACATTACAGATCAGTTCTACAAAGGGACTCATTCCAGTGGGGGTGTTGGCCCCTGTTCGCAACAACCTATGATTTGCACCTGAATCTGGATTGTAAGCCTGGTGTAAAAGGCACTCACCATGGGCCGTATTATACACAGAGCGCACTATCCCTGTTTGCGCTACAAGGTGCATCAGGCGCAAACAGAATCAGTGCACCCTATTATAGATAATGCACTGCTTCCAGGGCAGCTGGGAACTTGTGCCCACCCTGTTAGTAACACGCTAGCGAAAAGTGGTCTGACTGTCTGAAGCAACCGGTTCATCTTTAACAGAGCTGACGCCACCTGGCCTGCTTTTGAAAGGGCAGAAGAGATTTCCCTTCAGACCGGTGCTATGGGACCCCTTTTCCCCCTTGCAGATGTCACTCTTGGGGTGGAGGTGTGGGGGGGATCAATGACTATGCACCCCTTGTTTGTGGTGCTCAGTCGGTATGCCTCCAGCAGTATTTTTACCTCTGCGCCCACGTATAATATGGCGCAGTCATATCCATAATAGGCAAAGTGTTTCCTTCATTACCATGTGGCCACACCTCCATTTTAAAGAGGGAACACCCCCTTGGAAATTGCTCCGGCACGATCTGTATTACAGAAGGGGCTGCGCGCAAGGAGCCTGGCCCTGGGGGCACAGAAAGCGGACATCAAACGCCCCAGGGTCTGTAGTACATAAATGTCCCTGGTGTGCCACAGACATGTGCGCTCGCTTATTGCGCCCCAGGGCAGTTTTGCATTACAGAAGGGGTCACAGACACTTGCACAGGAGTTTTTATCCACATTAATTTTTAGCCACTTAGAACCTGTTGCAAATTGTACCGGCACACTGGCTTAAGGTTCAAAACCGCATCAAATTTAAAACTCTAACCTATATGTTCAAGATTAAAACTGGCAAGGCCCCGGAATACTTAAACACTATTGTCCACCAATACGTCCCGTCACGTTCTCTCCGCTCATCCACTCAAATGAAATTCACGGTTCCTAGGCACTGATGGTCACGTATGGGTTCCAGATCCTTTTCTTGCCTGGGCCCCACCCTGTGGAACTCCCTTCCTCTGCTATTAAGGAAAGAGACCACTTTTGTCCATTTTCGTAAGTCTCTGAAAACTTGGCTATTCAATCAATAAGTTTCTTCCTTCTTTCTCTCTCTTTGGTCCCCTCAGGCGGCGCCGGGAAACCCTTGGGTAGCTGTGCGCCTTATAAATTCAAAATAACATAACATAACACATAAAACACATGCACTTTTTTTGCAGATCACAGTGGGGAATAACATGCTAGTAGGATGTTGGTATCAATTTTGAGGTGCTCCTGTCAGAATGGAGCATAAACTTCACATCCAATAAATACCGATTGGCGGCTGTCTTGAAATGAAGTTCAAAGAGTTCTCTTGCGTTCCTTCGATTACACAGAAACGTGTTCCCCAGTAGAAAGCAATGTGCAGTGCTGACTCAGTACTTTTCTACGAGCCTTGATGCCAACATAATGGTTAGCGTGTCCTTTATAGCCGACACTGACATAACATGAAAAAACCTACATAATACTTAAATTGATCTTATGTCCTTTTGCTTAGCTTTCATAACTTCACCCAAAGAAACTCCTCGTAACTGGAAACAAGTTGTTCCATCGGTCGAGGACAAGGCCAGTGTTCATTACTTGGCCAAGGCGTCTACTTGCCATGGCTATCCTGTTCCTCAGCGTTCTCTCTTGAGCTGGATTTGGAGGCTTTAGATTTACACTCTTTGACCAATTCTGACATTATTCCCAGCAGGCTAGATATCTTCTCTAGTAGGTGAGAGCAATAACATGGGTCTGAAGGCTCATCGACGGACTGCTGGGCTTTAATGATCAGAACATTTTAGTTATCTAATTGGGTATTGATGTTTCTAACGTAGGTTCCCAATGACTGTAAGATGACTATTTGCGTCTCTAATTTACCCGCATGGATTATGGCAGCTTGGCTAATGGTTATTAAAGTTTTGTCCATCGTGGCCCACCAACCCAACACATTTCTGCTAGCATCTGGTCCGGTCTGTTAGACTGGGAGTCTAGATGATGTCGGCTTTCCAAGCTTTTACTTGACGGTGAGCTTTTGACTGTCTTCACTACCAGATCGTCGATGGTGCTATTATTGTAGTAAACATAAGGAGATGATGGACGGAGTGCTGAAACATTTCAGACACTCACCCCCAGTCACAGATCTGGGTTGAATCCATCATCGTTCTTTAGCTCACTTCGCCACCCCAGTTCAGACTTCCCAGGGCTAAAAAAGCCCTCATCAGCCAGGCTAGCTTGAATCCAGTGGCAAAGTGAGCCCGAAACCGGTCCCAGGATGCTTGTTTCCAGTCCAGGGAAGAGCTGGCTTGGCAGTTCGGGCTGGACTGTTCCCATGAGGCACAGGGTCAAGACTGATTTGCATATAGCTGTGTCTGAACTGCGGTGGGGAAGTGAGCTAAAGAACGATGATGGATTCCACCCAGGTCTGTGACTGGGGGTGAGTGTCTGAAAAGTTTCAGCGCTCCGTCCATCATCACCTTGTGTTTGCTTTGTTCGCCCTAAGTTGGCAGGGTATGCCCAGACGTGGGTCCCTTGCTCACTTTGCCACTGGATTCAAGCTAGCCTGGCTGATGAGGGCTGTTAGCCCGAAACCGGTCCCAGGATGCTTGTTTCCGGTCCATGGAAGACATGGCTTGGCAGTTCGGGCTGGACTGTTCCCATGAGGCACAGGGTCAAGACTGATTTGCATATAGCTGTGTCTGAACTGGGGTGGCGAAGTGCTAAAGAACGATGATGGATTCAACCCAGATCTATGAATGGGGGTGAGTGTCTGAAAAGTTTCAGCGCTCCGTCCATCATCACCTTGTGTTTGCTTTGTTCGCCCTAAGTTGGCAGGGTATGCCCAGATGTGGGTCCCTTGCTCACTTTGCCACTGGATTCAAACTAGCCTGGCTGATGAGGGCTGTTAGCCTGAAACCGGTCCCAGGATGCTTGTTTCCGGTCCAGGGAAGACATGGCTTGGCAGTTAGGTCTGTACTGTTCCCATGAGGCACAGGGTCAAGACTGATTTGCATATAGCTGTGTCTGAACTGGGGTGGCAAAGTGAGCTAAAGAACGATGATGGATTCAACCCAGATCTGTGACTGGGGGTGAGTGTCTGAAAAGTTTCAGCGCTCCGTCCATCATCACCTTGTGTTTGCGCTGTTATTGTAGTGCCCATCTTTAGCCATTGACTCTTGTAACACTCTCATTGGAAGTGACTGAAGTTGATCTTGTTTAGGAAGATCAAATGGGTCCATCACACTAAGGATCTCATCATCCTCAATGTATTGTTCATCTAACTTTCTGTGGGAATCTTCACCGTCATTAGAATTGCTAGGAAACATGCTTACACCCCCTCCTCCCCCCCTTGTTAAGAACATCTATTTTGGGGGCATGAAGTGACACACAATTGCTGGTGCGGATGGTGTTGTCATCCTAGTCAATCAAAGCCTTGTAACTGGCAGGTTTTATGGTATCTTTCTTTATACCTTGCTTCTACATAACATTTGCAGCAAGTAGCTCCACTTTGTCATTCATCAATTCCTCATTTTCAGTTGGGCTTCAAAACTAGCCAGCCTTCTAAACAAGCCTTCTCCTGAAAGTCTGCTGGATTACGTACTCCTCTGCTTCCGACATTTTTGGGGGTCATTTTCACAAACTCACACAAGACTCAATACTTCTGAAAAAACAATGTCAGTACTCTTCTTTGCTCCGCGTTTCTGGCGTGGAAAGACGTGAAAAGTAACTGACGTCAGCGCACTAAGTGCTGCCTATAAAGGTGACACAGATGTCACTTCGGCACAAATGATGCAGAACTGGTCTGTCCTTTCAAATGCCTTGTTTACCACTGTGCCGAAGAGCTTTAAAGTAATTAGCAGCGTGCTTTGGTGGAAAAGAGCATGCGCCAACAAATTAACATTTCATCTCTGGCCTTTCCATTACTACAAATGGAGGGCTGCCGAGAAATCATGCGCCAGGCGATTATTTACTCTTTTCCAGTATCTTAAGTTTGTCATTTACTTGTAATTCTGTCTAAATGACTACAGATATCTAGGACAATTGATCTGTTAACAACCAACATACTATTTGATCAAACCTACACTTATTAATGAATCTGTAGCTTACGGCAGCAGCATACGCGACCACTTATCTTCACTGAGAGCTAGGCTAATAGATAAAAACTAGCTATGCACATGTACATCAATTATTTTCCTTTAATTCATGCATATTGTTTTTAATTAAAAGGGCAATGGCTGCACAGCTAGTGCTACTACATGACATTACGGATGTCATTGTTCTTTCCATTTGTAGGCGACGGTCGTTAGCTACGCATTACCTGTTGCTAAGGTGTGTAGTATGAAACATTGGCAGAATGCTTGCCTGGGTGATCAGGATAAATTGTGCACTGATTTGCTGAAAGTTATCACATGAGAGCAAGATGTATATAGAATACCAGATCAAATGGTGGTATTTTTGCAAACCTGGGACCCCCTACCTGCAACCACTGTTACACCTGCAGGATCACTGGTATGTACCCGGTTGTCAGGGTAAAAGTTGTACTACTGAATATCGACAGCAATAATATCGCGATGCAGCCATATCAAAGACCGAATATCAAGGGACAAAATATCGAAAAGTAAGTGCATAAAGGGAAGTATAGATTTACTATTCCTAACTCCAAATATATGTATCCTGAATATATGTGTACAGTGTAGGTATATATATGTGAAGTGATTTATAGAAAATCTAAACTTCCTGTCGATATTTGTTTTCGATGTTTTGTCTTAAATATTGCATCCCACCGATATTTTAGGTTTGATATTCATTGTGTACACTAGTATGAAGACTTGTACATGGATGTGTTTTTTCATACATGGGATACTTTCCTTTTTATTGTATATGTTCTGAATACACTCTTATTGCTCCATGCTAAATCTAATAAGGAGGACTGTCGCACGCCCCTGGTAACTTGATATACCTCTTCAGATGCAGTATATCCACTACATGTCTTGTTCTTACACCAGGGCACACATGTCATGTTGGCGCATGTGAAGCACTGGGGGATTCGTAATGGTTTTCTGCATACACAGCAATCGGTGTAGTTGTCGTTTACCAAACATTTCACTCTCCCCACTAACCTTTTCATCTTCCTCTTCCTCTGTTGTGTGACTGGAATCCTATATATATTCCTTATATTTAAATGTTTCAAAACCTGTATTGTATGTTTAACTAAATCACAGTATCCCTGATTCACAAAGGTTCTGGCTCAAATGCACAAAGACTTCCAGGAGTACTTATGAAAAGTTGTAGCAGTTAAAAATTCTCAGTATCCACATGCGTAGACATTTACACAATTCTCCGATATTTCCACGTGTTATAGCGGAACCTCAGGGTCCAACTCATAAACGGCTGGATTTTCCCCACCCCTTAATTTACCAGTACCCCCGTTATTGGTCACTCTGGGGATAGGAAAATAACAGGCTCAAATTCAGGGCCTATGTATTCGTACTTATTTGTGTTTATTTATTTGTTATGCACATCATGCACCACAAAACAATTCTAGTTTCAAGGCACAGGGAGGGGGAGAACAGAACAAGAAAAAAAAAATAATAATGGCATATCTCATGTTTAGGTGTTTCATTAGGTATCAAGGGGGAGATTGTTTATACGCTTTTTTTTCCTAAGTGGTTTTGAAGCTATATTGTGTCGGGGTATATTTGCATTAAGGACAGGAGTGAACATGATCTTTCTCTAGTTTCTACCCAGCTGTGGTGAGGACGAAGGGTGAGGATAGCTTCCCTAGACAGTGGAAGTATATTTCCTGCACTTCAATGACTGAAGTGTGGAGATGCAGACACTGTGGTGTGGCTGATGGTGACTGGGCTTCCTTTAGAAATGCAATGTATGCTTTGTTAGCAAGGTGCTGCTGATTAGACTTCCTGAAACCCTGGCCTTTGGTAAATAGTAAGGGCGGGAGATGGAACTGCAGATTCTGCTGTGCAAGGTGAAAGGGCCCTTGAGGTGAGGGCTGGTCTTTTGTTTTTATTGATCACTCTTTCAGTTGGGCTGACAAGTGCAGAAACCTCACACCTCTTTGTTCCTCTGTTGTGGGTGGTCAATGATGGAGAATACACTGCTGTGAGGGGTATCACTACGCAAAAGCTGTGTCTGAGGTATAGAACTACATATGTACTCAGGTAGCTAGTCATATATGTCAGCAAGCCACATGTCAGACCCACCTGGATTTTGCGGCTTCGGTTGAATGAATGAAAACTATTTATTAAGCACAATCTAATGCCCGGAGACGTCTAGGCGCTGTGGAGACCAGACAGATGATGAAACCTAGAGAGTTTCCTAGTTTGAGACAAAGAGCCAGGTTTTAAGAGATTTTCTAAAGTTTTGTAAACGGGTGGAAGTTTTAAGTTCCCCTGGCAAAGAATTCCAAAGCAAGGCAGTCGATCTAAAGAAAGTTTTTCCACCCCATGTAGCTTTGCTACAAGGAACAACTACAAGATTTTTTGCTGTGCTTGAGCGAAGAGACCTGCTCGGAGTGTACCATCTAAGATGCTCTCTGAAATACACCAGTCCATTCCCATGTAGGGTCCTGAAAGCTGTGCTTAATCCTTTAACCGGAAGCCAGTGAAGTGCCCTAATGGCTCCCTTAGCTGATTCAAATCTAGACACCTTTAGGAGAAAGCGTACTGATGCGTTCTGCAGGGTTTGTAGCTTTTTTAGAACTAATGAAATAACTCCGGTTTTTAGAAGTTCGAAGGGCAGATATATATTTTTTTTTAATCAGTCTCAGAGAGTGGCAAGAAGCCGGGGTAACCTTGGAGATCTCGTCCTGCAGCATCAGATCTTTGTCAATCAATATCCCCAGATTTTTTGCCTTTGGGACGGGGGCAGGAAGTGCTCCCAGTTCTGAGGGCCACCAAGAGTGTGTCCAAAATGAGGGGTTATTTCCAAACAAAATGGCTATTTTTGCGGCAAAAAAGCAAACTTTGCGGCCCAAAACCTTCAAATTAGCTGTATTTTTGCAGTAGGCAGAAAAATGCCTGCCACATAAATACTGCACAGTCAGTCTGTCACTGCTGGAGACTGTGCTGTGTCACAGTCTGTAACCTTGCAGAGTCTCAAGTACTGCAGTGCCTTGAATTGGAGGATGTATGAGGCCACAGAGAGCAGATTGCAATATGAAACCTGATCGTTCTGGCATCAAACAACCTGTGCTTCTTGCAGTGCAGGGCAGCGGGGTTGGGCCCAGGTGCGGGGTGGGGGCATTAGAGTCTGGGGAGGGAGTGGGAGGGCCATTTTGCAATTTTCCAAATGGTGATATCCTGCAGGGTCTGGACAGCAGTGACCTGTAGAGGTAATAGAGTGTTGCAGAGGCAGCAGAGAGTCAACAGTGATGTGGGTGTACAGTCTGCAGTAAGGCTACAGAAGAAATTGTGGGTCTGTAAGGAAATCTGAGGCTTCAAAATTAGCAGTAAGGACGTAGAGACAGGAGAGGCACTACAGTGGAAGAGTGGAATGTAAAGACAGAAGTGAGCATTTAGAGTCAGCGATGAGGGTCTAGAGCCAGCACTGTATCCGTAAAGGCACCATTGACGGTGTAGAGTCCGCATGCTGTAAAGGCAGCAGTGTGGATATGAAGGCAGCAGCAAGGTGATAGTTCTGCAGTGTGCACTAAATTCAAAAAAGCAAAATATAAAAAAGAGAAGACAATGGGGGAGGTTAGGGGTGAACAGGAGACAGAGGGCAGTGGAGGGAGCGGGTCCAAAGGAGAGGAGTGACACAGGGAAGTGGAGGGGATAGGGGCATGAATAAGGTCCAAGCAGAGTCTGCAGGGGTTGGCCACAGGCTAATTGCAAAGAAGGGGGCACTGTGAAGTTCAAATGCAGGCGACTGCGGAAATCAATACCTTTGCTGCCTTCTAGGCTGTTGCTCACCCTCCTTTCACTGACTCAGCGGCAGTGCAGAGCCAGTAAAGCCAGGGTCAACTCCCCGTTATTTTTTTTATTCCAATTTTGTGGGCACTTTTTTACAAATCACAGGCTTTTTACAAAAGTGCTGATTTTGCAATTATTTATGTAAATCGCGATATCCTGGAGGTCTGACATATGCCATTGTGTACTTGCATCTTCCACATTAAAAAAATGAAATATAGCATGCTCCTGGGAAAAGAATATAACTATCAAAAACAGGGCTCCAAAGCTCTCTATTATATTTTAATACACAGTCTCTCACCAAATGTATTATTAAGGCATGTGTGGCTAAGTACAGCCTTGTACTCTGTTGCTTACCAAATAAGGGTGGATGGCCACTAATATCTCTAATAACTACTGAAAAATCGGTGGCAAAAATTATCAGGGTGATGTGTCACGTAATAGGATTAGAGGGGTACCTGTGAGGTTCAGTTGGCGCTCAGATTTGCCCAGGAATTCTGTCAGATGCACACACTTGTCTTTTTAAAAAATCCAGACTATACTGAACCGTTTTAACTCTTACACAGCTAGTCTTCAAATACGTTTGCCATTTTATTTTGATTTTGAGTACCCCGTCCCCCCCATCCTCCCTTAGGATCCTCCTCTCACCATTCAAACTTAAACTACCACTCGCCCCACCATTTTTACCACTGAATCCTAGGCATTTGCTGGCTCTTGTCCTTCTTTTTCTTCTGGTTCACATTGCATTTAAGCTTTTTTCTGCTGGGTTGTGCGCTTAGCTTTTGGCACGCTCATAGTGCTGCTCTTATGGGTAAGTTAGCAATCAACAATTCACATATGTACAGTTCTCCTTAGGCTCTGAACAGTTTACATAATAAGTGACCCTGGACTTCTGTTTCTGAGCCCTGAGTAGCAATCTACACCAAAGACTCGCCAGCACAATCAGTGGTGACTTCATCAACAATCCCCAAATTATAATCAACTCTCTGAACACTACAGTGTTCATAAACCGCATGGACGAATAGAAACAACAGATATATAGATTGCCAGATGGTAGTGAGCGTGTTTAGTATGATTAGTTGTTTGATGAGAAGCCAATTTCATTTAGATCAGTATCCAGAAATGTGGCCCTGTTTTTCCAGACCAAAGATAAGACTAATATTGACGCTGCTTGCTCTATTTCTCTCTTCATACTATGTGGATCTGGACCGGAAGAACTTCTTGAGCCATAAGGATCATAACCATGCTGCTTCTACAAGAATCATCCACTTGGGCCGTAGATGGTGCATCATGATCAATCATGGATGGGTGGATCCTACCATATATCGCAGGACAACCAGCCTTTGGACTGTTTGGTGGTTATGGCGCCATCCTGCCCCAGGATTCCTCAGGAGTAACCTTAGTGAACTCATGCTCTTCTCTACCAAAACATTCAGGCTGCACAACAGGATTTTGTGGGAGATGTTTGTGAGGCTTACAACAACACTGATAAATGCTTTTCACCCTCCCTGCCCCCTTAGCCCCCCTGGGGATGATGCCTGCCTACATCAGGTGCCATGAAACTGCACCCAGGGCTTCTCCTAGGGTAAAAGGTGGGGCTGCCCCTCTATCCTAACAACATACTATTTCACCAGTGTGTATACCATTACCTTGCGCTTGCTCAACAGAAGTGAAAATCTAGAAGCATCCCTTAAACAATACTTTCAGCTTTGACTGCTGCCTAACAAAGCCTGTGTACTAGAAGCGTTAAAAGGGTCCAGCAGATTCCGAAAGTCTCTGCCTCTCTTAGGCGCTGCCACGGTCATCTCTGGGAAGACCTGAAAGGAAAAAACTTCTGAAGAACAAAATGATTTCTGATAGCTTGCTTACAACAAAATCTGTTCTTTTAGCCAGTAATCTGAGAAGTTCACTAAAACTGTTCGTGGATATTTCCATTGGGTTTTTCAGATTTGCCCGCGGAATCTGTGTGCTCTCATAATTAAAATATCTGCCATAAAGTCAGGCAGAATATATTTTTTTAATCAGTTTTTCAGTTAATGGAATAACCCCACCTGAGCCTTCGTCATTTTCCGGAATTCCAATAAACCTTAAGTTGGAATGTTGTGAATGATTTTCAATCTCATCTTGTTTTTCCTTTAAGGCATTAATTTATTTTTCAAAATGTGTTGAACTTTTCTGTAGCTGTCCTTGCTGATCTTTGAAATCCTATACTCTCTACTCACCCTCCTTAAACCTGTCGGTAATGAGGGAAAGTTTATTCTCGATACCAGATAGCTGATTTTGCAGATTTAATAGTTTCAGTATGTTTCAGGAGTTTCAGTTTCAGGATGTAGATAAGGATCTAGGAGGGGCTTATGCCCCTTCCATCAGCATTATGATCTCACCCGCAGGCTCCGACCCAGCATGTAACTCGCCGCTCTTACAGAATGCAGGACATCGGCCCAATCAGGAGGCCTTGACTAGCCCAATGTCTAATGGGGCGATGCAAGATTTAATCACACTCCAGAATTGTGTAGTTTCAATGGAACCTCTTAAAGACTCCTCCGCTGCTGCACAGTCTCTTATGCAACTATTGCAGACAATCCTACAAGAAATTAGAGAATTTAAGACCTCGCAAGAACTGAAACTGTTAAATCTGCAAAATCAGGTATCAACAATAAACTTTCCCTATTAGTGACAGGCTTGAGGAGGTTGAGCAGAGAGTTTTGGATCGTGAATATCGGCAAGGACAGCTACAGAAAAGATCAACACAATCAAAAAATAAATTAATGCCTTGAAGGAAAACAAAAATGAGATCGAGAATCATTCACATCGTTCCAACTTAAAGTTCAATGGCATTCTGGAAGATGCCGAAGCCTCAGTCAGGCTGGGTGGTTCCATTAATTGAAAAATTGGTTCAAAAGTAAATTCTGTCTGACTTTATGGCAGATCCTACAATTATGAGAGTACACTGAGTCCCTGGGCAAATTCGAAACATTGCCACTCACAGCTCTGTCATCCCTTGTGAAGATTTAGTGGAGTGGATGTGGAGGTGTGAGCTGTGCTGTAGTGTGCTTGGCACCTGTTGCTTGTAATTGCAGGTCCTCTGCTATACCTGAATGAGGAGATTTTAGTGACGCATAAAGATCAGTGCATGAGGCCAGCTACATCCTACTCCTAGTCACTAGCTTATTAATGTGGGACAAGGAATTAGAGCAGTGTATGACAGGCCTCAGGCAGTTCTGGTTGCACTTTTCCATCTTTATTTCATGTTCAGAGGACCAATAAACACAACAGCAGGTGAGGGACCTCTTAAAGTGCTGCACTCACTTCCACACTCCCAATCCTAGAAGTGTGAAATATTGCTGATTGCCTGTAATACATTATTACAGGTGACTAGTGTCACAAGAACTTGCTATAGGAAAGTAATTGCAAGGTATATATGGAGATTATACTCTCTCATGCAACCCCAATGTTCAAGTAACACACAATGCTTACAATGATAGACCTTTTAGTCACCATCACTGGGACATCTCACCTGCAACCTAAAAATAATAAATTGTGAAATAACAAAAGGCACCCTTATCCAGAACCAGAAAAAATAAAATAATTTATATTATTTTTTCTGGTTCTGGATAAAGGTGCCTTTTGTTATTTCACAATTTATTATTTTTAGGTTGCAGGTGAGATGTCCCAGTGATGGTGACTAAAAGGTCTATCATTGTAAGCATTGTGTGTTACTTGAACATTGGGGTTGAGTGCAGATGGTCTTGTAAAATTTGATAAGGGTTGCTTGATAGGTATGACTAAGTGAGCATCCGGGCACACAGTCTTGCCCACCTCAGTAGGAAAGTTGCAAATGACTTGTTGCTATAATCTTTGAATCTGCACTCTAAAATATTTTAGCTGTAATGTCAACAACATGTTTCATGAGCTTGTGTTTTGAGAACATAATATATAGTCATATTAAAGCTTATGTGAATATTTTTCTTTAACATGAATGTGCCTTTTTTATTCATATGTGTTCCTTGAATCTATAGATACCATTGTCACCTAAAAAGGATCTTTCAGAGGAGAGTGAAGATGTATCCTCCTTTCATAGCCATGGATCTTCGTGCAGCCTGCTATCAAATTTAAGGGACACCAGTGAAATAAAGAAAGGCGAACCTCTTAAACAGCCTGACAGTAATAGACCATCAAAAGAAGGTAACCCATTGTTATTTGTTGTGCCTACCCCAAAATTGGTTGAATGCATTGTTGTCCACTTTCAATGATTTCTTAAGTGCTTTTAGAAGACAACATAAACTGCAATAGAGTTCAGTAAACTGGTTTGGATTGCCATGGTATTTAGTTTTCTCTGCAGATGCCCATTTTTTGAGGTTGGCAAGTTGTAGTTATTTTAAGGAAACCCTCTGTGCTATGATCATACTCATTGTGTTCTTCCATGGGACAGTGTCACCCCCACTATCCCTATACATAACTGCTAATCCTAACCCAAAACTTGACTTAACCACTGACCATAATCCTTATCGTAATCCATCACATACCAAAGCCTTATCCCTTATCCGAATCCTAGCTGAACTATCCCTTATCCTTACCTAAGTTTAATGACTTACCATTACCCTAACGCTCACTGTAGGAAAGTGCCCCTTTTTGTCATGGTCACCCCCATTTTCTGACACTGGTACTGATGTTTTTTACTGATGTGCACTGGGTTTCTGCTAACCACATGCCCCAGTGCCAGTGCTCTTTCTATAAAACTAGGTAAAATGTTCTAATTGTCACACAATTGTCACACACTTTGGCACCCCTGTAAGTCTCTAGTAAATGGTACCCCTTGCACCTAGGGCATAGGTACCAAAGAGGGTCCCTAAATGCATGTATTATGCCACCCTAATGGACCCCCATATAAATTGCATGCAGTCTGCCATGGCCGACTGCGTGTCATGGTGCAAACCATGAGTGAAAACACGACATGGCACACTCACTGTGCCAAGGTACTGTATGTAATATATGTAAGTCACCCCTACTGCAGGCCTTGTTGCCCTAAGGCAGGGTGCATTATATTATACGTGAGGGCATATCGGCCTAAGCAGACATGTCCGTGTGCTGTCTAGTTCAATTACTAGATGATACAAGTGAACAGGGAAACCATCTTAAGTACATGTACTGGGCACTGGTCATTATGAATTCCCCGGCTACATGATGGCTTCACTGAAACCTATGGTGTTTGGTATCAAACACCTTGTCTTAGTAAATCCATACTGATTCCAGTATTTGATTTATTGTGACATGCACCCAAAGGGTACCTTATACTTGCCCCTTGAAACCTACTTAGTCTTCTAGTTTGCTGGCTGACTGGTCCTGCCCGGCCTGCCACAACAGACACATTTCTGACCCCCTGCAGGTGAGAGCCCAAGCTCTCTGAGGCCAGAAACTATGCGTGCTCTGGAGGAAGGTGTTCACACCTCCACCAGCAGGGTGGCTAGTGATTTAGCAAATCAAGGCAAGGGACTTCAATTCTCTACCGCCTTTGATATGCCCTGCACTGAGGCCCATTTGGCACCAGGACAGGCGGGAAATTAGATGTGTAGTAGGCGTGTTGCACCACCAGGCTAATCACACCTCTAAGGTGGGCTGTCTTATGTGCTCCATGAAAGAAGGGCTCCACCTTTTTGTTTTTGGTGGAATTCGGAGATCTGGACAGGTATATGCCCACTCCCCATAGTAAGTGGTCAAATAGGGGATGTAGCGACCCCAAGGGTAAGTAGCCCATTGGTTACTATCCTACACTCCCCTTAACGCCCCTAACTTCAGTATTTAGGTGGCCCCCTGACCCAGGAATTCAGATTCACCGGATCCAAGAAGAAGGAAAAAGAAGAGCCAAAGACCTGTAGACTAGCTGTGGACTTAGCGCCAAACCCTGCCTTCTTCTGTCTTGACACTTGCAAAGACGCGACTCGTCCTACAGCTGTGCAGCCTCCAAAAGTCTCGAAGGGCTGCCAGCACTTCGCCAACCCATCAGCATCTCCCTTGAAGTGGTGGAGCCACTTGCCTGCAGGCACCGACCGCAACTTGCGGTTCACCGAACCGCTAACAAGTGGGTCCACTAATGCAGTAATCGCCCAGGAGGAGGCCATTGTGCTCCAGGAGGTCAAATCCATCCCCCCACCAAGTTTAGAGATGCCAGGACCCCCAGGAGCTGCCCTGCACCAATACCCGGGGTACTGGACCCCTTGCTACAACCAAGGCTTGTTTAGTATCCAGCCCGGACACCAACACCACCAAGACCGACCTGCCGATGAGAGATGTCTTCTTCACTGAGGCCAGCGCCAAGAGTGGCTATGCTGTCCTGTTTTGTCCCCATCTCCAAGTCGAGAGCCTCCAACGCAAGCAACCCGAGGACAAAACACCTCTGCACACGAGCCCCACAGTGAGTTCGAGCCAACCGATGGCGCACCCTTGATCCAGAGACCCTCTATGAACTGAGCCCCTCTTTGGGTTCTGGCAAGCATGTCCCCAGGTCCTCACTTGCAGCCTTTTTCTGCTTACAGGTTTCTCCATAGACTTCAGCGGTAGCGTTCGAGGCTACCCTTGCGATCAGTAGCTTTGCACCTGGACACTGCAGGGCAGGTAATCCAAAACTGCTGGTGGCTCTAAGGACCTTGGCCCCTACTTACCTTAAGTCCAGAAGAACTACCTTGTAAGTCGATTGCAAGTGACCCAATGCAATGCATGTTTCTCCCATAGGATAACATAACCGCATTCGAGGCTCATGCCTCAAATCTGACAGCTGTATTTTTTAAGTGTTTTGAAAATCTCTAACTCAAAAAGTACTGACCTAATCTTGTAGATTGTGGTGTCTAAATAAATAACAAAATATGTGGTTTTTTTCTAAACTGGTGTTGGATTTCCATATTGAGTGTGTTTCATTTATTGACACTGTGTGTGCAACAAATGCCTAACACTCCTCTCTGATAAGCTTAAGACTGCGCAAACCACACTTCCACAAATAGAGCACCTTTGGATTGCTAGAGCAAGACCCTGTCCACTAGTAAGGGATACCTGGACTCTCGGCACAGTGCACCTCATTTTGGTACACTATTTAGAGAGCCAGCTCAGTCCCTAACACCATACGTTCTGTTGCTCTAGCTTTATAGTTCATTTTTATTTCAACTTTCATACTACACACAGAAGAAGAATTTTATTTGTTCAATTAATTAAAATTGATACAAAGCATTACCTTCATAAAGCTTAAAAAACATTAAATAGCATGGAAGAAATTGTGTAAAAATTATTTTTAAACAATGGTTAAAAATGTTCAACTCATCATGTATGTGCATTAAATTTAATAAAATACGATTAAAAAATTTCGCAAAGCGAGAGTTCTAACACATCTTTTGTGTTTAAACAATAACTCAGTCGCCCTTGCAGATTCCTCTTTTTACAAAAAATGGTTATAACAGTTTCCACCTCCCTTGTCTTGCTCCTATGCAGCAGCATGGAAGGTGGATGAATGTCTCCTCTCATGATAAATGCAGAGTCTGCACTGATAAAGTTCTTGCAGGTAGTTGAGCGAATTTCTCCTGCATTCTTTATAGGAATGATGTTCTGTCGGTTTGCTCTCTTCATTGCTGCCTGTTAGTACGCTTGTCTTGCTAGTTTTTCGTATGATTTGCAAAGTATTGCACCTTTCCTCGAAAGTGCAAGCATGCGATAATCCTTTGTGTGAACGTAGTGTTAAATTCTGCTTTAGCAATCATTTTAATGCTAGATGGGAAGGTATCTTTGGCCAATCTCCTGTAACACCCAGGTCTGTTTTAAATCTCCTTAGGGCGGTCGCCAAAGGGTTTTTTAGGGAAGTTGTCATCATCGAGAATGTAGTTTGAATGAAATCTTAGTGTGTTCGCCCTTGCATATTTAATCCGATGGCAATATTTTAAGAAGGGGGCTTGATGGGCAAGTTCTTGATTTTGTAACCCAAAGTCCAACCGTTTCTGACACCATTTTTTTGCGTTTGGGAGGTCGAAAATGTTCCTAAAGAGTTTACATTGGAGCCTCTGTAGGAGCAATCCAAGGTTTACTACTACCTGTAGGAAAGTGTTGTCAAAAACTTTACTCTGATAGCATTTAGAAAAGCTTCAGCGGATGGACTTTTGAGTTTTGTATTAATGCAGCAAATGGCAAAAGTGGTGGCGGAGGCCCCATTTTTGTGCAGGATTGTTGATATTTCCAGGAGCCGGTGTCTGATATCCAAATTCCTAAGTAGTTGTAAAGAGGTGCGTTGTTTTGCTTCCTATTACCTAAGGACCAGATTTTTTCAGCCCTTTTTTTTGTATTTTCCAAAAATTCATGATATTGTTTTTTGATTCGTTGGTTAATAATTTATTCTGTTGGTTGTATACGTGTAGCTCATCAAGAGCATCCTGCAGACCTACCTTAGTTTGATCCAAGAAGACTAAATCGTCTGCATATTGCAGAATTTGTGCCTTATGAGTTCCTGTGGTAGGCGAGAACACTCTTCCTCTGGAGAGAGCAATTGCCATGTCAGCTGTATATAATGAGAATTATAAGGGAGTGAGGATGCATCCCTGTTTGGAACAAGTGTCAGTCACAATTAGTTCTGAAAAATGTTTTCCAGGGCCGGTACTACTTGTTCTCAGCCAGGTTTCTGTATAGAGTGATATAATTGCCTTAAGCAGGGTGGTCAAAATGTCCCATTTGGATCAAAGGATGTTGCGATTTACCTTATCGAAGGCTGCAAAGCAAGCAAATAATGGCATACCAGATGAGTTGATGGCTTTGAGCCATGTAAGTTAGAGCAATAATATTATTGTCTGTGGTGCTGCATTGTGGTTGGACACACTAAAGTATGGCAAAGAAGTGACTATGCAATGCTTAACTTAATGTCTGCCACTTTTAATTACTCTGGGCCCCATCCCAGTCCATAGTTATTTTGCAAATCATGCCACATCAGTTTGAACCCAGCCATATGCAAATCAGTTTTTACCCTGCTCCAGTGGGAACTGTCCAGCCTGAACTGCCTAGCCAGGTCCTCCCTGAACTGGAACACAAGCAACCCTGGACCGGTTTTGCCTTAGTTAGGGATCATCAGCCAGGTATAGCTTAGTTCAAGGGACACTGTGTGCACAGGACACACGTCTGGGCATACCCATCCACTTGAGGTGACTTAAGTACATAAAAAAAGTGTTGGATGGAATACTTGAATTAGTCTCAGCCACCGGTAATTACGCGGGCCGCCTCTCAGTCCATCATTACTTTGCATACCATACCACCTCAGTTTGGACTCAGCCATATGCAAATCAGTCTTGACCTTGCTCCAGTAGAAACCGTCCAGCCCAAACTGCCAGGCCAGGTCCTCCCTTAACCAGAGCATAAGCAACCCAAGACCGGTTTCGTCCTAGTTGCTTTAATGTGGTCAGAAGCAAGTTTGATAGAATGTTGGAATTTGCACTTCCATGACACACATTTCAAAGTTCTCGAGCAAGATTCTTACATATGCCTTGGCTTCTTCGTCGAGTAGGGATATAAGACGATAGTTACTGGGATAAGCCCTATATCCTTTTCTGGAAAAGAGGAGAGAGCCTTTCCGAGAATGCGAAACTTGTGCCAACTTGATTGACTCATGGAATAGTGGATATAATCTGTTTGCCGAGCTTTCTGGGTCCGAATGGTACACTGAGGTAGGTATACCATTCGGTCCTGGTGCATCGTTTAATCTTAAGGATTTTATGGCTCACTAGAGCCAAGCTATTGTGATTATTTCTTTGCTTTGTGTCATGTTAAGATTAGAATTCTTTTTGTTAGTAGTGAAAGGATAAGCCTCTGCCTTGTAACGCGAGCGGTATAAGGCGATGATATGTTCTCACCAACTATGAAGGCCTTCACTGTTCCCCTAGTGATGTGACTTTGGTATGTCCAGGACATTGATTAGTTCCCAAACTTTGCTTTAATTTTTTTATACAAATGAGCTTATTGATCAGTTGCCACTTGTGTTCGTTATATTCTCTTTTCATTTCCTAGATTAATTTAATAAAACGGTTTTCCTCTTAAGATGGATAGCAGTATGGTCATATACCAGTGATTTACATGGTATACCAAGCAGTAACATGCTAGACTCCAGTAATTATGCAGATCTTTTATAAGCAAAGGACGGGTGTCTAGACACTATGTGTGGTCTTCTAGTGCCACTAATAAATCCTTAACATCACTAAGAGTTTCCCAGGACTTTAGGATATCGTGGACTATATTGCTCCATTTCAGTCTTCTAAATCCTGTGGCTGGATTGATGTGTCCTATTACCAGAGCTATTTTTGCTTTGTTTGGGGTTAAGTTGTAAGTAGAAATTATTGAATGATGATCACTTTCCTTATATGGATTAATTTGGAATTTTGAGGAAAAAAAGTATAGCTTGTTGGTTGCAAAAATGTAATCTATGATTATAAACATTCCTCCCGATGTGTAAATGTGTGTTGTGGTTTTGTCCCTCATGTGATGTGATGATAATGACCACAGATTAATTGTCCTGAAGAAGTTTTTTTTAGAAGATTCATGTCTTATGCTTGAACCTGAAGGGGTGGTACTTCTGCTCCATCGCAATTGCAGGACACAGTTTTGTCTAACTTGTGCAGATTGAAGCCGCAGCTGACAATGATTTTGTGACCAGGGTACTGTAATGAAATGCAATTTTTATTTAGATACACTTTTAAAGTTATTAAAGATAGGGTTGGGATGACCGTTTTAAAGATTTTCCAAAATAATTGCCAGTGTAAAAGTACTTGTCTGCTGGGCGCTATATATCCTAGTATCTATTCTGGTTGTAATATAGATACACATGCCACCTGATGGGTGTCCAAATTTTTTAGTTTTTACAGTGGTAAGGTGAAATCCTTGGAATCCTTCCAGTGCAGGTGGTGACATGTACCAAGTTTCTTAGAAGCATAATTTGTTGTGACAAGTTAAAAATGTAAATGCCTCATGATTTTCAACAAGTTTGCCAAAGCCTGCAACATTCCCTGAGATTACTGAAAGTTGTTTAGACCTGGTGTAGTTGTCAGGGGGTTTGTTGCGACTTATCATAGGAATTTAAAGGTGCATCAACTTCAAAGTTGAAGATGACGGCTGATGATTCCATTTGACTGTTCCTATAGTTATCTTTGCCTAGCGATACAAATAATGTGCAGCTTGGTGTCCAGTTAATAATTGAGTGTCTTTTGGCCCCTCTCAAGCTAGATGAGGGATGTTGAACTTTCGGGTTGGCTCGCAGGAGTTAGCACTGTTAGATACTTCTCTGTGACCTCCAACTGAACCCTAATAACTCAATCATAAAAAGTTGCAGATTGACTAAAAACTGATTTAACTGTTCCTGGTGAGAACCAGCTGACAAGTGATCTCTCCCTTCCTTGGTTCGCCTCCACTGGCATAAATTTTACTCTGGAGATATGGTCTGACCTGAGATGTGATAGACAAGATGTTTGTCCTGTTTAAGATATCATTATGTCCACATGAGTTGTACTCTGGTAAAAACTGATTTAGTGCTTACTAGTGTGTTCGTAGCCACTTTGATAAATTGTAGGCCCTGTCTCAGAATGAGGCTGTTTGTGATTAGCAGGTCTGCCCTAAAAGTAGATTGACAATCTGTTGTTCTGGAATCATGTTGGTACATAATACCTTGTTCTGGATCAGTAAATGGAGCTGTTGGCATTGTCTCTGTCTCGGCGAGATGGTATAGATGACGGAACAATCAGTTGTCGAGACTTTGAACATATGCAGTCCTGAGAGGTTAGGTTTCCCTAGCTGCGCTTGTGTTTACTTGGGTACCTGTTGGTTGTGTATAAGCTTGTGACTCTCCTGTATCCAGCAGCCCATTTACTGTTCTGGTGACACCGGTTGGTTCAATCAGTGAATAACTGCAAAATCTTTGGTTAGTGCAGCTTTCATATACTTTGATGGTATCAGTGTTACTGAGCAGTTCCTTTTTAGGTCGAAGCGTCTGGTTTGCTAAAGGCATCTTGGGGACATTCGGACAGCTTACCAGGGAATGCAATCCGCCCATTGCTTACCATTGGCTTTGTGGTTTGTAACTCACATTTGCTTGGTTTCTATTTGCTGGCTTTAGTTGTTTTAGGATGTCCATCTTGAGTTCGTCCCTTCCGTAGAGCATACCTTGATTACTGCATCCTTCCACCCGTGTTTGATTTCTGTAAACAGGCCTTTAAATCTTGTTCATATTTTCTGTGCATTCAAAAACAGAGGTCAAATGTCGGGCTCTGTCTTCCGAGGGAGCTTAGTGTTTACTTTTCTTTCTCTGACTTCAAAGTGAAAGAATTTATATGACAATCATGCTGCCTACTGGGGGTGTGCTGAAGGAAGTCTGTATAGTGCACAGCAAAATGTAAATGTCTGTAAATGAACTGTGCAGTTATTTGTAAATATATCAGAATTAGGAAAACACAAATGAAACACAATTTTGGTTATTTTGAAGTGTGGTGGAAACAAATATTTTAATACGATCAAAACAAATCAATACACTAGGCGATGGCATTTCCACACATTGTTTGTGCTCTGTATAGTTTTATCAGTAAAACTGTTTCTGTGCAAATGTAATGGTCGTTTCAAGTGAAGATGTGTCTTCTTTAATGACATTGCGCCACCACACCATGCATACTCCACTTTACGTCACTCCACTCTACTCTGCACCACTGCACTCTACTCTGCACCACTCTACTCTGACACTCCACTCTACACCTCTCTACTCTACTTTGCGCCACTGTACTCTAGGCCAATGCACTCTAGGCCATTCTACTCTACTCTGCACCACTGCACTCTACATCACTCCAGTCTAGACCACTCCACTCTTCGCCACTACACTCTGCAACACTGCACTCTGCAACACTGCACTCTAAGCCAAAGCACCCTACTCTGTTCCACCCTACTCTGTTCCACCCTACTCTGTACCACTCCACTCTACACAAATGCACTATATGCCAAGCCACTCCACGCCACTCTAATCTACTCTGCACCACTGCACTCTATGCCACTGCCCTCCACACCACTCTACACCACCCTGCTCTACGCTGCACCACTGCACCCAACACCCTTCTACTCCATTCTGTGCCACTGCACTCTACTCCACTAGAATCTACACTGCGCCAGTCCACTCTGTGCCACTCTGCTCTACTCTTCACTGCGCCACTGCCTTCTAATATAAATGATTGTACTCTAATACTGCACTCTACACCAGTGAACACTACACCACTTTACTCAAAACCAATGTTCTCTACGCCACTGCACTCTACGCCAATCTACTCTGCACCACTGTACTCTACACCACTTCACTCTAGGCCACTCTGTGACGTTCTACACAACTCTCTCTATGCTACTCCATGCCACTTTATTCCACTCTATTCTACGACACACTACTCCACACCTCTACTCCACTCTATGCCACTCCACTCTATGCCACTCCACTCTATGCCACTCCACTCTATGCTACTCCACGATATGCTACTCCACGATACTCTACCCCACTCTAAGACTCACCACTCTATGACCCTCTACTCGACTTTATGCCACTCCACTCTACTACACTAGTCCACTCAACACCACTTCACCCTATTCCACTCCACGACACTCTATGCCCCTCCACTCTACAATACTGTACTCCACTCTACTCCACTATATGCTATTCCATTCCACTCTACTACACTACTCCACTCTGTCACTCCAGTCTACTGCAATTTACTCTGCTGTATGCTACTCTACGACACTCTACTCCATTCTGCGCAACTCCCTCCATCCCACTTCATGTTACTTTACTCCACTCTACGTCATTCCACTCTAACCTGACACTTTACTCGCTCCACGCCACTCTATGCCTTGCCATTGTACGCCACTCTACGTCACACTACTCTGACACTCCACGTCATGCCACTGTATGAAATTCTATGCCACGCCACTCTGCGATACTCCACGCCACTCTCCTTTATGCCATTAATGTTTAGCCATGCTGAACAGCAGCCACGCTGGGGCACAACATGGCTAAAACACTAGTTCTTGCATAGGCGAGCCCTATTGGCTTTGCCATTGCTTGGTAACTTTATCTATTTTCTGCATGGGTTTAGTAACACGCCATAAAAATGACGGGGGTAGTTTTATTTCCTGTTTAGGTCAAATTACTGTGGTAACTGATTTTGAGAACTTGAGAGTGTTGTCTTGTAACAGACTATGGACCACATGTATCAACATTTGGAATAGCGATTACCTTATTGCGATTTCCTGCGAATATTAATTAGGTAATCGCTATTCCAAATGTAGCGATTCCTAGGGGGTCGCAAATCAACCTACCTCATTAATATTAATGAGCTAGATCGCAATTTGCGACCCCTCTAGGAATCGCTAAAATCACGAGGATGGTGACTTGCTAGGGTCGACAGACCACCATGTCCGTGATTGCTTTTCAATAAAGCAATCATCTTTTTAAAAAAGCAGCCCTATTAAAAGAAAAATATTAAAAGTTTTGTTTTAATTTTTTAAGAGCCGGCAGTGCTCCATGGGACCACTGCCTGCTCTTAACAAACGTTTTCGCCACCATTCCTAACGGGGAAGCGGTCCCTTAGGGATCACTTTCCATTTGCGAATGGGTTACCACCAACTTGAAGTTGGTGGTAAAATGCAAATGTTTTGCGACCGCATTCACTCTCACAAAACATTCATACATACTGCTGCAAATCAGTATGTGGAAGGGACGCCCTAAACACGCCCCTTCCAAATACCGAATCGCAAACCCATTTTGCGATTCGGTAACATGTTACCGACTCGCAGATTAAGGTTTGATACATGGGAAAAGCCTTTTTTGCATTCGCAAATGGCCCGTTTGCGAACGAAGAATAGCATCCATACATGTGGCCCTATTTGAGAGAAGCAAAGGTATATTTTCAGAATGGCTGGAATGACCCTTGCTGTCGAACTGCGTTAATAGCAGGTTTCTGGCTGTTTTGTTTCTCTTTTTTTAACGTTTTCTTTCCTGGCTAATCAACAAGGTGGTTGTGTGCTCTGCGCCATTTGATTGATCACCTCAGGCATGGGATTTTCCTCTGAAGTTATAGCCCCTGTGTGTTTGTGTGCTCCCTGTGCTGCCGTCACACGTCTGGGTGCCAAGATCAGCTCAGTATACCTGAGATTCTTTGGATTCTCAACATTCTGGCTGTTTAAAGCTTTTAAGTTCTCTATTAGGAGATGTATTAAGTCTAGAAGAGAGCAGATGTTGTTCTCAATAGGGGCTCAGCTACAAGTTGGGTTCAAACCTGTTGATTTCTGTGCTTTGTATGTGGTTCCTGGCTGTCGTAAGTGCAAGTCTACTAATGTATGTAATTTGCTGTCAATGACAGTCAGTTTTGGTTTGATCTCGACGACTCCAGTTGCCAGTGATTGCAAAACTTTGACCTGCAATTCCAACTTATGCGATTGCCACGCGAATGCATTTTTTGGCTGTCAACAATGCGTTAACAGACATCAAGACTTTGTAAGGGAGTGAAGCAAGACTGTCTGACGTGTTGATCGTGAACATCCAAGAGTTTTTGTATGTTTCACTGTCTTCAATATTGTCATTATTGATCAGTTGGTCAATGCCTTCAGCAACTTCAATTTGTAATATGTCAGTATTGTCAAAATGGAAACTCTCAATCTCTGTAATTTCTTCACTTTGCCTGCTTGTTCTTACTAGAGTTGTCTCTAGTGTTTGCTGTAGGCCCATGCCAGAATAATGTGTCACTAGAATATAAAAGTTCAATGATGGAGACGTCTGGTGAGCTCTGACTTGCAGGTGTTCAAGCGGGTAGTATGTCCAGGTCTTTCGCTTATTGACACTTCCACTCTGGACTCTGGCGGAAGGGGGGCAACATTTTTTAAGACTTGTTCATTTTTGGTCCCGCCTCTTCCAGGCAGTTTCTCAAAATAATCTGTGATGCTCTTGCCAAACTGTATGATTGATTCTTGGTTAGAGCTCACCAAGGTTGCTGTATGACTGGGCACAGTCCTACTAGAGTTTTGCTTGCTTTGTTTGGGTTAATTCGTACTGTACCAGTGATTCACCCACTTCTTTCTCTGCATATACCCAGTTTTTCTATATGTGCAAGATGGCTGCTGGGTGAATTTTAACTAGTGATAAAAGGAGTAAAGACTGAGAGGCTAATTGGTCAGGGCGGGTAGTCACAACCCGCCCTGACCAATTAGGGGACTTTAAACCTTTGTAGGGGTAAGTTCTTGAAATGTTTTTTTCTTGAACATGCCTTGATGTGCATCTGGGATGACAGTCACCTCACAAGGAGTGGTGCTGTTCCTGCTATATCCCCCAAAAGCCCCCTTAGTGCCTCCATGCTGGTGTAAGCCAGTCAGTGCAATCAGCTTGAAGGACTTCAACTGGACTTGTTAGGGGGTGCTTGAGTAAGACCTCTACTAGCAACGTTTGTAGGTTCTATTAATACAAAATATTAACACATTTTCTTCCCTTTTTTCATCTTCAGACTCACCGGAAGCTCTGTGAGGTGCAATGGAGATCCTTTTTCTCTGAGGGGTGCTGGTCAGGTGCTAGGCAGGTTTGCCTGGACACCATTGAACTGCTGCACAATGCAATTTATGTGCCTCTTGAGTGATAATGTGGCTTTGCGGCTTAATGGCTTGAAGGTGTCTGCTGCACATGTCTTTCCTGTTTTTGCTCCAGGGCCGTAGGCAGTTGGCCGCACCTGGGCTGGCTTCACCAAGGTTCACGACTTTGCCTCCAATTGTGGCCTCCACCCTAACCACCAGTGTCAAGGGTGGGCTTCCCTACACCACTGGCAAACTGGGGAGGGGTTGAGCTACAGGGTTGGCTCCTACAAGAAGGTAAGAGCTACCACCTGGGGGCACGAGCACGCCTGGCTGCCTCTGCCGCTTCTCGCACTGAGATGAAATGAGGTGAGATGAGAGAAGCGAGCGAGCTTGTGGTTAATTAGGTTGTTGTGGCAGGTCCAACCAGGCAAGGGAGGTGGGGCTTAGCCTCCTTTGCTCTGGTTTCTTCCCTGGTTCTCGTGCCGGCTCACACTGGTACAATACATTCAATACAGTCCGTAGCTCTTACGGGCTCTGCTGTCGCTGATCATTGGACCTCTGACCTCTCTGATTGCAGCACCAATTGTCCTTGGTCTCCAACCCTGACTCATAAGCTTCTGTGTTCACTCTATTCACTAATACTTTATTCAAACTTTGTTTTCTCACGTTTTGTTTTTGACTTTTCCCCTTTTCCTCTTTCTCACTTTTTGTCAATGCTGACCTAGAATGCCCTGTTACTGCACAAGTTTCTTTGGTTAGCAGTCCATAGCTACTTTTCATAGCACTTACAAGTACTCTGATTTGAAATTGGGCTCTCACACCCCTATCTTTCACCACCCTATTCTAGGCATGAGTGTGTAAATAAACCTTCACATTAAAACATGTTAACGAAGGGGTTTATGGTCAGAATCTATGACACACAGCAGGCTGAAAAATATAGAAACTGAACTACTTAGTGGCCCAGAAGGAGGATAACACCTTAGTTTTTCGCAACTGAATAATTGACCGCCTCCACCTTCATCACTCAAGCAGCAAAGCCACCACCCTTTATTTCCCTGGGGACTTACATCAGTGGTTAACATGGTCCCATGCCCAAGGTGGGCACTGAACGTCTCTTGATTGACTGTCTCAAGTGCTTTCTTGCTTGTGCCTGCCCACATGAAATGTGTACCATTTTTTCACTAGGCTTTTTGTGGCTCTGGCTCTGCCTGCTATGCAAGCATGTTCATAAAGTTGGAGCAATGCTCTATGAGGCTGAGAAATTGCCTCAACCGCTTTTTCTATTCCAGAGCCATCCTCAAGGCATCCACAAAACTAATTTTGGGTGTGAGCCTAATCCCTTTAAATAGTGTACTTCTTGTTTCATTGATCTCTGTTTGACCGTCAATCTAATGTCAATAGCAGCCTATTGTATTTTTGCACATACCCATCTACCAAGATGAAATCCTAAAGAATAACAACCACTTAAAATATCTGCATTATCCTCTGGAAGACAGATGAGATGTCACATTCAATTTGAGGAAACCAGCCTTCGGGATCGCAGCAAAAAAAAGGAGAGAAAAAAATAGCGGCTATTATTTAAAAAAATATTTATATGTATTTAGAGGGGGGGGGGGTGAGAAGGCCCCCCTCCCCTCCCAGAACCCCATTTTGGGCCCTGGGGACACCATCCCCCAGGGCCGAAATCACTTAAAAAAGGGAGTGGGGTCATGCGCCCCACTCCCTGTGCCTTTAAAGGCCCCAAGGACCCCATCCTGCAGGGCTGGCTCACTTACTGTGTCCTGGGGAGCCCGGGCAGGGAATCATGTGTTTAAATCTCCCATCAGATGGGAGCAAACATAAAAGTCTGCTCCCAACCGGCGAGCGATTTGAACATGTTCTCGCTGGCTGGGAGCAGACTTGTGTTCAGAACAGATATTGCTCCCACCCGGAGAGAGCAAGCATAAATAGCGGCTCCCTCTGGACAGGAGAAGTGCCGGATCCCACACCGTTTGCGAAGCAGGTTGGGGCTGCGTGGCCCTGGGGTTCCCCCCGTAACCCCAGCATGGTGGTTGGTGGATGCCCCGGGTGAACCACGGGGCCCCCACCTATATTTCAGAAATGCCCCAGGGGATGGGATCCCTGGGGCCAAAATAGGCTCGGGAGGGGTGCTCCGTGGCTCCCGTATCTTTATAATGACATGTGGCCCAAGGGATGGGGTCCCCAGGGCCTAATAAGACCCAGGGATGGGTAACGTACAGCCAGTCAGGTGCATTGTTTTTCAGACTGAAGAGATAGCACACCAGTTCAATGTTGTTTTACATTTTAATATGTAATTAATGTGGCATTTTTCCAGGCCACCGCCTCAGCCTCATGTATTGTGCTGTCTTCTCACATACCTCATCTTCTTTCACAGCCAGCTCGCAATCCTCCTCCTAAATACACCCTTAGAGACTCTTCTGGTACCGATGCAGTTATGTGAATCTTACCATCATATATTTCTTCTCTTTTCATCTCTGTAACAGACATATGTGAAGACAGTTAACCAATGCATTTCATATACTAGGAGCATGTTCCATACAAGAAATGAATTCAAGTAGTCTAAACTGCTGTGTGGCAATTTTTGAAGTTGCTTTACCACACCTCTAAAGAGTAAACCAGTCCACTAACCGACAATGGCTCTTGAAAACGACAGACGTTGTGCTGCACGCATACTGCTTAAAATAACACCAACCAGCAGGCTAATGTCTCTTTTTAAATATAGAATATTTTTTATCATCCTCCCTTAGCGGATAGGATGCAAGTGCAGTTATTTTGAACTTACCATTGCGTTTCTTGAGCAAAGCAGCTCCCAAACCAACCTTACTGGCATCTGTTATAATAATAGACATGCATTTTGTGTCAAAATGTGTCTATGCTGGTGCATTGTCTATGAAATTTTGAAAGTACACAAATTAATCAAATTTATCATGTTTCCATTAGAACTGTGTTACGATTAGTCTTGTCAGAGTACATTGACACAGTTGCAAATAATACTCGACCAGTCACAGCAACAAGCTTAGGCTGTCAGCAATCAAATTTATATTGGGAGCAATTCCATCTGTACTGAATCTGTGCTCTAATTAGTCCACACTTTGAATGTTCATATTACATTTTCTCTTGGCGTCGTTAATCCATTTTCAATACCCTAAATAACGTTTCCTAATGTAACCAGTCTAGTAGCTCCCAGAATCAAAATCTTATCTTGAAAATAAGGGGCATTTGGTGTTTCCCTGGATGGTTAGTCCATTTACCTTTGAAAAATATGTGAGACTGACACTAACCTCTTATCTCTTCGATGACACCTTCTCTACATAGCTTATTTAATTTCTTTCACAAACCTCCCCCCCACTGATAGATAAGTGGAATGCTTTCCAGCATATGTGCTCTAAGTAAAGCATTTTTCTTTTTAAAATATTTTTATTGGGTTTATGTGAACAATTGCAATCCATAATTGTAGTGATTGGTAATATGCTGCGCTATAGAGTTTGCACAAAGCAATCCTCCTCCCGTATGATCGACTAGCACTGCAATACAAATAATAAATAAAGAATAATAAACAACAGCTTGATACTGAAGCAGGAAAAAGAAAAAAACATTGGTGGATTGTGCTGTGGTGCACTTTAACATTATTTTACAGAATTAGTGGTCCGGAGGCACTGTTAATACAGGGCTTCAGCGCATTATTGAGATAGACTGAATGACGGGATAGCTAGGGTTGCTTCTATTAGAGGCATTGCTGTAGCCTTGTGGCACTATAGTATGTATCATCTTTCTTTCTACCTCTCAGGCACTTCCATATCCCCATTTTTCTTCAACCAGTTACTGTCACACACAATTGATGTAACCCGTAGAGGAGAAGGAGGCTGTAGACAACCAGTCCTCTATCATCACATCCCAAGCTTCTGCCATTTCTATGCACCCCGGTCTAATTCCAAGAACCCTGAGCATTCTACCCTCAGCCTCTGTCTGTCATCTCACCTCAGGCTTCTTGCCCGGCACTGTTGGTGCTGTGCTAGATTTCCAGTTCACCAGGTTCTTGGGTTTGGCTTGTAATATTGATACCTTTATAAATAGGTTTACCACTCTCCTCTTTTTACACCAGAACAAAATACCTAGGATACATATTTGAGGTGAGGATAGGTTTGTCCTACCATCACTGTTGTTAGTACGTTGGTTATCTTTCTCCAACATAGACTAGAGTTTGTGCATTGCCACGCCATATGATAGAAGTGTGTTTTTTCCTTACTGCATTTACAACAGCATGTGTGTTGTATATTTTCCCCAGTTTCTAGGGTGTTAGATAATGTATTAGATGGGTTTGGTGGACGTTATTGAATTAAATGAGCTTGAAGCATCCATTACTCAAGATTCCTGGACCCCTTTTTAGGTCTCGCCTGAGCCAGCGCATGCGCTGCTCTGGCGAGAGTTTTAGTAAGCGGGTTTTGGAAATGCAAACAGTGGCTTTTGCTGGCGACCAGCTTGCGTTCACGCGAGCGTGCACGTGCGATCATGCGCCATATGGCTTCCCTTGCCATCTGGACGCTCGCGATTACTTTCACGGCTGCGCGGCCGTGTCAGTTTCACGGCCGCGCGGCCAATGCTTGTTGTAATTAGCATGTTGACTTTCCGGACGATTTCCAACAAAGTTTTAGCCTGGGTCCAGCACTTCTTCAAGTCTTTTTGAAACTGCCTAATTGTGTGTCGAAGCTGCCCAGCTTGTTATGCATGTTATCTTAAAATGTGATATATGGCCCTTCTGAAACACTTTAAGGAAGTTAGCCTGCATTTTCCGCCTGAATATAGTGATGTTGCGTAGTCCGGCTGTAGAGCAATGTTCGTGGGAAGCACAAATGCATTGGCACAGAAACTGGGGCTTTTTAAGGTGACCGCTCTATGTAAGCACTTTCCTCGGATGCCCATCTCATGCGAAGTTAGGCAGACACCTTCTACCGTGAAAGCCGTTGAAGGGTTCACTTTCAAGGGTTGGGCACATGCACTTGCACTTTACGACCAGTGCACTTCTTACAGTCTGTTAGCCTCACCCTTTTCTTGTCTTTTAAATGTGCAAAAGCTTCCATTAACAAAGAGTACCTACATTTCAAATAGCATGGTTTAGGGGTAAATTGCACTTTTACTCAGTCAGGAAGAGGAATCATTAAGAGTGAGTATGTATACTGGACGCTATTACAGGTCTTTCTATTCAACTTTGTTACAACCACTTAGATATTTGGTGTGTGTGTTTTTCTTTAAGTTATGGGTTATTACTTTATTTAAAAGGATCAACATGCAGCTTAAGCAGTGACTTAAATACGGAAGCCACGTCCTTTGTGTCTGAATTGTTCAGTTTTCAAGCACTCCCATATCCCTGTTCATGTGGCCTAATTTTTCTCCCAACCCCTTACCCCTCCACCCCCTCCGTTACTTCTCTCCCCTTATCTCTCATCCGCCCCCCATCCCATTTCCCTTCACCCGCCCTCATGTCGGTTTCTTCTCCCCATCTGTTCCTTCTTGTTTTGTTTTCACTTTTTGATTGCCTTTCCCTGCCGTTTGTTTTTCCTGTGTTTTCTTGCCCCAGGCTGTCTGACTGAAGCCTTTGATGTGGACCAGGTCTGATCTAGCTCCACAGGCAGCCCTTTTGTGCACCTCGGTTTTCTGATCTCTTCCCAGCAGTACTGCCCGCAGGACGGGAGCAGAGCTCCCTGGCACGGGAGAGAGAAAGTTTACCCGCATTGCATGGACACTTTCTTTGCTTCCACTTTCAGGCGGTTAAAGTTTGTCCTCCTTTACCGCCTCCATGATACATTCCCCATTTGTTGCATTTCCACGCCCACTCTAGCCGCGCTCACCATCTCATGATCTGTTTCATTCATTCTCTTGACCAGAAAAAACTTGTCTTTAACCAGACACGCCGCTCCTTCTCACAGCCCCTTTCCTTGGACAAAATTCAAATTGAGCAGTTACATGCAATATATATAGCTGTTGGTTAGTGGACACAGCTGTTTATGGGTGTCTAATGGTATTTAAGGGTCAATTGGAAGCCTGCCCAGGACTCTGTTTTTTTTTTTGCATTCCATATCATGCAATGATTTTAGAACCCCAGGAAAAATTATATATTGTCTTGAGGGCGCTCCCTTTCCCCTTGTAATAAAGTCTTTTTGGTGTTCTTTTTCGGCATTTGTGGTTTCTCCAGAAACCAGTCGCCTTTAATGGCTTTACACTATCTGGGCAAAGATTTCACTTCATTAGTGCCAGATTAACAGCCAAGGACGGTAATAAGCAACTGGCAAATTACCAGTCAATCTTTGCGGAGGGCCACACGGGAACACATGACCCTACTTTTTAGGTCTCGGCCTGCAGCAGCGCTTGCGCTGCATTTCTTTGCCTGCATTGCCTTGCATTTCTATCCACCCCTCCTTCCTCTCTCCCTCCCTCCTTCTCGCTACGAGCCGAGGCCGAGCCCCTGGCACAGCTTTGCAACAGAAGCCCTCGGCAACAGGGAGAGTCGATTTACACAGGCAGAAATGCAGCCTCTAGACTCTGCAGCCTGGGCCTACAAACAACAGGCAAACATGGACACGAAGAAACGCCATAACAAAAATATATCAATCTAACCGTGGAGCTCTTATGGGCCACCATTTGCACGGCTCCCGGGAAATACCAGATCAGGCCTCTTGGTTGTTAAACGAGTGACAGTTATTACCCAAATCACTTAACTCTTGTTTTGTTTAACACGAAAGCCTTGGCTGCCCCTGCCAGAGCGCAATCCCCATACAGGGCAACAACGCCAATGCTCATTTGATCGCTCATTCAGTGAGGTTTTTCTTCGCAGTCTCAAACTTAACTTTGCCATAAATGCAGACGAATACTTGTTAACTTACCCTCATTTGGACGATGTTGTCCGCTTTTCAGTGATTTTCGCCATCCTAAAAAGCAACATGCTTCTAAAGACTTCAATATGGGTAACCATCTTTGCAAACCTGCAACACCTTCCTAAAAAGGTTTAGTCCTCATTGACTGTATGTGATGAACCTCATTCGCGAGGCAACAAACAGGTTAACATGTAAGCACAGGTGTCGTGATGCAAAGGAAAGAAAAAAAAACGGGCCTTCGTCCCATTCACTCCAGATCTTCGCACCCCTGCTTCATCTTCCTAGAGCACAACCACTAAAGAGGGTTTGTTCCCAAATAAAACAAGCATTGGCATAGCCAATAGGTCTCGCCTTTGGGACCTTAGAAGTGTTTAGTTACCCAGCACAATATCCTTGGTGCAACAACATCAAGTGTTGCATGGCTAAACACTTATAAGGTCCCAACGGCGAGACCTATTGGCTATGCCAATGCTTGTTGTTCAAGGGAGCCTTACTGTTTTTAGACAGGCCACACAGCACATCATGGATAACAGTAAACATCTTCAGAAAACCACACAACTCCGTAGTGACTCTTAGTAAATTCCATTAATATGTTGTGTTCAGTATGATATATATATTTATTCTGAAGGTACCTAAAGGTGGCCTTAACCCATTGCAGTGGCGAATTCTGAGGCATACACAATTGCGGCCAACCTTCTCAATGTAAAGGGAAACGGCAGGATTTAGTCCACAAAAGTTTGTAAATGCCTGCAGTAGGTTTCAAACCTGTGCCAGTCCTGCATGGGGTCGGCAAGATTAAGTAGGACGTCATCTGCATAAAAACATATAATGTGATGAGTTCCACATATCTGTTCTCCACTCAGTGGACTATTATGCAGCAAGCCAATGTCTCCATGGCCAGGGCAAAAAAGTAGTAGCGATATGGGCATTCCTGCCTGGTACCTCTGTAATTTCCAGTAAGTCTGAAATCAACCTCTCCATGCAAACTTTGGCTGTGAAACCCTACGTACAGCAGCTATATCCACTGCATAATGCTTGGGCCGAACCGCATGGCTTATAAGACACAGCAGAGGTAGTTCCTTTCCAGCGTATTTAAAGGCCTTCTCAATTTCAAGCAAGACCACTACTGCTGTCAAATAGTTCTGCTGAAGCTCGTTAATGGTATGGAACAGGCTTTTCAGGTTTAGGGAAGTGCTGCCACCGGGAATAAATTGACTCTGGTGAAGGTGTGTAAGATGTTGAAGGACCAGTAGGATCCTCTTCGTAATAATCTTTGATAGGATCTTATAATCACAGTGTAACATCGACAGAGGTTGGTATGAGACCCTATCTAGGAGATCTCTGTCCAGTTTTGGTATTACTGCAATTGCCTCCTCAGATGTTTGGGGGCTGGGGATGTGGGAGGGGAGTTATGTACCACAAGAAGACTAGCTGTGAGTAATTTGTAATATGTCTTATAAAATTCGACCGGATGCTGTCCATTCTAGGGATCTTACCAGTTGGCCAGGATTTAATTACCGGTGATATCTCAGTCAGTGTGATCAGTTTGTCAAGCTCTTCGCTGTCCTCCTGAATGAGAGTTTGGAGTGATTGTCCATCTAAGAAGTTTTCAAGCGTTCCAGCTCCTTTTGTTGCCCTTTCAGCTTACAATGATGCATAATAGTCTGCAAAACCATTCTTTATATCAGCGTGTGAAAACTATTCCTCTCCATCCGTCACAAATTGTCCCCATTGCTAGCGTGCTCTGCTCTGTCTTGAGGAACCGAGTTAACGGACTACAAGACCTGTCCATTTCGTCATGTGTCTTCGCTAAATATTGCCTATAATCCACACACCACAATATTTCGACATCTTTGAATGCTGGGCTCTGCAACACATCTGGTTGTAGGTTCTGAGAGGGTCTAACAGTAAGGAGTCTACCCCATGCAACAGTGTATAATAACAGACATTGATCAAAAAGGGTCCTGATTAAACACTCAAGGCCTGATTTAGATCTTGGCTGTATTACCGTTGTCCCATGGCGACGGAGGTCCCAAGTACTCCGTCAAGCTGATGATGGTCTGCCTGCCATATTTATATGTTGTGGCTATAGAAAGAAGACCATAACTGCGGCGGTCTTCTGTGCTGGCTAAGAGTACTCAGCAGCCATCAGTCCGTCAAGATTGCGCCGAGCCAATTTAGATGTTCCCAGTGTGCTGACAGTGTCCTGGCAGCGGAGACCTGATGGTGTGAGATTCATGGGGGTGTGGAGACTGGTAAGTACAACTTATTTATACCTCAGTACGCATATGTATCATGTTTGCATGAAATACATATGTAGACAATGTGTTATGTCCCTTTGTGTTATGTATTGAATGCACACCAACAGGCACCACTAGCACAACACCCTCAAGCACCACAACAACAAATATTTTTTTTAAGTGTCAATACAGGTGTGTTCAATTTACCTTCATCAGTAGGAAAATGAGCACTACTGCATTACACGTATAAAAAAAATTGCATGTAAGAGCAATGCAGTAGTTCACGAGGCTAGAGCAAATCTAAACACATGATACATAAGCCAATAGTACAAGTAACTTACCTTAGATCTCAGCGACAACGGAGTCGTTTGTCGTGGTGATGGTGTCGGAGCATCAAAGGAGGGACCTGGACGATGGAGTAGAAGACAGAAACGGAAGAGGAAAACAGGAAAAAAGGTACGTTTTTGCCTCATTTCCTATGATTTCACTGACTCAAAGTTGGAGGGTTTCCCGCCACAGTTGCCACAGCGGAAAGTCACATCTTCATCAGCTCGTTGAGACTCTTGGCTGGAGTCTCTTCTGGCTGTGGCGCCGTCGACGCGGGAGAAGATTCCTAGCAGAGACGGTGGGACTGTGGCAGTCTTTCGTCTGTGGACCCACCAACATCTGAATCGGACAGGTAGATAGCCAAGTCGATGGACAAGAAGACTGCCAAAAAAACGATGGCAGGACTTGTCCTGCCCAGAACTAAATCAGACCCTCAGTATTGTGTGCACATCCTGTCCAGTGTGTTGTAGTAACTTTTATTATACCCTAGTGTGCGGATGATTCATTGTTGAGTAATAGGAGTGTTCCATACTATTAGGGTGTTCATCCTTCCAGAAATCATGCAGATTCCATTGTTCAGACCATTCACAGGACACCCTTGATAGTGTGTTAGGTATTTGTGGTCTCATGCAGTGGCACAGCAGCAGTCCAGTGCCTCCTCGTTTTACCTGCACAGGCTGACTACATCACGTAAGTGTTGTTAACTTTGAACTTAGAGTTCATGCTAAGTTAGGGTCTAAAAACAATGTTAGTGGCCGCACTCCTCTCCAATCTGTAACTCAACTATGGGATCAAGCACCTTCCAGGTGCAATCTCCATGTGGGGGCCAGGCAGTGTCTGGAGGAAGAGGGGGAGAATTGGTGCAATTGCCCCCCCCCCCCCCTCCCACCCCCCATTTAGCATTGTACCAGATCAGGTGCGCTCCAAGCGTGAATGCAGGGCCTGGCATCCACACTTGGATGCCATCCTGGATATTATACTTTTACTCATTAGAGATTGGGGAAAGGTGCTACAATATTCAATTACTCCTCTTTGCCTTTCATTATCTTCTGGTGATGTCTTGGGGCCTGGTGTCCCATAGTCGGTTTAGTCAGACTTTCAAAAGTGGTGGGAGGGAGCACCAGTGCACAGCTTCTTTGCCATTGTCGGATCTTAGGCTCAAGTACTGCCTGTTGCCGCCCAGCGAGTCTTGTTGCCCAGATAATGGTTGGGCCTCGCTTTCCCCCAAGGCTGTTCTTCCCTCATATATGGCCAATGCATGCTGGCATCGTTCAGTGCCCCCAGAGCTAGAGATGTACTTTCACTGAGTCATGCTCAATCCAGTGGGCTGTTGCAGCCTGCAGAGTGAGGGTCAGCTGCTGTTCTGGGAAGGGAGGTAAGGGGCGACAGAGGGTTATGGAGGCAGGGGATTGCTCTTGTATTCAGCAGGATGATGCTGTAGGAGAAATGCTAGGTGGGAACAACCAGTCTGCATTTCGTCACTCCTTCAAGGTTGGCTCATTCCTTCTAGGTGCTGCATTTTTCTTGTGAATGAACTTGTCCACAAACCCTACAAATAAACCAAATGAGTTGCTAAAGATGTTGGAAAACAACTCTTCACATTTAATATTGCTGTAAATTCCTGTCAAATTCATAATTGCATCTTCATATCCTAAAGCCCGTTTGGGATTTACTTTAATCAATAGTTCCCCAATGTTGGGCCAATTTAACTAAACATTAACTTTCCATTGCTGCATAAAGTTTTGTCACAATTCTTCTGGGTCTTTAATTCTTAACTGATCTTGAAATATCATAATACATCAATAGGCTTGTTGCCATTTCCATTTAAATGAATATCAGGTGGCTATCGGACAACACCCCTGAACGGATCCTTCCTCTCATCTGGATCCTGGTAGAAACGTGGCTCCATGATCAGTCCTCTCCAGACATTCTAGAGACCATCCCAACGTCTTAATGTATTACTAGGCTGGATAGACCGCAGGGAAGGGGAGGCGGGCTTGCAGTGATATATAAGCAACAGCTACGCTGCAATTTCTCAGAAGTACAGATCAGTGGGGCAGAAGCAGACTTCTTTTCCCTAATTATCTCAGGCCGCTGATCCCTCAATGGCCTGTTGATTTATAGGCCTCCTGGGGCTGCTGCCTTGTTCACTTCGGCGCTACTTGATACGATTCCGGCTTTTGCTGTACAACATTCGATCTTCCTAATTTTAGGGGATCTTAACCTTCATTTTGATGATAGAACCGCACTCAATAGTGTAGACTTAATGGAGGACTTAGAGTCGTTTCAGCTCCATCAGTTGGTACAGGAACCTACACACACACGTGGGCACATTCTTGAACCCATTTTTGCAAATCCTGATTTAGTGAAAGTGGCCTCCCCGACTCCTATTGCTTGGTCCGATCCCTATGCTAACCCTTTTCAGATTATAGATACCAATTCCCCACCAAAACCATCACAGGCCCAATCCATCATAACTCGAACCTGGTCTAAGATTAGTCAGAAGGCTTTTCTATCTGCCCTGAGCAGGAGTCCTCCATGTCTAGAAAACTGCCCTCGGGACGCCAACCGGCAAGTCTCAGCATGGTTAGAGGAAGCACTAGATATGATAGCGCCACGTAAAACAAACAGTCTGGTTCACGGAGGACCTCGCACAAACTAAAAAACTATGCAAGTGCCTAGAATGAAACTGGCGGAAGAATTATTGCCTCCAAGACAAAGAGACCTATCTGCTTGCACTAAAGGAATACCATAAAAAGATCAGAGTGGCTCGATCGGCATTCTACTCACAAAAGATCGATGAGGCGAAGAACGCTCCTCGAGAGATTTTCAGGATTGTTAAATCTCTCACCTCCCTGTATAGGGTATCAGCAGTCAGGGCTCCCAGTAGGAGCAGTTGCAATGAAATTGCCCACTTCTTCTTGGATAAAATCTCCTTGATATATGCATCTTTTCCTGATACAGCTAATAGTTAAGGCCTCTCCTCTATGAGAAATTCATGTCCCCTCCCAGATGGCGCCTTCAAGATTGAGAGCATCTAAGTGGAAAAGCTATGCTCTCTAGCGGCAAAAATCAAATCGGGCTCACCGCTAGACCCAGTGCCTCCGGGTATTTGGAAACTGGGGCTACCAGCACTGGCTTCCAGATTATGCTCGGTGCTTAACCTATTGTTTGAAGCCGGCCGACTTCTGGCGGACTGGAAAAACGCAATGGTGATTCCACTCTTTAAAAAACCTTCTCTTGACCCCTCCAAACCAGAGAATTTTCGCCCCATTTCTCTGCTTCCTTTCCTGGCAAAACTGGCTGAAAAACACATCAACTCCTAATTGTCAGTATTCGTCGCAGAGAATAATATCCTTCATGAGACCCAATCGGGTTTCAGGCCACAGTATAGTACGGAATCATCCCTACTTCTGGCCTCGTAAAGTGGCCGACGAAGGGAAAACAGGGGCTTTTGTTGTGCTGGATCTTAGCGCAGCGTTCGATATAGTCTCGCACACAGTGCTACTGGATCGATTGTGGACACAGGGCATTATGGGCAGAGCTTTTGACTGGATTGCAGAATTTCTAAATAAGCAATCTTTCCAGGTAACTCGAAGCCATATACCTCTGACACCATCCCTTTACTGCAGGGAATGCCCCACGGATCGGCACTGAGCCCGACTCTTTAATCTATACCTTCGCCCTTTGGCTGGCATTATTGAGGGACATGGTGTGAGATTGGTGTCATACGGTGACAACACTCAGCTTATCACTCTAGCTAATGATGACGAGAGGGCTGCAGCAAATTTTAAATCATGTCTCGCTGACCTAGCGACATGGATGCAGGCTAGCTGCTTGAAATTAAATGCAGATAAAACAGAGGTGCTGGGGAAACAGCCCTCTATCTGGTCCTCAGCATGGTGACCGGCGGATCTGGGCCCCACCCCTATCCCTAAACCCAAAGTGAAAAACCTGGGCATCCTCCTTGATGCTTAGCTATCATTTGAAAGTCAGATCAGGACCACAGTGGGCACCTGTTTCGGAGTGCTGAGACTGGTAAGGAAGTTTCTGAGGCTAATACCAGCCGCAGCACAAAAAACTGTAACGCAGGCCCTGCTGGTGTCGCGGCTTAATTACTGTAATGTGCGATATTTGGGGACCTCTAGAGGCAGACTGGCACAGCTTCAAAGAGTACAAAATGCAGCAGCCAGGATGCTATTAAGAATTCCAAAATGGTCCTCCATTAGGTCAGGTCTGGTTGAACTTCACTGGCTTCCAGTTAAACACAGACTCTCATTCAAAGCTCTTTGATTCATGCACAGGATAATGTACCAGAGGGGTCCCAGTTATCTCTTTCCCCTGATGAATGCCTACACTCCTTCCAGAGGACTCAGATCGGGAGAGGCAGCGTTGGCAGTGATTCCCAGAGTACGCCGGGCACGAATGGGGGGGTTGCTCCTTTGGTCTTCATGCAGCCAAGCTTTGGAACTTCTTGCCACTCAACCTAAGACTCGAACAGTCGGAGGCAAGTTTCCGCAAAAATCTGAAGACGTGGCTCTTTAGACAGAGCTAGAAGCCCACCTGCTCCGGACTCTTCCTGACTTCTAAGATGCCACTGCTTAGCGCGGGGAAACTCCGTCCTGAGTAACCAGGCGCTCTATAAATCCTAAATTCATTCATGCATTCATCTCCAATCAGGATGTACCTCGCTCCTTAAACTGCCAATAATCTTTTGTCATTGTTTTCAGTTTTAATGCTAAAATGGGTATCATCTTTGCTTGACTTTCCTACCTGACAAATTTCTAGCATGCCTTTTCTGAGAAGGTTTTCATCTTGTACTTCTTCAAAATGTGTCCGACCTCTATTCCAATTGAGCTTTCATTGATTCCTTGCATTTTGACCTTTGGACATACAGGCATTATGGCCCTTCCCTTTCCTATTTGCTCAGCTGCAGGGCAATTTGTGTCAGCAGCAACTAGCCCTTCTCTTCCACACCAGAAACTGGTGGAATCTTTAGAAATGTTTGCTTCACATTTATTCTATGAATTTCCATTTGTCCTGGTGCTTGTTAGCGCCAGCAGTTTTGAATTCTCACTTCACTTTCTGTGCATCTGTTTATACTCCTTCAGTTAGTGACAGCTCTTTCGTACCATGGGTATGTTGTCTCAAAACCAATGGAAGGTTTAGGGTCCAAAAGTGGCACCAGCTGGGGTTTTGGTCCATGTCCCCTACATCCAGTGTTGTCCTGCATGTTTCTGTACAGATGACACCTCTTTGCGAGTTTGAGGTCCAGCTACCGGGCAAGCATGGCTCCATTCCCCCTCACCCACATAAGCTTCCTCGTCACCATTGACATGTCATAACAATAAAGTCTGGATGTCAAAACTATTGAAGTTTAAGTAATGTTTGTTGAAGATGTAAAAGATCCCTCCTGCATGAGAGTGGAACTGCTAACAACTGCCACTCTGGAAGTTCTGCATTTATTCCCCCTGGGCCCCAAAACATTCTAATATTTCACAAGAATGCCATGTTTTGACAACAGAATGACACAATTGCCTAGGTCAATGTGGATATCAAAATTATATTTGTGAGTCTATTTCGGCTAATTAATACACCTGCAGACTTTCTCAGTATGTAGGGACCAACCCGAACTTGTTTTTTTTCTTTATTTGTTAAATTGCTCGTATCCTTCGGGGAAGGTTTACTGTCCACTCATATTCGCCTGTTAGGGTTTGATTTGGAATCCCACTTTAAACCATGTATGTATACATATAAGTATTAGTTACATAATAGCTCTCCTGTATTGTATGAAATGTGACATTCCATTAAGAAAGTTACATATACACCTAGGAAAGCCATCAGTACTCCTTAATTGTAGATCCTCTTGTGTTCTCTATCCTTGGAGGTGAATACATAGGTGTGAAGTGTCCATAAAAAGCCTTTATGTTTATCATCATTCATTTATGAAATATAAACCTCCTCCCCCTCCACTGCTATTGGGATTGTTATCTGCGGTAAAAATACATATACATATGGCTTTCTTGACATCTGGCGCCAAATGCATCCAGACAGAAACCATGACTCACTCTCTATCCTGATGTTAGGGATACAGTCTCTAAAAACCTCCATAGAAATCCATCAACATCGCTATGGAGAAAGTGCGGGTGAAAATAAGCAATACAAACGTTCCATCAGCATGGCATTAATAAATGTCAGAGGGCATTGAAACCAGGATGAGATACCTAACAAATTATCATTCAAAACTGAAAAGGTGGACGCTAAGAGACCTTTAAAATGTCAGGAATCAGCCTCTTATTCAGAATTCTGCAAGGTTCAAGACTACAGAAAAGCGTCAGGAAAAGACACTACAGTGAATTGTGACATCCTACCCCAAGCTGTCTAACAAATTACAGGCGCCAACAGACATAGGCCTGAAAGCTCTGTAAGATGTGGGTGTGGAGACTGAGACGGGTCTTTATAGCTAGTGCAGCAAAGTTCAGATCAGTTGGGTCAGGGACTGGTTTCCTTCTGGACTACAACAAGCAGCGCAATCACAGAGGATGATGCTGTGCAACCGAGGTTGTTGGGCTCCCTCTGGTTCTGTCCAAGTTAGCATCCTTTTGGCATTTCCACAAGTTTGTTGTATTTTCCCTTTCCTCAGGTCCTTTGTCCAAAAGTTCCCTCTTAGGCAGGGCTCTAGCCTCTCCCTCTTCTTCTCTGGTTTCCTACTGTCCTGTGCTACTCGCCATTTGGCGCTTCTCCCTCTATTTGGTCCACTTACTGAAGATTAACAGACCAAAGCCTTTTTTTTTTTTTTTTATGTATTTTTATTTTATTTTGATCATGATATAAAACAGAAAACAAAGCATGAATACACCGTACATTATGAATTTTCATCCACAGTGGCATAGTGGGGTATTTATCGGGACATAAACTCGTCAGCTGTTGGACCCATGGCTTAGTTTGAGCCCTTTGGGCTTAATAGGAACATTCAGCGATCTCTATGGTGCATTCAGGCACCCACAGTGGGATAAACAATACAGTTTTCAACATGTCTTCTGTGGCCTTCCCCGTTGTGAGTCCCCACTTTCCTCGTCCCCTCCCACTTCCAGATTGTAATACTCTATCCACCGCGCCCATATTTTACGAAATTTCCGTGGACACCCCCGGGCTTTATATGTTACTTGTTCCGCCACCATATACAAATCAAGACTTGCTCTCCACTCCTTCAGAGTGGGTACTTTCGGGGCCCCCCAATATCTAGCTACATCTCGTCTAGCCACAACCAACCCCAGGTTTGCCAAAATGAGTTTACGCCTCGGGATGTCTACTTCTGTAGGAATTCCTAGGAGGAGAAATTTAGGCTCCATTTCCAGTTGTGCCTCTAGTATATTATTAAGCTCGGCCACTATTTTACCCCAGTACCTTTGAATTTTAGTGCATTCCCATAGGGTATGTATAAACGTTCCAATTCCAGTACCACATCTGAGGCACTCGGGATTCGGAGCTCGTCCTATTTTGTGTAATCTGGCCCTGTCAAAGTAGACCCGATGCAGTATCTTATACTGAATAAGACGCAATCGCAGCTTAATTGCTACTTCTCGTGGATGCATAAGGGCTGCCTCCCAGTCCAAATCGTCCAAGTTCCCTGTTGTTCTTTCCCACTTGGCTCTGAGGGCGCCTAGTTTGTCTGGCATGTTATTAATTAGCGTCCTATATGTATATGAGATTGCTTTAGCTAGGATCTCCTCCTGCAGGAGTCGACCCTCCAGCGGGGCATATTCCGGTATTGCCTCCCCATCCAGTCTCTCTGCCGCCCACGCGTGCTTCAGACGGAGATATGCGTATGCTTGGGTGTCGTGGAGCTGGTATCTGGTCTGGAGTGTGCAGAAGGAGGCTAGTTCCCCTTTTTCCAGGACATCCCCCACTTTGGAAATCCCAATCAGCTCCCATTGCCTAAAGCCTCTAAGCTTCCCAATCTCTTTTAATCTATTTCCTTCCCATAGTGGTGTTTCCCTGGTCAGCTTTTGATCCCAGTGCATCTGCCTTTCTGTGCCTATCCAAGCCTCCAACGATCTCTGGGTTGCCTGTAGCAGTTGACTGCCTCCTCTGCCTCCGTATATGTAGTGTAGGTGTGTATGTTCCCTAAACTGCTCTCTTTCCAATCTATACGTTGGGTGATCCCCAGGCGCATGAATCCATTCGTTTATGACAATGAGATGGGAAGCTCTATAGTACGCTTTAATATCCGGAAGGGCCAGCCCTCCGTTATACTGATTTCTCTGGAGTGTTTGCAGTGCAATACGTGGGTGGGCCCCATCCCAGAGCAGCAGACGCAATTCGTTATCTATGCTTTTGAACAGGGACTCTGGTATTTTGTTATAGGTATTCTGCAACACATATAATAACTGGGGAAGTGTAATCATTTTGTACATCGCCGCCCGACCCATTATCGTCAGTGGGAGTCTCCGCCACCTTTTAACATCCTCCTGAAAATTAGAGACCACCCGTCGGAGGTTACGCGCTAGACTAGTTGCCACATCCGTAGTGATATACAGACCCAGATACATAAAGCCCTCCGTCGACCATCGCAAACAACTAGGGTACATCTGCGGCTCCACCGTGCCACCTATCGGATACAATGTGGATTTACTCCAGTTTATTTTATATCCCGCCTGGCTCCCATATTCCTCAAAAATTTGCAAGATTTGGGGGAGAGTCTCCCTGGGATTCGTCACATATAGCAGAATGTCGTCCGCATATAACGATATGCGTTCCTCCAGCCGGTGGGCTTCGTCCACGAAGCCCCCCAGTCTCGGGGTAGTTCAAATGAAACAGGCAAGAGGTTCAAGTATAAGGGCAAATAATAGGGGGGAAGAGGGGACACCCCTGTCTAGTCCCTCTGTGTATTGGCCATGTGTCCGAGAGAGCGCCGTTCACCCGAACCCTAGCTTCAGGATTCGTGTATAGTAATGCTATCCAGTCTCTAAACTTTGGCCCAAATCCGAGTTTTTCCAATACACACCTCATAAACGGCCAGTGGATGGTGTCAAACGCCTTCTCAGCATCTAGTGACAGGAGCAGTTGGGGCTCTTCTCGATTACAGACCGCATCCATCCAGTTAGCCACCCGCCTAGGATTGGATCTTGTAGCTCGTTTTGGCATAAAGCCCGACTGATCTTCATGCACTAAGGAGGTGATAACAGTCAGGAGACGTGTTGCGAGAATGGTGGCCAGTATTTTGGTCTCAACATTTAACAATGAAATGGGGCGGTATGACCCACACTGATCCGGGGACTTCCCCGCTTTGGGTATCACCACCACCGTTGCCAGTCTTAGGTCGGGCGGGAGTGTTCCCTCTACTTTAGCAGCCTGGAACATAGTGAGTAAATGTGGGGCTAATAAGGTTCCATGTGTCTTGAAAAACTCTCCTGTGATCCCATTCGGGCCTGGGGTCTTCCCGGTCTTCAATCGCCCAATGGCCTCTGTAACCTCCGCCAATGTGACATCTTTCTCCAGACTATCTCTCTCCACATCCCCGAGTTTAGGGAGTTCCACCCCTTCAAGATAATGACCTATTTCTGTTTCACTCGCTGTTGTCTGGGGTGCATAAAGTGCTGAGTAGTAACGGGCAAAGGCTCCAGCAATGTCCTGAGGTGTGGTATATATGTGGTTTTGTTCCCTAATACTTGTTACCCATCTCGAGTCCTGTTCTTTTCTACCCAGCCATGCCAGTAGTTTACCTGCTCTATCCCCTGTCTCATATAGTCGGTGTTGCACTGCGAGTTGATGCGCCCGCATTTCTTCCGTTACCAGTGCCTGGTACTCTCTTCTGGTGACCTCAATTTGCCGAATAGTGCGTTCACTTAGTGTCTGAGAACCACTGTTTTCCTGGTTCACTAACCTGCGCTCTATCTCAAGGATCTCCTGAGTTTCCCGGCGTTTTTTGTAGGCAATAATATTCTGGGCCCGTTCCCGCAGCACTGCCTTAAACGCTTCCCATAGGGTAACGGCCGATCTCACCGAACCAGCGTTCTCTGTAAAATAGAGCTCTGTTTCCACCTTAAGTTCTTTAGCCACCCCTTCATCCTTCAATGCCCAGGCATTCAGTCTCCAAGAGGCCCCCTGACCTCCCCTGCGCTTTCCCACCCGCAAAACGAGCGGCGAATGATCCGAAATACCCCTGGCCAAATATTCCACTTCTTCTACACAGTCCACCTCCCCAGCCGGGGCAAACAGGTAATCCAACCTAGAAAACACCCCATGGGCACCAGAAAAGTATGAATACGCACGTACTAAGGGGTGGTGCCGCCTCCAAAGATCCGTTAGCCCGAGGGCTGCCTGGAACTTTGCCAGGGCAGTAGCCTCCTGCAACCCAGGCCGAGTCACTGTACGATCTAAAGACATGTCACTCACTTTGTTGAAGTCACCCCCAATTATGTGTGTGGCGTTACCAGATTGCAATAGAAGTTCCGCCACTTTATCCATCGTGTACTGTTGGAGGCGTGGTGATTCCAAATGCCAAATGATTCCAAATGCCCTGGACTGCCACATAAGTGCCATTCGGGTCTTCCGATCTTCGTGTGACTCGGAAGGGGGGCGTCTTCTTGACAAGAATTGCCACTCCGCGGGAGCCACGGGTAAAGCCTGCGTGCGCCAAAGTGGTATATTGCCCCCTAGCTAAAAATGAACAGTTTGGGCCCATAAGATGTGTTTCCTGCAAGAGTATTACATCTGGTTTAAGCCTTTTGAAGTATTTAGAGACTAACCCACGTTTAATTTTATTACCCAAACCATTGACGTTCCACGTCAACACTGAATATTCCCCTATCTCCATCCTGAGAGGAAGGTCAAGACGTCCCGTTCCCGCTCTGGGTTCCCCACCACACCCAAATACTGCCCTCTTAGCACAGTCTCGGTATTCATGCAAACCATTTGAACAAAACAACCCCCCCCCTCTACCCAAGTTGTACGCTTCAATACTTTTAACCGTGTCCAAAACACCCCCCTCCCCACACTCTGTTGGCACCCCCACCACCCCCAATTGTGTCAACATGACAACTCTGGTGTTGGCACGTCACTCAGAGGTCTGTTGCCCCCCCCCTATAGATACTCAATTAAACAATGTCACGAATACAACAATACACTTTATACTTCCCGTTATCTGGCACCACTGGTTTCCGAAGTCCATCCCACCTCAGGAAGCACACAGCGTCTCTAAGCGGGCGTCTGGCCCCAATTCGTCAGTCCTCCTCGCCGTTGCTATGCCTCTGTTGCATTCGGGGTTCCGCTGCACGGCTCTCTGGTTCGGAGGTCTCCAGTCGCTGTATACTCTCAAGGAGAGGATGTTCACTATCCACCTCTCCCGATTCATTTCTATCGGATTGGTCGGAGTCTCCCTGGTCACTCATTCTCTGAACTGATCGAGCCGTATTCTCTTGGGCAGTGCCCTCATCCGTGTCCGTAATCGTGGCTACCTTCTCTCTCTGCCTCAAGGACCTCCCTGGCGTGGACATGATGGTCCTTCACTTTTTCACCATTCGTTTCCGCCGCTTGTCCCTAGGTTGTTCCGCACTGAGGCTCGGTCTTTTATCTGGGGACAGGGCCCTTCCCGTGTCCAGTCTCTGCCGCAACCGGGGCCTTTCCTCAATCCAGGCCCATGCTTCCTCTGGTGTCTGAAAAAACATTGTGGCATCTTGGAAAATTACTTTCAGTGTAGCCGGGAAGAACAGCATGTATTGGATCGCAAGAGCTCGAAGCTTGACTTTAACCGGGTCAAAGGTACGACGCTGCTTCTGGACATCCCTCGAGTAGTCTGGGAACACCATCACTCTCGTGTTCTCGAATGTAATCTCCCCCTTTTTGCGTATTTCTTTAAGTATAAGATCTCTGTCGTGATAGTTTAAGAACCGCGCTATCAGTGGTCGAGGGGGGGCTCCCGGCGGCGGTCTGACAGCAGGCATCCGGTGCTCCCTTTCTATGACAAAACAGGATGAGAACTGAGCTTCCGGGAGAGCGTCTCTAAGAAACCTCTGCAAGAAGTGTCCTGGATCGGCCCGCTCTGCGTTCTACGGAAAACCTATAAATCTCAGATTGTTTCTGCGGGCCCTGTTTTCCGCGTCATCCACTCTCCAGACCACCTCTTTCAAAGTCGCCGTTAGATCCGCTACTTCATTACGTGTGGAACGTGATGTATCTTCCAGTTCCGAGACACGCTGCTCTGCCTCCGTCACTCTTTCAGAGACTTTCCTCAGGTCCTGGCGTAGGAACGACACCTCTGTTCTTATTTCGGCCATCTTGCCTTCAAGGCTTTCACGGGATGCATGTATGGCTTGAAGGATCATGTCTGCATCTGGGACGGGTGTCGGCCCTCCCTCCGCTCCCCCCGTTGGTGGAAGGACCTTCGCGAATCGAATCAGCTTCCCTTGTTTGGACGTCTTAGGTTCTTTGTCTTTAGCCATCATAAATGTTCTGGTATTCGGCCGCAGACGTCCGGCTCTCCCCGTTCCCACCGCCCCGTCGTCTCTCTGGGCAGGCTCTCTTCCCGTCTTCCTCCCTGGTTTTAGGGAACTCTCGGGACGCCGGCGATTCTCAGGGTAGGGTCCCACAGGTCTCACCAGGGCCACTCGGGTCTTCTCACACCCAGGCTACCCAGGTATAGGTGCGGGTTGTCTTGGCTTTCTCTCCTCGGGGTGTGTTGTTACCTCTCCTTAATTAACTAACAAAGCGCACCCACTTTGGCCATATGTCTCCACCATGTGGTCCTGAGTTCTCTCCACACCTTTCAGCCACAGCGAAAACGTTTCTCTGTCCCGGCTCTCTTCCAGGGCCGCCTCCCACCTTTCTGGACACTGCACTGTGGCCCACACTGTTCTCCAACACCAGGCAGTGTTCACGTTGCCCTCGGCAGTGGCCTACTTCGCTGCCTCGCCGCCACCACACTGTGTCGCAGGGTCTCCCCGACCCGTCCCCACCTCACCAGCCAAAGCGTCCTCGGTGTGTGGGGGCGCTCTCCGGGGAAGGCCGGTACCGGGGGTCAATCCAAGGCCCTCTGCTTTTCGCCACTGCCTTCAACTTTCCTATCTTTTCAGCGCTACGGTTCCCGGGGCGCCCAGCACCTCTGCTGTCCAGTCACTCGCTTCCCCGCTCCGATAGGTGCAATCCGCTGGGGGCGGGGGAGCACCCCAGCTATCTCCCCCCGCAAAGTTGCTCCGCTGTTTCCCCAGCCACAGGGGCACACCACGACAGCCCCCTGCCTGTCGCCACAATATTGTCCCAGTCAACTCAGTTCCCTCACCTCCGCAGCAACCTTTTTCAAGGATCCGGCCTCTGGACTGCACTGCCGGGGTCTTTATCTTCTGCTGCACCTGCACGGGCGGGGACACTCCGTCGTGTCTTACCTCGCCACCGCAGCTGTACCCCCCCAGGGGGGGCGCGCCACCGCAAGTCCGGGCCTTCACTGCCCCACTCTGGCTGTTTCCGCGGGTCTCACCCGCCATCTTGTCTTTTCACCGCCAGCTTAGCCACCAGGTTTCACGGTTGAGTCCTCCGCCCCCTCCTTCACCGGTATACGCGGGGACACGTCCCCGAGTCCCCCGCCGGCACCGCCGCTTTCCTTTCCCGGATCCGTGCACCTATATTTCCTGGCTCTCCCCGCTCCGTACCGGCTCACTCCTCGCGCCGCGCCCGCTCAGCCACCATTGTGTTGCAGCGAGCCTCCGGCGCCTCATCCACAGCACTGCTGTTCCCTGCAGGTAGCGGCCGTTTCGTCACCTAGCGAGCGTCCCTCTCACCGCTGCCTGCTCCCGGCAGCATTTTGTTCAATTTTCCGGCTTTGAGGATCAGGATATTAGCAGGATATCATCAGGGGCCAGCGGAGCTCACACAGAGTGCGGCTACCCGGCCATGCTCGTAGCCGACCAAAGACTTTCTTGACCAGTGCTTCCTTCTCTTTCAGTTCTCTTGGGGTTTTCTGGTCGCAGGGGGCTTAGTTACAGCAGATCTTCTACTCGACTGTCAAGCACAGTTCTGAATTTTGGGTAATGGAGAGGTTAATCATCAATACAGAATTGATTCTAATTGATTCTAATGCGTTTTGTGTTTTCTGATTTAGAAACTTGAACGTCTAGTGAGTAGGTCCGTGTGAATACCTGTGACTTGCTGAACCATATTGACATCAGGACCTAGCCCCTCTCTCTTTCTCTCTCTCTCTCTCTCTCTCTCTTCTGTCTTCTCTCTCTCTCTCTCTCTTCTCTCTCTTCTCTCTCTTCTCTCTTCTCTCTTCTCTCTCTCTCTCTCTTCTCTCTCTCTCCTGTTACCATGCTTTTAACTGAGGTTAGCGGTATATTCAGGCACGTTTCTCTTCATCCTGAGGGTACACTGTCTTGGGGAGATAGGTGGATTATTGCTACTCCTGAGACAACCAGCTTCACAGTGTGATATAAAATGTGATATAAAACAGGAGCACATTCATTAATCCTCAACTGTAAGGTATCCCTGACAGTAAAGAACATACTGTTCCAAAAGAAAATCATAAAAGCCAGTTGCTTCCACAGTTCTAGAGGTTCTCATCTACTGATTCTTATGTTCAACTGTGTGGCCTGCTAACCAATTTGATCACCTTTTTAAAAAAAAAGGTTGTAACTGTGGGTGTGTTGCAGCTGTAGAACACACAGTCTGCCCTGCTTGAAGATCAAAAGCAATTTCTTTAACAGCCTTTAATCAAACCCCCACATTACACACTCATTACTACATTACACATTCTCTTCGCCTGCAGACACACTCATTCACCCATTTAACGTCTGCATCAATCAAGTAGACTACACCATCACTAATGCTGTAATGCTACACGTGGTTGTATGACGGAACCATGCATGCGAATATTTTGAATGCCTTAACAACGTGGTCTGTACTATGACTTCACCACGCATGCCTTTAACACGCCTTTATAAGAAATTTTGTTGTAAAGGCATGATTGTTAAAGGCATATGCGTGGTAAAGATTTCATCCCAGCCCCCCCCCGCCCTGAGCCCTAAAACCTGGCCTTCAGCCCAAAAAACTACCCCTACCCCAGCCCTCCGTCCTGAGCCCTAAATCCAGCCTCAAAAACTGCCCGAACCCGACCCGCCTTGAGCCCTAAAACCTGACCCCCAGCCCTAAAAACTACCCTCACCCCAGCCCTAAAAACACCCCAGCCCCCCACCCTGAGCCCTAAAACCAACCCCCAGCCCTAAACACTACCCCGACCGCCCCCCCCACTCTGAGCCCTAAAACCTGGCCCCAGCCCTACTTACCAAGCCGCGTCCTGATCCTTCCTGTTCCTGTTTCCCGCCCATCCGCTCTGAATCTAGAGCGCTGACCGCCTTTACTACGCAAATGCATGGTAAAGGCATATGCATGGTAAAGGCAATCGTGTTTAAGCTTGCGTGGTAACGGAACGCGTGGTTCCGTCCACGTTGTAAATGCGGTTTCCCGCCACACACATCCATGTCCTTTCTTAAAGCACAACAAAGGTTCTTCCTGCCAATTGAATTAACTGTAGGTTTTACACTAATGCTCCTTGGTATCACTCTGACCCAGGCCAACAGTTGAAGGTGGAGTCTTGGGCCTATGAATCCACTCTTTATCAAATAAGGCATTGGTTCTGCGTTCCAAATCCTCAACTTCACAGTATCCATCCTTCTCCTTTTGCCAGTGATGTCTAGCCAAAACCACCCCAACACAAAGCATCTGGTTCTGCTCCTATTACATATGTTTTTGTCGCTACTCTGAATCTGTAGCCTTCCTTTACATCAGCTACCTCCACATACTTTAATATGCTTTAAACCTATGTGATTTTACCGTACCCCTATCCATGATAAATGTCTTTCACAGTCACCTCTTCAGGATATCTGTTAACATTATTCTGCACCCTGTACCCGTTTCTGTTTCACGCTGTTATGCCTACTTATGTGTATCCATCTGCAGCACATAATATTAACTGACCAACATCTTCTCAATGCTTTAAACGGTGGCCTACCTGCAGCAAAGATTTGGAATTGTACAGTGTCATTGGCAGCTTCATTCACCATATCCATATGCAAGCTGCAAACTGGAAGCATTCCTTCATCATCCTACTTACTCACTCCACTTGTGCATTGCTTCTTGGGTGATACAATGAAGTAGGCATATGCTTATTACCCCTTGCCTTCAAATATTCTTGCATTTCTCCAGTATTGGATCTTTTTTAGATTCACACGCTTGAATCATCCCCTTCGTCGTAGTGGGAGTCCCACGGTATGCATATAAGAGCAGTAGATATTACTACAATAGGCTACAATGCAATGAACAGTCACTGCAATAGCCTATCCACTTTCTTTTGTAAAAAAGAACCAAGCTTAAGCAACAGCCAATCAGGCAACAGCACCCTCTAGAACAATCCCAAGAGAGGCTAGGTTCCTCAGATTTTCTACCGCACGTCATATGAAAGGGAGTCTCCCTGAGCTCTGCTCAGTTTTCTCTTCAAAATTTCAGATTTCTTCTCAATATGTCGGGTTCTTCAAAGAAAGGTCTCTTCAGGTTGTGTGGATCATGGGGTTAGAAGAGGCTGCATGCTGAGGTACCACATAAAAACTGTATCTACTGACTTTACCCTCAACATAAGGTAAAAGACTGCAAAATGTGTAGGACTTTTTCAACCAAAACCCTCAAAGATAGAGAGGGTAGGTTATTGAACTGGCTTCTGAGATTTAAACATAAATCTGACGTCGTCTCTGAGGATGAGGAGAGCTCTACCTCACAGGCTTCTCAGGAAACATTCAAAAGGAGAGAAAGACCTCTTAAGTCTCCTGAGGTTTCCAGGAAAAAGACTTCAAAAAAGTCTCGTCGGGAAGATGCAGGCACCTCACTAAAAGGAAAGCATTAATTTCCTACTAAGGAGAAAAGCCATAATAAGGAAAAACAATCTTCAGAACATTCTATGAAAATAACAGCCTCAAAGGAAGCTAATATCGCCGACGGCGTCCACATCTGGGTCATGGTCGACACAAAAATCACCTTCTGGACATGTTTCACCTACCTCGTCGTCAAAAAAATCTACATCTTCGACGATGGACATGGCGACAGCCACGCCGACGATGATTCCAGTGACGACGATGGTTTCAACCCCGCAGACGACCTCATCTTCGACTCGAACGATGACAACAACCTTCTCATCGTTGTCCTCGTCGACGATGGTGGTTCCGTCGACGACCCCATCTACGACCGCGTCGACAACATCGTTTATGATACTGACGACGGCTTCTTCCGTTCCTGTCATGTCCTCTTCGACAACGCAGACTCTGCTACCGTCGACGAGGCTGGTGACGCTCTATCCCATGCCTGGTCGTAAGCGTCCGTCGACGTTACAGCTCACGCATGTGTATCCGTCAACGACGTTCTCGTCGACGACACCGTTGACAAGGCATTTTTTGCAGAATCCTGCAATAGTTTAACCTTTGCCACCTTAAACCTTTTTAGAGGAATCTGACGACGATGGGATGTTTGGCCCTGCTCACAGTCTCTCTCAGCTTCATGTTAAATATCAAGATGATGAGGAGTATGAAGGTTACTATCAGTAAGACTATCACCCTCCTCATGTAAAAATCCAATATATGGAGCCTGTTAATGAGCCTATGGTCCACCTTCCTGTGGCTCTGGTTCAGGACCTTAAAGACTTGTTGCATGATTACCACACAATTTTTTCCTATGGCAGCTGTTCCTCCACCACCACCACCTGCCTCTTCTCCTCCACGTACCTCTGAGCCTTTGCCTTCGGCTTCCCCTGTGAGAGATACTGTTTTGCCTCAAAAGCATCAGGACACATCCGATGATGGAGAAATTGAGGACTGTCAACCTCAAAAAGATGGGCAGATAGGTGATGAATGGGAGGATTATGTTATATCAACACCTGCTTCTCCTTCTCCTCAAACTGTAGAGTCCCCACCAGAAGATATTGCCGGCTTCCACGCGCTAATAGAAAGAGCAGTTTCACGTTTTCAATTGTCTTTAACAGTCAAGCAATCTGACTGTTTTCTTTATGATTGCAAGGATCTATCGAGAAAGACTGTCAGATCTATACCCATTGTAGATCACATCTGGGAGGAAGGTGTAAAAGTAATGAGGACACCCGCCACAGTTACTTCGGTCTAGCCCAGGATCGACAAAAAGTATAACGCTCCCGATGATGCCCCAGCTTGTCTGGTAGGACATCCTAAGCCGGATTCCGTTATCTCACAAGCCGCCCAACGGAGAAGAAACCCATAGCACCCATTACTGCACTGCCTGATAAGCAGGGAAGGCACTTCGATAACATTGGTAAAAGATTTACAATCACCTCAGGTGCTACAGTCCGCGCTGCTAACGCTCTAGCGATTTTAGCTAGATACGATCGCCAGATGTGGTCTGACGTTGCTCATTTCATAGATCTCCTTCCGGAGGATAAAAGACTGGAGGCAAGAAAGATTTTGCTAGAAGGAGAAAGGTCTACATTAGAACTTTTTGTCGCTTCCATGGACGTGGCTTCCTTGGCCTTTCGTCAGCTCGCTGGAGCGGCTGTCCTCAGGAGTCAGGGTTGGCTGAAGGCAACAACGTTCCGCACTGAGGTGCAAAGCAAAATTTTGGACATGCCATTTGATGGCGAGACACTTTTCGGCAAACATATTGATAGCGCTTTACAAGCCATCAAAACTGACACAGATACAGCTAAGGCTTTGGGAACGCTCCAATATAGAAAGACCCCCTTTCGCATGTGGCAGAGGGAACTATTCTTTTCGAGGTGGTTACCAGAGATACCAGCCTCAGACTTACACCTCTTTTCGACCTTCTTACCAGCATCAGCAGCAATACCGTGCGCCACCACAAGCTGCTTACTCCAGACAACCTAGGTGTAAACAACAACTTCAATCCAGAGATTCTGTCAGAAAGCAGTGACAAGGCCTCGCCGCCTGCTGCTCTTCCTTTGTTTACTTTACGAAGGAAAATTCCCCTTCTCGTTGCCTGCACCAATGGCAGAAAATAACAACAGACAAATGGGTCCTTCATATAATAAAATATGGCCATACCCTAGAGTTTGCCTCAACACCACCTCCTCATCCGCCTCAAAAATCAATACCACCCCATCTTCAATTGCTAAAGAAGGAGGCTTTGCTAATGCTTCAAAAAGGAGCAATAGAATGTGTACCACGCTCTCAGAGAGCAAGAGGCTTCTACTCCCGTTTTTTCCAGGTAAAGGAGAAAAAGGGAGAATGGCGTCCCATTCTAGACCTCAGAAAACTCAACAAATACATACAAAAGAAATCCTTTAGCATGGTAACTCTCAAGGAGATATTACAGCTTCTGAATCATTCGGATTTCCTGGCAAGCCTGGATTTGGAAGACGCATATTTCCATATCCCTATTCATCCTAAACATCGAAAATTTCTCAGTTTCTCTGTGGCAGGCGCGCATTATCAATTCAAGGTGCTTCCCTTTGGCCTTCGTTCAGCTCCTCGGGTTTTCACCAAGTGCCTTGCTCCCGTGGCAGCATACCTACTTTTATAAGGCCTACAGATCTTCCCATATCTCAAAGATTGGTTAGTGAAAGCTCCTTCTCTTCATCAGGCCTCAGAAGCCATCTCCTTCTGCCTACAGCTCTTCCGCTCTCTGGGTCTGGCAGTCAATCTTCAAAAATCCATTCTAACTCCTTCTCATTGGATAATGTTTCTGGGAGAAACATTGGATACCCTCAAAAACAAGGCATTCTTATCAACAGAAAGACAGAACACCATCCTATCTCTGGCTCACAATCTCTTCAAAAGAGAGTTTGCTTCTGTCCATCTCCTAAAATCTTTTCTCGGCATGATGTCTTCCGCCATCCTCGTGGTGCCTCACGCACGTCTAAGGATGAGACCTTTTCGGGAGCAGTTGGACATTCAATGGCTTCAAAGTGACAGGATCATTCGACGATATCGTTCGGATAACACCGATCATGAAAGACGCACTTCCTTGGTGGCAGTCCTAGAGCAATCTCTCTCTGGGACTGTCATTCCTCTCTCCTCTTCCAGAGTTTGTTCTGACCACAGATGCATCTTTGGAAGGATGGGGAGCGCATCTTCAAGACCTCCAAGTAAGCGGCAAATGGAGTGCATTAAAAATACACATCAATTTTCTGGAACTGAGAGCGATCTTTCTAGCCCTCCAGTCGTTTTTCCCAAGGATAAGAGCATCCTCAGTCCTCATCCGTACAGACAATACCACCTGCATGCATTATCTAAACAAGCAGGGAGGAACAAGATCTCCAATCCTATCTTTGGAAGCTCAAAGGATCTGGGAATGGACACTACAGCATCACATAACCATCAAGGCAGAGCATCTCCCAGGAGTAAAGAACAACCTGGCAGACACCTTGAGCAGGTTACGTCAAACAAATCACGAGTGGGAACTCAACCAGCTGATTCTCGACTCCATCTTCCGGAAGTGGGGAACACCCAATTTGGACCTATTTCCATCTCAGGGGAACCAGAAATGCCGGTTATTCGCCAGCAGGGAACCTCCGAGAGGGTCATGGGGGAATGCGGTTTCGATAAGATGGTCAGGAATCTTTGAATACGCTTTTCCCCCATGCCCCCTCATTTCCAGAGTGCTAATGAAAATGAAACGGGAACCGTGCCAGCTCATCCTCATTGCTCCACGTTGGCCCCGCCAGCATTGGTCACAGAGCTACTCCTGCTGTCACAATCCAAACCTTATCGCCTTCCAGTGTCAACCACTCTGCTAACGATGAACAAAGGGCAGATCCTGCATCCGCACCCAGCTTCTCTTCAATTGCATGCCTGGAACCGGAGTTCAATGAGTTCAAAGATTTAGTCATCCCTCAAGACTGTAGAGACATATTGTCCAGAGCGAGAGCTGAGTCTACTACTAAAACGTACAGACTAAAATGGAAACGTTTTTCTTGGTGCCTTCAGAATGACATTCACCCTCGTCTCTCATCTCCAGAACAAATCTTGCCTTATCTCTGGCAAAATCAGGTCTGGCATATGCTTCAGTAAGGGTCCACCTCGCGGCCCTCTCCCAATACAGACGCACGTCTGACGCCTCTTCTCTCTGCTCTTCTCGCATAATCAAGCAGTTCATGAAGGGATTATTCAGGACTTTTACCCCCATTAGGCCTCCGCCACCAGAATGGCGCCTTAATGTAGTCCTGTCTCAATTAATGAAACCACCGTTTGAGCCCATTCACAAAATTGAGCTCAAGTTTCTCACATGAAAAGTGGCTTTGCTTCTCGTGCTTACCTTTTCTAGAAGAGCAAGTGAAATTCAAGCCTTCACCATAAAAGAGCCTTACCTACGCTTCACAGAGGACTATGTTATGCTGAGAACAAACCCTAAGTTCATACCAAAGGTTCCATCTCAGTTTCACTTTAATGAGCCCGTTATTCTGCGCACTTTTTTCCTGCATCCTTCCTCACCGGCGGAGAAATCTCTCCACTCTTTGGATTTCAAACGATGCCTTAAGTTGTCCTTGCAAAGAACAAAGCAGCTGCGCAGAACGGATCAACTTCTAGTATCTTATGGGCCTCTAAGACTGGGTTCCGCTGTCACAGAAAGAACTATTGCATGATGGATCGCTGCTACTATTCAGCTCTGTCATACTAAGGCGGGTAAACCGCTTACAATCAAGGCCAGGGCACATTCTACAAGAGCAGTTTCCTCTTCTGCTGCTCTTTTCGCTGGTGTTCCACTGGACATGATTTGCAGTGCCGCTACATGGAAGACTGCTCATACTTTCACGCTGCATTATTGCCTGGATATGGCATCTTATAGCGAAGCAGCAGTGGGACAGGCAGTTCTACGTCATCTATTCCAATAAGGTAAGCCTCTACTATTAGAGGTGTTTTTTCCTTTGCATTGTATAATGTATATTTATATATATATTTATATATTGTTGGTACTTTACTGCATGATATCTTATATATGTTTCAGTATTTGCATGTTTATTGTTACTCCTCATCCTCTAAGGGTAGATATGAATTTATTAGAATACGTCTATACATGTATGTCTATGCAACTGCTAGCTATTCTGATTCAAGCTTATGAATCTATGAAAGATCCAATACTGGAGAAGAAAATGAGTTACTTACCTGTAACTACGGTTCTCCAGTATTGGTATCTTTCATAGATTCACATGCGCCCCAACCTCCTCCCCTGAGAGGCTTCCCTTATTTCCTCAAGGTGTAAAGTTTCACACTTGTGCTTGAAAATCTGAGGAACCTAGTCTAGCCTCTCTTGGGATTGTTCTAGAGGGTGCTGTTGCTTAAGTTTGGTTCTTTTTTACAAAAGAAAGTGGGTAGACTATTGCAGTGACTGTTCATTGCATTGTAGCCTATTGTAGTATTATCTACTGCTTTTATATGTATACCGTGGGACTTCCACTACGACAACGGGGATGATTCAAGCATGTGAATCTATGAAAGATGCAAACACAAGGAGATATATGCAAATCAGTCTTGACCCTGTGCCTTATGGGAACAGTCCAGCCCGAACTGCCAAGCCATGTCTTCCCTGGACCGGAAACAAGCATCCTGGGACCGGTTTCGGGCTAACAGCCCTCATTAGCCAGGCTAGCTTGAATCCAGTGGCAAAGTGAGCAAGGGACCCACGTCTGGGCATACCCTGCCAACGTAGGGCGAGCAAAGCAAACACAAGGAGATGATGGACGGAGCGCTGAAACTTTTCAGACATTCACCCCCAGTCACAGATCTGGGTTGAATCCATCATCGTTCTTTAGCTCACTTCGCCACCTCAGTTCAGACCCAGCTATATGCAAATCAGTCTTGACCCTGGGCCTCATGGGAACAGTCCAGCCTGAACTGCCAAGCCAGGTCTTCCCTGAACCGGAAACAAGCATCCTGGGACCGGTTTCGGGCTAACAGCCCTCATCAGCCAGGCTAGCTTGAATCCAGTGGCAAAGTGAGCAAGGGACCCACGTCTGGGCATACCCTGCCAACTTAGGGCGAACAAAGCAAACACAAGGAGATGATGGACGGAGTGGTGAAACTTTTCAGACATTCACCCCCAGTCACAGATCTGGGTTGAATCCATCATCGTTCTTTAGCTCACTTTGCCACCTCAGTTCAGACCCAACTATATGCCAATCAGTCTTGACCCTGTGCCTCATGGGAACAGTCCAGCCTGAACTGCCAAGCCAGGTCTTCCCTGTCACACACTTCAAGGTGCACAACAGATGTCCCTAAGGTTCAACGATTAAGTAAACTTTTATAACCAATTTTTCATGCAGTTTCTTACAATTTATTTCATTTTTTGATTCTCAACCATTTTCTCCAATGGAGGTGTTTTCAACAACAGCTAGTCAACAATATAAAAGATCTGTATCATACAATGCTCATGTTACAGTATTCTCATTGCATTATATTACCATCAAATGACCATCATGGTGTTTCCAATGCTGTGTTCCCAATGCATTTCGGGAAGTCCCTTCATCAGGGTACTGTAACATGAGCATCGATGAACCTTGGGGACATGTGTTGTGCACCTTGAAGTGTGTGACAGGGTTTGTACACACCATTTCAGAGTTAGTTATCCTGACAGGTGCAGGTCAGGTTTCGCGGTAGCCCACAAAAGATATAATTTTGTTTACATATAGATTAATGGATTAAACGGATTACATAAACAGGTGTGCAGGCTATATCCTCTATTTTTAATTAGGGTAAATATACCAACATGCAGACATACAAAGATGTTTATGATTTTTCCTTAGTATAGGTTTTGTTCCCCATTAAAATGTTTACCTTTACTGAATGACCCAGATACAAGATACAGTGTCTTTCACAATTATAGTCTCATCTGGCCTCCACAGTTATCTTGCTCTCTGAGGATGGTCTAGACCAGGCTTCTCCAATGAGTAGCTCGTGAGCTACTGGTAGCTCTCCCGCTCCCTGTAAGTAGCTCTCCTCTGTGCAGGCATGCCTACTAAATTAGAAGCTTTTGCTTGGTTGAATTAATCTACTTGTACCAAAATATAGACTGTATATTTTGGACGAAAATATGTTTATTATCAGAACTCATAAGCTGGTATTTGGAGAAAAATGGCTGAATTTCCAAAACATATTTAAATCTGATATTTGAGTGATAAATCTTGTGGCATTAGGGACACTTTCTACAAATGTTATCGCCTTGGTACCAGAGGCATTGATGCAATGGCTGTTATGTATTACCCATGTAGAGGCATATCATACTGGCAAAGCCTTTCTTAAAGTGCGGTTGGCAACCACACATGATGAACTGAAGTGATCACTGCTGGTAGTAATCTTGCATATGGTGACCATTAATGTAATTTTGTCAGATGTGGTCACTATTACAACACTAATAATAATGGTAGCTCTCAATGAGTTTCATTGAACATAAGTAGCTCTTATTACAGAGAGGGTTGGAGACCCGTGGCCTAGATCTTTACCCAGATCATAAGCAAACACACATTTGTTACTCGCTTCTACAATCCAGGCTAAGAGCATTTAAAAGTTTCTTTTTTATGTTCTCAACCATCCTGTGTTTTTATTAATAAACTCTGAAGAATTACCCAGAATAAATCTAAATGTGGCCTTTCTTTCAGAAACATGGTTCATAAAATTCTCGTAACCTCACTCGACCCACTTTTCGCATAAGAGCAGTTGTTCACTATATTTTTTTATTGTATCTGGAGAAAATAAGTCTGCACATCTTGAAGACTAACCACCGCATCTCCTCTCAAATAATCCCATCACTCACTTCCGCATTCCACATTTTTACACATCTGCATTCATCCACCCACAGGCAATTCTGACCAAGTCATCATTAACAACATCCCAAATGGCCACATCAAAAGCTCAGCAGAGGTTGACGGCATCGGAGACCTGGAGAAATTCTTTTTAATTTACTTTGCTATATCAATCCATCAGAGGTCTTACGGTTAGTCAGGGAGGCAGAGCTACTTTCATTTGCCATTGATTGTATTTTTATAGCCCGAGGCTTTGCAAAGAGAGAAATAGCCCAATTAGCAGATTGCACGCTCTCACGCTTAGTCTGTATGATAGACTAAACGTTCTTGTTTAAAAACTAAAGCTTATTAACAGTCACTGTCATTAAAAGGAGGCATCAAATATCCATCTTCAAGATGGTTTAGTGGGAGCAGGAATTTGGGGAGAACGAGGTGATTAGGGATTCCACGTGTATCTACATTTTTGAAAGTTATAAGTGTATCCAGTCTAATTTTGATATTGTTTGTCATTAGTGCTGTAATTGTTAACCCCCCTGTGTAGGGTTGAAAGCCCCTTACTCTGCATCTATTTGACAACCTGCTCCTCAGTTTATCATTCTAGTAGATCCAGTATTTTTTCTTAAGCTGGAGACTCATGTCACACAGGTCTCTTGAAAGGTGCTCTACATTATTTTAGTACTGCTTACCAACAACGTGCTAGACTCTATTGGGTGATCGGGAAATGCTGAAAGTGGTACTCCTTTTAAAGTGGGTAGCCTTCTCCCCCATGACAAGGTCATGACCCTACTAACAGTTCGTGGCAGCTGATTATAGCAGTGAGCTATAGGCATTTTACCTGCAGCCCAGTGGAGAGATTGTCCACCAGCTTTCCCCGTTAATTGTGTAGTATATCATGACTGAGCCCCCGGGTTCTCCAAATTGAATTTACTGTACATGCGAGTGCTTGCAAACATGGGAGTTGGAGAGGCCCTGGTGTGGGGTCCCCTGGATATATGTATCACCCAAGACTAGCGTGGTCTAAATAGCAGGAGACAGTGCTGAAGTTACCCCTCTACATGTCTGCCCACCTTTGCTCTTCTCTTCAATTCTCCTTATGTAGAATTAGTTGTAAAGCCAAGTTCATGTATCTAGTTTGAAGTCTCATCCATTGAATGGAGCAGGAAGGATCCCTTTGTGGTCACTGGACCTGGACCAAGCCATCTGTAGTAGGGCAGCTGGACTGCCTGGCCAGAGAAGTACCTGAACAATAACTGTTGTCAAAGGCAAGACTGCACAATTTATACAAGGCGGTAGGCCACCAGCCCATTCCACACATCTTGTGTGCTTTTCTACTAGAGAGAGAAGGCCCCTGCAACAGCACCTGACCAGTCAGAGTCGTCTGCATACTAATACTCTCACAAACACTGAGAACTACCTAGTGGCTGGTTTCCGTGGCACACCTAAAATGCAAATCCACTTTCTCATGATTGTTACTCTGAAAGTTGGAGGCCAACTATGAGTCTGAGAGGTCAGTTAATCCGAGTCAAGCGACCACTGTACTGAATGTAAACTGATCTCTTCGACTTATCAAGTGTTTACCTTTTACTTGAAATATCTCTGTAAGCTGAGGCAGAATTCTTGGCTGTCTCGCTTGGAATGGTTGAGACTAATCCCCCCCCAATGGATTCTGCAGCCAGACTCTGATAGAAGAGAAAGTCAATTTATCTCCGTCTTTTCTGCCTACCTTACCATAAGACAAAGCATGAGCACCGCGATCCTGAGCACGACTGTGAAGAGTTTCAGAATCATGCCAGCCAAGCCTGGGGGCTCAAGTAGTTGCCTAGCCCTGCCCTGCGTCGACAAATTCCCCAAACAAAGCTGAAGAAGATATGGCATTTTTGGGCCTGTACCCACCGCTGTATTTGTACCTTCCTCGAGCATACCTAAAGAGGATGTAAGACCTGTTTGCCACTGTAACTGTAGATGTCTCAACCGGAAGAGAAGCATAGGCCCGTGTGTCTCAGGGACCTCCATCATACAACTCTACAAGAACTCAGCTCATCCTAGTCACAACACTGTTTCTCGAGCGGCGTAGACCCCATGGGCTCTCTATTTTCTCCCTGTGTGGCATTGAATGTTGTCGCATCAGCCTCTCATCCCCGCTTGGCCCAGAGAAGATGTGGAATGGGCTCTAAGTACCACTGGCAGCCCGCCACCCATTTATTGTCTCTGAAACAAACACCTGGATAATCTGAGACTAAAACTTGGTTTACTGTTCCTGGAACAGCGCAGTCTGAAGGGACCCAATGTAGAAGGTGTGCACTTATCCCTGTCTTGCAAACCAAAAAAGCTATCGAACTGTGTAATACTGAGTAACAGAACCCTGTGCTGCCCTTGGCTGAAGTCTTTGAGAGAGAGAGACCTGAAACTGTATCCCCTCTGCATCCACATTCACACTCTTCTAGAGCTATATAAAGCCACATAATAATTGAAATGATTAATTCAGAAAGTTAGAGTATGCCTATTTATTTCCTTAAGTTAGTAAGTATAATTCAACTATGAATAAGATGTGTTCTCTACTGTTTTAATTGTTGGTACTGGGTGAGGTATGTCCTGCTAATGTGAAAAGGGTAGGGATGTCAGCAATGCTTATGCCTTTTGCATTTTTGCTGTTTGGACTATCTGATTCACTGGCATCTGCATACAGCCATTTTAGACACAGCTTAATTTCTCCATTTGTCACTCATTAAGATGAAGACATCTAGAGATATATATTTAGTATGTGTCTCAGAAGCAACTAGGTTAGAATCTCTTTAAAGTTATTGTGGTGTACTTAACATGCATGGCTCCTGCAAAATCTTTCAACATATGTGCACAATTTCCCCAATTATCTGCCAGTGATGCTTCATCAAAAAAGGGCCAAATAACACAGTTCCGCCAATGAATTGTAATGTCTGTTTTTTAGCTCTGCACTGATCATAGAAGTGGTGCAAAAAGTGCAAAGGTACAAAAATAAGTTCCATCTGTGTAGGACCACTGGCTTCAGTTGATAGTGAGGCAACTGGGTCACAGATCATGCAAGGTGGATGATCACACAAGCATTCGTGAGCATGCTTTAGTTTTTACACTCGTTCAGAAAGTAAGCACCTAGGTGCTATGATGTTGAAGCCACTGCCACCATTCAAGCTTCCAGGCAGTAAGGATTACAAAGAATCACTGTTCTATTAATTCAGCTGCCCTCTGGAAAGGTCCTCATGGTTGCTTGCTAATAAAATCCCTCTGGATAGTGTACATTTAACTACTGATGGACTGGTGATAATGTCTGGTGGTAAAATCAACAAGTGATCCACGATGATTATGTCTTTATTCACTGTTGTTGATTTGCATGGTATTAAAGATATGAAAAAAGTAAAAATGAGGAGCGCCGCAGAAGGGGACAGTGAAGGAGAAGAGGTACAGATGGGGAAAGCAGTTAAAGAAGCCTAGCACAGGTTCACAAGAAAATGAGGCAACTTTTTTTTTTTCCATAGCCAACTTTATTGAGTTTAAACCAACACCATGACATCACATCATCTCGGGGAGTTCTATCCCATCCCATTCGGGGTGTCCCCCCCCCCCCCCACAGGTGTCATTTTGCCGGAGCATCTCCAGCCCACCCACCTTAAGCATGGTGACCATTTGTTAAGCCCGAAAAGCTCCACCACTGTCCCCAGATTTTGTCAGGTTTCTGTGGGCATCCTCTGCCCTTATATATGGGTTCCTAGGTTTTCGCTCACCAGTCCATAGCGGCAGTCCATTTGGAGATGATGCTAGGGCTGCAGATGGGGTCCAGTATTGAGCTATTTTCTCCTTTAGCCAGAATTGTGGCGATTCCAACTGGAGTCCGCTCTGTGTGGGTAATCCCCAAGTCCTCGACTATGCCCAGCAGAGCAGCCCTTGGGGTAAACTTCATAAGGTTCTCTAAGACGCCTGTTAAAATGTCAATAATAGCACTCCAGTATGACATTATAACGAGGCAAGCCCACACGATATGGAAGAAATTAGTGTCAGCCGAGTGGGACCGGGGGCAATTAGGTGAAGTGCATTAACCTGCCAGCCAGAGCCTCCTGGGTGTAAGATAGGTAATGTGTAGGTAATTTAATTGGATGCGCCTGAGGCGGGCCCAGATAGCTATAATACAGAAACCCATTTGAGCGTCACACCAGTCTGAGTTGTCTAATGAGCCCACCCACTGTTCCCACTTTTCCTTCAGGTCATCAAATTTGGTGGGGGGATTATATATCAGTGTCTTATAAATCTTGAAAATTCCCCCTTTTCCCAACATGCCCTGAAGGAGTCTGGCTTCGAGAGGATTACATTCTGGGATGTCCGACATGGCCTCCTGGTGGCAGGCTAATGCGTGCCGTAATTGCAGAAATTTATGGAATTGGGTGGGAGCAAGCGAAAAGGAGGACTGAAGTTCCTGGAACGTTTTCATAGTGGACCCTGCCAAGCATCCCCAAGCAGCGTGATGGCAGTTTTGTCCCATTTAGAGAAGCCCAACAGCCATGACATCTGAGACATCCAGGTCCCGCACCATAGAGGGGTCTGCTGTGTGACTGTTTTATTCCATCCCATCGTCTGCAGGGCAGCGCACCATGTCTGGACCACCACCTGGATGGGCTCAGGCAAGCCCGGGACAGTGTGCCCCCATATAGTAAGTGCAGTATGTTATCAAGACCTAATTGGGTTAGTTCGAGCCTATAGGTGGGGTCTCCCCAGCCTCCTGTGAGCCACTCGTAAAGTACCAGGACTTGGGATGCCCAGTAGTAGAGCCATACGTCTGCCATGCCCATCCCCTCTTCGTATGACGGTTGGCAGCATGCATTAAAGGTATATGCGAGGGTCTTCCTGCCCAGAGGAAGGAGCAAATGGGAGAGTTAAGAGGGGGCAATATAAGGTTAATGTAGAGAAGCTGAGGTTTGTTTCTTTCTGTGTTGTACATAAGCAAGAGGATATTTGGGACTACTGTAATGTTGCAAAATTCAAAAAGTGTAGTGGACTTCAAAATTTACAGATATGTGCAGCAGCTAGAATCATGTTTCAGAGGCATAAGCAGGTTTGGTACATCCAATTTATGTTTTAGAATATAGCACGTTGCCCTCAAGATTTACTTTGATCTGTGAACAGTGGCAGCCATTGAAAAAGGGCAATATTTCTCTACCTCCTTTGACACATACAAATACTTTCTGGTCCCCGTTTTAACAGGCATTGGGTTCATCACCTTATACCTCAGTTGGCAGAAAGGGGTTGATTCTAAGTGAGGAGAAGCTTGTGCCCTCTCATATTCCAAACACTCCTGAATGTAGATAAATTCCTTGTCTGAGATGCATAATAGCTAGGGTTAGTACCAGCAGTTGTAGCATATTCGTAGTCCCTGCCCTAGGAAGACAGATGAATGGAACCCGTCCCCTACCAATACAAGAACTCCAACCATTTGATATAGTTTGGAATTTTAGAATATTTTTTCTCACATAACTATTTGCAGGTCCCTTATGAATGTGGATGCCATTTTGTTCATCACTTGTCCAATTTTTCTTCAACAAGTGATCTTGTCACCTGTCCAAATCCTTGCTAATATCTCTATTTGCTTATTTTAGTTGGTGCCTGATCCTTCTACACTGTGGCACAGTAGGAAGAACATATTAAGGTGCACATCCAAAACACGTTTAAGTGTTTCTTCTTTGAGGTGCCTTTGAAGGGGAGCATTTGGCTTTGTAATCTGCCCTTTGTTAATTTTAGATATTTCAGAGCCATTGTGATGACCATAAACTGGATGTCAGTGCAGTTGCTTTAAAGTTGATGTATGCTGTCTCCTATCTGTCAATGACCTTCCAAAATAGTCCAGTGTGATAATGCTACTTTTGTTGAGGGGTTATTTAGGGGTTTGAGGCAGAGAGGGTTGTAATGTGTTTTTGTCTCATCTGTAGATCACAGTTTCAAGGGCAACTTGATAGATTGACTTTGGGATGATAACTTGAGATCTCTTGAGCAATTGTTCACAGTTACCATTTGTTTATAATTAAGCAAGATGCTCATTTATGTCACAACGTAGATTTCATTTATATGTTAAGTGGTGTTTTCAAACAATTGTTGCAGTATTCCTATTTTGAAATCCTGAATACCTAAGTAGCTGTAATAAGGTCATTCTGTGGTAGAAAGAGTCTCGTAATTCAGATGCAATATATAATGCATTTCAACCAAATTAGGAAACCTAGCAACTTGTTCCTTTAAATATGAGATTTCAAGATTTTTTTTTATGTTTAGACTCTTCCAGTGGGAAGATGCATTCTTCTGTGACTTTTTTTTAACCTTGCACATTTAAAAATAAGACCCCTTTTCTGGTCCGATCTCTTACTGATTTTTCAAAAAAGAAAAATGCACGAGAAAACCTACTATAATCTAACTGAAATGTACAGTAAAATGGAAGTTACAAAGATCAAAAGTAATTCAAAAGGGGTTTAAAGAGAGTGAGCTAAAAGTCAGTCTCCAAATCCTTGTAGGTGCAGCGTAATATAATGGAAATTACACAGGCAGGGATGAGGGTATGTTTATACATACCTTGCACCACCTGTGGTTGGGTGCAGGCTAGCATAATCCCCAACCTATGAGCAGATGTAAAAAAAACAGCAGGTCCCCGGCACGGAGGAGAAAACAAGACAAGGCAGGGGCCGAAGCAAGACTTGGGGTTCAGCGCTGGGAGTCCATGGACTCTCTTGGCAGGGACTTTGTTTCTTGCAAGAAGCTCCTCTCTTTAATTCTGATTGATACCATTACCCGGAGCAGGGCACCGCGACGGCATCGGCTGAGCGGTGGGGGCTTGGGAACAGGTATTCCTTGTGAGATTTGAACATAATGGTGGCAGCACTGTAGCACGTTAAACATCCGTTCTTTTTTGCAAAAGTTAATGAAATGTCTGCAGGAAACAAAAATTGAATTGAACATCTTTTACGTTGAGCGGTAATAAAAATGACATTAAACATACCTATTTTGGGTGTATAAATGAAGAAGATATATTGAGATTTGAACTGCTAAAATGAAAAATAGTTGGAATACAAAAAAAAAGCAGACGAGGATATTGAAAGTATTTCTTTTATGTTCAGTGTATAGCGAATACAAAGCAAGCAATCAAGAGGGCAATTAAATGGATTGAGAAAGGCTGATATTCAGCCGAAACGCGTCTCCTTTCAACATCGCTTAAAGTTGTGGATTTTCATGTTGCGAACTGCATCAGAAAAATTTATTTTACTGTGCTGTTTGATGAAATAAATGAATGGATTTTTCCAGCCTTCAAGTGCAGGTTTCCCTTAGTATTTGGAGTAAGTTTTTTGTAGCATTGCAAAAGGCGCTAGCTGTAGCCCCTTACTTTGCACCACCTGCGTTTAGGTGCAGGCCAGCATCACCACAACCCAGGAGCAGATACATAGATACATAGATACATAGATACATAGATACATAGATAGATAGATAGATAGATAGATAGATAGATAGATAGATAGATAGATAAAAAGATATAGTTAGATATAAATATCTCAAATGCATTTATAAGGTGCTGATACATATGAAGTTCAGTCAGGGTTAGTGGAATATTTGTCTCTGTTATAAAGATATAGGTAGCAACCCATATCTTTAATAGTGTGTCTACAGTGGAATAAGGGGGGTTAGATTGGAGGTCAAAGTAAAACATTTCCTTAGGTCTGTAATTCAGCCCAACATGTGCAGATTGGTTAAGATTGTATAACTTTTCAAATGATCTGCCAAAATGGCTTCCTCTGGGGGGCATTCAAATATCATTTGTTGCTTTGTACCATCATTGAGCAACATTATGACGTCGGGAGCCTATTACTTATGTCTTGGATTTCCGTTAAATGCGTGATTTATTTCAGTAAGGCTACAAGGTAAAAAGGGAGAAGCAGAGGCGAAAGAAAACAAGCTTGCCTTTATAAAGGTAAATATATTGCGAGAAGTACAGATTCGTCATGAGGGGTGGGCTAAGTTGAGGATATTCACCAGTTCTCTCGAGCAATCTTATAACCCAAAACCATGGTTTCAAATTTAAGTGGAAAAGGTCCAAGAAATGCAACCAGAAGCTTCTGCAGTATCTAGAGCAGAGGCGGCCAGTGAGACTATTTACTTGTGACAATGTTTTCAGACCTGTGGCGAACCACTCTTAGGTTATCATGCTAAAGTTCAGTTTCTATAAAGACACTTGGTCTGTGACAGTTATAGTTTGAATGAGATCTTTAATCAATTCACAGGACTTTGGCCAAGCCTTTGCAGTCTGCATTTATGAACGAAATCAGGTGAAAAAATGTAATTGCACTTTTGGCTTTACCTGTAAAGGTGTTAAGTGTATTGTTATTCATGAAAGAGCATGGAGATCCAGGGGAACAGAATGATTGCATTGGTCTTAAAAGTTGGGTAAGATCCCAGCTTTATGTCTGGTTTAATGATTTGCATTGTCCTAATGATTTCCTCAAGAGAGATTTTGCCACCTATTCTAATCTATAACTATTTAAGACTCTTTGGGGCGTGGCCGGACGAGTCAACATGGCGGACGCAGCCTAGAGAGCTCCGGCCCACCGTGCCCAAAATCCGCCAAAATCCTTCCTGATTCCCCGCATCCGAAGCTTAGATCGGCCCCACATGCAACCGAAGATGGCCAGAAACGATTAGCGCTGTGGATGAAGAGAGTCCTGGTACTCCATGCTGTAGTGGCCAGAAATGTGCCCGAGCGAGCCCCGCTGATGCAATTGCCGAGGGCCTCCTTTCGTGTGGCCGACCTGGGAGACACTGTACCGGACGCTCGGAGGCTGCCCACCATTGGCCAGACAGTGATCCGGACGCAGAGGCAGACCAGACGGCGGTTGGGCGGCGCCGGTGAGTGAGCGAAGCAGCCCGGCACAGCCATGGCGGGCTGAGCGCTGCGGCGCGTGAGCGAAGCGCCCCGGCCACACCTACTGCCGGTAATCGCAGAGCAGACTACCGGTAATGGACCTGCGATAGCCCAGCGGGCAGAAAGAGAAGTACTCACCGGAGGCCTGGGGCGATCGCCCCCCATGAGACGCCGTACCCTTCTGAGGTCCCGATCCGACTGGCGGGGTGAGCCTTGCGACGCAGAGCCTGAAGCACCGTGAACGGCAGCTGCCTCTGCGAGCCGGTGTGCCAGGGCCGGAATAGGAACATAATCAAGTGCGTGTGAGTGCAGCGGGTGGCCCAGTGACGCTTTCCGATGCTGACTACAGTCGGCCGGACCCCCAAGCGTGCGGCCTCCGGGCTTGACGGCCCTCATCGTTGGGGGAGGGTCGGTTGCCCGCGACCACACAGAGGGAAACAGACTATGGGGCGCCGGCGCTTCACCCTGGACGGTGGACTCCTCCGCGCCTATTGTGGATGGCCTGAGGTGGGCTGCGTAGTGGTGCAGCCCCAACTCGTGGGAACGAGGGAGCCCCTTGGGCCTGCTAATTGCACTCTAGAGCTGAAGACGAGGTCCGCAACAGAGCAGTGAAACCAGAAGCTGCGCGGCTTGGAGGAATTCCCAAAACATTTGAACGCAGAAGTGGTGATTGACACGCCAGAGACGGCGCAAACTCGTGGATGGTGAATCGGCAGTGGTCGGAGTGGGGCTGGCCTAGAGCGTGGGCCTACGATACGCACTACAGGTGCCTCGGGTGCTGCCCCCGTGGCCTCCCCATCCCTCCGTCGATTTAGTGATCCTAACCAATGCGCAGAGATGGCCTGATCGTGAGAAGCTCATAAGGGTCTGCAGTGTGTAAATACAGACGTGGATGCGGGGGGTGGCCCTTCGGTTCGCTGCACTGCCACATACCCAAACGAGGGGCCGTGAGAGACCCTGGCTGGCCACGGTCATCGGTCTGGAGGACCCCTGTCCTTGTGGGGCGGAACCACAAAATACTGCTTGAGGGACGCAGGGAATTTACTGGGAGTTGGCGGTCATGCGGGTAAGATCTTCTTAAAGGGTCCGCTTGCGGTCGGTCCTTGTGTGGCGGAGGCGGCCAGGGTAATCCCGGTGCAGCTTGCTGCCCAGGAAAGGCTGAGTCTGTGAGGGCCGACTCCTAGTCTCTCTCTTTCCCTCCGTCGGGACAGCCCAGATAGGCGACCTCCGCCCGAGTGGCAGGCCGCCGAAGCTGGCCTCACCTGTCGCCATGACCAAAGACAAGGTACCTGCACCTCCAACAAAGCAGAGTACCATGGACCAGTACGCAACAGCCCAGACCGGCGCGGCGAGCAGATCAGATGGGGGAAGCCCAGCTCCGGATAATGCAACCCTGTTGGCGGCAATAATGCAATCCCGCGATATGCTAGACTCCAAGATTGGTGCAGTAGGCACAGAAGTATCTTTTCTTCGCCAAGATCTTCGCAAAGCAGTTGAGAGAATCACAAAGGCGGAGACCCATGTGTCAGTCACAGAGGATACAATAAAGACATTACAACAGAAAGTCAATCGCCTAACAGTCATCACTCAAGAGCTTGCCACAAAAGCCGAGGACGCGGAAGGTCGTGCTCGGCTCAGTAACCTACGCTTTGTGGGATTCCCTGAGGATTGTGAAGGGACCTCTGCGACCATATTCATAACACAGTGGCTGCGCTCGTTGATGCCAGAGGGGTCCCTATCTTCGTGCTTCGTTGTGGAGCGGGCCCACAGAGCCCTTGCAGGGAGGCCTCCCCCGGGGGCACGGCCCCGCCCGATCATCGCCAAACTCCTAAATTATGCTGATAGAGACGCAGTCCTGCGGTTCGCCCATGTCTACAAGGACAAACTGATCCACGAGTCGCAGAACATCATGATATTCCCAGACTATACACGTCTTGTGCAACAGCAACACCAGTCATTTGTGTCCGCCAAGCGCAAGCTACGAGTTCTTAATATCCAATACATGCTGTTACATCCTGCACGGATGCGCGTCATATACAAGTCCAAACCATATTCTTCGACACGCCAGAAGTGATATTTAAATGGACAGACGAGACTACCACACTTAGGCTGAACACTCCACCTCCACTAGAATCAGATTCATCCCAGAGTACTAAACAAAACCGCCCGAAGAGGCAAACCTCCAAGAGGAAACACTGATCAAGGTCGAACTGGCGTTCTCAGACGCAAGGAGAAGATTAATAATTTTGTGCTTAAAGTTTCTCTTGCACTCTCTCTCCCTTTACTATACCCTTTACCTCTTAAGACAGAATTTGATATTAAAAGGGAGATTAGGCTGTTCTGGGTTCGGAGTCACATGCGGGGAACTAGGGTCACGGCGGGCCCCGTGAATCCCACCCACACGCCTTAAGGAACAATGGTTGGGGGATGGGGTTGTTGGGGCTCCATTGGTGGGGAGCCCCCTGGGCCCCCCTTTGGGGCCACGGGGGAGCCCCCACTGCGACAGATACTTCAAGTTCCTCGAGGTATAGGGGAGGGGGATGGGAATGTTTATGTTCCATAAGTTTTGTTTACAAATGTTTAGACACAGGCAAAGGCACCTGCTCAGTCCCTTACACCATGGTCATGTACAACACTGCTCGCGGGCGTCACTGATGGCTGACACACCAAATGCTCACCCAGGTGAGATTCATGTCGCGACCTGGAATATGCCGGGCATGCTGGATAGAATTAAGAGGGGCGCAGTGCTGAAACAGGCCAAAAGACTCGGGGTCGACATATTGCTAATGCAAGAGACTCACATGCTGGGGAATAAAGCCCCATGTCTGGCACGCTATGGATTTGATCAAATATACCACTCTGGTTTCACCTGGGGATCACGGGGTACAGCCATCCTTATTCACCGCAGGATTCCCTTTAAACGCACCCAGACTTGGCTGGATCCAGGTGGGAGATACACAGTTGTGGCAGGCACCTTATATGGGGAATCCATAGTGTTGGGCAGCTTCTATACCCCCCCACTGGGACACACCTTTGTAGAGAAAGTTATAAGCTTATAGGGGGCCCTGCCTGGGGGCCTGTCCATGATAGTGGGAGACTGGAATGACTTCATGCATCCCATGGATAGGTGGCCATTATAGAAAAATGGGGTAACCCAATAGAAGTCCTTGGACCTGGGTATCGATTAGTACAAACAACAGTTGGTCCTGGACCTTTCTTTTCCCGAAAAACACACTCAATGAAAGAATTGTCACTTAAAGATAACGGAGTGCTTCCGTTCTCTGGTCCAGGTCCTGTACGCCCGCCCGAGGGCGCGAGTCTTGGTTAACGGGGTACTGTCGGAAGCCTTCCCCATCGCCAGGGGCACAAGGCAGGGATGTCCCCTTTCTCCCTTGCTGTTCGCCCTGGCGATGGAGCCCTTGGCATCCCTGGTGCGGGCTCAAGACCGCCTCCATGGATGGGAATGGCCCAACACGGACACGGACAAGATTGCACTATACGCGGACGATGTCCTTGCCTTCTTGTCCGACCCTGCCTCCTCCGGGCCACAATGTCTCCGGATCCTGCATGCCTTCGAACAGGCCTCAGGGTTGCGGCTAAATCCCGGGAAGTCAGTGTTGGTCCCCCTTCATCTCTCTAGAGAGTGCTTCGATTGGCAGTCCACCATACCACTCCGGAGGCAGACCTTTAAATATCTGGGGATCTGGATCACCCTTCTTCCGGAGCTGGATTGGTCCCTCAATGTGGCCCCATTAGTCAAGAGGGCTAAGGAAGACCTCCTTAAATGGAAAACGCTGCCTCTGAACCCCCTGGGGAGGGTGACCCTGTTTAAAATGATGATCCTCCCCAGATTCCTTTATGTCCTACAGAATACCCCCTTCTGTTTCTCCAGGGCCTGGTTCAGGGAACTGGACAGTCTAATTACTAAGTTTCTCTGGAGCGGAGGAAGGGCCCGAGTGGATCTGTCGGTTTGCCAGATTCCCTCCTACGACGGCGGCATGGGGATGACGCACCTGTATCTGTATTACCTGGCGGTACGCCTCTTAGTAGTCCACAACTGGTTCAATGGGGGCTGGTCGGACCCAGCCTATAGGCTTGAACTGAGCGAACTAGGGCTCACGGACATCCAAGCCATGTTGTATGGGGAGCCCATTCCGTCCCGATTGCCTGATGTGACACGCTCTGTGTTGTTAGCCTGGCGGGCCTCGCTCCGTCACACTGGGTGGACCGGGAAGCTGACCCAGTGTACTCCTCTTTGGCAGGGGGCTTGGCTCCGGGAGGTTAGTGGGTTGCGGGGGTTTAAAACTTGGGAACTTATTGGCATCTCCCAGCTAGGGGACGTATGGGCAGGGGACCATATGTTGTCCTTCCAGGAACTCCAAACTCGCTATTCCCTACACTCATCCCAGTTCTACAAATATTTGCAGTTGAGACATGCCCTACACATGCACATCACGGGTGACACGAGGCTCCCCGATTACAGCCCCATTGAGGCTCAGACGACGATGGAAGACTTGGGTAGGGGGGGGTCTCCCGCATTTACTGCACCCTAATTAACAACACTCCCACGTCCCTAGACAAGCTGAGGGATCAATGGGTAGACTGGGTGGGCCCCCTTGATGAGGTGGACTGGCGCGATGCCCTTATGGCCCCCAGAATAGTCACCGTCTCCGCCAAACTCAAGCTGATTCAGTTTTACTACTTACACAAAGCGTACCTCACTCCCATGCGTCTGTATCGAGCGGGTTTGCGCCCAGACGCGTCATGTGCAAGATGTAACCATGTCCCGGCTGACTTCCTCCATATGGTTTGGTCATGTCCCCGCTTGGGGCAGTTCTGGGGATCCATTGAAGTGGAGCTAACGGAGGTACTAGGTTGGGAGGTCCCTCACGACCCACGGCACTCCTTGCTGGGGATCACTGATGGGCTGGATGGGTCCAGGAATGAAAAGTTATTTCTCAACACAGCTATGATGGTGGCCAAGCGGGACATTGCGGCGGCTTGGATAAGCCCTGACCCACCTACCCTGGAGAAGTGGCGAAGAGGGGTAGACTGGTGTGCGACCCAAGAGAAAGCCCTGTATAAAGCTAAGGGGTGCATCAAGAAATACCGCAAAGTGTGGGGGAAGTGGTTGGGGAATGTGGAGGGTCCCGATTAACCTGACTCCAAATTCCGCCTATGTAATTTTACGGGGATCGCGATTGGGGGGTATAGTGCTTATGTGAATGAACTCATACTTGTGATTTCCGTGTAATGGCTGAATTGTTCATATGTTTTTTGTTTTTTTGTTTAAAAATCAATAAAATTTGCATATAAAAAAAAAAAAGATAACGGAGTGCATGCATACAGTCAGCACAAGGTTAAGTAAATCCCAGTGGAGAAATTACAGATGTGCAGCAACAACCTGATTTTTTTTAAAAGACATATATTTATTGATCAAGAATTATAACAATGAATGGTAGACATTCTACCATACCTCTGATTTTTGAGAAAGAGGGTTGCTCCAAGGAAAAGGTGCAAAAAAGGGGTGCTCAAGTGTGAAGTGAAAGAATAAGAAACGAAAAAAATCAGAGGATTCAAAGAACATACAGTATTAAGATTGTTTTGAGTACGACTGATAACAAAAATCAGTCCAAAGAGGCCTGTCCATGAATGTTATTAATATACAATTCATAAGTTCAGTATAATTTACAAACAAAACAGAGAATTATCATCTGTAACAAGGGCAGGAAGGGGGACACGTGGTCCAGGCCTGTGAGGGATATGCGTCCCATGTATAGGTGGCGCCCGGGTGAAAGCGATCGAACTACAAGTGAATCGAAAATTCACCTCCTGGCATCCACATTGGGGTGGTCCGATGTGTGGAGGGCATATCATCCATCCGACACTGAATACACCTTTTTCTCATCAGTACATGGGTCCCTATCCCGATTACATATTTCTCCCGCAGCCATATGTTCAAAGGGTAGCTTCTACGTCTATCCTCCCGCGAAGACTCTCTGACCATTCACCTATGACACTTACATTACACATGGGACCTCAGCGATCCGGATTCCGTTGGAGAATGTCACCTTGGCATTTAAAAGGCCTCAAAGATTCAACATCCCTGCATCAGGCCTTTACAGATTATTTTGCACGAAACACTGAGTCTACGCCCTCACCTATAACACTATGGGAGGCCTTTAAACCCACAATACGCAGATTTGATATCGGTTACTGAGCGGGGCGAGGCGGCGCCGCCTTGCACAGATTGTTGATTTAGAGTCTGACCAACACACCTTGGAAAATGAGGTGTGGGCTGGGGTGGGAACCAGGCCTGTCGCTGGCTCCTATTCTCCCAGCAACAGATTAACCAACTGCTCACAAACAAAGCCCAACAGGTATGGCAAGCGATGCAACATAGAATATACCAATGGGGGGATAAGTCGAGCAAAACATTACACCGTCTCTGTCAAGCCAAACAGACACAAGCCCCAACACCGATACTTCGGGTAATGGATGGTACCCGGTGTACTACCCCCCTAACGGTGGCTCAAGCATTTGCGATGTATTACACAGAATTGTACAGGAAAAGGGAACTTTTATCCCCAGAGTTAATTAGGGAACTCCTACGAAATACCCCGCCAAAACAGATCCCAGATGACCTACAGAACCAATTGGATGCCCCCATCACGCTAGAGGAACTCACTACTGCTCTCCACGCCATGCGCCCTGGACGGGCCCCGGATCCCAACGGGTTCCCGAGTGAATTCTTTAGAGGCACTATATCCAAGACGGTCCCCATCTTTTGGGGGCACTACAGGAGTCCCTTGAGCTGGGGATTCTTCCGCCAGATTGGCGGCATGCTGAAATCGTGGTATTCATTAAACCAGGCTGCCCCCCAGAAGACCCAGCGTCCTATCGCCCCATTTCATTGTTAAATCTAGAGGCGAAACTCTTGGGTAAAATTCTTGCCAATCGTCTCTTTCCACACATTACGGAATTAGTTCACCCAGACCAGTTGGGCTTTATGCCGCAACAGTCCACACGCCATAATATTCGAAGAGTTACACAACGCCCTTGCCATGGTATCAAAACTTGAACGTCCTGCGGCGGTTTTACTCGCCGACATAGACAAAGCCTTCGACTCATTAGACTGGGAGTATCTCTTCCTTCTATTACAAGCCCTAAATTTCGGCCCGAGATTCATATCCTATATACACCTCCTATATACCGACCTCTCCACCTCTGTGCGCGTTGCCGGCGCTGTTTCGGCCCCCTTTCCCATTGGGCGAGGTACGAGACTGGGGTGCCCCCTGACCCCGCTCCTCTTAGCACTTGCTATAGAGCCACTGGCAAACTGGGTGCGCTGTGATCCATTTAAGTGGTCCCCTGAGGTGTCAGACAGGATCGCGCTCTATGCCGACGACGTCCTGTTCTTTCTTACGGATCCGGGATTTACGGGCCCACGGGTACTACAAATCCTCAAAGTGTTCAGGGAAACATCAGGTCTCTGCACAAACCCAACTAAATCCATATTATTCCCAGTCTGCGGGGATCAGGGGCGTGGCACGTGGGCATCACAACTGACACAGGTTTCCAACGGTTTCACATACCTTGGCGTTTTTGTATCACCGGACCAAACGACATCTTGGACACGCAACATACTTCCACTAATACCCAAGATCAGGGACGAGGTGCGGGCCTGGTCCCCTGTCCCTATATGGTAGATCTGCCATCTTCAAGATGGTCTCATTACCACGGATCCTATATAAGCTTCAGAATTACCCTTATGGTATCCCCCAATCGTGACTTGCACATATCAACGCACTTCTTACCAACTTCCTGTGGGATGGCGGGGCTACGCGAGTCGCACTGCGAACGTGTACACAATTCACTTATTGCGGTGGGATAGCAACAGCCAACATCTTCACATATTACTCTGCTTCCCACCTCCTCAACATTAATGACTGGTGGTATAATTCTCCGACAGACCCTGGATTCGCAGTCGAGAGAATCATGATGGAGGACCAATCTTTGCTCGACTTACTGTACAGCCACAGTCGTTTGAATCATCTACCCCCAGCCACTGCAGTAGTGATTCAGTTGTGACGACGCGTGGTCCGGCAGATGGGTTGGAGAGGGCGATTAACACAGTTGACCCCACTGTGGCAGGGATCGCTCTACCGACAAATTGGGTAATTGCCTGGGTTTCGCACATGGGATCTTATTGGCATATCTACACTTGGGGACATAATGAAGGGTACAAACCTTAAATCCTTCCAAAACTTACAGGAGGAGTTCCAGCTCCACCGCAATCAATTCTACAAATACCTGCAACTGAGACACGCTCTGTCCCCATACCTCGTAACTCTGACAGAACTCCCAGAATTCCAACCACTGGAAGGGTGGCTACTAATGGGCGATATAGGAGCACATAAGATCTGGCAAATATATCAAACTGTCGTCACACATAACAACACGATACTTGACATACTGTGACGAAACTGGCAAATTGATATACCCGATCTCACAGACGATGATTGGATGGAGGCACTGGCGAGCCCTCGTGGTGCCGCTATCGCCTCCCGCTACCGTTTAATTCAGTTCAAATGTTTACATTGTGCATACTACACTAGGCACCGCCTGTGGTGCATAGGTGTAATACAGTCGCCGGTGTGCCTTAGGTGCAACCTAGAAATTGGCACCTTTTTCCACACTGTGTGGAGCTGGTGCTCCCTGCAACCTTATTGGTATAAAATATTGACATGCCTCGGCAAGATATTATCGTGGGATATCCCCTCCGACCCCAGGCTAGTTCTGCTTCATAGTACAGATGGAATAGGGGGCAATAGGTACAAACAACACCTGTTATTCCTAGGGCTCACACTCGCTAAACGAGACATCGCCCAGCACTGGAAGAATGACGTTGCACCACCCCTGGGAAAGTGGAAAAAAGCTTTAGACTGGTGCATGGGGATGGAACTCGCGGTGTTTCAGGCATGGGGTTGCCCACAAAAACACCGGAAGATTTGGCAGTGATGGGCAGACTATAGAGGTATTGACTTACCTGTCATAGAGTCACCAGAATCCCTCATATAACGGGAAAATAATTTACAGATGTTTTCCCCAGGAGATAAGTCATGATCATCCAGACTGTTATAATGCGTTAATGACTGTGGGAGGCGGAGTTGGGGAGATTGCCTGATCTGTGCACAGTTTAGCATATTTACTGTTTAGGTTTTGGTTTTCATGATCATTATTTTCTTTTTCCACATGTTTATAATTGTACATGCGGCATCTATATTGAACTTTATCGATGTATAGGCCTCTGGCAGTTATTGTACCACATACAAAACAGAATAAAGTTTGTTTATTAAAAAAAAAAAAAAAGACTTTTAAAATCTGGTTGTTATAATGAAGTCCTCCATGGACACACTGCAAGGGCGGTTGATCCAAGTATTGGGTGGAACTCCTGCTGCAAGAATCTTTCAAGTCTACCAGCGATCAAGAAAAAATCTAAAACCTTGCTCCTTCTAGGTGGAATTTCTATCATAGCTAGATACTCCTCTGACTACCAGCCATAGCACAGACAGGTTCCCAATCAAGTGGTGAACGATCCAAGGTGAAGACTGAGAAATCTGTGTCAGATTGTTCCAGGGCAATAAGACGTTACTTGGCACCAATTGTAGTAACTGGGAGTCTTTCACCTCTGGTGTCCTGGGGCACCCATGATGCAGACCCACAAACCAGGAATCTCGTCACTCTGAGAGCCAATGCTTTGTTCTCAGGGTAGTGAGGCAGAGCAGTCCAAAGCTTAGTCAATGAGATGGTCTGGCCTAGAGACCTAGAACCCAGCCCCACAACAAATAATAATAGAACAATGTCAGTCAATACTCCTTTTTAAAAAGGAAAGTACTTTAATGCGCACTAAAATAGATATTAATACACCTTAGCCCACTCCACAGGCCCTCCACTTTAGTAGCTACTGCTGTTATATCTATTTTAAAGGTGAGGAATCTGCAGTTAGAATTACCATCAGAAAAATGTTACTTAACTTCGCCATGCTCTGTCCAGTGGATACTCTATCTAACTGCAAAATCCTCACTGCCAGTAAGGGCCACAGCAAGGCACACTGGTACTTCCAATTGTTTGTTCTTTGACGCCTACCTGCAGGGGTGGTGCTTATATGATGCCCTGCTCCATTACTTTCAGGGCAGAACAAGTTCAACGCTGACTTACCGCTTGCGAGCAAGAGCAGGGAATATACTCTGCTGCACTACGCAAAGCGGAGTTTTCTGCACTCCGCGAGCTCCGCGGAGCGTGGAGTGCAGAAAACTCTGCAAACTCCGCGAACGGGGCGGACTTCAGCGCCCAGGCCTATTAATGATCTGGGATATACATTTTGTCAGTTCGAAGGAAAATCCATATTTCTGTATTTTTTATATTGACAGTTAAGTTGGATTTGAGTGGGGAGTAGAAGAAGGTGAATTAAATGGATATAAGAAGTTGCAAGCTACACAGGTCAAAAAGCAGTGCATTATTAATCAGTTTATTCCTGGCAGTTTAGAGTTTAGAGGTCTGTATGTGAATTTAAAAAAAACGAAATCATGTTTGCTTGGTAATATGATGGAAGATCCCTCCAAATACCAACCATGGGTCTCCCTGAAGTATTATTTCTGATAGATACTTCTAACTCCAGAGTCCTCACCTAGTGAGTATTCCCCCAGGCATCAGACTGGGTCCAGAAACTCAAAAACAGTACACCTGCATGCTGGTACGTGGAGCCTTGTAGTTACACACAAATGTCGTGACACTCTGGAAGTGATAAGCGATGCTTCATATAATCTCCACCCAGCAGCACTGATGTCAATTCCTTTCTTTCTGTGCCTTCAGACGTGGACCTGGAGCTCTACTTCTTTCATCTTTGGTGACTAATTTCTCCAAAAGTTTATCTTTTACCAGTATGCAAGTGAAATATGTCATCTCCCAAAACGACAGTGTTTAAACCTTGTGGGCACTGTTGCAAACAAATGTCTGTGATGTATCCTCACAAGGTATGCATGTGACGCCTTGAGTTGAAGCATTACTTCAGGGCCTGTGACTAATGTTTCCAGATGATTCCGAAGGCCAACCGGGACCATGAGGTGAAACTATACATCACTAAGCATCAGAAGACTCTGCGCAGGGACCTGATGAACATGTCCTACAGTTGAAGTATTTGGGTAAGTCTAAACAGAATCATAAGAAATCGGAGTGGGAACCGGCCCCTTCCTGCCACTCTTGAACTCTAGAGAGGGTGCAGGGGCGTCAACAAGCCTCTCGCTCTCAAACTCTGCGATTCTGAGTTTTTGGTTCCACTGCAACCCAAATTTCCGGGGTCTGTTGGTGACATCGCAGAAAATAGAGGCATTAGGGAGGCCATGCTGTGCATATTTGGCATCCTTCCACGTCTATCTGGCATGCCTTTCACCCCCAAGGATCTGCAGAGGCCTCCACTTGGGGCCCCACTGGCGGGTTCAACCTTGGCACTGTTTGTGTCTTACAAACCCGCTTTGGGTTCCATATCACTTTGGTTCTGGTGCCACTTCCTGCACTAGTTCCTTTCACATCAACACTTGTGCCTCAGGCGCTGAAAGATGAGCCATTACCTATAATGGTCCCTGACTCTGAAGTGGTTCGAGTTGACCTTTACTGTGGCCATGCTCCAGTATACATGAGGGCAGCCTGTAGCCAGTCCTTCCAAATCCAATACCTTGCTTTTAGCATGCAGCAGATCTCATACTCTACAACAGCTCTTTGAATCAGATTCAGATACTAAAACTATGATGAGGGGTAAGAATTTGCCCCATAATACTATGAGGGCAATTGGCTGGCATGCCGAATTACAGGATGTCAGTGTCCTGGACACTTCCACAGACACAGGCTTGTCTCTCCCTCTAGTCCTGATATTGAGTAGAGTGCCTCTTTTGCTTATGGCCATGAGGCAGGCTGCAGAGGTCCTTGACCTGTAGCTCCCTACAATGGAGGTCAAAAATAACATCCTGACGGAGGTTTTTCAGCCTGGTCAGGCATCTACTGGACCTGTTACCTCATTGAATGGTAAAAGGTCCAGTAGATGCCTGACCACGCTGAAGGGTACCCTCTTAAGCAGTTGGACAAAGCCATGCACTGCTACCCCAGTAAACAGACAGGTAGCTCATCATCACAGACCAGCATCGGACAATCCTGACTTTTTAAAGAAACATCCTAAGCCAGAGAGCCTGGTGGTCCTGGAGTCCACCAGTAGAGCCAACCCCAGCACCTTTCCCACGAGTGCTCCTGACAGTGAGTCTAAATGCATGGAAATGTTTGACAAACACATGTTTTCATCAGCTAGTCTTGTAGTAAATGTCAACTGCCCCCTAGGCCATTACAGTCATACCTTATGGGACACAGCTGGACAAATCCTGCCGGGAGTTCCAGAGGACCTATGGGCGTCTTTAGCCCAAACCATACAGGACAGCCTTGATGTGGCAAAATTTGTCATGAGGTCTGGCCTCAATGCAACTGATTGGGTTGGGCAATGGGCAATGGGCATGAGTGTGGTGCTTCAGTGCCGCGCCTGGATGAGGTCTATGGGCTTCCCTGGAGATGTTCAGGCATCTTTGATGGTCACACCATATGATGGCTCTTGCCTTTTTTGGTTGGAAAGTGGACTCTGCCCCGGAATGCTTTGAGAGGTGTTGTGCCACAGCCTGTTCCCTGGGGCTGTTTGACCCTATCAGACAATTCCCTCAGCAGTTTTGCCCCTTCCATGGTTACGGTATGGATTTACAATACCCCATTTGCCAGACTCTGCCTCTGGCACAACAGCCAGCCCAGCCATTACGAGGCCACAGCACCCAGAGACCACATTCAGGGTTTCAGGAACAACGTGCAGCTCAGTCCCCCAGCCCTCCATAAAACCTCACTCGCAAAGCCTCTTTAGCATGTCCCTTTTGACATTCACCCACCCTGTAGGAAGCAGGATCATACATTTCCTCCAAGGGAGCCAAGACATAAATTCGGACCCATGTTTCCTCCAACTTGTCAAGCGGGGCTATGTCCGCCCATTTCTTTCTACTCCGCCGCACCTGCCAATCCCCATCATCACGACTGACAAAAGATCACATATCTATTTTGCAGCAGATAGTGCAGAGCCTTTTGACCAAACGAGCCATAGAGTGGGTTCCGGGCTCAGAAGTGGCAACTGGGTGCTACTCTCGCTACTTTCTTGTGCCGAAGAATGACGGGTGCATTCATCTTATTTTAGATCTGTGCCCTTTCAATGCCTTCCTGGGGAAGAGCAAATTCAAGATGCTCACGCTGACCCAGGTCTTGTCTGCCCTGGATCCAGGAGACTGGATGGTAGTATAGGACCTGCAGGGTGCGTATTTTCATTTTCCCATCCTGCGGCTCCACAGACAGTACCAGCGGTTCACAGCAGGCCAGGAGCATTTCCAGTTTGCGGTACTCCCCTTTGGCTAATCCAATACCTCTAAGGTGTTCATGAAAGTGATGGCGGTGGTCACAGCGCCTTTTCGGAGGTCGGGTGTACCAGTCTTCCTGTACCTCGATGACAGTCTTTGAGGGCAGGCTCACCCCTTGCCGTCATAGACCAGCTCCAGGTCATAATAAACCTCCAAACATAGTTGAGGCTCGCTATCAACGTGGAGCAGTCATATCTCACTCCTTCACAGACGCTCCAGTTCATCGGAGCTATCATTGATACAGTGCAGTTTTGTGCTTCCCCCCCAGAGCCGAGAGTCCAGGACATTATGGCTGTGATCCCGATGTTTTAGCCTCTGTTCTGGATCTCAGTGAGGATGGCATTGAGGTTGCTGGGACTCTTGGCCTCCTGCATCCTGCTAGTCGACCATGCCAGATGGCAAGTGCAGGCTCTGCAGTGAGATATAAAGTCCCAGTAGGCACAGTACCAGTGAAACCTGTCTGATTACATAGTGGTTTCAAAGGAGACTGTAAAATATCTGCAGTGGTGGCTGCTAGGACCCAGTTGGACCTGACCCCTCTCCTTACCCACCCAGAGCTGACAATGGTCACGGATGCATCACCACTGGGCTGAGAATTGCATCTGGGAGAAGTGGCGATCAGAGTACTCTGGTCTCTTGCAGAAACCCACCTCAACATTAGTTTGCTGAAGCTGTGGGTAGTTCGTGTTTTAGGCTTTCCTCCCACCAATCAAGAGGAGGCTAGTGCAAGCTCTCTCAGACAAAACTACCACCATGTGGTACTGCAACAAGCATGGTGGAGTGGGGTCTTGGGTTGTGTGCAGGAGGCTCTGCACCTCTGGAAGTAGTCGACTCGAATTACATTTCTCTGGTTGGGAACCACCTGGCTGGATTTCTAAATGCCAGGGAGGATGAACTCAGTCGCCAGTGCCTAGCGGATCATGAATGGCAGTTGCATTCGAAGGTGTCGCCTGACATGTTTCAGCAACGGATAGAACTCTGGCTTGAACTTTTCACCACTGCAGAGAATGCACATTGTCAGCATTTTTCTGTGCTACAATTCCCAAGAATTATCTCTCTCTCTAAGACACATTCCACCTGGAGTAGAGCTTGGGGACTCCTGTGTGTCTTTCAGCCTTTCCCCTCTTGGCTCGAGTTCTAAAGAAGATCAAGACTGATGTCACAGTGGGACTTGAATTTGGTTCTCACTTTTCTAATACGTACCCCATTTGAGACAACTGTCCGCTTTGTCTCTTGCCCTGACAAATGTCTTTCTGGTCGCGATCAGGTCAGCTCATCACATGAGTGAGCTTCATGTCCTCTTCGTTCAGCCACCTTATACAACTTTCTTTCCAGACAAGCTGATGTTGAGAACTCGAGTTGCATTTCTGCCGTAGTTCATAGCACCTTTCTATGTTGGGCAGGCTATCTCTCTTCTGACTTTCTTTGCCCTGCTTCACCCCTCGAAATAGGAGGAGAGACTAAATCATTTGCACCCCTTAGAGCCTTTAGTTTCTACATTGATTTTACCAAGGACCGTCGGGTAGATGATCAACTCTGTGGGCTTCTCGAGAGCAAAGAAGGGCAAGGCAGTGCTGAAGAGAACTATCTTGAGGTGGATAGTCCTCTGAATAAACATCTGCTACCCTTAAAGCTCAGTAGCAGCCCCTCAAGGATTGATGGCTTATTCCACTTGAGCCAAGGCTGGCATTACTGTGCTAGCACATGAAGTGCCTGTCCTGGATATATGTCATGCTGCTATGTAGTCATCAATCAACATGTTCACAAAGAACAATTTTCTGGATAGCCAGTTCCACTCGGATGGACATTTTACCCATTTGGTCTTGCAAGACTTTTGATTTGAGCCCTTCCACAGACCCAGCACCGGGGAAGGTACTGCTTTGGTTTCTATTTGCAATGTGAGTAAAATGTGGTTAGAAGTATCCATCAGAAGAACTTGTTACTTACCTTTGATAATCTTTCTGGTGGATCTAACTGCAGATTCCTCACAGAACCTTCCCCCTCCCTGTTCTATGGAAAGAACTCTTTTTCCATCTAAAAATGACCCAACCTAGAGATCTGCACTCTGGTCAAGCCAATTTGCCGATTGGCTCTGCCTGAGGGCATGGCAAATAAGACACTTGGACAAATATTCACAATGTGAGGAATTTGCGGTTAGAGTATCCACCAGAAAGAGTGCTACCGAAGGTAAGTAACTTGTTCTGTCCGGTCTCATCCCAGAGTACCACATCATCAACAGAGATCTTGACAACAAATCGGTGACCTTCTGTTTTTATGGAAACTGTGTGATCTTCACCTTGTCGGTCTCATGAATCTGAAGTAATTGGACATTTTGTACTTCTGCAACACATACTGAAGCTCAATGTCCTGTTTTTTCCAATCAGCGATGAGGCAAAGACCTCTTGGACTCATTGTCTCTTGAGGTTTAGAGCCTTGGCAACTGAGATGTAATTTTCTTGGATTACGGCAATATTACGTTTATGTTGTTGGAGGTAAACTAATATATTTCTCAATTTGATTGGATGGTGTAATTGTATACAGGGATGCTGTAAAAATGTGCGGAGATCCATTTACAGTGCATTGACACACAACTGTAATTGAGGCGTCAGTCTAAAGGAACGGCCTGCTGTCAACCGCATTTTAAAATGATTAGCTATACTGTTTAATTAGAGATGACTCGTTTATCCCTGTGATTTCAATCGTCAATTAGAAATGTAGTACCCTAGATGCGACTGTAGAACATCAACTCCATTTTTATTTCCTCAATTACTGCTAGAATGCCTAAAGAAAAGACTGTATCATTGATTAAAGCGAATTATTTACGTCTGCGTCTGTTAAACCAGACTGTTGTATTTACTAATATAAGGTAAGAGCAGGTGAAAATGATTTCTTTTATTTTTTCAAAATGGGAAAAACTTTAGGTCGCATGCTTGGGTACCTGGGCGCGCGGGCGTATAGACACAGTAGAAGTATCTGATCTAGTGGCTCACAGCTGGAATGTGTTTTAAGAACCGCAAAAGAACAAACCTTGATCAATGAATAACAGAAGCCATCTTTGAATAATTCAAAGGAATGGGATTTAGGAGGAAGTGAGCCAATCTGCTCATGGTCACTTTGAAATGTGTTTCATTACAGCGCTTCCACGCACAGAAGGCACTGGCTGGCAGGAAGATGAGAGGCAGAAAGACAGCTTGCCGGGAAAGATTCCTATTACAGGTAGCGGTAATTGCTGCCTCATAACTTCAAATATCATATTCAGCTTTTATTATTTAATAAACAGAATTAAATTTCAGTGGTTTGTACAAAAAAACCGAATATTTACCAAACTCCGTTACATGGCCCGGAGCGCAGAGATGAAACAGAAGATCAGAAGGGACAGATATGCATCGAGAAAGCAAGAAGGAAAATAACAGGGCCTGTTTAACTCCTTGTAATCATGTTATGCATTTAAACCCTGTGAATATCATCGACCATTTAGCCTTTCGGGCCCTGCTGTCAGCGTTGCAGAGGTCAGGCTCCATGGGGAAGATCCAGTAATTATAAGGCAAACTACAGATGTTTGTGAATTGATTGTCCTCTTTTTTTCAGTAATAATTGAATGTGTGTCATTAGAATAAAAGCAGAGAGCAAATTTGCCAGGACTGGGAGCTCTGCTTGTGCCTTAGCTACAAAGGCCATGTCATAAAATTTCCATTTTTTTTTTAACCAGATACGATTTTTTTCAAGACTTATTAAGGCCCCCAACTGCAGATGTGTTACGCTTGTTTAGTGGGAATATGACCGATGTGATTACTTTTTTTCATTTTAGGATGTCAACAGCGTACATTAGTATTCAGGTCATGGCTCCATTTATCATACATCTGAATTTACTATTACCTTATTTCATAAAGTGGTGTTCCAGTTCATTATAGATTCAAAGGTCTGGCGTTAAATATTTATGGACCAGTACATATATTACTGCTTGGTGATGCTGAGGCATGCATCTGTAGTGGCAGGCTTTATTTGTAATCTTTTTTTTGAAAAATGTGCATCCTTACATCCTTTAAATGCATTTGGACACTGAAATGATTAACCTCACATTCCGAATATGTCTATATTGTTGCAAGGCCGTGCGTTGTAAAGAAAAAGCTAGAATTAAGGCACGGTCACCATTTTTATATAAGCATGTAAAGATGAAAATCAACATGACAGAAATGCATATATTATGCACATAATTCATTGGTGTAGGAACCAAAACTCACTTTGTTTTTTTTTTCCTTTTTGATACCCTTAATGAGTACTTTTCATCTGGAGCATTTACTGTAAGATATACTTCTAGTTAGAGCTTTATATTCTTCAAGTCTAAAATCGTTTATAACACACAACCTCTTTATGCTCTTTGAATGCTATGAAAGTCCTTTCTTTATTGAGTTGAAGATTTGCAGTCACTGTCCGTGACCTCCCCTGGCTGCGGGGTGCATCTCAGGACTCCAGCTTTTCCTTTTTATTTTATTTTGTATTGCACTGTTCGATATATATATATATATCATTTTGGTCTGGAGTTCCCCAGCGGCTCTGTCGACTTGAAAGAGGTCTGGTCAGGATAAAGCTGGGGAACAAAGAACCACGGGTAGCAAGTGACAGTGGCGGTGTAAGCATCATATTGATGGCAGTGAATCGTACTCAAGCGGGTATCATCCTTGTTTAGTGCTTGTTGTGATTTAATTGCTTTCTTTAATGGCACTTGCAATCCTTAGCATTCAATTACATTGCCCTAATTTCTCTGGTTAGTTCAGAGCAGGGCTATTTTATTTTTCTGAAGTGTTTTGTGTCTCTCAGATATATTAATTTGTGGGCTTAGTAATTGACCTTGAAGATGACCCAAGCGTTCAACTGATGCCAGAGAAATGTTTATAAGATCGGCGAGATGAAGTCCCAAGGTTTCTTTTTGGCTCGAAGTCTGACTGAGGCCAACATTGTTTCAACAATATCACACCTCTGTATATGAAATCAGTATACAGTCCTTATTTATCTGAATCTTTTTGGGTCGCTCTGTTTTGTAAAATTTCTTGTATTTATCTGCCCTTTAATCAAGGTGTCCGAATCGAAGGTTGTGTTGCAAGGCTAGATTTGAGGAAGCGTACTCCCCTCCCCGACTCCCCTTGTCCTCATCTTGTTTCTGGCACCCACTCCGCCTGCCATTTTAGGGGCAGCCTTGACCCGCTGCAAGAGCAGTACCAGGATCAGGGAGCACTTGACAAGGCCTGTCAGCACTACTACCGCTTGCACCCATAACATAACATGTATTTCTAAAGCGCACGTTCACCCTTAAAGGGGCATCTTGGCGCTGAATAACAGATGCTACGCCTACAGGAAGCCCAGGGCAGGAGAGGAGCACAGTTACAGTCAGCTGAGACTCAAAGCATATAAGAGGCTGAAGGAATAAATGTTGAATGGATTTAATTGCACCCATAGTCTCAGAGAGCCTTTTACTAAAAAAACCCACAAAAAAACATTCCGGTGGTAAAAATAAATCATTTGATAAAAATTATTAATCATGCAAACATTAATAAGTGATCTGTGCATTTTATGCAAGATGTTGGTGTATAGAAACTAATCAGGACACTGAACTTGATGCATTAGAGGGGTGCAGAAAAAAATATTGTGAAAGACAAGCATGGAAAGTGAATGTTGAATTGTCACGACAAAATAGTCTTCTCTTTCCCTTCGACCTTCTGAAATAGAACAGCACCCAGTCCCTTTGAACTGGCATCCGTCATAAAACAGGACTCTTTCGTGGGATCAAAACTCCCCAGATCCCGAGCCCCACCCAAATACTTTTTGATGTTCTTAAATTCATCGTCACAATCTTGAGACCATACAAATTCACGTCCCTTCTTTAGAAAATCTCTCATACAACGATTCTCTCCAGCAAAGTTAGGCACAAACTTATGATAGAATTCTCCCATACCCAAAAATTTCACAAGTTCATCTTTGTTCTGAGGATCACGAAGTTTACAAATCGTGTCAACCAATGATGCTTTGGGTTTAATATCACTCGCTGACACTAAGTGCCCTAAGTAGTCAATCTCTGGAACATCAAATTTACATTTATCTGCCCTAAGAGTGAGACCAGCATCACACAATTTTCTTAACACACCCCTCAGTCTACTATCATGCTCTTCAGAATCAACACCAAACACAAGTACATCATCCTGGTACACTTTGACACCATCAACTCCCTTCAAAATGTGTTCCATCACCCTTTGAAACACTGATGCAGCCGATATGAGACCGAAAGGCATTTCAGATATTTGAAGGTGCCAAACGGTGTAACAAAAGCGATGAGATCTTGGGATGCTGAATGTAACTTGACCTGATGGTAGGCCAACGTTGAGTCCAAAGACGAAAAATGCCTCGCTTCTCCAAGAGAGCATTACATCTCACTGATATTGGGAAGTGGATAATGATCCACCACCACCGCCTTGTTGAGTTCCCGCAAATCGACACAGAGCCTTGCCCCCCCCATTAGCTTTTCGAGCCATAACAATGGGAGAAAGTCACTCCATGGCCTCAACTTCTTGTATTATCCCATTCGCAATCAGCTTGTCCAACTCAACCCTCATACTTTCTTTCACCAAAAGGGGAACACTTCGAACCTTAACAACTTTGGGTGCTGACCCAGGCTTAATTTTGATACAATGCGCGTAATCCTTGAGACACCCCAATTTGCTGTCAAACACCTCAGGAAACTCCTTGACCCAAGCTTTCCACCCTTCGGCCACCAGCCTGGCAGGTGGCATCTCCTTCAAATACACTGAAGGGCTCTCATTGGTGTCCAAAGAAATAAATAAATTACGTTGGTGAACCCAGCTTATCAAAGTCACCTTTCATAGAAACATACACTTTCCCAGGAATAATCCTTCCCTTAAAGTCAGTGGTGCCCTAAATGTAACCCAGGAGATCAATGATCTCTCCTCCATACCCTCTTGGTTTTATATCAGGCTTTACTAACTTGACTTTCTCTGCGAGAAGCTGTTCATAAAAATTCTTTGGTATTATTTTGGCCCCTGAATCAAACAGCATATTCACTGGTGCATCATTAATCAAGGCCACTTCCGTAGGGTCCTCACCAGCAGACCCCTTAACTTGAAAAATGTTGACTTCTTCCACCACTTCTTCATAGAGATCCACCTGACTTTCTTCAGATCCCTACTAGACCTGCAGCATTTCGAAAAAGGTCCCTTTCACCCACATGCATTGCACGTGACTTTCCAGCCAGGGCACTCTTTGAAGCTTGCTATGTGTCCTGAGTTCCCACATCTAAAACATTTACCTTAAAAACTCTTCAAACTAACAGGTTTGTTACCCTCATTTGCAACAGTTTTGTTTCTCACCACCCTGTCATGCACTACTTTCACCACCCCACCATCACTCTTTTCCAGAGAAACATTTTTACGAACGGTTTCTATGCAGTCTTTTGAATGTTCATGCATCTTGCCGATGGTGAGCATCTCTTGCAAAGAAGGATTATCCTTTTGGCACAAACTGTCTCTGGCCTTATCAAGAATGAAACCCAACATTAGTTGATCTCTAAGTCTCTCCTCTAGAGATGCCCCAACATTGCATGTGGAAGCTAGTTTGCGCAATACCGTAATATATTGATCTACAGACTCATCTTGTCTTTGCAACCTTCTCCCAAAGTGGTATCGTTCGAGAACTGTACTCACTTTAGGCAGATAGTGCAGATCCAATTTTGTTGTGTAAATTTCATATTCATTAAGATTGGAAGATTCAACGTCTGAAAGATCAGGGAGATGCTCAAATACTTCCTGACCCTCCGATCCTAAACAGTGCATCTGCAAAGAGGATTTTCTCTCAGCACTGAGAGATGTCCCACACACACGAGCATAGTGAGCAAAAACTTTTTCCATTTTAACCAGGGTAGAACTCGTTCACCAGGGGAAGATAAAAAGAAACAGTGGCGCAGGCACGTTTCGCATGGTGATGGTCTATGAAACAAAATAATCTAAGCTTGATGAAACGAATAGATCACCACCCTCACGTGCCCAATGTTAAGACAAAATAAGTTTAAAATGTAAATGTCAACCTACTGTGTAACAATAAAATTAGAGCATAAATATCCATTTGCTGTCTGCATCAGCGTGAGCACATTTTGTATGACATGTAAATATCCATCTGCTGTGTAACGATGAACTTAAAACATAAATATCCAATTGCTGTGCGCATCAGCATAAGCACATTTTGAGCCTTCCCATGAGACTCGCTGTGCGCATATAAAACTGCCTTTTGTGTTGACCACGACTTTCTGTTAAACAAGTACTGTCAACTAGTGGAAAGGATAAATACCGTCTATGCTGTGCGTGTCAGCGCGCTACGAATGGTTTCACCGCTGCCGCTCAACCAGCTGCCAGCTCAGCCAGCTGAGACTCAATTAACATCTTTCTTCGTTCGCTTTGAAGCTGTGCGTGTCAGCGTACTTCAAACAGCCTTGCCGCTGTGAGGTGACACACACCCATCCAAGATGGCCACAGCAACGTAGCGTGTCACAAGAACGTCACACGCAGGGAGTCGCTCGTCGTCACAGTCGGACGCGGCACTCACGTGACTGCCGCGCGTATCTCCAGCACCACAGGAGTGAGAGGGAAAGAAACGGTACTCTTGCGGTGAGCACGTGTGTCCTACCTACACGGGTACACCTCAACAAATACAGTTACAGGGCTTACAACGCTCCTCTGCACTGCTCCTTCTTTTCCCTCCACACCGCTTCCTCTGTCAGCTTCAAAGCTGTGCAAGCCGATCGTCCGTTGAGCAGGTAGTGTGCACTTCCTTCCGTTTGCTTGATGTGTTGAGGTCTCTGTCACAGTCTTCGCGTAGGGCTTGTAGTTCAACTCGTCGCCAAATATCCCAGTCTCCCACGTGACAGAAGAGGCGAGGATCCAAGTTTATTTGAAGGAGTATTTATTGAAGTCTTCACGAAGCAGAGACCCCATCCACCATCAACATCCTTCAACTGCTGTCTGTCACTCGAGATAAACCTCCCTAGGCAACCCTCCACATTCTACATTCCAGGCATCACTACCTGGATACCACTCACAGTGTCCCAGAGTAGATACAGAACACCACATCAGCATCCTCATGAAGTGGTGCAGTAATGTTATAGTCCTTCTTGCTGATCTTCTCGTAGCCTGACAGATTTACCGTACTGAATTGTAGAGTCTTTTGTGCAGTGTACATTTTTGTTCATGGAATGTCTGGTGGTGCAGCAAATTTGTGTCTCATTTGGTCAGATAGAGCCAATGTTTAATTGTCAATTTCTGGATGTGTAATTGTATGCTCTCCACTCTTTGTTCTCTGATTTTCTACATGATACAGTCTGTGTTATGCTTTTGCAAAACTGTAGGAAGCATTTCTACAGTTGTTTTTCCCGAATCTTGGTAATATTGCGCCATTATCAACACAATGTTTTTTATATGTGATCTGCTTGACTAAATGATACAGTTCGTTAATTTTATTTTGTTAGGGTCGAGTTTGTTCAGTTGATCCAGTAGCCAGACACAGCAGGAGGTTATAGTTTGCATAGTTTAGTATGTTATGTTAGTCCGATTTGTATAGTGCAACAGCTGCCTCAGCAAAGAGGCGTCCCGGCGCTTACTACTGGCAGACAACAAGAGACTAAAGCCTAAGCCGCGGGGAAGAGATGAGTTTTTATAGCCTTCCTGAACGTCAAGTAGTTATCCAGACTGCGAATATGCAGGGGGAGAGAATTCCAAAGCTTGGCCGCTAGATAGCGGAAAGATCGTCCCCCGGCACGTAGACGTTTTCCCCGCGGGACCAGAGCCAAGCAAGACCCCAGAGAGCGCAAGGGAGTGTAAGGTACCACCACGTCGGACAGAATACAAGGAGAGGAGAACTTTAAGATTTTGAAGGCCATGGAGAGGGCTTTAAATTCTATGCGCTTGGCCACAGGCAGCCAGTGTAATCGACGGATTACCTCAGAGATGTGGCCTCTACGCGGGAGACCCAACAGGGCTCTGGCAGCTGCATTTTGGACCCTTTGTAGGCGCAAGACCTCAGCTTTATTCAACCCCAAAAAAAGTGAATTAGCGTAGTCAAGCCTACACAGTATGGCCGCCTGAACAATCAGTTGTCTGGTGGACGGGTCAAAAAAGCCCAGAAGGGGTTTCAGACCCCGTAGAAGGCCAAAGCACATGCCTGCAATCTTCTTAGTGTGATCCTGAAGACTAAGGGTTGAGTCCATCCAAACCCCTAGGTTTTTCACCACCGACTTAGGGGTGGGTGCGCTCCCCAGGGTGTTAGGCCACCAGTTCTCGCTCCACAGCTTGATGTTTTTACCTACCAACAACACCTCCGATTTATTAGCATTAAGCTGGAGGCAGTTGGCGGTCATCCACTCCGCGACCGCCGCCAGACCGCTCCTAAACATAGGGGCATCCTGCGTGGAGTCGTCGGAGAGAACCACCACCAGCTGCGTGTCATCGGCGTAAGAGACAATGGAGAGACCCCTGTCCCTGGCTATCACTGCCAGAGGTTGTACGTACAGATTAAAAAGTACGGGACTCAGGGCGGAACCCTGTGGCACACCTTGTCCAACAGACTGGACACGTGAGAGGAAGGGCGGAGCAGACACCTGGAAAGTCCTTTCAGAGAGGAAGGATCTGAACCATTCCAAGGCAGCACCAACGATTCCTGCCTCCTCCAGATGATTTAAAAGAATCTGGTGGGATACAGTGTCAAACGCGGCACTAAGATCTAACAAGATTAGTGCCGCGGTGTCACCCGCATCTAGAATAGTCCGCAGATGTTCGGCCACAGCAAGGAGCGCTGTCTCCGTACTGTGCCCTGGGCGGAAACCATTCTGCGTGGGATCCAGGATGCCATTGGAATTCAGAAAAGCTGAAAGGATGGTATTAGCGTGTGCTTCCGCAATTTTAGCTGCCCAAGGTAACAGAGATTGGGCGGAAGTTTTCCAATTTTGCTGGATCTAATGATGGCTTTTTGAGAAGGGGAACAACCATAGCCTGTTTCCATTGCCTTGGAACCGTTGCAGTGGAGAAAGAAGTATTAATCAACTGGCACAGAGGCGCCGCGACCACAGACAATGATTTTAAAAACTGGTCCGGCTTGAGAGGATCTGCAGGGGAGCCAGATTTGATTTTGCTGCAAAGCTGACAAAGCTCATCCTGATCAACAAAAGGAAACGCCGTCAGAGTGTGAACGATGGGAGGCCTGGATACAGGACTAAGACTAACAGGGGCCTGAGGAAAGGAATGATATATCGTCTCCACCTTTTTAACGAAAAAGGTGGCGAGATCCTCACATTGCTGCTTGGACGTGATTACAGAAGCAGTAGGGCTTTTCCTGAGTTTAAGATCATTAAGTATTTTAAAAATATACTTGGTTGGATTGCTACTAGAGTGGATTTCCTTAGTAAAGTAAGCAGCACGCTCAGCCTGTATGGCCCTATGATACCTTTTGATGGCAGCCTGATAGTGTCTTTTAGCAGGCAGATCATACTCTCTTCGCCATGCTCGCTCTAGTTTTTTACAAGCTTTACGCATAGCAGCCAGACTGTCAGAAAACCAAGGGTTGGCATGGGAGGTACGGGACTTGGACCACTTGGCCGGAATGAGAGAATCCAGAACTTGGAGAATCCAGTTGCAAAAGATTTTATATGCCGCCTCTGGATCCATAGGTAGCTTGGGCAGTTCTAAGGCAAGAAGAGCGTGAAATTGCTCAAGGTTCAGCTTACGCCAAGGGCGCTTAAATAAAGTTTTCTGAGCACCTTTGTGCGGAGATAGTGGAACCGCAAGGGACACCGAGATCAGAAAGTGGTCGGACCAACAGATCGGACTGGGTGAACTAACAATGAGAAAAGGAATGTTTGAAAAAACAGGCTCTAACAGGTGGCCTGCGGCATGAGTGGGGCCCGAGACTAATTGATTTAATTGACATGCTACAAGATGTGCGAGGAAGCTACTAATTTCTGTCTCTGCCAGATCATCAAAATGGAGATTCAGGTCCCCAAAAATAGTGAAGTTGGCAGATCTCATAGCCATAGCACTGATAACCTCAATAAGTGCAGATCTAAACTCCTTAGAAGGTCCAGGAGGACGATAGACCAGCAGCCCTGACATAGTGTAGTTAGCACTAAAGGAAATCGCAAAGCGTGCACATTCGCAGCCAGCCACCGGCTCTTTAACGAACGTACAGCCATAGCAGGATTTAAAAATGGCCGCAATACACCCGCCTCTTGACATCCTATTTAAAGTCACAATGCTATAACCAGGTGGGAGTGCTAAGCCTGGCTCCGCGACCATGTCGTCGGAGAGCCAGGTTTCTGTCAAGAAAAAAACATCAGGCAATTCATCCTGTATTAGATCATATACATTCAAATAATGCTTGGCCAGAGACCGGCAGTTGAGACTCTGAATTTTCAGGAGATTACTGGGTAACGGCTCAGAGGATGGGTGAGATGGCTTAGTAAGAGAATTAAAACCACAACAAAGACAACAAAAAGTATGTGCTCTTTTTCAACATAATTAATGAAAAATGTGAATTTGTTTCATCTTTATTTATTTTTTTAGTTTCTAGATTGGTATGCAGGGCATATGTTTAATAGTAGGCCTCTATCCATTTTTAAAAGAGACATTCCTCAGCTGGACTAAGAATTAACAGAGCCTCTTTCATCTACATTATCAACACAATTTTCTTTTATATGTGATCTGCTTGACTAAATGATACAGTCCATTAATGTTATTTTGTGAGGGTCGAGTTTGTTCAGTTGATCCAGTAGCCAGACACAGCAGGAGGTTAAAGTTTGCATAGTTTTAGCATGTGCTCTTTTTCAACGTAATTAATGAAAAATGTGAATTTATTTCATCTTTATTTTTTTTAGTCTCTAGATTGGTATGCAGGGCCTATGTTTAATAGTAGGCCTCTGTCCACTTTTTAAAGAGTCATTCCTCAGCTGGAGTAAGAATTAACAGAGCCTCTTTCATCTACATGCAGTCAGTTGTCTTATGTGCCATGCAGCAGTAGACCTTGGGTAGGGAAACTCTAAAGCAGGTTTGGCCAGTCATTAACATACATATTAGCCTGGGAATTTTTCTTCAACCCATCTTCCTCTGCCCCTTGTGGCTTCCCACTCATTACCGTAATCTTCTTACTCACCATCCCCTGACACCTTGTCTTGCTTTACACTCCCAAATAAAATTAATTCTGCACTCCCAAGCAGAGGCACTCGGTAAAACAAGGAAAAGCACCTGGAAAGGAGGCGCTGCACTCACCAAATGAGGCACATCAAAAGACCGTTTCAAAATAAAGCGTGGGGTTTTATCTGAAAGAAACACATAGTGATAGATTCCTTACCTTAGAATATCCCCACGGGTCAGACTGGATCCAGAAAGTTTTCGTCAGCAGTACCCCTGCGCGTTGGTATGGGCGTCGTGCGGCTCCGCGTCCGTCGTTGGCATTGTAGTCGCCGAGATGACGTCGCGGGCGCTACTTGGACGCCGCCCACGCGCGCTGACGTCCGTTCTTTCTTTTTCCGCGCCAGCAAGCGCAGATCCGGAGAGAGCGGTACCCCTAGTCTTTTTTGACTAACTTTTTGAGATCTTTTTCTCACTCTTTTTCGAGTCGATATCGACTCCTGGTGCAGTCAGGGATGCCCGGGTTTAAATCCTATGAGGACTGTCATCGGATGATGTCGGTGACGGACCCGCACCGCGTGTGTCTCTTCTGCCTGGGGCGCGACCACGACCCCAAGTCGTGCCCCGACTGCCGGTCCATGGCTCCGAAGTCTTTGCGGGAGCGGTCCCGAAAGCTGCTTGAAGCCCAGCAGTCGGCTCCGCGCAGTGACAGGTCCCGGTCCAGAGGGAGGTCGAGGGACCGTGCGCGGAGTCACCATCGGCGATCGTCGGGATCGAAGTCTTCGCACTCGGGGTCAGGTAAGGCGAAGCACAAGAAGTCAAAGAAACGTCCTCGTTGTCCGACTTCCCCTCGCTGGTCGCGCGACGCGGCTGAGGGTACGGGTGGTGCCACCCCCGCGGCTCCGACAGAGTCCATGGAGTCGCCGCCCGACTACCCGCCCTACCCGGGGTCGTTGGCGACTCCGGCCCAGATACAGGACTTCCTGTCGGCCATGGCTCGCCTCTTTGGGCCGTCGGGTCCCGCCGGTGCGCCTTCGGGCCCCACGGTCCTGCATGGGTGTCCTCGCGTTTCATCGCCGGCGGCCCCGGCGGCGCTGTCGGCTCCGGCGCCGCAGGACACCCTTGGATCCAGGCCTGGATCCCGGTCGGCGCCGGTTGACCTCGTTACGCCTCCACCGACGTCGACCCCACCGGCACTGATCCTGACGCCGCCGGCTCCTCGGGACGACGTCGACCTCAGATTCAGCCCTGAAGTGGACGAGGCGTCGATCCGGCGTCGGTCGATGTTGTTCTCGACGCCGCTTGGGGATTTCTATCCCCATGTCCCTGCTCCTTATTTTCGGCCTGTTGAACAGCCTGAGGAGCAAGGGGAGGACTGGGAGGGGTCGGACGACCCTCTCGCTGCAGCCTGCGAGTCGGAACAGGACTGGGCTAAGGACTTGGGGGAAGCCAGTGGTCTGGATACCTCACCAGACCTTGGCATGCTGTCTCCTCCTACCGTGGCTACGGAGGAGGGAGCCAGTTACGCAGTGGTGTTGCGTAGGGTGGCGGAGGCCCTACACCCCCAGCTCCCTACTGTGGTCATCAGGACTAACCTCCTGACAGAGGTGCTTCAGCCAGCAGCTACTTCTGCGGAGCCGCTGCTGCCCTTTAATGAAGCCCTTTCGGACGTTCTTTTGGGCACTTGGTCCAGGCCCACCACAGGGGCAACTGTGGATAGGAACGTGGCCCGACGCCATCGCCCGGCTCCGGGTGACCCCATTTTCCTCTCCCAACACCCCACTCCCGCGAGCTTGGTTGTCCAAGCCTCTGCTTCCCCAACTGCCTTCCCTTCCGCACCACCGGATAGGGAATCCAAGAAGCTGGATCAGTTTGGGAAGAAGATTTTCTCTTCCACCAGCTCTGCGCTGCGGTCCGTGAACACCGCATGCCTCTTGGGCCGTTATTCCCACCTCCTGTGGGATACGGTGGCGAACGTGCTGTCTCAGTGTCCGGAGGAGGCCCGGCCTGCTCTCGCCCAGGCTGTTGCAGAGGGGAGAGACTCAGCCAAGTTCATGATCCGTTGTGGTCTAGACACCGCCGACTCACTGGGCAGGTCCATTGCAACGACGGTGGCGGTTCGCCGCCACGCCTGGCTGAGAACCACTGGATTTTCAGGGGATGTCCAAAACACCCTTATGGACATGCCCTTTGATGGCCGTCGCCTCTTCGGCGACAAAGCGGATAGCGTGTTGGAGCGGTTTAAGGACTCACAGGCTATGGCCAAGTCTTTGGGACTCTCGGCAGTCCGCTCTCCTCCGCCTTCCGCTTTTCGCTCCTTTAGTGGCACAGGAAGGGGCGCCCCGCAGCGTTCGCAACAGAGCCACAGGCCGGCGCAACAGTCATCCCAGCGCGGACGCGGTTTCCGCCGTGGTGGACAAAGGGGCCAGCGGGCGGGTCAGACCTCCACCACCACCCCCGCCACCTCTGCCTCCAGACCTTCCTAGTCCGAACTTTCAGGCCCATCAAACGCCACTGGGCGGCAGGCTCCGCCATCACCTCCCCCACTGGCGCACCATCACTTCGGACAGGTGGGTTTTAGAGATAGTCCGAAGGGGCTACTCCCTCCCCTTCGAGACTACCCCCCAGCCATGCCACCTCAATACCACCGCATGTCGGGGGATCACTTGGTGCTTCTTCAGCAGGAAGTTGCGGCCCTCTTGGCCAAGGGGGCCATCGAGCGCGTTCCGACGCCCGAAGTAGGTCGTGGTTGTTATTCCCACTACTTCGTGGTGCCCAAGAAGGACAAAGGCCTGTGTCCTATCTTAGACCTCCGGAACGTCAATCGCTTCCTCCGCAAAGAGAAGTTCAAGATGCTCACTCTTGCTCAGGTCTTGTCTGCTCTCGACCCACAAGACTGGATGGTGGCGATGGACTTGCAGGACGCCTATTTCCACATCCCCGTCCTGCCAGCCCACAGGCGTTACCTACGGTTCATGGTAGGGCACGAGCACTTTCAGTTCACCGTGCTCCCCTTTCGCCTTACCAGCGCCCCTCGGGTGTTCACCAAAGTGATGGCGGTGGTCGCAGATCATCTGCGCAGATCAGGGGTCTCAGTCTACCCCTATCTCGACGACTGGTTGTTGACGGCGGGCTCGCCCCAGACAGTCGTCTCCCACCTCCAGACTACGGCCGACCTCCTGCACTTGCTGGGGTTCTCCATCAACGTGCCGAAGTCGCACCTGATTCCTTCTCAGAAGCTCCTCTTCATCGGAGCGGTTCTGGACACGGCGCAGTTTCGGGTCTATCCTCCCGAACAGCGAGTCCGGGATATTCGGGCTCTGATTCCCATCTTTCAGCCCTTATCCTGGGTTTCGGTCAGAGTGACTCTGAGGCTGCTGGGCCTCATGGCCTCCTGCATCCTGCTGGTGAATCATGCCAGATGGCATATGCGGGCTCTGCAGTGGGACCTGAAGTTCCAGTGGGCGCAGCATCAGGGGAACCTGTCCGATCACGTCCAGATCTCGGAGGGCACTACACAACAGTTGCAGTGGTGGCTCACGAACCGGCATTGGGTCAATGGCAGATCCCTCTCCCTTCCCCAACCGGAGCACACAGTGGTGACGGTTGCATCCCTCCTGGGATGGGGAGGCCACATGGGAGAGGCGGAGATCAGAGGCCTCTGGTCTCCAGCGGAGTCCCGGCTCCATATCAACCTTTTGGAGCTACGGGCGATCAGGCTTGCACTGAAAGCATTCCTTCCCTCTGTCAAGGGGAGGGTAGTGCAGGTGTTCACCGACAACACCACCGCCATGTGGTACTGCAACAAACAAGGCGGGGTGGGGTCGTGGACCCTCTGTCAAGAGGCTCTGCGTCTCTGGACATGGCTGGAACATCAGGGCATGTCTCTGGTGGTTCAACACCTGGCAGGTTCTCTGAACGCCAGGGCGGACGAACTCAGCCGCAGGTGCATGCTCGATCACGAATGGCGTCTTCACTCGGAGGTGGCGCAAGGTCTCTTTCAGCAGTGGGGAGAGCCTTGGTTAGATCTATTCGCCACCGAAGAGAACGCGCAATGTCATCAGTTCTGCGCGTTGGAATTTCCAAGGCGGCACTCGCTCTGCGACGCTTTTCATCGCGAGTGGAGTTGCGGTCTGTTGTACGCCTTTCCGCCTATACCACGTCTGCCCAGAGTGCTGAAGAAGATCAGGCGCGACCGGGCCCAAGTCATTCTTGTGGCTCCGGACTGGGCTCGAAGAGTATGGTATCCCGAGCTACTCAGTATGAGCATGGATCCCCCGATCAGACTGCCTCTTCGGGAGGATCTTCTGTCGCAGCAGCAGGGGACGGTCCTCCACCCGAACCTGTCCAGCCTCCACCTCTTTGCGTAGAGATTGAGCGGCGGCAGTTGATTCCCTTCGACTTGCCTCCTGAAGTTTGTGACGTTATTCTGGCAGCCAGGCGTCCCTCTACCAAAGTGGTATACGCCTGCAGGTGGAACAAATTTGTGGCATGGTGCACAGCAAAGGCTGTGGATCCCCTTTCTGCCCCTCTTTCTGAGGTTCTACTGTTCCTTCTTTCTTTGGCCCAGCAGGGCTCTGCTCTGGGCACTATCAAGGAGCTACCTTTCTGCTATTTCGGCCTTTCTCAGGCTCCCTGATCAGCCCTCTCTTTTCAAGTCCCCTGTTGTAAATAGGTTTCTTAAAGGCATTACTCACCTTTTTCCTCCTATTCCTTTCATGATGCCTCAGTGGGACTTGAATCTGGTTCTTACATACTTGATGTGCGCTCCCTTTGAGCCTCTTCACAACTGTCTTCTTCGTCTCTTGACATTGAAGACTGCCTTCCTGGTGGCCATCACTTCCGCCAGGTGGGTGAGTGAGCTCCAGGCTCTTTCCTGTAAGCCTCCTTTCCTTTGAGTCCATCCGGACAAGGTTGTGCTCAGGCCCCGTCCTTCCTTTTTGCCAAAAGTGGTTACGGCCTTTCACATTGGGCAGACTATTACCTTGCCCACCTTTTTTCCGCCTCCGCATCCCTCCAGAGAGGAAGAGCGGCTCCACCGTCTGGACCCAAAACGTGCGCTTTCTTTTTATCTTAACCGCACACAGCAGTTCCGGGTAGATGACCAGCTTTTTGTTGGCTACGTTGGCACCAAGAAAGGTCGGGCGGTCCATAAGAGAGCCATCTCCCGCTGGGTTGTCTTATGTATCAAAGCCTGTTACTCTTTGGCTAAAAAAGAACCTCAGGTGGGGCTGCGTGCTCATTCCACCAGAGCTACTGCAGCCACTACTGCATTGGGACGTGGTGTCCCCCTGCAAGACATATGTCAGGCAGCCACGTGGGCCTCGCTGCACACGTTTACCAAACATTACTGCCTGGGCAGCCAAGTCCGGAGAGACGGTTTCTTTGGCCGTTCTGTTCTCCGTGACTTCCTGGTGTGATCTTTGTTCGCAGACCCACCACCGGGGTTGGTATTGCTGGGGTATCTATTCTAAGGTAAGGAATCTATCACTATGTGTTTCTTTCAGATGCACAAGTTACTTACCTTCGGTAACGATATATCTGTAAGAAACATTAGTAGTGATAGATTTCTTACCGCCCCACCCATCCTCCCCGTTCTGCTAATTGATTTCTAGGGTTAAGGTCATCCCTTTCAGGGCCCTAGTTTCAATGCACCAGTGGTCAGTATCTTGCATGGCTCTGCGTTCCTGGCGCGGAAAGTCGTGTACAGAACTGACGTCAGCGCGCGTGGGCGGCGTCCAAGTAGCGCTCGCGACGTCATCTCGGCGACCACGACGCCAACGACGGACGCGGAGCCGCACGACGCCCCTACTGCGCAGGGGTACTGCTGACGAAAACTTTCCGGATCCAGTCTGACGCCTGGGGATATTCTAAGGTAAGGAATCTATCACTACTAATGTTTCTTACAGATATATCGTTACCGAAGGTAAGTAACTTGTACATTAATGCAACACCCTCTAACAGAAAGACTTTCCCAGATGTTAAATGAATCAGGTAAAACAACATGCAAATGTATAGATATATGTGCACAAGCAAATAATAATGAAACACTCACAAAATAATCAAATGCGTGGGATCAAACACAAGCAGACAATAATGGCAAAGCACACGCAAATAATAATAATAATGAAACACTTACAAGTCAGATAATGAAACTCACAAGTTAAATGCAAGGGAGCAAAACATAAGCATATTATAATAATGGAACATATAAAAATGATTGCCAATTAACAAGTATCAATGAATAAATGAATGTGCACACAGACAAAAAAACACATATAAAGATCACTATATATATCAATACCAATGATTTGAGAAAATACCTCACCGGCTACAATTTCTTCATCTTGACCCTCCCAAGACTGGGTGTCCCAGATAACAGTCCTAGGGTCAAGAGACTTCTCAAGCCGGGAAATGCAGCACTGAGCAGATGCGGCCACCTCTCAGGAGATATCCCGTCTAAGAGCCTAGAAACCCCAGTTTTTATAATATTCTCAATGCACGAGAAGTTTCGAAAAGACACCCTCTACATCAAGGAAAGTCACCGGAGCTGGCCAGGCTCCTGCAAGCATTCCAGGGCAAAGGATTCCTCACACATTCTCCTCGCGTGTCCCACGCTACATGTTCCAGCCCTTTATCTTGGTAAAGCTTGAGAAAGTAGAAAATATTTCACAAAGTACAAAAAAACGCCCTCAAAGAGGAAAACAACCTTGAATGCGCTGTACAAGTCTTAATGCTATAGCCCTGTGCATACACAAAACTGTTAGTGGCATTCGCTTTTAAATGCCCGCCTTCAATGCTCTACACTGTATTTAAAGTCCTGGATCCAGCGCCGTTTAAAAAAAAAACTTAAAATTGCAACCACATTTCACCTCCAACCTTATTCACATTAGACAACAGCAGGCCACAACGCTTTAAACATTAATTAAAACACCATAAACTCAATCCTACATAGTGCTAAGTACCATATCTGAAAGAGACACGTTAGTGACAGATTCCTTACCTTAGAATATCCCCAGGCGTCAGGCTGGATCCGGAAAGTTTTTGCGTAACAGTACCCTTGCGCGTCGGTAGGCGGCGTCGTGCGGCTCCGTGTCCGTCGTCGGCGTCGTGATCGCCGGGATGACGTCGCGGGCAGTACTTAGACGCCGCCCCTGCGCGCTGACGTCCGTTCTTCTTTTTCCGCGCCAGTAAGCGCAGATCCGGGAAGAGCAGTGCCCTAGTCAATTTTTGACTAAATTTTTTGTGAATTTTTTCACTGTTTCTTTTCGAGTCTTCATCGACTCCTAGGTGTCGTAGGGATGCCCGGCTTCAAGCCATGCGACGCCTGTGGTCGAATGATGTCGATCACAGACCCGCATCTAGAGTGTTTCTACTGTCTCGGCCGAGACCACGACACGAAGTCGTGTCCTGACTGCCGGAAACTTCACCCGAAGGCTTTGCGAGAGCGGTCTCGAAAGCTACTCGAGGTCCGGCAGTCGGCTCCGCGCCGCACCAAGTCCCGGTCCCGGGAGAGGTCGAGGGCCGGTCGCGGAGCCCCCGCCGGTCGTCGGAGTCCAAGTCTTCGCGCTCCTCGGGTAAGTCGAAGCACAAAAAGTCTAAGAAGCATCATCGCTCTAAGACTTCGCCTCGCCGGTCTCGCGACTCGGCTGAGGCCCCTGTCGGCACCGTCCCCGCGGCCCCGGACGTGCCTGTGGAGCCGCCCCCGCATTACCCGTCCTTTCCGGGTTCGGGGGCGACTCCGGCCGAAATACAGGAATTCCTGTCTGCCATGGCCCGCCTCTTAGGGCCTCAAGTTCCCTCCGGTGCGCCTTCGGGCCCCGCGGGCCCTGATGGGGTTGCTCCGGCGTCGCCGCCGACTCCGGTCCCGGCGTCGCCTGTCCCGCCAGCCTTCATCCCGGCCTCGGCTCCGGCCCCGGCCTCGATTCTGGCTCCGGTGGTACCGCAACCCCCATCGACGCCGGTTGACCTAACCACGCCGACGCCGATGTCCCCGGTGCCGTTCCTGACGCCGTCCGTGGCTCCGGACGGCGTCGTTCCCCGGTTGTCTCCGGCTCCGGACATGGAGCCGGACCGACGTCGCTCGACGCCGGCTCCGGCGCCGATGAGACCTTGGGTCCCAAATGTCCCTCCTCCTCCATATTTTGAACAAGAGGAGGACCAGGAGAGCTGGGAGGGGTCGGAAGACCCTCTCACACAACAGTGTGAGTATGATCAGGACTGGGCTGAGGAACTTGGGGATGCCAGTGGTCTAGACACTTCCCCTGACACTGGCATGCTGTCTCCTCCCGTGGCTACGGAGGAGGGAGCAAATTTCGCAACGGTGTTGCGTAGAGCAGCTGGAGCCTTGCACCTCCAATTGCCTACTGTGGCTGTCAGGACTAATCTCCTGACGGAAGTGCTTCAGCCGGCAGCTTCCTCCACGGAGACTGTGCTGCCGTTTAATGATGCACTGACTGACGTTCTTTTGGGCGCCTGGTCCAAGCCCACCACAGGGGCTCCTGTGGATAGGAACGTGGCCCGACGCCATCGCCCTGCTCCGGGCGACCCCTTGTTTCTCTCCCAACATCCCACCCCCGAGAGCTTGGTTGTCCAAGCCTCTGCCTCCCAAACCGCCTTCCCTACCGCCCCTCCGGATAGGGAATCCAAACGCCTGGACCAATTTGGGAAGAAGGCTTTTCTTCCTCCAGTGCTGGCTTGCGGTCCGTCAACACCGCTTGCCTTTTGGGCCGATATACCCACTCCCTGTGGGATTCGGTGGCGGCTGTTTTGCCACAGTGTTCTGAGGAGGTCCAGACACTGCTTACCCGCGCCATTGCGGAAGGAAGAGATGCGGCTAAATACACCATACGTTGTGGCCTTGATACCGCCGACTCGCTGGGCAGATCGCTTGCAACGACGGTGGCGCTACGTCGCCACGCCTGGCTGAGAACAACTGGTTTCTCGGGTGATGTCCAGAATACACTCATGGACATGCCCTTTGATGGAGTCGGTCTTTTTGGTTCCAAAGCAGACCATGCGCTGGAGCGTTTTAAGGACTCACGGGCTACTGCCAAGTCCCTGGGCCTTTCTGTTGTGCGCCATCCGCTAACCTCTGCTTTTCGCCCCTTTCGTGGCCACTAAAGGGGCGCCCAGTCACGTCAGCTGCCCAGCCACCGGCCCGCGTAGCAAGCGTCTTCGCGTGGCCGAGGACGTGGATACCGCCGTGGCGGTTCGGGCAACCAGCGTGCGGGTCAGGCCACCACCTTCAACCCGTCCGCGGCCTCCAAGCCCTCCTAGTCCCTCCTTTCCGGTGTACAGCACGCCAGTAGGGGGCAGGGTCCGCCATCACCTTCACCACTGGCGTCCCATCACCTCGGACAGGTGGGTCTTGGACATTGTCCGAAGGGGCTACTCCCTCCCCTTCGAGACCACCCCCCCAGCCATGCCACCTCAATTCCACCGCATGTCAGGGGATCACTTGGTGCTTCTGCAGAAGGAAGTCACGGCCCTCTTGGCCAAGAGGGCCATCGAGCATGTTCCGACCCCAGAAGTAGGACATGGTTGCTACTCCCACTACTTTCTGGTGCCCAAAAAGGACAAGGAGGACATGCGTCCTATCTTGGACCTCCGGAACGTCAATCGCTTCCTCCGGAAGGAGAAGTTCAAGATGCTCACCCTAGCTCAGGTCTTGACTGCCCTCGACCCTGGAGACTGGTTGGTAGCGTTGGACTTGCAGGACGCTTATTTCCACATCCCCGGCCCACCGGCGTTACCTACGGTTCACGGTAGGCCTCGAGCATTTTCAGTTCACCGTGCTCCCCTTTGGCCTTACAAGTGCCCCTCGGGTGTTCACGAAAGTGATGGCGGTGGTCGCAGCTCATCTGCGCCGGGCAGGGGTTCCAGTCTTCCCCTACCTCGACGACTGGCTGCTGAAGGCGGGCTCGTCCCAGGCAGTCGTCTCCCACCTCCAGACTACGGCCGAACTCCTGCACTCGCTGGGGTTCTCCATCAATGTGCCGAAGTCGCATCTGATTCCTTCTCCACAGCTCCTTTTCATCGGAGCAGTTCTGGACACGACGCAGTTTCGGGCCTATCCTCCCGAACGGCGAGTCTGGGATATTCAGGCTATGATTCAAATCTTTCAGCCTTTATCCTGGGTTTCGGTACGGATGACCCTGAGGCTGCTGGGCCTCATGGCCTCCTGCATCCTGCTGGTCGATCATGCCAGATGGCATATGCGGGCTCTGCAGTGGGACCTGAAGTTCCAGTGGGCGCAGCACCAGGGCAACCTGTCCGATCACGTCCAGATCTCGGAGGGGCTGCAAAACAGTTGCAGTGGTGGCTCTCGAACCGGCAATGGGTCATGGGCAGATCCCTCTCCCTTGCCCAGCCAGAGCACACAGTTGTGACGGACGCGTCCCTTCTGGGATGGGGCGGTCACATGGGAGAGGCGGAGATCAGAGGCCTCTGGTCTCCGGGCGGAGTCCCGGCTCCATATCAACCTTCTCGAGCTCCGGGCGATCCGACTTGCACTCAAGGCATTCCTTCCCTCTGTCAAAGGGAAGGTAGTGCAGGTGTTCACAGACAACACCACCGCCATGTGGTACTGCAACAAACAAGGCGGGGTGGGGTCGTGGACCCTCTGTCAGGAGGCTCTGCGCCTCTGGACATGGCTGGAACATCAGGGCATGTTCCTGATGGTTCAACACCTGGCAGGTTCCCTGAACGCCAGGGCGGACGAACTCAGCCGCAGGTGCATGATGGATCACGAATGGCGTCTTCACTCGGAAGTGGCGCAAGGTCTCTTTCTGCAGTGGGGAGAGCCTTGGTTAGATCTATTCGCCACCGAAGAGAACGCGCAATGTCATCAGTTCTGCGCGTTGGAATTTCCAAGGCAACACTCGCTCGGCGACGCTTTTCGTCGCGAGTGGAGTTGCGGTCTGTTGTACGCCTTTCCGCCTATACCACTTCTACCCAGAGTGTTGAAGAAGATTCGGCGCGACCGGGCCCAAGTCATCCTTGTGGCTCCGGACTGGGCTCGAAGAGTTTGGTATCCCGAGCTACTCAGTATGAGCGTCGATCCCCCGATCCGTCTGCCTCTTCGGGAGGATCTTCTGTCGCAGCAGCAGGGGACGGTCCTCCACCCGAACCTGTCCAGCCTCCACCTGCTTGCGTGGAGATTGAGCGGCGGCAGTTGATTCCTTTCGACTTGCCTCCCGAAGTTTGTGATGTGATTCTGGCAGCCAGGCGTCCCTCCACTAAGGTGGTATACGCCTGCAGGTGGAACAAGTTTGTGGCATGGTGCACAGCAAAGGCTGTGAATCCCCTCTCTGCCCCTCTTTCTGAGGTTCTTCTGTTCCTTCTTTCACTGGCCCAACAGGGTTCTGCCCTGGGTACCATCAAGGGCTATCTTTGTGCCATTTCGGCCTTCCTCAGGCTTCCTGATCAGCCCTCCCTTTTCAAGTCCCCTGTTGTTAATAGATTCCTTAAAGGCATTACACACCTCTTCCCTCCTGTTCCGTTTGTGATGCCTCAGTGGGACTTGAACTTGGTTCTTACCTTTCTCATGTGCGCTCCCTTTGAGCCTCTACATAACTGTCCTCTTCGTCTTCTGACTCTGAAGACAGCCTTTCTGGTAGCCATCACCTCCGCTCGGCGGGTGAGTGAGCTCCAGGCTCTATCATGCAAACCTCCCTTTCTGTCTGTCCATCCAGACAAGGTTGTTCTTAGGACGCGTCCGTCCTTCTTGCCAAAGGTGGTTACTGCCTTCCACATTGGGCAGACCATCACTTTGCCCACCTTCTTTCCGCCTCCTTCCAGAGAGGAAGAGAGGCTCCACCGTCTGGACCCAAAACGTGCGCTTTCCTTTTATATCAACCGCACACAACACTTCCGGGTGGATGACCAGCTCTTTGTTGGCTACGTGGGCGCCAAAAAAGGTTGGGCGGTGCACAAGAGAACCATCTCCCGCTGGGTAACCTTGTGTATCAAAGCCTGCTATTCTTTGGCTAAGAAGGAACCTCCTGTTGGGCTGCGTGCCCATTCCACCAGGGCAACGGCTGCTACCACGGCTTTGGGCCGCGGTGTTCCGCTGCAGGATATCTGTCAGGCAGCTACGTGGGCCTCGCTGCACACGTTTACAAAGCATTACTGCCTTGACAGTCAGGTACGGAGGGACGGCTTCTTTGGCCGTTCTGTCCTCCGGGACTTCCTTGTCTGATCTTTGTTCGCAGACCCACCACCGGGGTTGGTATTGCTGGGGTATCTATTCTAAGGTAAGGAATCTGTAACTAACGTGTCTCTTTCAGATGCACAAGTTACTAACTTGTGTAACGATATATCTGTAAGAGACAGTAGTTAGTGACAGATTCCTTACCGCCCCACCCATCCTCCCCGTTCTGCGAACTGATTTCTAGAGTTAAGGACATCCCTTTCAGGGCCCTAGTATTTTTCAGACACCTATGTCAGCTTCTTGCATGGCTCTGCGTTCCTGGCGCGGAAAGTCGTGTACAGAACTGACGTCAGCGCGCGTGGGCGGCGTCTAAGTACTGCCCGCGACGTCATCCCGGCGATCACGACGCCGACGACGGACGCGGAGCCGCACGACGCCGCCTACCGACGCGCAAGGGTACTGCTACGCAAAAACTTTCCGGATCCAGCCTGACGCCTGGGGATATTCTAAGGTAAGGAATCTGTCACTAACTACTGTCTCTTACAGATATATCGTTACACAAGTTAGTAACTTGTGCTTTAAAACTACAGCATTGTTCACCTTAAATGCGCTGCCCCCAATACTTTAAATAAAACCTTACATCCTTAAACATGCAACATTGCGCCCCCACTATTTTATTTACCTTCATCAGTGTGTAGCAGGCGTCGTCAATCTGTGAGAAGTTGCTCTGATCCATTGTGGCCTTAAGTGGCCTTAAGTTTCTGATGCAGGTCTGCGCAGCAAACAGTCCAAACACGGCGTTCCAAAAGGGATTTTTGAATGTCTATTTCTGCTGACCCCCATAGTATGCTTTTTATACTTGTCCTGTCATGCTAAGTAGGTCACCACCCTTTATGGAGGTGGGGTTTAGAACCAGGTAGTGGGGGCCCTTGGTGGGAACATTTTCTGACCGGTGTACAGCTTATGCTAGCTGCCACTTTAACATTTGACCTCTGTTAATTAAACATCCGTGCCTGGTGCTGGGTAATCACCTTTGCTTAGGAATCATTCTCCTAGGAAGGATGGCTCCGGCTGAAGTTTGGGGCCATGACGGATGACCATGGTACATTTTCTAATCAGGGTCTTGTTTGTTAGATACACCCATTAGCATTTTGACAGCTTCTTGTTAAACCTACGGCCTACGTAATCAGCTGTGTTTGGGACTCCTTCTCCTGGGAAGAATGGCGCTGTCTGAAGTTTAGGGACCTGCTGGATGTCCATGGTACATTTTCTAATCAGGGTCTTGTTTGTTAGATACACCCATTAGCATTTGACAGCTTCTTGTTAAACCTACGGCCTACGTAATCAGCTGTGTGTGGGACTCCTTCTCCTGGGAAGAATGGCGCCGTCTGAAGTTTAGGGACCTGCCGGATGTCCATGGTACATTTTCTAATCAGGGTCTTGTTTGTTAGATACACCCATTAGCATTTGACAGCTTCTTGTTAAACCTACGGCCTGTCTTGAGAAGAGCTGCGTAATCAGCTGTGCTTGGTACTCATTCTCCTGGGAAGCTTCGGACTGGCTAATTAGTTTTTTTTTCCTGTTCTCAGCTTTGCACTGCACACATTTTAAATATGCCCAGGTATCTCCCTCTTAGATGAAGGCACGTTTTGCGCATACATTTCTCTTTACATAACCTAAATGCACTGCTAGCCTAACACAGCCTTCAACACTGTCTCACGCTCTGACACACCCCCACACAGCTCAGCTCTGGTTAGGGCTGCCACACATACATCATGTCCCGAAACTTTTTGCGCACAAGCTGTCACTTTTAAGGACAGAAACACCCTGGCACTTTTAAGGACAAGCGTTTCATGAACCTCACACTGACACCCTTGGAGGTGGGGGGATTTGAGGACGGCCTGCACATTTCAGAGCTCATCTTCTGCTAGGGCTGCCACACATTCAACATGTCCCCAAACTTTTTGTGCACCAGCTGTCACTTTTGGTGACACACTGACCTGTCACTTTTGGGGACACGCATGATGAGGAAAGGTATCCTGGCTTTCTACTAACCTGAATAACCGTGAGTAACCTGAGGGCCTGCCTGTGTGTGCAGAACCCAGGCCAGACAGAGTCAGAATTCAAGATGGAGTTAGAACAAGTTAAAGTCAATAGTCAAAACTTAATTTCCCAATGTACAACATAATGCACATTTGTGCACCACTGCCTTTAGCCAGCAGGGCTGTTTTGCTCTGTGCTGAGAGGGAAGAAACAATCCTACTCTGAAGAAAGCACAAAATGATGTCGTACATTCAAGATGGAGTAAGTTAAAACACATACAGTCAATTAAAACACTGGTAGTCAAAGGTCATCACATGATCCCAATACATATGAGTGCATATAGCACTACACACCTTCACCAACCCCCTCTGTTTTACTCACCTTCGGTTGTGCCTAATTCCTTATCCTAAATGCTTCCTCTTGTCTAGGGTTCAATTGCATGGTATTTAAGTTTTTACTAAGCTCTTCTTTTGCATTGTGTTAATCTTCACCATACTGATAAAGGGTTAATACGTTGATGTTATGATGCTTTGACTGTTTCCACCTCTCCCACACTGTAGAAGTTCATAGTTTATGTTAGAAATGAAATAGAGTAAAATGATTTTTCAAATTATTTTTTTCAAAATCTATAAAGCTAGGGACAATTCGATTAGATATTGTGGTGCTTCCCAGTGAGTAGCAGAGCATTTCTAGTAAACGACTTTGAGAAAGTCCATTGGTGTTCATCTTTCTGAAAATAAGATGTCTCTTCTGGAATAAAGTCTCGCAGACTTTGTTATGATCATGATTTGATGTAAATCGCCTTCACGATAAAAGGGCACGGGGTTGTATACGTGTCTGTATTGTTTTTTTTCTTTTCCTATGTACGATTAACACAAAATGTTTTTAAAAATTTACAAATCTATAAATGAAGCCACCTAATGATATTTTCATTGAAAAAGAAATTATGTCGTCATAGAAATCCTTTGAGTTGCGCAGTGGGTTGGGTGGCCAAGGTTAGGCAAGTATTGTGCACACCCAGTACAACGATGTTATGCTTGGAACGCTTTGTGCCTTGGTTGAATTGTGGGACTGCCATTGAAAACGTTTGAGAGAAGCAAGGGAAATTAACTTGTTTATGTCCAAGACAATGTTTTGTTTTTAATTTGGACAGCTTAAAACAGATAGCACTTTAAAGCATAAAATCAAAACCAGCCAATTGTTAAACGCCATGATGAGGAAACGTGTGTATTTTTTTTATTTTCCTTCCATCCATCCATGTGCATAGCTGTCAAGCGGCCCACTATCCATCCATGTGCATAGCTGTCAAGCGGCCCAGGACTTGTCTGATATTCACAGCTAGGTCTGTCTGTTAGCCAGAGAGCACTGCAATCTTCGACTCGCAGTTTCACATTTACTATTTCAAATAGAGACTTGAAAATCCCAGCATGCCGAATTCTGCCTTCCAAAAACCCCGGACTGGCTGAAGCTTTCGCTCGAGACACACGTGTGTGCTTGCATGAGAGTTGAGGGTGTCTGTATGTCAGCCCCTTTTGTTATTTGCATACACAGTTGCCTTTAACCCCTTCGCTGCTAGGCCTTTTCCCCCCCTGTGCTAAGCCTTTTTTTGGCTATTTGGGGTAGTGCGCGCTTAGGCCCCTGTAACTTTTTGACCACATAAGGTATCCACGCCAAATTTGCGTCCTTTTCTTCCAACATCATGGGGATTGTAAAGGTACCCAGGGTTTGTGGATTCCCCTGGAGGGGTCCCAGAAATTTGTCAAAATACAGCTAAATTTTGGGTTTTTTGGGAAAAATGCGAAAAAGGGCTGCAAATGAAAGCATCTGGGTTTTTCCCTGCAAATGGTATCAAAAAGGGTTTGTGGGGCTGAAATCACCATTTTCCCAGCTTTTAGGGAATGACAGACTTTTGTCAGAAAACCAACATTTTTTACACAGTTTTGGCATTTTTCTGGGACATAGCCTATTTTTGCTATTTTTGTGCTTTCAACCTCCTTCCAGTTAATGGTAGAAATGGGTATGAAAGCAATAATGGATCCTAGACAGCTATACATTTTAGAAAAGTAGACACAATTCTGAATTCAGCAAGGGGTCATTTGTGTAGATCCATCAAGGTTTCTTTATAGAAACTAACAGTTAAATATAGGAAAAATTGAAAATTAGTTGAAAAAAACAGCCTTTTGTGTCAACGTTTTCACCTGTAACTTCTTCTAATTATGACAGCTCTTTGAAAGCAATATACCATTACATCCGCTGGACCTTACTGGTTGTGGGGATATATAGGACTTGTAGGTTCACAAAGAACCCAGAGCCAATAACTGAGCAGCGTCTTGCAATGGTTTTTTATTATGTACCGGGTATATAGCAATTATTGTGGGAAAATGTATACATGGAAAAATCGGTATGAAAGACACCTATGTATTTCTGAAATGGGAACAAAATATAGAGTTTAGAAACAGTAGATATTTGCACATTTCCGAAATTGGGAATACTCATACTAGCATGAGAATTATCGGTCATTTTTTAAAATGACTTCTTTTTACACAATGTCTTTCATTTGGAAGGCAGAATGCATCGAAAGTCAATAGGTAATAACAGTTGCTTTACAAATCTGAATTACCCCAAGTCTCCCGATAAAAATGGTACCTCACTTGTGTGGGTAGGCATAGTGCCCACGACAGGAAATGGCTCAAAACCCAACGTGAACACACCACATTTTCACAATGAAAAATTACCCTTTTTTTGCAAAGTGCCCAGCTGTAGTTTTTGAACCCTAGCTCTGCCGGCACCTAGGGAAACCTAGCAAACCTATACATTTTTTAAAACTAGACACCCAGGGGAATCCAGGATGGGGTGACTTGACTGGCTCCCACCAGGTTCTGTTACCCAGAATCCCTTGCAAACCTAAAAAATTGTCCAAAAAAACACATTTTCCTCACATTTCTGTGGTGGAAAGTTCTGGAATCTGCGTGGATCCACTAATTTCCACCCACCCCACGTTCCCCAAAGTCTTCCGAGAAAAATGATACCTCACTTGTGTGGGTCGGCCTAGTGCCCGCAACAGGAAACGGCGCAAACCGCAACCTGGGCACACCTCAATTTCGCAGTGAAAAATGACCCTTTTTTGGCAAAGTGCCTAGCTGTAGTTTTTGAACCATAGCTCTGCCGGCACCTAGGGAAACCTAGCAAACCTATACATTTTTGAAAACTAGACACTCAGGGGAATCCAGGATGGGGTGACTTGACTGCCTCCCACCAGGTTCTGTTACGCAGAATCCCTTGCAAACCTAAAAAATTGTCAAAAAAACCAAATTTCCCCACATTTCTGTGGTGGAAAGTTCTGGAATCTTCGCAGATCCAGAAATTTACACCCACCCCGCGTTCCCCAATGTCTTCCGAGAAAAATGGTACCTCACTTGTGTGGGTCGGCCTAGTGCCCGCGACAGGAAACGGCGCAAAACGCAATGTGGACACACCTCAATTTCGCAGTGAAAAATGACCCTTTTTGGCAAAGTGCCTAGCTGTAGTTTTTGAACCATAGCTCTGCCGGCACCTAGGGAAACCTAGCAAACCTATACATTTTTGAAAACTAGACACCCAGGGGAATCCAGGATGGGGTGACTTGACTGCCTCCCACCAGGTTCTGTTACCCAGAATCCCTTGCAAACCTAAAAATTGTCAAAAAACCCACATTTTCCCCACATTTCTGTGGTGGAAAGTTCTGCAATCTGCGTGGATCCACAAATTTCCTCCCACCCAGCGTTCAACCAGGTCTCCCGATAAAAATGGTACCTCACTTGCGTGGGTGGGTCAAGGATCCGCGACAGGCAAGGGCCCAAAAGCTATTGAGGCGACATCAAAATTACCTATCACAAACCAACCTGGTTTTGCATGGGGGGTCCCATGAGTTTTTGGCCCGGGGCTCGGCAGCCATCTAGGGAAACCTACCTAACCCACACATTTCTGGAAACTAGACACCCGGGGGAGTCCAGCGAGGTATGGCTTGCGTGGGTCCCCCATCATTCTCCTACCCAGAATCCCCTGCAAACCTCAAATTTTGCTGAAAAATTCACTTTTTTCTCACATTTCTGTGGTGGAAAGTTCTGGAATCTGCGTGGATCCAGAAATTTCCTCCCACCCAGCGTTCCCCCAGGTCTCCCGATAAAAATGTACCTCACTTGCGTGGGTGGGTCAAGGACCCGCGACAGGCAAGGGCCCAAAAGCTATTGAGGCGACATCAAAATTACCTATCACAAACCAACCTGGTTTTGCATGGGGGTCCCATGAGTTTTTGGCCCGGGGCTCGGCAGCCATCTAGGGAAACCTACTGAACCCACACATTTCTGGAAACTAGACACCCGGGGAGTCCAGCGAGGTATGGCTTGCGTGGGTCCCCATCATTATCCTACCCAAAATCCCCTGCAAACCTCAAATTTTGCTGAAAAATTCACTTTATTCTCACATTTCTGTGGTGGAAAGTTCTGGAATCTGCGTGGATCCACAAATTTCCTCCCACCCAGCGTTCCCCCAGGTCTCCCGATAAAAATGGTACCTCACTTGCGTGGGTGGGTCAAGGACCCGCGACAGGCAAGGGCCCAAAAGCTATTGAGGCAACATCAAAATTACCTATCACAAACCAACCTGGTTTTGCATGGGGGGTCCCATGAGTTTTTGGCCCGGGTCTCGGCAGCCATCTAGGGAAACCTACCTAACCCACACATTTCTGGAAACTAGACACCCGGGGGAGTCCAGCGAGGTATGGCTTGCGTGGGTCCCCCATCATTATCCTACCCAGAATCCCCTGCAAACCTCAAATTTCGCTGAAAAATTCACTTTTTTCTCACATTTCTGTGGTGGAAAGTTCTGGAATCTGCGTGGATCCACAAATTTCCTCCCACCCAGCGTTCCCCCAGGTCTCCCGATAAAAATGGTACCTCACTTGTGTGGGTAGGCACAGTGGCTGCAACAGGAAATGGCCCAAATCGTACTCTGGAGACTTCAAAATTACCTATAGCAAAACTACCTGGTTTTGGGGGGGCACCTGAGATTTTGGCCCCGGGGTCGGCGGCCATCTTGGGAAAGTACCAAACCCAAACATTTCTGAAAACTAGACACCCGGGGGAGTCCAATGAGGTATGGCTTGCCTGGATCCCCCAACGTTTTCCTACCCAGAATGCAATGCAAACATTAAATTTAGCTAAAAAAAACACATTTTCCACATATTTTTGTGTGGAATCAGCGTGCCGGCAGAAATGTCCTACCACCCAGCGTTCCCCTTGTTCTCCCGAGTAAAATGATACCTCACTTGTGTGGGTGTCCAAAGCAGAATTGGCTAAAAACGTATTTTTAAAAAAATGTAGCGCTTAGAATTCTCGGTGCTATACTATAAATCCCTATGTTTTGGGCTTTTCCTAGCCACAGGCCTTTGGCCCACCCACACAAGTGAGGTATCATTTTACTCTGGAGAACAAGAGGAACGCTGGGTGGTAGGACATTTGTGCCGGCACAGTGATTCCACACAAAAATATGTGGAAAATGTGGTTTTTTCAGCAAAATTTAAGGTTTGCATGGCATTCTGGGTAGGAAAACGTTGGGGGATCCATGCATGGAATTTGCCAAAAAAAATCCCTGGCGTCTAGTGGGCTTTTTGCCCCCCCGGGGGGGCAGATTGAGGGCTACTGCCCCATCTGCCCCCCAGGGGGGGCAGGAAGGCTGTAATTTTTGTGGGGAGGGGATGGGGGCATGGGCATGCCCGTTTTGGGCAGCCCCCACCCTAATTCAAATTTGCCCCAAAAAAATCTCTGGCGTCTAGTGGGTTTTTTGCCCCTCCCGGCGGGGCAGTTTGGGGGCTAATGCCCCCATCTGCCCCCCAGGAGTCCACTAGACGCCAGGGAGTTTTGGGCAAATTTTAATTAGGGTGGGGGCTGCCCAGAACGGGCATGCCAATGCCCCCACCCTAATTAAAATTTGCCCAAAAATCCCTGGCGTCTAGTGGGCTTTTTGCCCCTTCGGTGGGGCAGATTGGAGGCTACTGGCCCATCTGCCCCCAGGGGAGCAGGAAGGCTGTTATTTTTGCGGGGGAGAGGGTGGGGGCATGGGCATGCCCGTTTTGGGAGCCCCCACCCTAATTCAAATTTGCCCCGAAAAACTCCCTGGCGTCTAGTGGGCTTTTGCCCCCCGGCGGGGCAGATTGGGAGCTAATGCCCCCATCTGCCCCCAGGGGAGCAAAAGCCCACTAGATGCCAGGGAGTTTCAGGCAAATTCTAATTAGGGTGGGGGCTGCCCAAAACGGGCATGCTAATGCCCCCACCCTAATTAAAATTTGCCCAACAAAATCCCTGGCGTCTAGTGGGCTTTTTGCCCCCCCGGGGGGGCAGATTGGGGGCTACTGCCCCATCTGCCCCCCAGGGGGGCAGAAAGGCTGTAATTTTTGCGGGGAGGGGGTGGGGGCATGAGCATGCCCATTTTGGGCAGCCCCCACCCTAATTCAAATTTGTCCAAAAACATCCCTGGCGACTAGGGGCTTTTGCCCCCGGCGAGGCAGATTGGGGGCTAATGCCCCCATCTGCCCCCTAGGGAGGCATAAAGCCCACTAGGCATCAGGGAGTTTGGGCAAATTTAATTAGGGTGGGGGCTGCCCAAACGGGCATGCCAATGCCCCACCCTAATTAAAATTTGCCCAAAAATCCCTGGCGTCTAGTGGGCTTTGCCCCCGGAGGGCAGATTGAGGGATACTGCCCCATCTGCCTCCCAGGGAGGCAGGAAGGCTGTTATTTTTGCGGGGAGGGGGTGGGGGCATGGGCATGCCCGTTTTGGGAGCCCCCACCCTAATTCAAATTTGCCTAAAAAAACCCTGGCGTCTAGTGGGCTTTTTGCCCCCGGCGGGGCAGATTGGGGGCTAATGCCCCCATCTGCCCCCAGAGGGGCAGAAAGTCCACTAGGCACCAGAGAGCTTGGGCAAATTTTAATTAAGTGGGGGCTGCCCAAAATGGGCATACCAATGCCCCCACCCTAATTAAAATTTGCCCATAAAATCCCTGGCGTCTACTGGGCTTTTTGCCCCCGTGGGGGCAGATTTGGGGCTAATGCCCCCAGCTGCCCCAGGGGGCAGAAAGGCTGTCATTTTTGCGGGGGTGGGTGGGGGCATGGGCATGCCCATATTGGGCAGCCCCACCACAAATTATAATTAAAAAAAATCCCTGGCGTATAGTGGGCTTTTTGCCCCCCGGGGGGCAGAAAGGCTGTAAATTTTGCGGGGTGGGGGCATGGACATGCCCTTTATGGGCAGCCCCCACCCTAATAAATTATGGGGCAAAAAAAATATCCCTGGGGTCTAGTGGGCTTTTGCCCCCTGGGGGCAGATTGGGGGCTACTGCCCCATCTGCCCCCAGGGAGGCAAAAAGTCTAAATCGCACCAAAACAAATTGGGGGAGCAAAAGCCCTTGCCCAAGGGGCCGCTCCCCCTCCCTGGTGTCTAGTGGGTGGATCCCTGCTTGGGGATCGCCCTCCTGGGGCGATCCCCAGCAGAGATCCACTGGGAGGGGTACCATTGGAAAGGGAGATTCTCCCTTTCCAATGATACCTCTCCCGTCTTTCTACGTGCCCGGGGGCTGAGATAGCCCCTGAGCACATAGAAGTGAAACTGAAATGAGCCTAAAGGCTCATTTCAGTTTCGTTTCTGTGCAATGAGGACAGCGCGACGTGTGCGCTGATCCTCATGACACAGAAACCAGGGAGGGAGCCTCGGGAGCTGGGGAAGCTCTTCCCCAGCTCCCAAGGTCACAGGGGTGAAATTGAAATCCCTCTGCTGTCTGCAGCAGAGGGATTTCGTGCCCCTGGCCTCATGACGGAATGGTTCCGTCATGAGCACAGGGGCACCGATGCTCATGACGGAACCATTCCGTCATGAGCATCGAAGGGGTTAAATAAGGTATTGACAAAAATAACTTCCTGTCCCTCTTAGGAAATAATTTATCTGCATTTGAAAGATAGGCTGGAAATGGCCTTCCGTGTCTTCCAAAATATTAAGTATGAATAGTTTCCTTTGTCCTGATTTTTAGGTCGAGCCTGGCCAACGCATGCACTGCTCTGCGAGGCATGCTGTATTGAGGTATGGAATAGAAGCTCTGCCCATTTCCCGCCCATATTTTCAATTGGCTCCTGTTACTGTCGTTTCGAAATCATTGCTTTTGATTGATAAATAGGCTTAGTAGTCCCTCCTTGGTACCGCCTTGTCGGCATTTGTAACCTCCCATAAGGACTGGACTTTTTACTTGTGTTGTTACACGGTCTGCTTTATCTAGCCTGTGAGCACTATTTTCTTTAATGATCTTCCACTATTCCACCCATGACGTGATTTCCTACAAGGCAGCACGCCTCCCGCTTTTATATTTTTGATAGTAATGGCTGCAGGTCAGCTTTAAAAATTACGGCTGTGCTTATTTATTTATTTAATTTGCAGCGCGGTCCGCTTTAACCATACCGAACACGCTTCTTTATTTAATTTTCCAGCGCGGTCCGCTTTAACTTTAGCGGCCGCGCTACAGAACCTTTGATTATTTTTGGGTGAAAGCGCCTCACTTTAATGTTGGCCGCTCCCCTTTCTTTAGACGCTGCTCGCTGTAACCTGAATACGGCGAGCAGCGTCTAAAGAAAGGGGCATGACCACCATTAAAGTGGTCTCGTATTTGCAAGAGTTTGAGCTATTGGCATTATAAATAAAAATGCCTTTTATATGTGCGTTGGTTTTAAAAACACATAAATGAAATGCATTGTCATATACAATGCCAATAGCTTAAGCTCTCGCAAATGCGAGACCTATTGCATTGAAAATGCTTGTTTCTGCAATTATGAGGAAAATACAAGGTCCAGAATGCACACAAATTAATGGGGCTATATGAGCTGATTACGACCAGCAAGGGGATCTTGGGACTGCTGAAAATCACCTTTTGTGGACCATTTGTACATGGATGTGTTTCCACTTTTTATCAGTCTGTGCCACCATGTACATTACTCTGTGCTCCCTGCTGCTCATAATCGTATACCCTCATAATGCACACATCTGTGCTCCTAAAAGCAAATCTCCCAGGGCTCCCTACGGTGCATTACTAGTGCTTACTTGATGCACATCATCCGATGCTCCACTGCTTTACACTATTCTGTGCTACCTGATGCACACCACCTTGTGGCCCCTGGCGAACCTTTTTCTGTGCTCCACTAGTGCACATAGTGCTGTGCCTCTAGCTGTATAGAGTTTTGTATGGCTATTGGTTTGCTTGCATTGTTGTGTGTATGTTGGTGCATGGTCATCGGTGGGCCTGCATGTAATAAAATGGATGTCCATAAGTTGGATGGTCCATGAGCATCCTCGGCATGCACCCATATTTTCGGTTCGTTTGTAGTGTACAAAATACAAACTGTTAATGCAGTGCACCCAATCCAGGCCTATTGATCACACCAGTGCATGTTTGTGGATTGATTTAAAGAACCATTCTGACCAATGCTTCATTTGCGAAAGAAAAAAGCAGGACCCCAAGTTTTTCTTAAAATCACAGTGCTGCTGAATGTCGGGTTTTCTCAATACAAAGGTTGCCTAGTCTTGATTGCACCTCTTGCCTCTTTCTTCCACCAACCTACACTGTGAGTCTTTTTTTCACTCTAGCAGGCTCCTTTTCAGCCTTTTTATCCATTTGTGATTGTTTTCTTATCTTCCCCTCCTTCCCTTATCTGCCTCTCTCTCCCTTGTTCTGGGTCAAAGTCCGATAATATAAGACAAGTCCTGGTTCATAAACGTGTGTACTGTGCCCACCAACTGCAATCACGAACACAAATGAAGCATTGCTTCTGACCATATCTCGGGAAATTCTTTACATCATAAAATCAGATTAAAACATTTCAGTTAACCATGGAGAAGCTGTATTTCGGAGCCACCGTATTTCTATTGTTTTTAGTGTCTGGAGGCTGTTTTGTATTTCTTGCATAGTTAGTAATCATTTCTCTCAATTGCCTCCTGAATCTGAAAACTTTTTTATTTATAAAATACCTTTTTCTTTTTTTATTGGTGACTTGCATTCTCTGACTGTGTGCTAATAAGTGCGTCTTAGGTCTCTCTTGAAAGAAATGATCTGTTTTTGTTCTTGATTTGATAGTCTAATAATATTTTGCCTGGGATTTTAGAAGTAGTAAGCAAGTATGTTTCTTTGGTTTTCATGTGTTTTTGTTGTTTTATGAAAGCCTTTGAGAGGTGAGGTTTTGTTGCAAGGCTTGCCAAGCTAGTCTATCAGACCTGACAATCGCATTTAGACAGAACAATATTCCAAGTTAATAAATAACAGCTAGAAAAGATTTACACTTATACACTGAAGAGGCAGAAAGTGTTCTTTAGCAACAATGGCTACTTGAGTTGCTTTCTTTAAACCTAGGCTCAGTACTTTCATTCCTAAACATGGGTACCAGTCATTTTTTCTGTAAGAGCAAATATGCGTAGCAAAATATTATGGGTGTCTCATACTACCTCATCACGCTCACACGCACGGCAAATGATCTTCTATAGTAAGTACAACTTATTACTGCCACCGGAAGAGTCCTTGGTTTTAACATAAGATAAAGCCTTCTCACCCCTAAAGAGTACTTTTTTAAAGTTCTGTTTATTGTCATTTTACAGTTTTACAGATTACAGCAGTGTGACTTGGGGGTGACAAATTTAAAGTGAAAAATAAGCTTGTGTTCAGTGACTAACACTCTAGGTTGTTCATGTCTGATTCCTACCATCGGTCCACACAATTGCTGTTCTCAGGAGATCTCCCTTGCTTTTATGAAGAGGGTTTATAAACATTACAATGGAGAAGGTAATATGACATTACCCCTAAAAAGTACTTAACCTCTAAAATGGCTCAAAGGACTCAAAAACAGTTCAAGAAGACGACATGTTCCTGGTATGAATGCCACAATTTTGGAAAAATATTCTATTTGGACCTTTCCCAATGTGTATCTTTTTAACTTTGTCACATTGCTCATGCACCAACAGTCTGGGTCAGTGAAACTGAGAGACCCATTCTTCATACTTGCTTGCACTGTTCTTATAAGATCTAGCACTGCTAGGGTGCAAGGTCTTGGGGCGAAGTGAGGGGTGGAGTGAATGCCATCTCTTTGCTGGGGACATTTGAGAGGGGACAGAATGACCAACGTCTCTGGTATAGAGGGGAGAGCAGAATTGTTTTTAAAAGGTCTACCTTCACCCAAGCCGAACATGGTAGGCCTCTGCAGGCTGAATGATGCGCTATCTTGGGAGTTTATTTTAGACAAAGGTAGTGTCTGAAAAAGCGGAATACTGCCGTAAAGCACCAGTGCTCTAGCCCCTCCGCATTCTCAGTTCTGCTCTTTTTAAAGTTGGCGGAAGCACTAGGTTTCTGATGATGGTGTCTCAGCTGGCTCCAACACTGTAAATTTTTGGCTTGATAGCCTGTCTGCCACAGGGCCGTCAGCCCCACTATGACAGTCTCCGTGCCCTATTTAGGTCATGGTGACCTTTGCTAGTTTTTCCTACCTGGAACCTGCCTTGGGAGGCATGGTGGTTCCATATTGGGAAAACACACTACTGCCCCCATGCGCAGGAAGATATTTTAAATTTAGCAGGCGATCCTTTGCCAGGGAAGTTGAGGCAATGGACTGCACTGAACTTGCGGGTCGACGGGCCACCTACCAGGGTCTAAATTAGGCCCACAGTGTTATTTTAACAGTACAGCTATCCAGGATATAACCATAATAGTATACTTGCAACTAAGCTCAGTTTAGTAGCAACTGTTCTGTCCTCTTATTCCTGTTCGTTTATACAAATGAATAGTACTGGATGTGTGCCCACAGCAATTAAAGGGCATCTTTAATCAAGTCATCTTTCTCCTTTTACACACCTCTGAGAAATTCCATCCTATAGGCAGGCTCACTAGGTTTACGTCACTCTGGGCATTTGGGTTTTGACTTCTGCTGTGGCTGCAAGCTACTTCCTGGCAGATATGCTGCAGAATATTCTCTTGCTAAAAGTATGTAATATTGTCATCCACTTTAGAAAAGTAAATGCCGTAGGACCAAATTTTCAGCAGCCAAGTAACATGGTTTGGAAGGATTCTTTTCGAAGTTACTAATTACCCTTGTTGTCGTTACTGAATAAAAAATATTTTCTTGGACTCCGCTGCAAAGCATTCATCTGGTACACACATTTGTGTCTGGAGTTGCAATGCTAATAACTTTGCTCTGCAGCTTAGAGCACAAAGGGACTACAGATCACAAAAGATGAGGGAGACTGTACCTTGGACCTACCAAGAGATCATCTGCTTCATGATGTGTGACACTCATCCCTTTTCTGCAACTAGGCCAAATTAGACTTTTCAGTGTCCCTATCAGGTGGTAGATACGGGCCAAGTGCTAGTTTAGGGAGTGGTGTTCCTTTGGCATTTAGGGAGCCAAATTGGGAGGGGACATCAATGGTGTCGGGAGGCAAATGGGAGCACCCTAAATGCCTGGATCAGGGTTTCACCATCTTTATTCAGTACAAGGGGGCACTGGAAAATATGTTGCACCATTACACATGGCGTTCATCACATGGTCACAAAAATAGGAGCGAGGATCAAAGGAATTTTATTTTCAAAACTGAATTAGTGAACACCACCAGTAGTTAACTACTTTTGTCATAGGTCACGTGCAGGCCATTGTCGTTTTCCCTATGTTAGCATGAGCACGTTGCAGACTGTCCTCTGCTTTGCACACATTACCTTACAGATATATTTTGCTTTATGCCACAATGTACTTTCACACAAAACCCACTTTTGTTTTGCGCTCTGTTCTTTTCCTGGGATTTAGTCTGAACATGTAGGCAAGGTCAAACAACAATGCCCCTTGTTATTTTGTTGTGGTTAGGCCCTAGCACTTAGACAAAGCACGCAAATGCAACTGTTGTTTGGGAACACGTACTTTCGGTCATATAGATATACACAGATAAGTAGCACACACTTGGAGAGGGACCTTTCCAGGGAAAAGATTGTGACAACGTCTGGGATGTAAAGCTTTCATCTGTGTATACTGAGGTACGGGGTCTGCTGCTAACACCTAGAGATCTTCTGATATATTTATATATATATATTCATTTTGCTTCTGTAGAAGGGGAGGGAGGTTAGGCTATAATTTCATATATAATGACAGCTCCATTTATGATTTACGGACTACTAGCTATGCTAACCGTATTTGTGTTAGGCATTTTCTTACTTGTTGTGGCACGTATAGTGCATACTAGAGCATGATAGTTAAAATAAACATTTTAAACTTTCCTCGTGTCTCTGTTAGAACTTATTGTGGACTAGTACGGGTGTGTGAGCGAAAAGGTGTGTACTGCAACTGCGATTCCTGAGAGAGTCGGGAGTGTTGTGTTCTGGGGTGTCTAATCACTTGTTCCTCTGTGAGTGAGTAGGAGGCCAAGTGAGACACTATAGCTAGTCTGTTCCAGGCTCATGGGTACTCAGGTTGTAGGATGACTCCGTCTCTGCCTACTAAGGTCCCATAATCCCAAGCATAGTTCTGAGACTCTGCAGAATCTATGCAAAACTTTTACCCTTTAAAAATCAGTGCTTGAGCCACTGCAAGGAGAGAGTCTGCTTAGAGCTGAATACAAAAACCTTCCCTGAAGAATCCCTGTCAGCCTTCTAGAGAGCTGTTGGGGTAGCTATTCCATCCACATTCTTCAGTTTCTGTTTTCAGCACTCATCTCCAGCACTCATCTCCTGAATTTGAAGAGCCAGCTTGCTTTCATCCCTTCCTTGTGTCCATAAGGATATTTAAACTTCTCTCCTGAGAAGATCCAGCCTTTTGCAGGAATTTACTCTAAGAAGCCTGGGTGCTATATAGCTGAGAAGTGTCTGCCTGCTGGAGGTAGGCTGCCTTATGGAAGAATTCGCCCTGAGGAGAACCTGAGTCTAGAGGAAGTCACTGCTGAAATGGAGGTTCTGTGGCACCATCTCTAGATACATCTACAAACTACATTAGAATGTTTTATTTGATATCTGTAACTGAAATCTTCAAATAAGTAATATCCTTCCCTTCATGCATTCGGTTGACTCTAGCCTTGCACATTAGATCCATATAAAACCTGTGAGTAGCTTGTAGTTCGACCCACCAATCAACATTGCATCACCAGAGCTTTGACACCAGTGAGCCAAAGACTCAACAAAATTAGATTATCTTTGTTCTTCATTTTCTGTCAAGCAAAGGTACACCTGCATGCTGCCTGCTGGACTCCTTTATACATGCCGATGAGCAGAGTGTAATATGCTATTTATTACCATTGCTCATTGTGGTTAAGGGCTGTGGCTTACAAGAAGCGAAGCCTCAAGTGTATTATGATGCCCCTCCCCTACCTCAACAATGCTACTAAATAGCATGTTATACTGTGTACATCTGCATATATGGTTTATGCCATGGCATTTTTTCATGTGCATTTGTTTTAACAAAAGGTGTTTAACCAAAACAAAAACACAAGAGTCACATTTGTCCAGTAAGGTAAAATCTCATTGAAGAGGCCTCGTGACTATTAGGAGGGTTGGTTTCCTATGTAAAGTAATTGTTACATGCAATCTGTTGTGGCAATAAACAATGGTTTTTCTAATGTCAGATTTGCTCTGTGTTAATAAACTGGAATTTGGCCATAAAATAAATATCTGAATGTGCATTTATTAGTACAGTCTCTCTAACTTATTGAGCCATATTTATTTTCACTGCCATTGCGCATACACACTTGCACGCGCGGGCACACACAATTTTGTAATAAATAATTTTGATAAACTGTCCTAGCTGATTTACTTTTTCTGGATTAACTTTCTGTTACTTGACTGTTAAGATAGATCATTCCTAGTTCCTTTTCTAATTACTGTATATGCCTGCCAAAGAACAATCACTCCCACTTTGGCTTTACTGGATTAATCTGGGCTAAAAATCTATTAAATACAAAGAGGTACACCTTCCATACATACAGCAGTTGTCTTTGAGTTTTGGAGCTGACTCACTGGAGTTTGACACAACGTCACAGCCTGGTTGGACCTGCTGAGTTTATTCATTTTTTTTCTTTTTCACTCATTCAATGACTTGGGGCAATTTTTGCCATTAGATACTTTGGTCACTTTTTGTAGATATGTCCTGACTATTTTCACATTTATGCCATACTTTTCCCACGTTTGTACCCTCATTTTTCCTAGTGTGTGGCTAGTCTAATTGCCTCTCACAAAATGTTATCAGTTGGTACAAGATAGGTGCATGTCACCACTGAAGAGGTCTGGTTTCAAGCCCTGTCATCAGTGCAACTGCCAAATATCCATCACTGATCTGCACGATGACTGTCTCTGGTGCCACTTATCAAGGCATGACATGTTGTTTTGTGACTGCTGCCAGCAGATGCAGCCAAAGGCCATTAAGGCGCATAGAACTAAACTTTTCATGTTTGGCTCTGAAGAACGTTACCGGGGGCGCCGACGGACGAGCTCGCAGTCAAGGGCCAGGTGCAGGTCACTATCTAGGTCAGCTCCAGTCCACCAGATATTTGAAGCACAAGAGGAAGCACAAGAAGAAGAAAAAAGCACTCCTCTTCTCCTTGAAGGTTAAAATGGAGAGGTAAGTCCAAATCCCCTACGTCCCCATCTCCGGAGCCAGAGTGAGTGGAGATTTACCTCATGGTGTTGCCCACGCTCCTCGAGGAAGCTCTCCTGTCTCCACTTCCATCGCCTCCCCATTCAACCCTCATTGGTGTCTGCATTTCCGGAGCACCCTTCCGGCTTCATGCAGACCATCATGATCATCTGTAGGAAGGCGACCGTCCCCATTGAAGTCTCCTTGGGCCCCATAGGACCAGTTGCATGTCCATACGGCCTAATTCTGTGAATGCTGTTGGTACCATTCAGATTATTTCCGATGCCACCCCTGCCTTCTGGACCCCTACCACACCCACCGTCTTCGAGATCGGCGTCAGTGGAAACATCAGCTCCAGTTAGGCATGACCGTATACTGCATCCAACATCAGCATCGAACTCGGTGCCGCAGCCCGACCCGACTACACCTACGATACCACCTTCGGGCTTTTTTGGAGCACCTCAATCCCTGTTGCCAGTCAAGCCTTCTCTGTTGACCCCATTTACATGTTTCTTAAAGTTGTGAACTAAACTTGCTTTCCTCCGTAAGGTGGTGTCTCCTTTCTATCTGGGAACAATCTGTCACCCTTCCATCCTTTTTCCCTCAGGCACATTCCACCAAGGAGGAGGGCTTCACAGGCTCAACTTGAAGCGTGCAGTAAGCTTTTATATCAGCCGCAGGAAAGAATTTCGTTGAGCTGACCAGCTTATTGTTAGCTACACTGGCTGAAAAAAGGAAAGGCAATACAGTAGCAAACTCTATCTCATTGGATCATTTTATGCATCAAGGTCTGCTATGCTTGAACCAAGATTCAGGACTCAATCCAGTAGGACAAAATCCACCACTTCATCCCAGGGTAGAGGTGTCCGAGTGGCTGATATCTGCAAGGCAGCTATGTGGTCCTCTCTCCATACTTTCACCAAACACTGTTGCTTGGCTTCGGATTTGAGGAGAGGTGGTCACTTTGCCCTGGCTGTACTTCATGACTTTTTGATTTAGTTCTCCCCTCCCAACATCCAACTTCATTCCGTGGTAAAAGTGTTCTAATGGCTGATATCTGCAAAACAGCTATGTGGTCCTCTCTCCATACTTACCCCAAACACTGTTGCTTGGCTTCAGATGTGAGGAGAGGCGTTCACTTTGCCCAGGCTGTCCTTCAGGACTTTCTGATTTAGTTCTCCTCTCCCAACATCTAAGGGGAGTATTGCTTGGGAGTCTATTCAAAGGTGAGGAATCCGCAGGTAGAGGTATTCATCAGAAGAAAAAGTTACTTACCTTAGGTAACGATCTTTCTGGCAAATACTATATCTACCATCCAGTTCCTCTCCGACCCTCCTTCCTCCCCATTCTGGAGAAGCCTAACTGCCTTTCCTGATAAGATGCCAAGTTAGTATTGTATTGCACCACTGTCTGATTGTCCATTTTCTTGATAATGCCTCGGAAGTCATGGCACAAACAAAGTTGAACGAATGTCATTGCTTTGGCCCTGGCGCTATATGGCCCTGATTACATTGTTACGATATCATGCCTGATGATGTAATGGAGCTTGCACCCTCTACCGGTATCGAGAACTGTTGCTAAAGTGGATCTGGAGCCTGGGGAATATTCAGAGGTAAGGAATCTGCAGATACATAGAGTGTCAACCAGAAAGTTTGTTACCAAAGGTAAGTAACTGTTCAAGGCATGTGTGGCTGTAGATACACCTGCTGTGCATACTCCTGTCATCTAATGTTGGGCCCGGATGTGTGCAAGTTGTTTTTCTTTGAAGAAGTCTTTCGAGTCACGAGGTACTGTGACTCCTCCTCTTAGTGATAATGTACATGGTCATCGACTCCATTGTTAGATTGTTTTCATTCGGCCATCGGGTTCGAATGTGTGCACCTTTGCTCTGGGTCAACACCTTTGCAGTGCTCTTTTCGGTTGACACAGTTTCCTCCGCTCCCTCTGTATTATACTTCAATCGCGTCTCCCTTAGTTTCCTTCTCGGGTCGATGTTTGATTACTTTGCTTGAGCAGGGTCCTGGTCTACAGCAGCACCTCCAGGGCCTTGACCTTCAGGGGCTGCTCCCGTCTCTCCGTAGCGTCTCTCCACCATGCCTCGACAGTGATGGAACGGACGCCATTTCGGTATTGTCCTCACTGCCACGTGCCAGTATCTCAGGTTTGTAGTCAGCATAAATCATTACCAATTTGAAGTGCTACCCTTTGGGGTTACTACTGCGCCCCAGGTGTTTACAAAGTGGCTTGCTGTTGTGGCTGCACACCTGCGCAGAGAGGGTGTCCATGTTTTCCCATACCTAGACGACTGCCTGACCAAAAGTGCCACCCGCCAGCAGTACTGCAAATACACACAGGTCACAATAGACCTTCTTCATCGCTTAGAGTTTACCATTAACGCCACTAAATCCCACCTCCAACCCCTCCAGATCCAACCGTACCCAGGGACTATTCTCTACTCTGAGGTAGGCATAGCCTATTCAAACTCTGCTAGGATCCAGTCCTTTCAGGCACTTCTCACTCTTGTCCAACCAAATCAATATCTCAGGGTCAGAACAGTCATGTGCCTCGTAGGCATGATGGAATCCTGCATTGCATAGTTCCAGATGCCATGATATACATGCGTCTTTTGCAGGAATGCTTAGCGCAACAGTGGTCTCAGGTCATTAGGACGATCTAGTGTTGATCGGCCGCAGCACTTGCTGCTCTCTGCAGTGGTGGCAAAAGACACACAATTGATGGACGGAATGCAGAACAAATCAAAACATTCACCCCCAGTCAAGAGATCTGGGTTAAATCCATAATTCTTTTGCTCACTATGCCACCCCAGTTTAGACCTGGCCATATGCAAATCAGTCTTCACCCTGTGCCTCATGGGAACAGTCCAGCCCGAACTGCCAACCCAGGTCCTCCCTGGACCGGAAACAAGCATCCTAGGACCGGTTTCAGGGTTTCACCCCTCATCAGCCAGGATAGCTTGAATCCAGTGGCACAGTGAGCCCGGGACCCACGTCTGGGCATACCCGGCGCACTTAGGGCGAGGAAGCAAAAGACACACAATTGATGGACGGAATGCAGAACAAATCAAAACATTCACCCCCAGTCAAGTGATCTGGGTTAAATCCATAATTCTTTTGCTCACCATGCCACCCCAGTTTAGACCTGGCCATATGCAAATCAGTCTTGACCCTGTGCCTCATGGGAACAGTCCAGCCCGAACTGCCAAGCCAGGTCCTCCCTAGACTGGAACAAGCATCCTAAGACCGGTTTTGGAGTTTCACCCCTCATCAGCCAGGATAGCTTGAATCCAGTGGCACAGTGAGCCCGGGACCCACGTCCGGGCATACCAAGCGCACTTAGGGCGAGGAAGCAAAAGACACACAATTGATGCCACTGGATTCAAGCTATCCTGGCTGATGAGGGGTGAAACCCCGAAACTGGTACTAGGATGCTTGTTTCCGGTCCAGGGAGGACCAGGCTTGGCAGTTTGGTCTGGGCGGTTCCCATGAGGCACAGGGTCAAGACTGATTTGCATATGGCCAGGTCTAAACTGGGGTGGCATGGTGAGCAAAAGATTACTGCATACTGGCTAAACCCGCACCACTCTGCGGTTCTCCACACCCCCTTGACCCAATCCCCTCCGCCTCTCCAGGGTGACCCCCTTTCTAATACCTCACCTCACCGGTCACTAGATCCAGATGAGTGTATGTATTCTATAAAATGCCAGTAAAAGAAATTTGAACCATAGATTTTTATACCTCAAATAAAAAGAGGACTGATTCAATTTAATTAGACCTTTTGAATTTCACCAGTGGGAGATGCATTATCCTTTTCGATATTAGCATTTTATGTGTGAAATTGTACAATTATTTTCATATGTAACCATTTATGGTCTGATACCTGAACCTTTGCTCAAGTTAATTGTAGATAGAATGGAAATAATGAAAGATGTCTGTTGCTTTTCATCATTTTCAGAAAAACAAGAAACAGACCACCCAGTGCCTAAAACTGTTGTTCAGAGTAACAGAAGCCTTTCTGAAGACGAAAATCAGATTGAAAGTATCAGTGATGTTTCTGAATTGGAGCAGTCACCAGGTAGGTTAATACCAAAATACTGTACTTCTCTTGGTGACTTAGATGCACCTATTCTCTTCTAAATTGCTGAGTTTACACTCTGCAGTAGCCTCCCTTGTTCAAATAGAATCTGTAGCAATATGACTTCTTGATGAACGAGGGTTTGAACAGATGGATGATGTGAAAAAAACACATTTAGTCACCAAATGATCTAGAGGCAGAGCTGAAAGTGAAAGGCCAGTTGCTACAGACTGCTATACATTGCATGTGAGGGGCTGCCTCTTTTGTCCTGGTGGTCTGTACTTAGGACCAGCACAGTGCTGTATATGACTGGTTATGTGCTTCCATCACACAAATTATTTCTTGGGCATCCTCACAGGAACAGCTATTTGGAACAATGCTAAAAACGGTCCAGAAGTAGTTGCTACCATACCATTTTTGACCATTTTGAACTCTGGTCTGGAGGCAGTTTGGTCTGACCCATTGTCACTGATGTATAAATGCCTTGGACAATTGGTCAATGTATTCAGGTGGGCTTCTTTATTGCTTAGTCTCTTGTTTGGGGTTAATGTCTGTCCAAGCATACAGGGAAGATCGGGTATTACATCCTGACTGTAATTATCCTTTGAGTGGTCTCTGCACAGTCATGTCTTTGTAGTGCCAACTAGTCAGTTTATGTTTGCCAATAGCAGTATTGTTATCTCCATGGCGAGATTTTGTGATGTCTAGGATGTGAATTAGGCAGGGTTACATTTCAATGGACTGGGCAAGCCTGCAGGTCTCTTCAGTCCATTCTCTGTGCCATTGATTGGTAATGTTTGCGAATCATTTGCTTAACCTGTCCTTCAAAATTAATAGCCCTGCAATATATCTGACCTACTACGTGCTCAAGAGCACGTAAGAATGGGAGACATTTGTCTCCTTGAGCTAGGTTAGGGAAATCGAAGTGCCAGGAGTCACCAGGCTTTGGTCCACTTATCTCCTTGAATGTGAGAACTTGGTGGGAGTCGAGTAGGATTAAATCTGTCTATTGGAGTCTGCCAAAGGAAAGCTTAGCCTTTAGGCAATTACTCGATGTGAATATTTACTCCAGCAGTATGTTTTAAATATAGCTTCTTTGGCATTTAGCCACTAATACGTATGACTGTTTCTTTTTATTCAGGTGATAACAGAAAATATTGTATTGTATACATCCAGTATTGTTTCTTCAGTGTATGGATCAGACAACATAGAAAGCCTTTATAAATACTTGTTTGTCAGATGCTTAGAAGAATTAAAGCATGAAGTTGCAGTGTATATATATATATATATATATATATATATATATATATATATATATATATATATATATATATATATATATATAAAAAGCTTCCTATGTATTTATCTTTTGACCTTGGTGGTTTATAATTATTCTGTGAGTCTATCGAACATGTTAAATTCGTTAATAGTTTAGACAAATTAATACCATAGAGCATAAAACTCTCTTTATCTCTTACTCACACTTTTTTTCTTTTTCCATTGGGAAACTTCTTTAGTTATATTGAGTCTTACCCATAAAAAAGTCCGGTTTTCAGGAGCCTAATTAAATGGACTATTGTTGTGTCTACCGTGGGATTTACTTCTGATCATAGTCTAGAAATATGTCTAACTTTCTTTTGTAGGGAACCATGGATGACTTGTATACTTTTTGGAATTTTAGTGGAGAGTGCCAGTGTCCTGTAGACGTCTGTTCTGCTCCTATTTTCCACAGCTGACAAAAAAAGAGATTGAGTGCAACCAATCCCAGTGGGACTTTGCTATTGCTGAGCAACATTTTACAAAGTTTCAACAATAGAGAGAATGTGTAAAGTGTTTTCCCTCAAAAATGAAAGCCTTTAACTAATAATTTCACTGCTCAGTTACATTTAAGGCTGGGAAACTAAAATGTATGATTTATTGAAGTAAAAAGCATTCATCGTGCCAGCCGACTTCCAAACCTGCACTGAACTGCATCAGGTGGGCCACCTTTCCAAGCCTCCTCCTTCCTTTTCCCGGCTTTGGTCCCCTAGAACACAGAGTCTCCTCATGCCAGCCAACAACCTGACCCATCATTGACAAAAATCAGGTGTGCCAACGGCCTCCCTGGACAAAAGCCTAAGCATGCCATTGGATATCTGGACCACACAGAGCAAACATCAAGATATCTGTGAAACAGAATCTTCATGTCACCCAATTCTCCATCTTGGCATTCACAAACTATGGGGCTGCCACCTGCCTTCCTGTACACTAAAAAACACCTGATTACGGTGTGCTCCTTGGCTGTGTTCTGTCTCCTACCTACCAAATCAATGTGGTCTTCAAAGCACTATTTCAATACTTAAGCCTGCCACAGTGGGTTCTTCCTATGCTTCAAAGCTCACAAAAAACGTGACCACTTGCGGTGGTCATATCCAATTGGAAAATTGCAATAGGCTACACTATGATCTGACATTTTGGATCAGGTCATGAATATCATAGGTAGGGACCCAACAATTAACCCATATTAAATGGCACTGTCTTGCATACTTTGCCATTCCCTGGCTTCTAACAAACACCTACACTCTCTCCTTAGTACAAAGATACAATTGAACAGCATATGCATTGAACGAGACCTGCAAACTACAACAACCAAAACCAGTCATCCTAAAGGCATTATCTCCTTTGTCAGAATAATCATTGTAATTATAAATAATCAAGCAGCAAAAACATCTAGATTCCCCCTCCCCCGTCCCATGCCTTCAGCAGCTCAATAAAATCTGATCTATCTGAAAGAAACACGTAGTGATAGATTCCTTACCTTAGAATATCCCCAGGCGTCAGTTTTCGTCAGCAGTACCCCTGCGCTTGGGAAGGTGGCGTTGTGCAGTTCCGCATCCGTCGTAGGTGTCGTGATCGCCGGGATGACGTCGCAGCAGCTACTTAGACGTCACCCTCGCGCGCTGACGTCAGTTCTTTTTTTTTCCGCGCCAGCAAGCGCAGATCCGGAGAGAGCGGTACCCCCAGTCATTTTTGACTGAGTTTTTGGAGATTTTTGTCTCAGCTTTTTTGAGTCGATACGACTCCTGGTGCAGTCAGGGATGCCCGGGTTTAAATCTTGCGTGGACTTTCATCGCATGATGTCGGTGACGGACCCGCACCGCGTGTGTGTCTTCTGCCTGGGGCGCGACCACGACCCCAAGTCGTGCCCCGACTGCCGGGCCATGGCGCCGAAGACTTTGCGGGAGCGTTCCCGAAAGCTGCTTGAAGCCCAGCAGTTGGCTCCGCGCTGTCAGAGGTCCCGGTCCAGAGGGAGGTCGAGGGACCGGTCGCGGAGCCGCCCACATCGGAAGTCGTCCGAATCGAAGTCTTCGCACTCGGGGTCAGGTAAGGCGAAGCACAAAAAGAAGTCGAAGAAACGTCCTCGTTCTTCGACTTCTCCTCGCCGGTCGCGCGACTCGGCTGAGGGTGTGGGTGGTGCCACCCCCGCGGCTCCGGCAGAGCCTACGCAGTCGTCGGTGACCTACCCGCCTTTCCCGGGTTCATCGGCAACTCCGGCCCAGGTACAGGAATTCCTATCCGCTCTGGCTCGCCTATTTGGGCAGTCGGGCCCCTCCGATGTGCCTTCGGGCCCCGCGGGCCCGACTGGGAGTCCTCGCCCTTTGACGCCGGTGGCTCCGGCCCCGGCGTCGGCGTCGGCTCCGGCCTCGGCGCCGCAGGACTCCCATGGATTCCGTCGTGGATCCCGGTCGACACCGGTTGACCTAGTCACACCTCCACCGACGTCGACCCCACCGGCACCACGTTGGACGTCGCACGCCGCACTGGACGACGTCGGCCCCGGTTTCAGCCCCGACGTGGATACGGTGCCGGAACGGTTTCGACCAACGCCGTTTGGGAATCTGTTTCCCTATATCCATCCTCCTCCTTTTCGGCCTGTACAACAGCAAGAGGAGGAAGGGGAGGACTGGGAGGGGTCTGAAGACCCTCTCACAGCTCAATGTGAGTATGACCCGGACTGTGCTGAGGAGCTGGGGGACGCCAGTGGTCTGGACACCTCTCCAGACCTTGGCATGATGTCTCCTCCTACCGTGGCTACGGAGGAGGGCGCTAGTTTTACTGTGGTGTTGCGTAGGGCTGCTGAGGCACTCCACCTTCAGCTACCTACTGTGGCCGTCAGGACTAACCTCCTGACAGAAGTGCTTCAACCAGCAGTTTCCTCTGCGGAGCCGCTGTTGCCCTTTAATGAAGCACTTTCTGACGTTCTTCTGGGCTCCTGGTCCAAGCCCAGCACAGGGGCTCCTGTGGACAGGAACGTGGCCTGACGCAATCGCCCCGGGCGACCCCCTTTTCCTCTCTCAACACCCCACCCCTTAGAGCTTGGTTGTCCAAGCATCTGCTTCCCCAAGCGCATTCCCTTCCGCACCCCCGGATAGGGAATCCAGGAGCCTGGAACAGTACGGAAAGAACATTTTTTCTTCAGCCAGCCTAGGGCTGCGGTCGGTGAACACCGCATTGGGCCGTTATTCGCACTCCTTGTGGGATACGGTAGCGCAAGTGCTGCCTAGCTGTCCGGAGGAGGCCCGGACGGCACTCACCCAGGCTGTTGCTGAGGGGAGAGATGCAACCAAGTTCACATTCCGTTGTGGCCTTGACACCGCCGACTCGCTAGGCAGGGCGATTTCCACGACAGTGGCGCTCCGCCGCCATGCCTGGCTGAAGACAACTGGCTTTTCGGGGGATGTTCAAAACACTTTAATGGACATGCCCTTCGATGGCATTCGCCTCTTTGGCAACAAGGCAGACCGTGCTTTGGAGCGCTTTAAGGACTCACGGGCTACGGCCAAGTCCTTTGCCTTTCGGCCATGCGCCCTCCTCAGCCCTCTGCCTTTCGCTCCTTTCGTGCTCGCGGAAGGGGCAACCCACCACGTTCGCAACAGAGCCACAGGCCGGCGCAACAGTCCACGCGCGGCCCGGACGTGGGAACCGCCGCAGCGGTTCAGGGGGCCAGCGGCCGGGTCAGTCCACCTCCACCCCCGCCACCACTGCCTCCAAACCTTCCTAGTCCGACCTTTCAGGCCCATCAAACCCCAGTGGGTGGCAGGCTTCGCCATCACCTGCCCCACTGGCGCACCATCACGTCGGACAGGTGGGTTTTGCAAATAGTCCGAAGGGGCTACTCCCTCCCCTTCGAGACTACCTCAGTACCACCGCGTGTCGGGGGATCACTTGGCACTTCTCCAGCAGGAAGTTGCGGCCCTCTTGGCCAAGGGGGCCATAGAGCGCGTTCTGACGCCAGAAGTAGGTTGTGGTTGTTATTCCCACTACTTTCTGATTCCAAAGAAGGGCAAGGGCCTGCGTTCTATCTTGGACCTTCGGGACGTCAATCTCTTCCTCCGGAAGGAGAAGTTCAAGATGCTCACACTTGCTCAGGTCTTGTCTGCCCTAGACCCACAAGACTGGCTGGTAGCGTTGGACTTGCAGGAGGCTTACTTTCATATTCCCATCCTGCCGGCCCACCGGCGTTACCTACGGTTCACGGTAGGCCACGAGCATTTTCAGTTCACCGTGCTCCCTTTTGGCCTTACCAGTGCCCCTCGGGTGTTCACGAAAGTGATGGCGGTGGTCGCAGCTCATCTGCGCAGATCAGGGGTTTCAGTCTTCCCCTATCTCGACGACTGGTTGTTGAAAGCGGGCTCGCCCCAGGCAGTCGTCTCCCACCTCCAGACTACGGCAGACCTCCTGCATTTGCTGGGGTTCTCCATCAATGTGCCGAAGTCGCACCTGATTCCCTCTCAGAAGCTCCTCTTCATCGGAGCAGTTCTGGACACAGCGCAGTTTCGGGTCTATCCTCCCAAACAGCGAGTCCGGGATATTCGGGCTATGATTCCAATCTTTCAGCCCTAGTCCTGGGTTTCGGTCAGGATGACCTTGATGCTGCTGGGCCTCATGGCCTCCTGCATCCTGCTGATCAATCATGCCAGATGGCATATGCGGGCTCTGCAGTGGGACCTGAAGTTCCAGTGGGCGCAGCATCAGGGGAATCTGACCGATTACGTCCAGATCTCGGAGGGCACTGCAAGACAGTTGCAGTGGTGGCTCACGAACCAGCATTGGGTCAGCGGCAGATCCCTCTCCCTTCCCCAACCGGAGCACACAGTGGTGACGGACGCGTCCCTCCTGGGATGGGGCGGCCACATGGGAGAGGTAGAGATCAGAGGCCTCTGGTCTCCGGGGGAGTCCAAGCTCCATATCAACCTTCTGGAGCTTCGGGCGATCCGACCTGCACTCAAGGCATTCCTCCCCTCTCTCAAGGGGAGAGTGGTGCAGGTGTTCACCGACAACACCACCGCCATGTGGTACTGCAACAAACAGGGCGGGGTGGGGTCGTGGACCCTATGTCAGGAGGCTCTGCGCCTCTGGACATGGCTGGAACATCAGGGCATTTCCCTGGTGGTTCAACACCTGGCGGGTTCACTAAACGCCAGGGCGGACGAACTCAGCCGCAGGTGCATGATGGATCACGAATGGCGTCTTCACTCTGACGTGGCGCAAGGTCTCTTTCAACAGTGGGGAGAGCCTTGGTTAGATCTATTCGCCACCGAAGAGAACGCGCAATGTCAGCAGTTCTGCGCATTGGAATTTCCAAGGCGGCACTCGCTCGGCAACGCTTTTCGTCGCGAGTGGAGTTGCGGTCTCTTGTGCGCCTTTCCGCCTATACCACTTCTACCCAGAGTGCTGATGAAAATCAGACGCGACCGGGCCCAAGTTATTCTTGTGGCTCCGGACTGTGCTCGAAGAGTTTGGTATCCGGAGCTACTCAATATGAGCGTGGATCTCCCGAACCGACTGCTTCTTCGGGAGGACTTCTGTCGCAAGAGCAGCAGGGGACGGTTCTCCACCCGAACCTGTCCAGCCTCCACCTCCTTGCGTGGAGATTGAGCGGCGACAGCTGATTCCATTTGACTTGCCTCCTGAAGTCTGTGATGTCATTCTGGCAGCCAGGCGTCCCTCCACTAAATCGGTATACGCCTGCAGGTGGAACAAATTTGTGGCATGGTGCACAGCAAAGGCTGTGGATCCCCTTTCTGCCCCTCTTTCTGAGGTCCTACTGTTCCTTCTTTCTTTGGCCCAGCAGGGCTCTGCTCTGGGCACTATCAAGGGCTACCTTGCTGCAATTTCGGCCTTTCTCAGGCTACCTGATCAGCCCTCTCTTTTCAAGTCCCCTGTCGTGAATAGATTCCTCAAAGGCATTACTCACCTTTTCCCTCCTATTCCGTTTGTGATGCCACAGTGGGACTTGTACCTGGTTCTTACTTATTTGATGTGCTCTCCCTTTGAGCCGCTTCACAACTGTCCTCTTCGTCTCTTGACTTTGAAGACTGCGTTCCTGGTTGCCATCACCTCTGCTAGGCACGTGAGTGAGCTCCAGGCTCTTTCCTGTAAACCTCCTTTTCTATGTGTTCATCCGGACAAGGTTGTGCTACGCACACGTCCATCCTTCTTGCCAAAGGTTGTCACTGCCTTCCATATTGGGCAATATATCACCTTGCCTACTTTCTTTCCGCCTCCGCACCCTTCCAGAGAGGAAGAGAGCTCCACCGTCTGGACCCAAAACGTGCTATCTCATTTTACCTCAACCGCACACAACAGTTCCGGGTGGATGACCAGCTCTTTGTTGGCTACGTAGGCGCCAAGAAAGGCCGGGCTGTGCACAAGAGGACTATCTCCCGCTTGGTCGTCTTGTTTATAAAAGCCTGCTATTCTCTGGCTAAAAAGAAGCCTCCGGTGGGGCTGCGCGCCCATTCTACCAGGGCAACAGCGGCTACTACTGCATTGGGACGTGGTGTCCCCCTGCAAGACATCTGTCAGGCAGCCACGTGGGCCTCGCTGCACACTTTTTCTAAGCATTATTGCCTTGACAGCCAAGTCCGGAGAGACGGCTTCTTTGGCCGTTCTGTTCTCCGTGACTTTCTGGTGTGATCTTGGTTCGCAGACCCACCACTGGGGTTGGTATTGCTGGGGTATCTATTCTAAGGTAAGGAATCTATCACTACGTGTTTCTTTCAGATGCACAAGTTACTTACCTTCGGTAACGATATATCTGTAAGAAACATTAGTAGTGATAGATTCCTTACCGCCCCACCCATCCTCCACGTTCTGCAAACTGATTTCTAGGGTTAAGGTCATCCCTTTCAGGACCCTAGTTTCAATGCACCAGTGGTCAGTATCTTGCATGGCTCTGCGTTCCTGGCGCGGAAAGTCGTGTACAGAACTGACGTCAGCGCGCGAGGGCGGCGTCTAAGTAGCTGCCGCGACGTCATCCCGGCGATCACGACCCCTACGACGGACGCGGAGCCGCACGACGCCACCTTCCCACGCCCAGGGGTACTGCTGACGAAAACTTTCCGGATCCAGACTGACGCCTGGGGATATTCTAAGGTAAGGAATCTATCACTACTAATGTTTCTTACAGATATATCGTTACCGAAGGTAAGTAACTTGTTCATTAAGTACTTTGCAGCAGAAAGTAAACTTTTTCCTCGGTATTGCTGCTATGCCAAATTAGATCAAATGCTAATTCATTGAGCCTTCTCTAACGGAAGCTGGTCTGGACAGAACTTAACTTGCCAATTACAGACCAAGAGTAAAAAGGTGAATCATTTTTCCGCAAACTAATAAAAAGGCAATCTACTCTCTATGCTGTAATTCATTTAAAAACAATTCTGATGCAGGCTAGCTTCTGCCGCTGCTGAGGGACAAAATCCTAGCTATTCATGTGGACAAGCTCAGAACACAAGCAGACCCCAAAGGATCAGCAGCGCTGATTCAACTAGACTCTCATCTGCATCACCCAGTACAACTGACCAGGCTCCACAGTGTGAGTATTTATGAAAAAGTCTTTCATTTGATGGACCCTTCTTGGTAAACCATAGTTAATGTTCCTAACATCATACACCTCTAAACCATACCAGCTTGGGTGTAACCTTTTCCCAGTTTCTCTTCAAGATCCACTTCTGCTCTCTTCCTGGATTGATTCAATCCTTTGGTCTTACCTGCTTCAATTACTCAAAAACAGTGCAGTGATCCTCATGTCCCAGTACCTTAATGACACTGCATCATCAATGCTGGCACCTTCCTTGCTCACCTACTGGATAACCCTTATTCATTGTAGTCTCAACCTGAATAAAACAGAAATACCCGGATGTAGAAAATGTGGACTGACACAAGACATTCAGGCCTGGCCTACAGATCTACAACCAGCACCCCCTGCAACAGACGCAGGGAATGCTATGTATCATCCCAAATGGAGGCTTTACTCTTGAACCCCCAAATAGATGACATAGTGAAATCTCCCACGTATGCTCAAATTTGGACTTTCCTTCAATTGGGAAGCCTCACATCCTTCAATCCATAGGTTCACTGTCCAGGTTTTTTCCAGTTTTTGCGGAGAGCAGCGGGTTGCCAGACCGAGAGATCGCGAGCAGCGTGAGCAGCGTGAAGTGGTGGGAGCGGTGCACGGTACCGAGGAGCCTTCCCCACCCTCCGTGCAGGAGAGCCGTGCCCAGATACCACTGCCGGTCACTGGTCCCGGATACTGTCGGAGTGTCACACTATCGGAGCATTCCCCCCGCCTTAGCGCCCGTCAGCATACTCTCATCCAGCAATACTTGAAGTCCCACGGCAAGCACGGCCGCCATTAGTAGGCGGCCGCAGTGATTGTGTGCCCTTGGCGGCATCGCGGAGGCGGCCTGATTAGTTCAGGTGCAGCCTGCGATCCCGCCTCGAGTGCCCCGCTTGCCACAACCCTTTCTTTCAACACTAACTTTTTGCCGTGCGCGACGAAGCAGCTATCAAGCAGGCTTTCAGGGGCTGAGGGAAGGCGGAAGGTGGAAAACGTCGGAGAAATTCTTTTCCACCTGGATCTAAGGTACGAAGGGGGTTAGAGGTGAGGGTTGGAGCACAGCTGCGAGGGAGACGGGGGTGGCCGCAGAAGCCCAGCAAGGTCGGGTGTGGTTTGCGGCACTCCCGGGTGCTCACTCTCAGTTCGCTCTTGCCATGGGTCTTTACAACTTTACGACTTTGCTTAAAACTTCGCAGATGAACGAGGAACCAAGAAACAAAGAATACAGAAAGCTATATACTAAGATACGATTTTTTACAATTTGCGTAAGAGATCATTGTCACGAGAATCGACCCACTGCGAGAATCCTCGCCGCAAAATGGCGTATAAAAAACTGCGATCACGAACAATTTTTATGAAAAGATTGGGAACGGAACAAGCATTACGAAGGAGTGCCGGAAAGACGGCCCGACTAGGAAACTCTGCAGTGAACTCTGAAATAACTAAATATTTCACAAAACGAAGTACAAAGGAACAGGGGAAAATTCAAAGCGAACAACAAAAAGTGTTGACAGAAGACGAAGAAAAGAAAGTAGAGGATACTAATAACCTCACTCAAAGTCAAAAAGGATATGTGGAAGATTTAATCAGTAACTCCAGAATTTTGGAAGAATTAATCAGTAACTCCACAAATTTAGAACTAGCAAACACAGAAGTACAACAAGGTGGCTCTAATACTTCTTTAGATTTAGGTGACCAGAAGTCACAGCAAACTTTAGAATTTGATGTCACCTGTCCAGATATAAACATCAAGGACTTGGTCTTTTGCCAGGAGGCACCAAAGGAGCCACTGATAATCCAGAATAGTACCCCACAAAAACATCTGACCTAGAAGGGACTCTCTCTCATTCACCAGATTTTTTACTTTTAAAGACCATGGAATCCCCCAAAGGATATACTCCGGTGTCCAAAGCCCTATTTACACTCCAAAGAATTTTGGAATCCGTTCTTTCCCATCTCGGGAACATTCTGGAAAACTCTGATCAGATGCTGGATACTCAATTAGGAATGTTAAAATATCTAGTAGAAAAGAAAAAAAAAGAGGAAACAACAATTAAAAACACAACCACTAGTAGTAAAAGGAGAAGAATCAATTGCGGAAAACCTCCTTAAACCGAAATCCTTTCTATCAATAGGAGAACTCTCTCCGCTGAAGAAAGAAACAGCGACTCAAACGGGCCGGAGCACACAAAAAGTAAATAAGGAAAAACACGAATTCAATCAAATTTATTCCCTTAGAAAACTTTTCAAGGAACCTAACAAGGTCAATACTCATCAGCCGGTCACTGCATATTTTCCAATTTTCACTCAACAAAAACAAAAGCCTTATCAAACCCGAATATTACTCCTTTGTCCAAACAAAAAGTAATAGAAATCTCTGCAACTTCGTCCTTAGCATCCCCCGGCTCTGCAATATCGAAAAAAGAGAGGAGAATTAATAAGACCAAGCTGAAAAGGGCAAAGAAAGGGCGATAAGAAGGTTTGTAAAGCAGGAGGCCCGGAAGACAAGGTTTTCGAATATCTTACCTTCTGTACTCATGTCCTCAGAAAAAGAGGAAAGACAAGAAAAAGTGCAAAATCTGACAGAAAAGGGGCAGAACTTTTCAAGTAAAAAACAAAGGATAAATTCCAATCAACTCAATTCTATGGCCCCAAGTTTTTTAGCTACAGCGACAGGAATAGAGTCGCCTGCACAAAAGGATGCCCAACTAAGGGACCTATTTATGGGGAAGACGACTATTCAATCGCAGAAGACTCTATCATGCTTCCTGGAAATTACAGATCTATTCCCCTCGGGCGATGTCCCGCTTAATCGTGGAGAATAACAAATCTACTTCAAAAGATACATCCGCTACAGTCTCTATCAAGAAATGAAATAAAATTAGTAGTTTTCCCGGAAAGATCTAAAACCACGACAGCTGTCGTAGAATTTTGGTCTCCAGTGATACCAGGAATAATATTTAAAAAAAGTCAGATTCTACATAAATATGGATTCGATGTGGCACTTGTAATAAATAATGAAACCCAAAGATATGATAAACCCGAGGAAATTAATAAAATAGAAAATCAGTATCTGTTTCAAAGGCAAAGTGGCATAAATAACCCTCCCAATTTCTTTAAAGAAAACATGTCCGTCTCGATTACGAATGGAGAAAGGAGAAGCTGGAACAAAAATACACAAAAGAAGGAAATTACAACCAATGAAAATAAATGGGCATGGATCGCGGAGAACCTAAACAGTAACAAACAGGGTTAGGAAAACAAACGCCCTTTTTAACAACGGATTGACCATTTCTTCCTGGAATATAGCAGGAAAAACTCAGGAGAAATTAGCATTAATTACGGAAGACCGACCAAGGATTGTGGCCTTACTTGGTCAATTAGAAGAAGAAGGTTATGCTGTTCCTCAAGAGTGTACGAGCAAGGGAAATTGACACAACCCTGAATGTTTGGGTTCAGAGTTGGGAGTCCATTTATTGGATTGTAATGCCCTCACACACCCAATCGGGTGTCATGCTTCATCATCTGGGCTGCTCCTCGTCGGGTCGGCGGTGCAATACCCAACGGGCTCCCTGTAGTAGGGCACTTTGGCGGAGATCTTTCCAATAGCCGTATGGTGAAGTGGGGGTGAGGGCCAGAACTGTGTAGATGTATGTGTGTGATTTAAAATAAGGTTCGGAGTATCCGTGAAGACAATTTTTAATCAGTGGGTCTCCTAACCTAGTTAAAAATATAAACAATGCGGTGCTTGGCTAAGTGTTATGTCTTAGGTCTAAGCATCGCTATTGGTGCAAATGAGGTCAACATGTTTCTCGCTCACTGTAATAGTCTACATGCGATTCATCAGGACCTATATTGTGGAAACTATCTACACTTAAAATTGGCGACGTGGCAACATACTCACATCAACCAGGTAACTACCTAAATCGTGTACCTGTCAGACCTGGTCCTACCTATGGTTGTAAGCTAACCAGGCGGCCTACCCACATCTACCCACACCTCCCGGACCCGGTAGATGTGGGTAGGTCGACTCGATACGTGACAACAGCACAAAACTCGTGAGGAACTCCTCTAGTTTGACCTACCGGGTACTGATGCCGCCTGGTTAGCTTACAACCATAGGTAGGACCAGGTCTGACAGGTACACGATTTAGGTAGTTACCTGGTTGATGTGAGTATGTTGCCACGTCGCCAATTTTAAGTGTAGATAGTTTGCACAATATAGGTCCTGATGAATCGCATGTAGACTATTACAGTGAGCGAGAAACATGTTGACCTCATTTGCACCAATAGCGACGCTTAGACCTAAGACATAACACTTAGCCAAGCACCGCATTGTTTATATTTTTAACTAGGGTAGGAGACCCACTGATTAAAAATTGTCTTCACGGATACTCCGAACCTTATTTTAAATCACACACATACATCTATCTACAAAGTTCTGGCCCCTCACCCCCACTTCACCATACGGCTATTGGAAAAAGATCTCCGCCAAAGTGCCCCTACTACAGGGAGCCCGTTGGGTATTGCACTGCCGACCCGACGAGGAGCAGCCCAGATGATGAAGCATGACACCCGATTGGGTGTGTGAGGGCATTACAATCCAATAAATGGACTCCCAACTCTGAACCCAAACGTTCAGGGTTGTGTCAATTTCCCTTGCTCGTACACTCTTGAGGAACAGCATAACCTTCTTCTTCTAATACTTCAATTAGGGCACCTATGCTGGACCTCCCTCGACACTGATAGAGGAAAAAGCCCTGTAGTCCCTCCTTTGTATACTTACTTGGTCAATAACAACTTTTGACCACCTCGATTATTTTGTGTATGACATTCCAGCAGAACCGGTCGGTCGGGGTCACGCGAAAGGAGGGATAGCAATTCTCCTTAATGAAGACTTTTATTGGGATCAGGAAATCATCCCAATGCGTTCAATGAACATTCAATGTATCAAGGTCAAATTCGGGATTGACCCTATGGAAACCTTAAATGCTCTTCTTATTTTTAACGTTTATATTCCCCCAGGTTCTAAAATGGATGCACTTGTGATAGAAATATTTGAGGGAATAGAAAAGGTGGTAGAAAGACAAGGTTTTCCCTCAGTTTTCCTAACAGGTGACTTCAACGAGAAAATATCCAACTACTTATTAGAAAAATGGGTTAATGGCGAACAAGAGGAAGCCTTGGCAATCCCAATTCCGCAATTTCCCACAGGAAGTAAAGCAGATAAAAGAGGGAAAATTCTATTATCCTCACTTCCAGTGCTGAACGGAGTAATATTAAATGGCAGTATAGAAGGTGATATTCCGGCATCCTGCACAAGAAAAGGCAATTTTAATACTTCAATTCTCGATTATATGATTTGTAGCCAAGATCTGTTTGGATCAGTCTCACACTTAAATATTAATTTTGTTTTAGGAAGTGACCATGCAATATTACACTTAACAACAGTGTTAAGACTGAAACCTACATCTCCAGGGCACATCATGTATTTACAAAGTACAGTACTGGTGAACCAGGTCCAAGGGCGGCTGATATGGAATTCGAGAACACTTAACAAAATTACTTCCGTAATTGAGATGGCACAATCATTACAGATCATTCATTCAACAAATCCGATAATTAATTTTGAAGCAGTCACCAATAAATTGGTACAATCCTTGCAGGATAATCTAAAACAAAGAATTCCAATATCAGCAAAAAACAAAAGACGGAACTTAGACATAAGTGCAATTGAATTAAATTAATTAATAAGGGCGCAATTCCTTCAATTCTCTGAAATAAGACAATGTGAAATTAATATTTTTAAAAATCGTCGCAGGAGGGATAAAGAAAAAAAACGTAAAAAAATACAGGATAAAAAATGGGTGGACATACAGATTGCAGCAAAATAAAATAATAAACGTTCCTATTGGAATATAATTGCCAAAGAAACAAGCACAAAACAAATCACTACAAGCCATTCCAGTCCCCCCATCAGAATGGGAAATATATTTAACCAACCTATATAAATTAAACGAGAGGATAGAAAGTTCGACTCTAGTGTCAAGTAAGCTAGGAGGAAAAATTTCAGATAACGGAGCTCCATCTCCTCTTCAAATTGAATACTACATAAAAAAGGCAAGAACGTCGGCAGCAATGGGTCCGGACCAGATTCCAATTAAGGTTCTCCAAAATAACCCCAAAGAGTGGAGCAAGTTTTTAGCTCCCTTTTTTCCATAGCTTTGAAACTGGTGAAATTCCAAAATCTTGGAAGGGGAGCATTGTTATCCCAATCTATAAGAAGGGCTCCAGGCTGCTCCCCTGTAACTATCGGCAGTTAGCTCTCCTGGATGCAACCGGGAAAATCTTTGCAGCAAGTGTTTTAGTGCATCTTAAAGAGTGGGCATTTTCAACAGGTTCTATTCCCTTAAATCAAGCAGGGTTTAGACAAAAACACTCTGTCACTGACAACATTGCAGCACTGCAAACAATAATCGATAAATATGTCATCTTAAAGTCACAGGTTGTTTATGCAGTCTTTGTCGACTTTACGACTGCATTTGACAGGGTGGATAGAGCAATACTCTGGAGAAAACTTAGAAAAATGGGAATTCCGGCTAACCTCCTTCATTTAATAACATCATTGTATTCAGAGACATGGTGTCAAGTTCAAATGGGGAAGGAGAAGGGTCTTACTAGCCCAATAGCTACACCTAACGGCCTTCGGCAAGGGTGTCTCCTAGCTCCCATACTTTTCTCTCTATATCTTAGTGACCTGCCGGAAAGCTTCAAACAGGTTAGCAATTTTCCACCTAAAATTGCATCTTATAAAATACACACTATGATGTATGCAGACGACGTAGTCATCTTAGATCTAACTCCATTTGGTCTTCAAAGGAATCTGCAAGCACTTACTAAATACACTGATGAAAATGATCTAATACCAAATGTCACTAAAACAAAAATTGTTCCGTTTACAGGAAGGAAACGCTATGCTAATTACAACTGGACTTTAGGGGGAAAACCGCTGGAAGTTGTAAAGGAATACACATACCTAGGGAGAATTTTTACACAAGCTTTGCAAAACTTGCCTCACCTGCAGAACTTGGGCCGTAAAGTCGACGTCCATGTTGGGGCACTCCTACGATTATACTCCTCCACTGGCCAAAGGCATTTTTCTTCTATTCTTCAAGTGTATAGCTCAAAGATCCCACCAGTACTATCATATGCACTTGAATATATCCCATTAAGCCAATGGAAACAATTGGAAGTGAAAAAGGGAAAGTCCTACGGAAACTGACTAAGATGTCCCAAGCTGTGCCGGTACAAGTTCTTCTTCTTGAACTTTCATTAGTCAGTTTTTATGCCAGAGGCATTACCAATATCATAAGATGGGCATATAATCTTATCCATGCGGACCAAGGGACCTTACGATTCCTACTAAAAATAGAGACATTTGAACAAGGATCTCCGAATTATGTCTTCAGCAGAAATGTATCTATTGCTTTTAAAATATCAAACGTTACTATTGATTTGTTGCAATCTTGGACTCCCGCTCACTTGAAGCTTTTTTTAAAACATTTAACACCAAGGTTAAGCTTTGATCTTGATATCCAACACTGTTCCAAATTGTTACTGTATAAACAATACGCTGAAACAATTGAATATAAGAAAGTGCAGCAGTATATTCCTTTTAATTTAAAGCATGGAGTCAGGCGAAGCCTCGGGATACTTCCCCTAAAATCATTCACTTTCAAGTGGTCTTTAAAGGAAAAAGCTAGTAGCTCCTGTGATCTGTGTAATGGCGGGGTGCAAGATTTGGAACACGTGCTGATTGTCTGTCCAAACTTGATTGTTGTAGAAGCTAGAAAGAGGTTTATACAACCAATTCGAACAAAATGTCAAATTAATTCGGTTCAGAACCTGATTTTGCTTTGTAAGGCACCGCCAAATGAATTTGTGTGTTATAACATGTTTAAATTTTTAAAATCTATTTTAATTTTGTACTAGAATGACATTTTACTATTTTAAATGTACTTTTATTCTTTAAACATTTGTTGTTCTCAGTCGAGAACTAAATCAAATAAACTTAAACTTGAACTTGAAACTTTCAATCCATAGTTGCATATATTTATTTCATGCCTGGATAACGCACATCAGAGCACCAAAATTCTTCTTCAAAGGGAATTTAAAAGGTGTAAAATTCAACTGCAAAGCTGCTCTTGCATCATAAACCCTTGGATCACATACTAGAGTTATTTTGACTGTGCGCAGGCTTCCACCTTCTCAAAGGATTGCATTAAAGCTATTGTACCTAATACACCAAGCACTCCAAGTAATTGGACCAAGTTTCCACCCCCCAAAAAATCAGACCCTACTGCTGTAGATGCAGTCTCCATTCCAAATCAACGCTACAGATTAACATGCCAGCAAATTGAATATTTCAGCAAAACCAGACTCTAGGCTGTTCTTTCTCAGCCAAATCTACCACCTTTAGAACACACTACCACCCACCTAAGGAAATTATAAAGCAATCTTGCTTACACCCAGGTCATAAAACATGACTGCTCAAGTTTTAGACCCCTAAGTGATGCCACAATTATTACTCCTATAAGCAATGGGGAGAGAATTCAGTCTAGATTCTATTCAAGCCTCTCCATCAACCTGTTGGGGAATGTTCCCGATTATTCAAAAGGACCCTCACCCACAAGAACCACTAGTTGCATGCTTCATCCTTCAGTCCTCACCCCAGATACCTAGTGTACCTCAGTGGCCTCTACGCTGTGAAACAGCGGACCTCTTTGATCGTATTAGTGAGGGATCGCTGTCTAAAATTGCCTACAGGTCTCCTGGATCTTGTAGATTTTATTAGGGGAACCTTTGGCAAGGTTAAACAAAGCATGTGATGTTGATAGTGTTTTTATGGGCTCCCACATCATTAGGTTTACGTGTTCCAGCCATATATAGTTGCCAAAAAGGTCAGATGGCTTTCTTCAGGATTAATTTTCTATATAGATCCTTTCTTATCATTTATCAGAATCTAAACACTAATTGTTTAGTCAATTCATTAGTGAGTACAATTCAGTCATGCTTCTTATTATGCATGCCTTTCATTTCCAACCATTACTAAGCTAATTCATCAGTGGTTCATTTGCAAAATTCAAGTAAAGAGGAGCGACTTCATTTATCCAGTATTGGATCTTTCATAGATTCACATGCTTGAATCATCCCCGCCGTCGAGGTGGGAGTCTCACGCTAAAAATAAACATATATAATAGCAGTAATACATATCATAATATGCTATAATGCACTGCATAGTCATTGCAGTAGCCCATCCCTGTCCTTTTGTAAAAAAGGACCAAAGTTGAAACACAGCCAATCAGGCTCTAGCACCCTCTAGAACACTCCACAGAGAGCACTGTCCCTCAGATTTTCTACCTCGCGTCGTTGTGACAGGGAGTCTCCCTGAGCTCTGCTCAGTTTTCATTCTCTTCCAGTGGAATTTGTGAGTACATGATGTCTGATTATTCTAAAAAAGGATTATTCAGGCCTTGTGGGTCATGTGGAAAGAAAAGGCTACATTTTAAAGATCCCCACAAGGATTGTATCTATTGCCTGTACCCTCTTCATAAAGTAAAGGACTTTAGGATCTGCTGGACTTTTTCCTCCAAGACTTTAAAAGACAGGGAAGGCGGATTACTTATTTGGCTGGAAAGGCTGAAATCAAAGACCTCTGTGGAGTCTGATGAGGAAGGCAGTATTAGTTCCCAGACGTCAGTCCATCTGGCAAAGAAAAGGGACAGATCTGAGGAATCCCCTGAGAGACACAAGAAATCTTCAAAAAAGACCTATCATGCGTCTCAGCATACTGCCTCTAAAAACGGGAAGCTGCCATTCCCTTCTGAGGAGAAATAAGTGGGGAAAGCTGCCTCAAAAACGACCCCAAAAACTGCCTCAAAACAGCCTAAGACTCAGTCAGAGTCTGTCAAGGCCTCCTCGTCGTCGAAAAAGACATCGTCGACGACGAAACCACTTTTGGATTTGGCACCTCTGCTTTCCTCGTCGGTGCTTGCATCGTCGATGGAAGCACCGACGAAGACTGGGCCATCATCGATGATAACCTGTCCGCCGTTGGCGTCTACACCGTCGAGGCCTCCGATGACAATCTTGCCTCTGTCTCTTCCGTCGACGACACCCCTGTAGTCGACGGTGCCTTCATCATCGACACCACCTCAGTCGACAACGACCACTTTGTCGACAACGACAACTTCGTCGACAATAGTTCTGCCGTCGACGGCATTGACGATGACTACTCTGTCGTTGACAACAGTTATTTCAACATCGAAGCTGTCCGTTTCACCGTCGACGAAGATCTTGTCGACGCCGCAACAAAGAAGGCCTTCTTCATTACAGTTCACCCCAATTTTGTCATCCTGGTTCTCGTCGACGATCCCGTCGGCGAGAAGTTTCTACCAGGACCCTTCTTACATCTCTCCTTTGCCTCCTAGTCAATTTTTGGAGGAATCTGAGGATGATGGGTTGTTCAGTCCGGCCCACAGTCCCTCTCAACTCCACGTAAAATTTAAAGAGGAGGAGGATGAGGATGAACATTATGGCACACACTACCATCAACCTATGGAAAGGTCACAGGTGTTAATGCCTCGCCAAGAGCCCATGATTCAAATGCCTATGGCGTTAGTACAGGATTTAACAGCTATGCTACAGGATTACCACACTCGCTTCCCTGCATCAGCAGGTTCTCTTGAGTAGCAAAGGTCTCCCCCGCCTGCTCAAGACTCAGCAGCACCTTCAGTATCCACAATGGAGGCTCAGGATCCTGTATCTGTGCCACAAGATCAGATGCCACAGGATGATGATGATGATGATGTCGCTGAGGAAGGTGAGATCCCTAAGACGCCTACTACCATAGATGAGTGGGAAGACTACCTAATTCCGACACCTTCTCCGCCAGCTCCGCAAGCAATTGATTCTCCTCCTGAGGATATTGGGGGCTTTCATGCTATTATGGAGAGAGCGGCAAATCGTTTCCACCTACCCCTGCCTGTTAAGCAGTCTGACTGTTTCTTATATGATTTTAAGGACCAAAACAGAAAATCTGTCCGCGCAATTCCCATCATTGATCATATCTGGGAAGAAGGAGTTAAAATCATGATCCTCCCGAGAATTGACAAAAAAATACAAGCCCCCCGACGATGCACCTGCATGCGTGGTAGGACAACCTAAGCCGGATTCATTAATTTCCCAGGCTGCGCAGCGGGGATCTCGGAATCCTTCGGTACCCATTACTGCGCCACCCGATAAGGATGGAAGGCGCTTGGACAATATTGGCAAGAGATTCACCACTATAGCGGGTGCGTCAGTGCGTGCTGCAAATTTCTTAGCAATTCTAGGGAGATACGACCGCCAAATGTGGTCTGATGTTGCACCGTACCTCGATTTTTTGCCGGACGACAAAAAACAAGAAGCAAGGACGATTCTGCTTGAAGGGGGAAAGGTCAGCATTGGAAATTATAGACATTTCTATGGATTTGGTTTCGTTAGGTTTTAGGCAACTAGCTGGAACAGCAGTTCTCCATCGCCAAGGATGGCTCAAGTCTACCACCTTTCATCCTGAGGTGCAAAGTAAGATCTTAGACATGCCATTCGATGGGGACGCACTGTTTGACAAACACATTGACGATGCCTTACAGGAAATAAAGAAGGATACAGATACAGCTTAAGCTTTAGGAACACTCCAGTATAGGAAGACACTCTTTCGAGGTGCCCGTGGCAAAGGATCATATTCCTTTCGAGGGAACTATCAGAAATACCAGCCTCAGGCTTACCAATATAGATATGGCTATCAACAACAGCAATCTTATAAAGCCCCTCCAGCTGCTGCTGGAGGGGCTTTATAAGACAGGGACAATGCTAAAAAACAGTGACACATCCCCAGCATCTGCAACAATTCGGCCACGCATCAACCCCAATGCCGCAAATATTTCTTTACATTTCGACCAATGGAGAAAAATCACTTCGGACAAGTGGGTCCTGGACATAGTAAAGTATGGTCATACCCTTGAATTCATAAAGATTCTACCGCCTCATCCGCCTCTGAAGAGGCTTCCACCTCATCTCAAACTTTTCAGAAAAGAAGCCATGGTTATGCTCTGGAAAGGAGCTATAGAAAGAGTGCCTCACTCTCAGGTGGGGAAAGGTTTTTATTCCCGTTTCTTTCTGATAAGAAAGAAGTCGGGAGAGTGAAGGCCAATTTAGATCTAAGAAAATTAAACAAATATCTGCAAAAGAAGTCCTTCCGCATGGTCACTCTCCAGGAGATACTACAGCTTCTCAATCATGCGGATTTTATGACGACACTAGATTTGCAGGATGCATATTTCCACTTCCCTATTCATCCCAAACATCGAAAGTTTCTCCGTTTCACTGTGGCAGGTGCTCATTTTCAGTTCAGAGTTCTCCCTTTTGGTCTGCGGTCAGCACCAAGAGTATTCACCAAATGTCTGGCTCCAGTTGCTGCTCATCTCAGGCTGAAGGGCCTGCAGTTGTTTCCTTACCTAGATGACTGGTTAGTGAAGCACCGTCTTTTTGACAAGCCTCAAAAACAACTTCAATCTGCCTACAAATGTTTCTTTCCCTGAGGCTAACTCTCAATTTTCAGAAGACAGTTCTGCAACTGTCTCAAAAGACGCTTTCTCGGAGCAGTCTTGGACACTATCCAAGACAAGGCATTCTTGTCCACAGAAAGGCAAACACAACTCATTTCCCCAGCAACAAAGTTAAGAGGAAAAATGTTTGCCTCTGTGAGGCTGATAAAATCTCTACTGGGCATGATGTCCTCTGCAATTCTAATGGTACCTTGCGCTCGTCTCAGAATGAGATCAATACAGGAGGAACTGGACAATCAATGGCTTCAGGTGACCGGATCGTTCGACGACCTGGTGCGAATAACTCCAGTCATGCAGGCAGCTCTGCTCTGGTGGCAGCACCCCAGAAAACTCTCTTTAGGTCTAACTTTCCTTTCTCGGACGCTGCATTTCGTCCTCTAGAAGGATGGGATGGGGGGGGGACATCTTCAAGACCTCCGGATAAGGGGCAAGGGTCCAAAGCGCTTTCAAAGATGCACATCAATTTTCTGGAACTCCGAGCCATTTCTCTAGCCTTACAGTCTTTCCTCCCAAGGATTCAGGGCTCCTCGTTCTGATAAGAACAGACAATACCATATGCATGCATTACCTGAACAAACAAGGAGGCACACGCTCCCACATCCTATCGCAGGAAGCACATGAAATCTGGAAGTGGCTTCTCTCTCACCACATATCTATCAAGGTGGAACATCTCCCAGGAGTGAATAACAGTCTGGCAGATACCTTGAGCAGGACTTCCAACTCTTGCCACGAATGGGAGCTAGATCAGACAGTTCTCGAGTCCATCTTCCAGATGTGGGGCAAGCCCAACTTGGATCTCTTTGCTTCCGAGATGAACCGGAAATGTCTATTCTTTGCCAGCTGGGAGCCAGAAAAAGGTTCATGGGGAAACGTCTTTCTGTTAAGGTGGACAGGGATCTTCGCCTACGCGTTCCCTCCTTTTCCGTTAATTCCAAGATTTCTGATGAAACTGAAAAAGAGCCATGCCAAATGAATCTCATTGCTCCACGTTGGCCACGCCAGCACTGGTTCACAGAGCTTCTCCTGCTCTCAGAATGCAGACCTTATAGTCTTCCAGTATCGTCGACACTGTTAACATTGAGCAGGGGCAGATTCTTCATCCACATCCAGCCTCACTGCAACTACATGCGTGGTTACTGAACTCGCTGAGTTCAAGTAATTAGACCTGCCGCAAGACTGTAGGGACATCCTTTCTAAAACAAGGGTACCGTCCACTATTAAAACTTACACTCTCAAATGGAAACGTTTCTGTTCATGGTGCCTTTGTAACAGTGTGCACCCACTTGAGTCTTCTCCAGATAAAATTTTACCTTATCTGCTCTCCCTGGCTGTTCACCAATATTAAGTTACATCTGGCCGCCATCTCTACTTACAGGCGTTCCTCTGGAGGTTTATCTCTTTGTTCATGTCGACTGGTAAAACAGTTTATGAAAGGACTTTTCAGAGTATATCCTCCTGTAAGAGCTCCTCCTCCGGAATGGAGCCTTAATCTGGTTCTGGCTCATCTTATGAAACAACCTTTTGAGCCTATACACAGAGATGAGCTCAAATACATTTCCTGGAAAGTTGCTTTATTGTTGGCTCCTACTTCTGCCAGGAGAGTCAGCGAAATTCAAGGCTTTACAATTAAAGAACCTTACCTTCGCTTTACTAATGACTACGTTCTTCTTGGAATGAATCCTGCATTCATTCCAAAGGTACCATCAAGTTTCCACCTTAATGAGCCGGTTATTCTACGAACATTCTTTCCTAATCCTAATTCTCCGGCTGAAAGGGCACTTCATACACTGGATATAAAGAGATGCCTCAAATTTTATCTTTCACATACTAAGACCATTCGGAGATCTGATCAACTGTTTGTGTCCCTTGGCGTGCAAAAGCCAGGTACTGCAGTGACTAAAGCAACAATTGCAAGGTGGATTGCAGATGCTATTCATTTTTGCCATGTTAAAGCAGGCAGCCACTTTCTTTCAAACCTAAGGCTCATTTCTCGAGAGCCGTTTCATCCTCAGCGGCGCTTCTTGCTGGAGTGCCATTGGATAAAATTTGCCGTGCCGCAACATGGAAGAATGTGCATACATTTACGCGGCATTACTGCTTGGATTTGGCTATGGAGGCAGAAGCAGCGGTAGGACAAGCAGCTTTACGTAATCTTTTCCAATAAGGTAAGCCTCTGTTTTGGAGGTGATTAATTATTGATGCTATTGCAATGTATTTGTTTCACATGTGATTGCTGGTTTGAGTTCTCTTTATGCATAAATGCTTCTTCTTTATATTGTCATACATATGGAGTAGATATGTACATGTATATCTATTTATGAGGATATTTATTTGCCATTCATATGATACCCGCCGTCCTCTAAGATTAAAATTGTATAACTGCTAGCTATTCTGATTCAAGCATTTGTATCTATGAAAGATCCAATACTGGATAAGAAAACGAGTTACTTACCTGTAACTTCAGTTATCCAGTATTGGTATCTTTCATAGATTCACATGCGACCCACCCTCCTCTCCGGAGAGGCTACCTTATTGCTGATATATCATTCTGGTCACTCGTGCTGGAAAATCTGAGGGACTTGCCTCTCTGTGGAGTATTCTAGAGGGTGCTAGAGCCTGATTTGCTGTGTTTCAACTTTGTTTCTTTTTTACAAAAGGACAGGAATGGGCTACTGCAATGACTATGCAGTGCATTATAGCATATTATGATATGTATTACTGCTATTATATATATTTTTATTTTTACCGTGAGACTCCCACCTCGACGGCGGGATGATTCAAGCATGTGAATCTATGAAAGATACCAATACTGGATAACTGAAGTTACAGGTAAGTAACTCGTTTTCTTATATTGTACGTACGTACTTTGGCTTGTCCTTTTGTGACAACACGTGAAAAACACTGCACACCTTTTATAAAGGTGATTATCATTCAAATGCCCAGGCCATATCCGTATTATTATAAAATGGGCCTGTAAAATGTTAGGGTGACAACAAAGTGGGCCTGTAAAAATGACCTTATGCTAAGGTGAGAATAAAATTATCGTATTGTAAATGGCAGTGTGTTCATTGTGTATGAACCCATGCAACTGTTTTTAATCCAACCCGTACTTTTCTGTCATGACTCTAATGCCTCATAGAATCTTAGAGGTGGGCGGAACCAATTGTCACTTTCTGGAGGAGAAAAACGCATAGAATGCAAGCGATTACAACTACTCAAATCCACTTCCTTACCATGTATCGATATAAAGAGCCACTACACCTTCACAAATTACATTGTCAAGGGAAACTTGCCCACCAAGGACCTAAGTTTGTCCTCTAAGCCCTGCATCTTACCAGTGTGTAATCAGAGGATGCTACTCGAGTGTCTTCTGTTGCGTTGTTAAAAGTGGTGATAGCGTAGTTGTCAGTGTAGCGCATTGATGTGCTAGTGCCGCCCTCATCGTTATATTGGAAAACATACCCAAATGTCTTTTGCAGTGTTCCTATCCCCGCTTCGAATTATATTACTCCTAAAATGTGTCAGCCATTATCATTATTATATCATGTATTCCACCAGCCTGTTGATTATATTGTGTTTAATGGGGCAGTCAGTACTTGTGCAATGAGCTGATCCAGGAGGCCATTTTTACTCCTGGGATCATCGACCACTATATTTTGGTGCAGCCTTCTAGTTGTTATAGAATGGGTATTTGTAGGAGGGGATGACCCCTTATATGCCCCCTATTTGAAGGTTCGCAGCGCGGACGCGCAGAGTACACACCAAAGGAAAGCCCATGCTGCCCGTTCAGAGACCCTCGGCGTCCCCGTCCCCCCCCACCCCAAGTGTAGGATTAAGTACTCCGGAACTGTTGTGAGGGTGAGTCTTTGACTGAGTCTTACTCTCTGCCACAAGCATGCGATGAGTCTTCAGTGCTCCCTTCCTGGGTTGATAATCGTGAGGGGAGTTTATCTAGCTGTAATCAACAATGGAATTAGAAGGCGGGTTATTTGGATTTGCACACCTCTTTACTGACTGTTCACTCATTACAAAAAAAAGCTCTACATATTTTCGACCTGTCCAAAGCTGAGGAGATTGACTTATTATTTCTAACAGAGACCTGGCTGAATGAGTCCTCCGCTCCTGACGTTGAGGTTGTGCTACGTGAATGCTAGTCCTTGATCGATTTTGACCATGTAGTGTAAAGTTGGTAGCATGGCTATTATCTTCAAAAAAAAAATTAAATGCTTCACATTTGCTTTGACTGAGCTTAAAGGAGCATAGGCGTTGGGTTTCTATATTTCCATGTCAGCACAAGCCTCCTTAGCTGGGGCCTTGATCTACCAGCCTCCAGGATATGCAGGGGATTTCTTCAACACTCTAGATGATGCTATTGCCAAGTATCTAATACAGTTCTGGAATTTTACTCTTCTGGGAGATTTTAACATGCATATTGATAGTGTGGCTGACGCTCAGGCTGCTACGCTCTTAGAGAAGCTAAATTCCCTCAATTTGAGCCAATATGATAATCTCCCCGCTCATCAAGTGGGTCATACTTAAGATCTCATTTTTTCCAACGGTACTGTCAAGATGCGGAAAGTCAGGAGTATCCCCTGGTCTGATCACTCTAATATTCACTTTATGTATGCTATGTAACACACCTCATTCAATAGGGACTTATTCAAACCTAACTCATATTGGAGCTCGTCGAGAGCTAAAATATCAGAAATAGAGACTATCCGATAATTCCACCCCCTGTATTAGTGGTGATGTAGAATCTGATGCTCTAGCAGTTAACTTTTGGTTACTGGATATGGCCAACAGACTAGCCCCTTTAAAAAATATTAAAACCTCAGGCCACTTTAGGAGGTCCTACAGAAGGCAATATCTTTTGGAGGATAAAGAGCGGTATAAAGAAGCCCTAAATAAAAACCATGGGATGATTAAGAAACCTCACTCTTCTTTCTCTGCTGATACAATGTCGGCAGCTAACAATAACTTGCATGAAATCTTCAATATAGTTAAGCACTTTCTTCACGCAGCCTTTAGCTGCACCTGTCGTCCTATGTAAGGAACTATCTAGTTTTTTTTAAGATACGATTCTCAAAATTGTAGCCAATATTGGAGGCCAACCCCATTATCTTGAATACAAAGAGAAAGCTGTGGGCACAGTCAAGTCCTCAATTGATCATCAGTGTGAATTTTACAGAATTTTATTGGAGGAGTCTGAACAGGCTATTCTCTCCTGCAAATCTGGTTCTCCTGACACTCCTTGTCCCCCGTGCATCCTTACATCGATCTCTAAGGTGGTAAACCCTATTTTAACCAATTATTTAACAGTGCTATCCAATCCGCTACTGTGCCAGAATGTTGGAAAGAGACCAGACTAGTCTCATTGCTAAGGGAAAAAAAGACCTCAGCATATAGGACCCATCTTGCCATTTTTCAGACATATTTCTCTATTACCGGCTGCATCTAAGATGCTGGAGAAACTCATTAATGTGCAGTTATCCACATATTTGGAGCAAGGCCATCTATTGCACTCTTCACAATCTGGCTTTAGGCCCCGTCTTAGTACCAAATCAGCTCTAATGGAGGTGATAGTCTCCATTAAATAGGTGCTTGACCAGGGAAAACAGGCTGTGCTGATTTTACTTGACTTATCCGCAGACTTTGACTCACTGTCACACTCCATTCTCCTTCAGCAGCTGGAAGATATCGGGTCAGAGATATCACTTTGCCATGAATCCGCTCTTTTATGAAGAATAGAAGTCAAGCATTCTGGATAACCCTGTATTCTTCGAACTTCGAAGACTCACAGGGATCAGCTCTGAGTCCCACTCTTTTTTAATACATATATGGCTCTCTTGGCTCCTTTAGTTGAATCCTTTAGGGTGTGGATAATGTCGTCCACAGATGACACGCATCTTTTTCTTTCAATGGAGAAGGACTCTCATGAGGCTCATAAGATGTTTAAGAACTGTTTGGAAGCTGTCTTTAGTGGATATGGTCCAGCAAACTTGAGTGTAACACCGATAAAACTGAAATCTTGTTGTTTGGCTCCCCCCTCCCCATTGGGGCTCTAAGTGCTGGCTGGAGTGCGCCACCTCACCACCTCCGATGACCAGCTTAGCCTGTAACCTGGGTGTTAAGATTTATTGCCAGCTGACCTTGAGCTCTCAGGTTGCTGCAGTACTCGGATCTTGCTTCGGTCTTTGTGATTTGTGAAGACATTTCTTCCCCTTCTCCCTTTACAGGTGCAGAGAACTGTGATACATGCCCTTATCACCTCGCGCCTGGATTATGTTAATGCTTTATACTTAGGTCTTCCTGCCTATTTGCTGAAAAGGTTGCAGGTGGTTGTGAGAAGCTGGGTTTCTGTTGCAGTAACCCCCCCACTTTTTTCCAGACTACTGATGCACTTTTGACTTGATGTGCCCAGGGTCCCTGCCAATCAGGTTCCCAGGGCCTGTGTTCTTTCCCCAAAACTAACCCAAACCCAATTGGTATCTCTGGCCACAGGTCAGCCCCTGGTAAATGGTACCACAGGTACCCAGGGCACTGTGACCAGGGAAGACCTCTAAGGGCTGCAGCACTTATTGTGCCACCCTTAGAGGCCCTGTACCTTTACACACACACATTGCCTTTGCAGGCTGCGTATCTTGGTGCAGAACAAAGTGAAGAGGCGACAAGGCACACATCCCTGTGTGCCATGCCTACAACCCACTGCCCTGGCATAGATCAGTCACCCCTCTAGCTGGGTGCCCTATACCAGTGGTGAGGGTGCAGGTGCAGGAGCCCTGTACCCCTACAGTGTCTAAGTCCATTCTTAGACATTGTAAGTGCAGTGCTGCCATTAAATGTATATGGAGCTGGGAGTTTGTCATTACGAACTCCACAGCACCATAATGGCTACACTGAAAACTGAGAAGTTTGGTATCAAACTTCTCAGCACATTAAACCCACACTGATGCCAGTGTGGGATTTAATGAAAAATGCACACAGAGGGCATCTTAGAGATGCCCCCTGAAAAACGACCTACCACTAGTGTCCAGGCTGAGTGGCTGCTTTCAACTGCCACCACCAGACATGCTTCTGGACCCCTGGGTCGAGAGTCTGCTGCTCTCGGGGCCTGAAACAATGCACATCCTGGTACGAGGTGCCAAGCCTCCTCCCCCAAGATGGGCAGGGTTCACGAAGGGGAAGCTTCAAAGGCTTGCCGCCTTTGTGAGCTTCCCCAGGCCACTTGCTGCTTTCAGCAACTGGTCCCCACTGGTTCTGACCCCCACTTTGGGCGGGAACAACAAGTGAGGAAGAGAGGTGTGCCCACCTCTGCAAACTCCACCCGTCAGGTGGGGGAGGCGAGGTCAAGCACAACTCTGTCCCCGCCATCTTGCAGATGGGGGGACCCTGCCAACCAGGGAAAAGCTTATGCCCCCTCCCACTGGAGGGTGGCATAATAGGGGGTGTACCCACCCCAGGGAAGGGACCCATGGGTCCCAACCTTTTACCTACCTGTAACACCCCTAAATCTAGCATTTAGGGGCACCCCTGAACCTTGCTTCCTCAGACAAGAACCTGCAACAGGAAAAGAAGAAGGACCGAACAGCCATGCCGAAGCCAACAAGAGGAAGACGCCCACTGACTTGGCCCCAGCCCTACCGGCCTGTCTCTACCTCAAACCTGCTCCTGCGAAATCCCGGTGTGTCCTGCAGCCAGCAACCTCGAAAACCCCGGAGGACCTGCCTGCCTTCAACCACAAAGACTGTGTCTCCCATGAACACCCGATTTGTTCAAACAACAGACTGCAGTTCCGCAAGGATCCGTGGGTCTGCACCCGACGCCCACGGCCCGAGTTCGAGTGGCCCAACACCAAGAGGAGGTCCCCCCGGCGATCCTGACCCGAGATCCGGCAACCCCTGACCTGCCTCAAGCCTCCAGCCGACGCCTGCAGCCTCAAACCGGAAAGTCCCCCCAACCGCGACCAGGAGCTGGTAAGAAGATCCAACCCTAAAAGGCACCCCTGCACCCGACGCCCCCCGGCCTTGGGTGGCCCAACCGACGGTGCCTAACCAACCCCCAAGATCCCAACTTACCTCTCCAAGTGGTGGTCGCACCCAGAAGACCTTTGTCCCCGAGCCTGCAGTGCTTTTGCAAACCGGAGACTCCCCATTGAAAGCTACTGGGCTTCCGACGCCAAAACAGCACTCTGCACCCGGCCGCCCCAGTGCCGCTGAGGGTGCATTTTTTGTGCTGGCCTAAACCCCCATTTGCCCTGAGCTTAAGTCCAGGAGCTTTGCTCCCACAACCCAGTGGCCTGCTCGTCAGCAGCCCCCAACCGGAGGCCCCCTATCCCCCCTTGGATAACATTGGACCTCCGCACTCTGCACCCGGCTGCCCTAGTGCCGCTGAGGTTGTAACAAGAGTGCATCCTTGACCCTGGGGGACCCCTGACTCTAACCCCAGAACACCAACTCCCACAACAAAGTACTTACCTTCAAACCGATAACACTATTTTCCTCCTTAGGATAACATTGACTGTTTTTCTGTGAAAAGTTTCTAAGTGTGGAGTTGGAAATCCTAAAGAAATTCTTTAAAATTGTACTAACTAACAAAAACGCTTTTACTTACCTGTTTACAAGAAATGTCCCAGTGCTGTATCCAGGCATACTGCACTGTGTAAGAAAAGTAATCTCAAAAGTAACTTACCTGTCATTTTACTAAAAATCTTATACAAAGTATATGTACTGTATTCTGAAAAGCATTGCATTATCAGTAACACTACTGTAATCAAGTCAAGAATAACTTTATTCGGTTTAAAATAAACCATAAAAGTATAACATTCATACAAAGTACATAAAATTTACATATCACAATAGTACAGTAAAATATCATTTGACTAAAACGTTCCACAGATTATCAAAGAAATTTCAAATACAAGATTCTAAAAAGGAGACGCCAATTTTATTTACATTTTGTATTGTTTCCTTATTGAAAGTGCCATCCTAATAAAATTTAGGACTGCCGTGCAGATTGCTTCAGTGGACAAGGATAGTAAAAAGTTAAAACCCTCCTGGAAATTGCATGGTCTGGTTTCTCTTAAAAGTGGAATAAGGAACCGAACCCGTGGATCCTTATAGAGTGTACAGAATAGGGTACAGTGCAAGGTGCTTTGTTGTGATAAGTTATCACAAGGGCAAGGAATGAGATTATTGCACCATCCGGCCTGTTTGGGAAAGGCCACTAAAAAGTGCAATGTGCAAAGCCGAAATCTAGTCAAAAGAAATCTGAACTGCACGTTCATGGTAAAGGACAAATAAAATTGTTGATGTAAAAAAAGGCTGATCGATATGAGGTTGCAGCCCTGCTAGCCGCCGGCGATTATCAAGCTCACCACGATATGCATTTTTTATAATCAATTTCATATTTGTATCTATGCTGTTAGGATTATCATAATAATGCCTTAGGCCTATTTAATTAAATTTTCCTTTCACATAGCAGAGCCATGGGATAGCCTCAGCATTATCCAGCATCAGGCAATCCTTGATAATTTCTCTTGAGAGCTTTAGGTCTTCCGACAGCCAAACTTTCGCCCAGAGTATCAATGGGGCAATATTAATCCGATCAGCACTAAAATCTACCCCTACCTCAGAGTGACAGAATGCTGTGGGGGCGCTTTTTGGGATCATCAGCAATCTCTTTAAAAAGTTGTTCTCTAGAGTTTGAAGTTGTGAGCTTTTATGATGTCCCCATCTCCCGCCCCATATGTGGCAGTAGACAAACATTTTGATTTATATAAGGTTATCAATTCCGCTACTGGCTTATGGCCCAACTTACACACAAAGCGGAAGAGTCCTTCCACAGCACGGCTAGTGTTCTGCAATCTGGATATAATGAGCTGATTCCAGCTCAATTTGTTATTAAAAACATTTTCCAGATAGTTAAAATTTAAGACCTTGTCGATTGTCTTGCCCTTTACTATAAACTTTCTAGATTTAGTGTAACTCGATCCACAGATCATAATGTAGGATTTGGTAAAATTAACCTTTAGATCTAGGGCTAGCATAAAATTGGTAAAAGCATTCAGGGACTTCTGTAAACTATTAGCAGTTAAAGCCATTAAAACCGTGTCGTCCGTATATGACAACAACTGGATCGGCTTGCCCCCAATTCTGGGGAAGTCTAACTCCTGATCTTTTAGGGCTGATTCTAGTCCGTTTGTATACAGAAGGAAGAGAAAGGGGGCCAGTATGCACCCCTGACGGACTCCCTCTGTAGAAACAATGGGCCCCGTCCTTTCTCCCCCAGCGCCAAATCGTATGGCTGCGGTGGTGGATGCGTGCAACCTACGCAATAGTGTAATCAGAGGCTCCTCAAAACCCATTTCCCCCATCATGGACCACAGTTTGCTCCTGTTAACTGTGTCGAAAGCACTGGACAAGTCCATGAAGGCAAGGTGTATTGACCCCTTCCTTGCCTTCATGTACTTGCCCATAATCAGTGCCAAATTAAGGCACTGTTCGTTTGTCCCCATGCCTCTTCGAAAGCCATATTGGGTTTGGGACATTAGCCCTTTATAGTCTGCCCAGGTCTCAAGGCGCACTAAAATCACTCTCCCCAGCACCTTGACCGTGGAGTCAATTAGGGAAATGGGCCTATAACAGGCCGGATCTTCCTTCTTTCCCTTTTTGTACACAGGGACCACTAAGGCCTCTTTCCATGATGTTGGAATGGGGCCAATTATTGCAGCTCTAAAAATGTTCGTCAGGAGAGGTGCCCAAAGTTGGAGATTACTTTTAAATAAATCAAGAGGTACCTCATCCGGGCATGGGGCTTTTAAATGTATCCCTTTCTTGATGGCCTCCTCAACCTCACTCACTGAGAGGGAGGCGCTCAGGTGGTATGCGGTCGATGGATTTAGTGGGACCTCCTGACTTATTTCCTGTCTAGTGATACCATTCGGATTGAATATCTTGGTATAATGAGCTTCCCACACATCCCCTGGTATTAGTGAGTCCATACCCCTTGAGTCCTTTGAGAACAATGGGCGGTTTATTACCTCCCAGAAGCTCCTAGAATCTTTGGGTGCGCTTGCTCTCTCTAGATCCTCCCAGGCCTGCTTTCTCAGGTCTTGCTTCCTCTGTGCCACTGTAGACTTATAGGACTGCCTTGCGCTCTTAATTAAGGCTTTATCTCGTGGGCTTGTGTGTATTGCCTTCTTTAAGTCCTTTTGAGCCCTTGTACACTCGGCATTGAACCATTTGGTCCCCCTAGATTCCCTTGATACTAATGGGTTCATCAGGTTACTTGATACGTCCCTACAAATTCCCTGAAATCCCTGTATAACCATTTCAGGGGGGGGAATCATAGTCAAGGCATTTAAAAAAGTAACTTAAATTTGCTTTAACAGTGCTCTCCTCGAATTGAGGGGTGTTTATCTTGTTCCATTTCATTCTCACCCCTTGATTTGAATTATACTGAAGGGGGCGACCATCACCTTCCTTCTCCTGGGCGGCTACATGTAAGGAGGCAGTGAGGGGGTTGTGGTCGCTGGCATTGTTTAGCTCCACCTCGAAACTGTCTACGAGGAAGGCGGATTTTCTGGATAATAACATGAAGTCAATAACACTTTCCCTACCTCTGCCCATGTAGGTGGGATATTGGATTTCTGACTTACTGGCCAGGTTGTCAACGAAAAGCAAATCATTCACAATAATAATATCATTTAAGGCGTCTCCCTGTGGAGTATGTATAAAATGCGGCAGTGGTTGTCCCTCAGTGTCTGTTAGCCCACATACCTTATCTGAGCTATATCTACATAAAGTGCAATTAAAATCCTCGACCCAATAGATGCACAGGGGCTGCCACTTCCCCGCGATCTTGTCAATCTCCTCCTTAAGGTTTACAATAATATCACATCTATTTAGATCGAAAACATTATAATACCAGTTAATTAAAAGAGTCTTGACCTGAAACAAATTAAAAATCAAAATCAATTGATACCATGGTAAATTAATAACAGACTTGACATTGATTGACCCATATTTGAGAGAGATCAGGGTCGCCAGTCCTCCTTTCGCTCTCCCTGCTGGTGAGGCGATTGCATGAACATTGAGGGAACGGTAACCATCTAATTCAATATTCCCCCTAGACCATGTTTCCTGGGTGCAGATAATATCAAAGGCATTTACATATTTTAACCACATTTCATCATCAAGTTTCGAGCGGATGCCTGCAATATTCCAGGAAACGATTCTAAACACTCGGGTTTTACACAGCCTTATAACTGGGTCCTCCCTGTTGCTAGCAGTCCCGAGATCTGAATCGGTCCCCCCCCCTATCTGAGTCAAATGAGGTAAAGGGGCTGGAAGGGTCGTCCCCCGTCAACCGCTCCTCAATGCTAGTAAAAGTGTCTAGTGGTATATGTGTGTTATAATCCTCAAAATATGACCCCGGCCTATTCCCGTCTGTTCTGTTCACTGAGCAGTGGGATTCCCTGAATAACCCTCCTAACCTCAACAGCTTGCTTGGGCTATATGGGTCCGATGGTAGTCAGTCAATATCTGTTAAACCTGACAATGCTTCAAAGCGATTTGGGTGGTGCCATGTGGGGGGCTGGAGAAGGGGGATTCTCCTTTGCGGACGCGAGCAGGTCATGGGGCCCCTTTGGTGGGGAGGGTAGAAAAAGGCCAATGGACGGGCCTGTATGTGCTCCATAGGGGAGTCTCTGAGGTGACATAAGGCAAATTCTGCCCATCTCTTATCATTAAAGTTCGGGACCACACAATCACCTTCTATGTCTTTTTGTGTTTTCCCCAGCCAACTCACTCGTCTTGCCATTATAATATGTTTGCGCCAGTTTACCTGGGGTTGTATTTTACTAGAGCACCAATAGGCAGATTTATTAATGAGGCTCTGACAGCTTTCGTGATGGCCTGGATGAGGGTGTTGAACCCCTGTCAAGATCAACGTGTAAGGGGTACATGCTGGCGGGAGGTCTAAAACAATATTTTCATCCCGCCGAGTTTGCTCTAGTCCCTTATTGGGCCCTTTCTTGTTCCCTTGACTCCCACTATGATCCCTTTTAGTGTTCGGGGAATTTAAATCCCTTTGTGCTTTGTTAACCCTCCTGTCTTGACCATTTACCTGCATTTGCAGCACTATTTGAGAGTCTGTACAAATTACCCTATCCCGATGAGGAACTGATATTTTAGCCTCCCCGCTTGTAGCCATTAGTCTATCTGTGGCTAACCTCTCACTCTCGGGAGCGTTGGGGCTGGCATTTTCTTCCCTCTCAATCGGGCTTTTACACAAAGAACCCCTAGCCTTAGGCCCAATTTGCTTCGCCAGGCTCCCTGGTTGTGACAGTAATTGGCCAAGCTGCTCCTCTATACGGGCCAATCGCAATAAAATAGGCTCCAGTGAATCTGACACTATTTTCCCAAATCGAGCTGCCACCATGTCCACATCAGGCATAGTTTTTGTCTTTGCAAGCCCTCCACCCCCTCGAGTTTTTCCCACAGGGACCGGTGGATTTTGCTTTGTCCTCTTAACCCTGGGCAATTGACCCAAGGTCCACTGTTCAGTCCCAGTAGGGTCAATGCGCTTCCTTTTTCCCCCAGCTTTGTTATGGTCCCCCGTGGTTGTTGATGTTGCAGTGTCCATGCCTTTTGGCTCACCACCCGGGGGGCCCTGGCTCAGGATAATGACAGTGGGTGAGAGCGCAATTGGGGATTCCTCTTGCCGAAGGGGAGGGGACATAGGTGTTATTCGCTTGGGGTCCTCTGCGGTTGTTAGGGGGGGAGACTGGGCAGAGTGAATGTTCATATCCTCAGCTAGGGGTACTGGGGCCAACTATAGCCTACGTTCTGCCAGTTCAATTTCTTTATTAAGTGCCCCCGCGGCCTTTTGTAGGAAGCCATCTAAAGTTGTGTCTGTGCATTTAAGTGCAGGCGTAGGTTTCTTTCTTCCCATCTCCCCACACAGTTTCAGCGTTGATATAAAGGTTTTTCCCCAGACCTTTCAGCCCCACTCCTTACTTCTGTGTCTCCGATGATGGATCCAAGTGATATGGCCCAGCCCGGCCTCCTCCGGCCGCGGACGGGCGCAGACGGGCCCGCCCTTGGCACGGGTTTCGCCCGCACACGTCCCGCGCTGCGGGAGCCCGCCACAAACTTTATCGCGCCTCCGGGCCCGGAGAGGAGCGTCACGGCCCCACTGGCTGCTGGGCAATGGAGTCCTGGATAGCCGTTCCCCTCACGGCGGTTCTCGCGGTGTTTCTCGGGCTTCCTGCGCTGCGGGAGCCCGCCACAAACTTTATCGCGCCTCCGGGCGCGGAGAGGAGCGTCACGGCCCCACTGGCTGCTGGGCAATGGAGTCCTGGACAGCCGTTCCCCTCACGGCGGTTTTCGCGGTGTTTCTCGGGCTTCACTACTGTAATCAAATCAAAGTACATTTACAATTGCAATTCAAACTGTTTACAAACTGCATTACTACTGTAAAGTATTTATTGCTTACCTGTGCCAGGCTTGCTTGGTTCTAGAAAATAAAATAACTAAAAGAATATTTTTATACAAAAACAATTGGTCGGAAGTTCAGTCTTTGAGTGTGTGAATTCATTTGCTGACTGAGTGTGTACAACAAATGCTTAACACTGTCCTCTGATAAAGCCTTACTGCTCGACCACACTACCACAAATAGAGAGTGAGGTGCTATCTACTTTACCTCTGCCTACCTTTTGGGTTCCACTGGACTCTGTGCACACTATACCTCACTTTGGTATAGTATATACAGAGCCAGCTTCCTACAGTGGTCCAGAATGCGGTTGCCAGGCTTTTATTAAAGGTCTCTAGGCAGACAGCAATTTCCCCTTACCTGAAGGAGCTCCATTGCCTACAAGTTAGAGAGAGAGGCTTCAGTTTAAAACGTTAGTCCTGGCCCATAGAGCCTTCAACGGTACGGGTCTGCGTTATCTCAGACATACTGACTCACTACCTCCCAGTCAGAACCTTCCGCTTTTCTGAGGTGGGGTTGCTTTGCGTGGCGAGATTGAAAGGTAAGAAGTCAGGAGGCTCCTACCTTGTGGCCCACGCCTGGAACCTTCTCCCATCACATCTATGCTTCAGAAGTTTTCTTAAAAGTTGTTTGTTTGAAAGGGCTTTCTGAACAGGAACAGGAATAGTGGTTGGGGGTAAATGCCGTCCGTTAGCGAAGCTGTGCGCTCTATATCTATAAATGGTTGATTGATTGAATGATTGTTTATCAGAAACAGGGTAACAAGGGGGCCCGTAATTAGAGGAGTATGCATAAAAAAGAGGGGGGTGAATGTTAATTTCTGTTTGTGGGTGTCACCACTATGAATAGTACGTGTCATTCTGTGTATTGTGCACTAAGTTATGTGGATGCCGGGAGAAAACCGTACAATGATTTTTGATTATTATAAATATTCCCTAGGCGACAGTATTACTTAAGCCCCACTTAGTTGACAACCTATAGATCTATTGCAGTTCTTTTTCGAAGAGCACTCTCTCAAGGTTTTTAGTGCTGTTGTCCAGTTGTGCTCAATTACCACTTATTTCGGACCATTAGTAGTGTGTCCCTTGGTTATGAAGTGGTCTTCCATCTTGGTGGTAGTTCTCGTACATCTTATAGTGCTGCAGTGCTCACATATTTGGGTCTTTACTTTTCTTCCAGTTCCAAGTTTAGTTTATTATGGCTCAATTAATTAAAATCATTATATAAAATAAAAGCATTACATAAAATACAGTTTAAACCCAGCAATCATACTAGTCATACAAAGTGCTCAATGTAATTAATAGTTCCTGAAGGGCAGCCCCTTGTTACACATAAATCTCCTTTAAGTCTGTTTATGGAAAAAAAAGCTCTTGGTGGATGGGGTTAGGTTCCACCAATTCCCTTGTTAATTTAAAAACTCTGTGACATTCCTCATGGCGTTTACACAGTGATTTGTTGATCAATGCATGGGATAAAAGATGCGATCCAACTATCATGCTAGACTTTCAAAATACTTAATACAGTTAGTAGCTTCACAAATCACTGACTTTACACATGATTCTCCTTTAGGCTATCATGAGATATCCACCAAGGTACACTGAATTAAATTGTACATTGCCCTATTTTGATTAAACCCCTCACAAGCACCTATATTGGCTTAAAAGTCCCAGTGCAGGGAGCTTAATGAACCTCTTAAGTGCTGGATGCTTGATGTCATAGGATGTAAATAAACCTCTAAAGTGCCAGGTGAATCATTTTTATGAGAGTTAAATGAAGAGTGAAAAGTCCAAAACATGTTCTCTCTTGTACTATAGTCTTCATCCGCTTCTGCTGCGGGGGGGCATTTTTGTTGTTAACTCAAGAGTCCCAATACATGAATATTAATAGGCCCCTAAAGCGCTTGATGCATGAATATTATAAGATGTAAATAAACCACCAAGGTTCTAATGCATGATTTGTAAGGGAGTTACGTGAAGCTTCTTAGACCTTCTATATATGCTGACCAGTGTTTTGAGGAGATGTTGCAGGCTGATGGTTTTTTACTTCAGCAGATCTTATTTACAAGGGCTCAGATTTTCCTTGTATCTTTAAATGTAAGGGCTGCATGGGGTTTGGCCCAATTTACATCATCCTCCGTTCTCTTATTGGCCCATTTTTGCTTTTTGTGACCTCGCCTCAAAGTTTTAATTTTCTATTGCAGCTTTTCAGATGTTCGGTTTTTGTTACTATAACTTCGTAGGTCTTTATTTAGCTCCTTCCTTATTTTCCGGGCATCCTGAACCCAGGTATATGGGGTTCTACTCTTCAAGCTCTTTTCATTCCATTGCTTCCCCCCGTTATACGTTGTAGAGAATTTATTAAATTGGACCAGCCCTCTATTGGGTTGCTGTTTCTCTTAAAATCCTGTCCTAATTTTTTTATATTGCTTATTCTTTCCTTTTTGCTTCTGGGAGACTCTTTCCACTTCCAAGCGATGCGGTTAAAGTGCTCCGTGCTACTTGGTTTGCCCATCAGCTGGATTTTTTGCTGTTGCTTTAGAGTGATACTAAACTTGCATATGAATGCTGCATGATTGTTTGAGATTTTTGGAGTTATATGGAAGTAATAGATGTTAGGAGTTGTTCAATGGAGACCTATGTGTAGTCTAATGTTTCTGATCTGAAGAGGGAGATATGGGTAAAAGCCGTGGGTATGTCTCTTTAGGATATGCCATTTGGCCATTGATGGCCCAATTCTTCCAAGGTATTTGCTAATTATTCGTCAAAGTAAGATTGGTGAGGTCCGAGTAGGTGTCGCCCTTTTGCTGGAGGACTTGCGTAATGCTATGGCCAGGATCACGGAGGCCAAAACCTGCCTGTCCATAGTGGAAGATGATGTGAGCACCCTGAAATCCCAGGTCTCTGGCCTCCTCGCACGAACAGCAGATCTTCATCACTACGTGGAGGATGCAGAGAATTGGTCTTGCCGCAACAATGTCCGGCTTATTATGATCCCAGAGGGGGCAGCAAGTCGTCACAGGTTGCAGACGTACTTGAAACATGGATCAGGTCATGGATGCCGTCGGACCCACTGTCCCCCTGGTTTGTGGTCGAGAGAGTTCACAGAGCCTTGGCTCCCAAACCATCTCCACGGGCACCACATAGGCCCATGATTGCCCGCATCCTCAATTTTAAAGACTGATACGCGATCCTGCGGGAGGCCCGAACCTGCTCAGACCTCTGATATGGCGACGGCAAGGTGCTCATTGTTCCCAATTACACTTGGGGGGTGCAGTAGCAGCGCCGATCTTACTTGGCAGTCAAGCAGAAGCTCCGAGTGCTTGGCCTCCCTTACCGGCTCTTGTTCCCGACCAAGCTTAGGGTGGATATGTCAATAAATTCCATTTTTTTTATACCCCCGAATCGGCCTAGACATAGCTCACCGAGGAATGCCCACTCGCCAGAGCAGGCGGATCTCCCCATCTGGTGTTTGCCATCAGCTCCCACCTAACCTGGCCTTACTCCTTATAATTTTTAAAAAGGTATTTGACACGGTGGATTGGGTCTATTTGGTGTGTGTACTGCAGCGAACTGGGATTGGGCTTCGTTTTTGTGGGTTTGTCCGGGCACTTTACATTAATCCCACCGCATGGGTCCAAGTGAACGGTGTACTCTCCGAAGCATTTCCTATCAGGAGGGGGACTGGACAAGGCTGTCCCCTGCCTCCTCTTCACGCTGGCGATCGAACCGCTGGTGCGTCTTCTCCGATGCGACACCCAAGTGCGTGGAGGGAAATGGACTGAGGGGCATGAAGATCGCATTGCGTTATATGCGGATGACATCCTCCTTTACCTTAAGTTTATAGATTTATATAGCACCGCTTATCACCCGTGAGGGTATCCAGGCGCTGTCCATGGGCATTTGCCCAGAATCACAGGATGTTGCGCTGATGCTGAGACTCGAACACGGTTTCCCAGCTCCCGAGTCGGCAGCTCTGTCAGCTGCGCCACATCCTCTCCCCCTTACCGACCCTGTGGTGAGTGGACCCCTCTGCTTTCAAATCCTCCAACTTTTTGGGGCAGTTTCGGGTCTCTGAGTGAATCCGACCAAGTCAGTATTGGTGCCTTTGGCTCCGGGGCAAGACTGCTTCGACGTGCAAAATATCATCCCCTTACTCTGTCTTAGCTTTCGATATTTGGGTATCTAGGTGTTGCTTCACCCAGAGCTCACTTGGTCCCTCAGGCTTGGGCCCCTGACTCAGAGGGCCAGAGAGGATCTTGATAAATGGCAGTCTCTTCCACTAAACATGATGGGCCGAATAGCCTTTACAAAATGATGATTTTGCCGAGATTCCTTTACGTTTTTCAGAATCTCCCATTTCCCATACAGCAGCCTTAGTTCCGTGCCCTGGATAGAGCCGCGACCTCCTTCCTCTGGCATAAGTCCAGGCCTCACGTGGCCTTGGCTCATTGTCAACTCGCCCCATATGATGGGGACCTGAGGATGAACAACCTTTATCTGTACTGTCTTGCCTCTCAACTGTTGGCGGTTAATGATTGGTTTAACAGGGGATGGTCAGATCTCACCTACTGGCTAGAGATGACCGCCTGGGAGTTTCCTCAAATCATGGTGCTGCTTTATGGTGCTCCGATCCCCAATCACATTCCCGCTTGACCTGGGTGGGCTTTTTTGCCTGGCGGGCTGCACTCCTCCACACTCACTGAGACAATAGACTTACTCAGCAGACTCCCCTCTGGCATGGCACCTGGTTGCAAGAGGTGGCGGTACTGGGGGGCTTTGGGAGGTGGGATGATCTTAAAGTTATAACTTTGCTAGGCGACGTATGGTCCGGAACCCACATACGGTCCTTCCAAGACTTTCCAAGACCATACACTCTTACGTCCACACAATTTTGTAAATACCTCCCCCCCCACCCCTCCTCTCGTTAGGGTCACTGATTTATTGATCTTGCTAGCCAATCCCAATTTATGTTTTGTTTTTTCTGTTCTATAGGCTCTGCGGCATTATGCCCCTCATCTTCTTCCTTATTCCATTGCATTGTGTAATATGAGGCAGTCCCTACATGCTGCCGATTGCTTTTTACTCCAGATGGCTCCTTGCTCTCTGCTCTTGTAGTCAATTGGGATTTATTTTGCTCAAAGCTTTGTACTATATTCCCCCTCGTTAAGGCCTATTCATGTTCATTTGTTTATTTTGTCAGTCAGTCAGTGTTTGTTTATTTTACCCTGGCCACGGTGCATGAAAGCGACATATTCAGTGTCGTATGACTTCAGATGTTCCAATCCTGGCAGTTTTGTAGCTAATTTTAGGATGTTCTGTCTGTTTAAAATGTCCCATCTACCTCGGGATGTATACTCTGGGTATAATGTGACATTAAAAGACCCCTTGGCGTCACTTCACTGCTTGAATCTTTATTACCAATGGTGACTGGTCTGCCTCCCTGGCATGTGTCGTTAGGTCCCTCGAGGGTTACAGTGGAGGGTGCCTACTCAATATTACACGCCTCCTTGGTAAACCTTGAGGTGTTTTTGGCCTCAAGGGCGATTGATGACGCTCCTTCAGTTCTTCGGATAATCTTTTTACTTCCTGTTGTCTATTGCACAGGTTTAGCGGTGTTGTCTGGTCATAGGATAGTTGTAATATGCCCGACATTGATGGTTTTTCATCAGCGTCTTTCCATGCTTCGTTGACAATTGCAGGTGCTGCTGTTTGCATACTTGTGTCCAGATTTCTGATTTTGGTTCTTATGCTATCCTTTTGATCTAATGGTCCGTTATCATACTCCCTTCCCCGCCCCTCTTATTTTGGATTTTTGCCTTCTGTAGACAATTCACTTTCCTCAATCTCTCTCTTACCAGCAGATTCATCTGTAACTACTTGATTTTTCCTCCGAGCAAACACAGGGTAGACAGCACAATCCTCTAATATGTGGGCCTGGCCGAAGACAACTTTTTTTGGGCCCTTCTTGTTCAGTTTCTTTAAGCGCTTTTTATTTTTCCTAGATAGGCCTTCCCATCGGGGCTCCTGATTTTTGTTGTTACTTGCCTCAGAGCTTGCTTGATTTTTATCATTTTATTCTCCTGGAAATATATGTCCTTTGCTGCTTATTTAGTTTCCATTGGGCGAGCAGTGAGACACTTACATTGTCTGGGGAAGTTGTATTCCATCCTCCATCTTGTGCCATGTCAAACCCGGGCCAATCTGAAGTGGATCCTGCTGGTGCCAGCAATCATATTTTCGCCACAACGTGGATCCTTGCTACCATCCATAGCTTACATATACTCATTCTTGGCATGCACTTGGGATCTAGTTGTCACCTCTAAAGGAACTTTACATGAGTGAGGCCGTTAGGTAAAGCGCTCTTCCTGAACCGCAAAAAAGGTCTGTTCAGTACTATAAATCCATTAAAAATCTATATTGCTTCATGTCAACAACCCAGGACATGGACAGCAGTCCTATTGCAGTATAAAGGAGGGTATGCGTGGTTTGCCCCTCCAAGTCACAGAACATGCTCTCGCCCTTGGAATCACCATGGACAGACCTAGGCCTCAGCGTTCATGCTAGGTTAGTGTGGTTAACAAAAGGCTATCAAAAAGACAGGGCACCAGGCTGCCATTCTTGATCCAAGGTTCCTTTTTTGGGTGTAGAGTTGGGTTGTAGAAATATCTGTTCTTTCAGTGGCTGCCACAAGAAGTCCTTTAAGGCAGGAGTGATGTCTCGTATGTTTAGGCTACAAGCTTGTCTGGCTGTGGCTCTCTGGATGTTGGTAATGGTAATTATGCATGTATTACAAGCGTTTAGGATATGGCAGATCCCACCCGTGGTGTGATGCCTTCCTTGACATTATAGTGGTATTGTTTTGATTTTTTAACTCCATTACTACTCCTGTCTAAGCACTCGAACTGTAAGTGTGGTGTAACCTGTCTGCATTCATCCATGCACTCACACATTAACACGTTCATGCACACGCCAATTCATTCATTCATTCGTCCATCACTTATTCAACAATTCATCAATCTATGAACTCAATCACTCTATGCTTATTCATGCACTGAGGCAGTCACTCATCCCCTAACCGTTGGCTTATCCTCACACTCACCCACTCGCCTATCCACACAAACACAAGTTAGGCAGTCGGTGAAGAATCCGTTTCATAAAACCGCCAACTCCTTTAGCTTTAACAATGCTTTGTTTTTTTTCCCTAAGGGATCGTTCTGGGCCCCATGATCATGGCGAAATCTAGTTAAGTTTCTGTGTTAACCTTGATATATGCAGATCTTGTGAGTAAAGCTCTGTACGCATTAACCCAACACCACTACTAATGTTGAGTTATGACCCTTGTATGATGCATAATGTGAACAGAGTAACAGCATATGTTTCCTACGGCTCGATCTGCTAGTTATAGATCGTGTATTAATCAACCTGTCCCTTTGTGTTTGCAGCACCCTATAGGTCATGCAGGATATTACAGTTAAGTATAAACGTTTAAAGTTGAAAACACAAGCTTCTCTGTTAACATTTCTTCCACTAAATTATACATATTTTTTATATTTATCGTAACATTTATTTGATAGTAATTTCAGTGTGTTTTGTGTGACAAATTGTTTTTTCTGTATGTTAAGGCAATTAAACGGTGTAGCGTGTCGACTGGGGCATCAGTGTTGATTTCTGCAACTTGAAACGGGCAATATGAATTATAGCCATCTGTTGAAAACAGCCTCTCAGATAAATATTTCTGAAGAACAACATTTCTCTTTTTATGACAGAGTTGTATCCCGGCGCCCTTAATGTCACGGACAAGGGTCAGAATAAACTCAGCTCGGAGGCGAGTGTTTCATCGAGTGAAAGAAGTCCCTTGATAAGGTAAATATTTCAAATTCACTCCCAAGCCAAAAGTAGCTGCATACACTGCCATACGAAAGTGCACAAAGTTCGTAATGCACATCATTTTGTGGCCTAGTGCAGCAACACGTTAGGGTTTTAGTTTCATTTTCGCGTTAAAATCCGAAATCGTTGCTTTTCAGAATATTTTGCAGCGGAGCCAGGTATTGTTCTGCAGCTGTTGTTTTCCCGTTTGAAGACTCTATTGACATCTCAGTGAACCACAAATTAGCGCGCGCAGCTGCTCTCAGTAGGGCTACTTGAAGGCCCCACAATAGAACTTGTCAGTAGAATGGCGGCCATAGTGCCGAGTCTTGAAGAAATAAAGTGGTATATGTCTTCGTGTTGATATAGCTGGCGATGTAGGCGATCTTGTGCTCAATGCACACTTCTGTTTCATTCATGGAGAGGATTTAAACTGGAGTATTTCATGTGACTTTGTGTAAATAGGCGCTGTGGATACCGGAGAGCTGTAGTTTAACTTAAAAATTCTTACATTTAAACACTTTCTCTGAGTTTTTAGAGCAGTTAATCCAGATTCAATAATGTTTTTTCTAATAATGTTTTTTCCTCGTCATGAAAGCTAATAAGAAACTGCCACTCAAGTTAACATTCACAGGGCGTGATTACAATGCAGGACAATCGATGAAGATTGTCTCCGCTGGCTTTTTATCTAGTTTGGGGTAGTAAGCTTAGGGTAGTCAATTGATCTAGTATTAAATAAATATAAAAAACCCTTGCAGCCGTCGTTATATATGTGGTCATTATGTTTAGGGGCCCAGTTAATATGGTTAAATCTACCAGCGCTCTAAGAAACATTCTTTTACAAGAGATCAAGAGTGAACGTGTTCCCAAAAGTCAGTGCACGTGATGCTCTATTTACCAGCTTTTTGCTGGCATTCATGTGTCCTTCTTGCCCTGAGGCATGTCTGGAATATGGGCCTTTGTACGGCTCTTGTCTTTCTCAGACAGAGTCCAAATTGTAGCGCTTTGTTAGGTGTGGTGTGCTCCAGTATTTGAGTTTTTTTGTGTGTTGAGTAATTGTTGAGCCTTGATGCCTCATTTGATTTGTTGCTAAGCTGATGTGTCTTGTGTCACCCACGCATGGCTGTGTTATGTCTTTGAGTGTTTCGTTCCAGTAAAGTGCGTGTTTGTGTCTCAGTACAGTGAGAAATGTGCAAGAGGCCATTTTTATTATTATTATTTTTTATCTTTTAAGGGAATGCTTTTGATTACCCGGCAGACGAGTGAGGCTTTGTTTATCAGTGATGTGTCATCAAGTATACCCGAGTTTTGTTTTGTATTATGCGGAGTGATAAACGTTAGAATTGTTGGTACAGTGTTGCATTGGCGAGAGCGAATGCATGGCAGTCTGTCCGTCACTTGGTCTGTGGGTATTGCTATGTTTTCTGTTTAATTCCAGGGGCCAGTAGAAAACGTATTCCTACGCTTCGTTCCGAGTTTGTTGTGTCGGGTGTGGTATCCATGCTTGCCATTAGGATTCCACCATGGGTATTCATGTATTAGTTTATTTCGTGTTGCCACGTGTTTCGTTTTTAAAAAAATTATCTCTTTGGTTGGAGAGCACTTCTTTGCCTCTGTAAATCTTTTCGTGTTGTGCTGTTTGAGCACGAGTGTGATATTGGTGTGCCTAGAACGCTTAGCTGTGTTTGCCACATGGCACATTGCTACAGTGCTTCAGAGTTGAGCCGTTTGTGTATAGTGCTGTTTGCGGGTAATACTTTGACATTTGTATGGCTTCTGTTGCTGAATTGGTCACAGTGTGTGGTGGTAGTATGGGGGTAGTGTTCTACTTAGACATCTTTCTGATGCACCACCACCTCATGTTACAAAGCTGATTTTTGAGCGGAGGGGGGTTAAGAAAGGAACAATTTCCTACTGGCTTACAGCAAATATCAAATATGTTTTTTCCCCTGTTTTTTCATGAAACGATGATTAACCTTTTGTTGCTCATTTTTTGGTATTTGGAAAAAATGCAACATTTTCTATTAGGTTTTAAAATGAGTGTGTTACTGAATTGTGGACTGTAGTCTTGAAATAATCATTCAAACGCTATTTTTGTCTATTGGATAAAGTTCACAATGAATCATATTTGTGATTTGCCACTGATAGGCTTGACTCCAAATGGCTTAGTGTGAGTCATTGGAAATGCCAACTGTGAAATTTCCTGTTTTCATCCATTGTAAAATTCAGCATCACAAGCACCTTTCCTACAGCGCATAATATTTAAACGTGGAATTGTTTATTGATAATATAGGTACTTGTGTCTGTGCTGCTTTTCAGAGTTTCATTTAATTACATTTATTTGGCGCTTTCTCCGCCTTTAACAGTAGACACACACTTCATACAATTTGTTTTTCATACCACATGATTATTTGTACATTGCAGTCCCTTGATGTGCACTGAGCATCGGTGTTAATGTTTGTGTGACTGAGTGCATAATCTTACTAGTGATTTTGACACATGCACCTATACATATGTCACATAATTTCTGATGAACTATTTCCTGTTGTAGAATTTTGTTCCTTGGAAGATTCTAGGCTCTTTTTTAGAACAAGAATATTGATTCACCTTTGGTGGAACCATCATGGGCACCAACAATGTGAACTCCAGTATTATAACAAAGTACAAATTCACTGCTTGCAAAAAAAAACAGAAAGCAGCCACAAGAAATGTAATAGCTGTCAACAGACAGACACATATCACCCAATCTGCAAAAATATACCAGCTGCATCTTCAAACTGGAAAAATCATAAACTTATGTACCAGAATTCACAAAATGTTGGGTGGACATTACCCTCCTTTACACAGGAAGAATCTGATCTACCTAGTTGTCAGAACATTGTAGTATTGAAATCAGGTGACAGGAGCAGTAAAAAGGTGCACCATTTTATACGACAGCCAACAGGTGCTAGATGCTATAGGAATACCAGGAAATGCCAACAACGTTCTATATGAATAAACACCTTCCTTTTACTTCATAATCAAAATCAGGATTAGCCTATAGTTCTGTTTTGTGTCAAATTTAAAAGAGGAACCCTTGCTTGTCTTTTTTCTCCTAGTGGGAGTTTTAACTCTTCCCTTCATATCTGGATGTTTCCACCTCTTCGAGATGAACCCTCCCTTTTTGCCACCAAACATGGTTGCTGTATGTGGCTGTACATAGCTCCTTCTTCTTCTTCCCTAGTGCTCAAAACACAGTCTTGATCTTACCAGGCATCTGTGTCCTCCATGTGGGACTCTCCTCCCTACCCTGTTTACTGGTGGTAAACAAAGGAGAGCGCACCTGTCCATCGGTCCCACAGAGGACACTGCACTACCTCACCCCGTCGCCAGTGGCACCCCATGAGGGTCACGAGTACCCAACTGCCCCACAAGGGAGGCTCTGCCCTATCCCTGAGAAGCTCTGCCATGTTCCTCCTAGCAAACAGGTAAGGACTTCCTGCCTGTTGCACAATGAGGATTTTCTTTACACTGCACTTTGCTTAAACATGAACGTATGTTACCAGAGATTTTGTGTTTTACTGCTAGGGATTTAGGGCATTTAATGGCTGTATGAGTTGGAGAGGTTGTGTTTGACAACAAATTAGGCTTCTTTGAGTAGCCAATGTAGAGAGATTAAGTCTGGCTTTTCAGGAAGGCTTGTGTGTTTGGCTGTGCTTTAATCCATCTGAAAGAAACACATAGTGATAGATTCCTTACCTTAGAATATCCCCAGGCGTCAGACTGGATCCGGAAAGTTTTCGTCAGCAGTACCCCTGCGCGTCGGTAGGGGCGTCGTGCGGCTCCGCGTCCGTCGTTGGCGTCGTGGTCGCCGAGATGACGTCGCGGGCGCTACTTGGACGCCACCCACGCGCGCTGACGTCAGTTCTTTCTTTTTCCGCACCAGCAAGCGCAGATCCGGAGAGAGCGGTACCCCTAGTCTTTTTTGACTAAGTTTTTGAGATCTTTTTCTCACCCTTTTTCGAGTCGATATCGACTCCTGGTGCAGTTAGGGATGCCCGGTTTTAAATCCTGTGAGGACTGTCATCGGATGATGTCGGTGATGGACCCGCACCGCGTGTGTCTCTTCTGCCTGGGGCGCGACCACGACCCCAAGTCGTGCCCCGACTGCCGGTCCATGGCTCCGAAGTCTTTGCGGGAGCGGTCCCGAAAAGACACCCTTGGATCCAGGCCTGGATCCCGGTCGACGCCGGTTGACCTCGTTACGCCTCCACCGACGTCGACCCCACCGGCTCCGATCCTGACGCCGTCCGCTCCTCGGGACGACGTCGACCTCAGATTCATCCCCGAAGTGGACGTGGCGTCGGTCGATGCCGTTCTCGACACCGTTTGGGGATTTCTATCCCCATGTCCCTGCTCCTTATTTTCGGCCTGTTGAACAGCCTGAGGAGCAAGGGGAGGAGTGGGAGGGGTCGGACGACCTCTCGCTGCAGCCTGCGAGTCTGAACAGGACTGGGCTGAGGAATTGGGGGACGCCAGTGGTCTGGATACCTCACCAGACCTTGGCATGCTGTCTCCTCCTACCGTGGCTACGGAGGAGGGAGCCAGTTACGCAGTGGTGTTGCTTAGGGCGGCGGAGACCCTACACCTCCAGCTCCCTACTGTGGCCGTCAGGACTAACCTCCTGACAGAGGTGCTTCAGCCAGCAGCTACTTCTGCGGAGCCGCTGCTGCCCTTTAATGAAGCCCTTTCGGACGTTCTTTTGGGCACTTGGTCCAGGCCCACCACAGGGGCTCCTGTGGACAGGAACGTGGCCCGACGCCATCGCCCGGCTCCGGGTGACACCATTTTCCTCTCCCAACATCCCACCCCGAGAGCTTGGTTGTCCAAGCCTCTGCTTCCCCAACCGCCTTCCCTCCCGCCCCACCGGATAGGGAATCCAAGAAGCTGGATCAGTTTGGGAAGAAGATTTTCTCTTCCACCAGCTCTGCGCTGCAGTCCGTGAACACCGCATGCCTCTTGGGCCGTTATTCCCACTGCCTGTGGGATACGGTGGCGAACGTGCTGTCTGTGTCCGGAGGAGGCCCGGCCTGCTCTCGCCCAGGCTGTTGCAGAGGGGAGAGACGCAGCCAAGTTCATGATCCGTTGTGGTCTAGACACCGCCGGCTCACTAGGCAGATCCATTGCAACGACGGTGGCGGTTCGCCGCCACGCCTGGTTGAGAACCACTGGATTTTCAGGGGATGTCCAAAACACACTTATGGACACGCCCTTTGATGGCCGTCGCCTCTTCGGCGACAAAGCGGACAGCGCGTTGGAGCGGTTTAAGGACTCACGGGCTACGGCCAAGTCCTTGGGACTCTCGGCAGTCCGCCCTCCTCCGCCTTCCGCTTTTCGCTCCTTTCGTGGCACAGGAAGGGGCGCCCCGCAACGTTCGCAACAGAGCCACAGGCCGGCGCAACAGTCATCCCAGTGCGGACGCGGTTTCTGCCGTGGCAGACAAAGGGGCCAGCGGGCGGGTCAGACCACCCCCGCCACCTCTGCCTCCAAACCTTCCTAGTCCGAACTTTCAGGCCCATCAAACGCCAGTGGGCGGCAGGCTGCGCCATCACCTCCCCCACTGGTGCACCATCACTTCGGACAGGTGGGTTTTAGAGATAGTCCGAAGGGGCTACTTCCTCCCCTTCGAGACTACCCCCCCAGCCATGCCACCTCAATACCACCGCATGTCGGGGGATCACTTGGTGCTTCTTCAGCAGGAAGTTGCGGCCCTCTTGGCCAAGGGGGCATCGAGCGCGTTCCGACGCACGAAGTATGTCGTGGTTGTTATTCCCACTACTTTGTGGTGCCCAAGAAGGACAAAGGCCTGCGTCCTATCTTGGACCTCCGGAACGTCAATCGCTTCCTCCGGAAAGAGAAGTTCAAGATGCTCACTCTAGCTCAGGTCTTGTCTGCACTCGACCCACAAGACTGGATGGTGGCGCTGGACTTGCAGGACGCCTATTTCCACATCCCCGTCCTGTCAGCCCACAGGCGTTACCTACGGTTCATAGTAGGCCACGAGCACTTTCAGTTTACCGTGCTCCCCTTTGGCCTTACCAGCGCCCCTCTGGTGTTCACCAAGGTGATGGCGGTGGTCGCAGCTCATCTGCGCAGATCAGGGGTCTCAGTCTTCCCCTATCTCGACGACTGGTTGTTGAAGGCGGGCTCGCCCCAGACAGTCGTCTCCCACCTCCAGACTACGGCCGACCTCCTGCACTTGCTGGGGTTCTCCATCAATGTGCCGAAGTTGCACCTGATTCCCTCCCAGAAGCTCCTCTTTATCGGAGCGGTTCTGGACACGGCGCAGTTTCGGGTCTATCCTCCCGAACAGCGAGTCCGGGACATTCGGGCTCTGATTCCCATCTTTCAGCCCTTGTCCTGGGTTTCGGTCAGAGTGACTCTGAGGCTGCTGGGCCTCATGGCCTCCTGCATCCTGCTGGTCAATCATGCCAGGTGGCGTATGCGGGCTCTGCAGTGGGACCTGAAGTTCCAGTGGGCGCAGCATCAGGGAAACCTGTCCGATCACGTCCAGATCTCGGAGGGCACTGCACTACAGTTGCAGTGGTGGCTCACGGACCGGCATTGGGTCGACGGCAGATCCCTCTCCCTTCCCCAACCGGAGTTCACAGTGGTGACGGATGCGTCCCTACTGGGATGGGGCGGCCACATGGGAGAGGCGGAGATCAGAGGCCTCTGGTCTCCAGCGGAGTCCCGGCTCCATATCAACCTTTTGGAGCTGCGGGCGATCAGGCTTGCACTGAAAGCATTCCTTCCCTCTGTCAAGGGGAGAGTAGTGCAGGTGTTCACGGACAACACCACCGCCATGTGGTACTGAAACAAACAAGGCGGGGTGGGGTCGTGGACCCTCTGTCAAGAGGCTCTGCGTCTCTGGACATGGCTGGAACATCAGGGCATGTCTCTGGTGGTTCAACACCTGGCAGGTTCTCTGAACGCCAGGGCGGACGAACTCAGCCGCAGGTGCATGCTCGATCACGAATGGCGTCTTCACTCGGAGGTGGCGCAAGGTCTCTTTTAGCAGTGGGGAGAGCCTTGGTTAGATCTATTCACCACCGAAGAGAACGCGCAATGTCATCAGTTCTGCGCGTTGGAATTTCCAAGGCGGCACTCGCTCGGCGACGCTTTTCGTCGCGAGTGGAGTTGCGGTCTGTTGTACGCCTTTCTGCCTATACCACTTCTGCCCAGAGTGCTGAAGAAGATCAGGCGCGACCGGGCCAAGTCATTCTTGTGGCTCCGGACTGGGCTTGAAGAGTATGGTATCCCGAGCTACTCAGTATGAGCATCGATCCCCCGATCCGACTGCCTCTTCGGGAGGATCTTCTGTCGCAGCAGCAGGGGACGGTCCTCCACCCGAACCTGTCCAGCCTCCACCTCTTTGCGTGGAGATTGAGCGGCGGCAGTTGATTCCCTTCGACTTGCCTCCTGAAGTTTGTGACGTTATTCTGGCAGCCAGGCGTCCCTCTACCAAAGTGGTATACGCCTGCAGGTGGAACAAATTTGTGGCATGGTGCACAGCAAAGGCTGTGGATCCCCTTTCTGCCCCTCTTTCTGAGGTTCTATTGTTCCTTCTTTCTTTGGCCCAGCAGGGCTCTGCTCTGGGCACTATCAAGGGCTACCTTTCTGCTATTTCGGCCTTTCTCAGGCTCCCTGATCAGCCCTCTCTTTTCAAGTCCCCTGTTGTAAATAGGTTTTTTAAAGGCATTACTCACCTTTTTCCTCCTATTCCTTTCGTGATGCCTCAGTGGGACTTGAATCTGGTTCTGACATACTTGATGTGCGCTCCCTTTGAGCCACTTCACAACTGTCCTCTTCGTCTTTTGACGTTAAAGACTGCCTTCCTGGTGGCCATCACTTCCGCCAGGCGGGTGAGTGAGCTCCAGGCTCTTTCCTGTAAGCCTCCTTTCCTTTCAGTCCATCCGGACAAGGTTGTGCTCAGGCCCCGTCCTTCCTTTTTGCCAAAAGTGGTTACGGCCTTTCACATTGGGCAGACTATTACCTTGCCCACCTTTTTTTCCGCCTCCGCATCCTTCCAGAGAGGAAGAGCGGCTCCACCGTCTGGACCCAAAACGTGCGCTTTCTTTTTATCTCAACCGCACACTGCAGTTCCGGGTGGATGACCAGCTTTTTGTTGGCTACGTTGGCACCAAGAAAGGTCGGGCGGTCCATAAGAGAACCATCTCCCGCTGGGTTGTCTTGTGAATCAAAGCCTGTTACTCTTTTGCTAAAAAAGAACCTCCGGTGGGGCTGCGTGCTCATTCCACCAGAGCTACTGCAGCCACTACTGCATTGGGACGTGGTGTCCCCCTGCAAGACATCTGTCAGGCAGCCACGTGGGCCTCGCTGCACACGTTTACCAAGCATTATTGCCTAGACAGCCAAGTCCGGAGAGACGGCTTCTTTGGCCGTTCTGTTCTCCGTGACTTCCTGGTGTGATCTTTGTTCGCAGACCCACCACCGGGGTTGGTATTGCTGGGGTATCTATTCTAAGGTAAGGAATCTATCACTATGTGTTTCTTTCAGATGCACAAGTTACTTACCTTCGGTAACGATATATCTGTAAGAAACATTAGTAGTGATAGATTCCTTACCGCCCCACCCATCCTCCCCGTTCTGCGAACTGATTTCTAGGGTTACGGTCATCCCTTTCAGGGCCCTAGTTTCAATGCACCAGTGGTCAGTATCTTGCATGGCTCTGCGTTCCTGGCGCGGAAAGTCGTGTACAGAACTGACGTCAGCGCGCGTGGGCGGCGACAAAGTAGCGCCCGCGACGTCATCTCGGCGACCACGACGCCAACGACGGACGCGGAGCCGCACGACGCCCCTACCGACGCGCAGGGGTACTGCTGACGAAAACTTTCCGGATCCAGTCTGACGCCTGGGGATATTCTAAGGTAAGGAATCTATCACTACTAATGTTTCTTACAGATATATCGTTACCGAAGGTAAGTAACTTGTGCATCGAGATGGTATACAAATTTCTATTACTTCATTGAGCTCTATTTCTTCATCATGTAATCTTTTATGAGGGCCATCAACATTGAATATCTCCACATTTACGTGGAATCCAGAACACTTTAGCAAGAACTAAATGCACATATTTTCTGTTACAATGTTTAACTAAATGCACAGTGATCCCTCCACTTACTTAAAACAGTCCTTAAAAGGATAAGTGAAAAAGGAGAAAGAGGGGGCGGAGCTTGCTCGCTACCAAGATGGCCGCTTGAGCCGAGCGCTCCGCAGAAACCGTCTAATATTCGGCATTTATCCTGCAACTAAGCAGTCCTGTGTACCCCCCCGAGTGGCCCTGGAGCTTCGGAACCTGGTGGCGACGTGCGGTTGCGCCCCCGGCCGCCGTACAGGAGCGCTGGGCCAGCGACGACAGGTGACCTGGACCAGGCTAAGCAGGGCCCTGAGCACCGGACTTGCGTGCCCGCGGTGGGCAGGGCACGATTGCGACTGCGGCTGCCTTGGAGGTGTGCGGCCTGCCCGCAACTCGGAACACGGCTCCGGCCGTAGCGGAGTGGCCGGGAGGGTGTGTGAAACAGGGGGGGGGCGGCTGCCTCCCTACGACACACAGAAGCCGTGCAGCGCGACCTGAGGGCGGAGTACAGCCTAGGCCCGAGTGGAGCCACAGAATGCACTGTGAGCGGTTAATGGCGGTGTTGAAATAACCGCACATCCGCTACCTGGTGGGGGCCTGCGAGGTGATTGTGGGGTGGCCTGCCCCCCCCCCCAGCATTCAGTGGACATAACCTTAACGGCGAGTATGGTAGGGGCTGTGAGTCGGACACTCTCGGCGCCTGGGGGCACAGACCTGCGTGAGAGCCTGCCAGCACCGGGACACCAGTGGTGTACTGGTGGGCTGCAGGAACGGACTACGCTGCCAGTGAGTAGCGCAGTGGATTACTGGGGTGCCTCTAATGGGCTGTGTGGCCAGGATAGACCCTCTGGGCTGCGCTGCGGGCATTGATCTGGACCTTGACCGAAGTTAGCGCTGTGGCAGTGATCACCGCCCTTGGCAAGCAAAGGCTCCGAGCCCCACTGCGCTGTTCGTGGTGGCCGGGGCCGTGGGGGCGAACCGGGAGCTGCTGACGAGTTGGGGCTGTCACGTGTAAACCGGGCGGGAGACGAGAGTGCCCGACCCCACCTTAGATGAGACCGCCCTGAGACCACACAACGACGTTCACGGCTAGCAGTGTGCCCCCGCGACCTGGCGAGGCCATCTGGCCCCTCATTGGGAGTGAGTGATTCTGCTGGGGCCGGTACTGGGACCGAAGAGAGAATTGCGACGCAAACCAGAGGTGCTTGGGGAGCTTAGGGTGACCTCGCCTCCTGATATCCGACCTCCTGGATCTTGACGGTGGCACCGGCGGAGAATTCTGCACGAGGCTAAAATGGGCAGAGTGGATAAGTCGCAGCCGAAACTCACGTTCGCGCAGAAACGGTCCATGTCCAGCGACAGGTCCGCGGAGGGCGCCTCCGGAATGCAGGAGCAGACAGCGGACGACCCAGGCCCAGACATTCGTGGAATGCTTGTGGCTATGGAGAAGAACCTGCAGGGTGGTATCACGTCCCTTGGTGCGAAGATGGATGCTCTGTCGTACAGAATGGACCGCATGGCGGAGAGACTAGACAAGCATTCTGAGCGGCTGGACATGTCCGAGCGCAGGCTGACGGAGGTGGAGGAGGCCCACACCACCTTGGACTCGGACCACAAACAGCTAGGCATAGTGCTCCGAATCCTGCAAGACAAAACTGAAGATCTTGAAGCGCGCTCTCGGCGCCGCAATCTCCAGATCACGGGCCTTCCGGAGAACACGCCAACTGGTAACATGGAGCAGTTCACAGAGCAGCTGCTGAGGAAACTACTGGGAGAGGATTAGTTCTCGGCCATGTTTGTGGTGGAACGGGCGCACCGCACTTTGGGACCTCGCCCCCCCCGGGGGCGCCGCCTCGCCCAGTCATAGCTAAGCTACTTAACTATCGTGATCGCGACGCTGCGTTGAAGCTAGCCAGGGAGAAGCAGCCGCTGGAGTTTGAAGGGTCCACGCTCTCGCTCTTCCCGGACTTTACCGCCCGCGTCCAGGAGGCGCGACGCCAGGTTGCACCAATGAAGAAACAGCTGCGCGAGCAGGGAGTGGACTACGCCATGCTTTATCCAGCAAAGCTGCGGGTCAACAGACAGGGACGCTCCCATATATTCACAGATCCGAAGGCGCTGCAGAAGGCGCTCAAAGACTGGTCGCGAGAAGATCGCTCCAGTCCGGGGCGGCGGCCCCCGGATGAGGCTACAGGAGGTCAACTGATGGAACGAGATTGAGGTGGAGCTGGTGATCCGGAGTGATAAGTATGGCCATTGACAATGGGACATGGGAGATACTGCTGTTTGGTGGGCGGGAGGGAGGGGAGCTGGGGGTTGGGTGGAGAGGGTTTCAGTATCCTGATTTGGCCGCCGGCCCTGGAGGGGGACAGATATCTGGGGCCCTTTTCCTGTTCCATGGATCTGCACGGGGCCCTGCTCGGGAAGGAGAAGGCCAACATTGAGACTATGTTTTTGGTGGCCAGACGCCTGGAGCTCGCATAGTATAGTTGACTTTATGTCTGATTGTGGGTACGAGGACTGGCGCCACCGGCGTACTGGCGAAGCCTAGTAGGGAAACTCATGCCTCTGGACTCCCGATGGCTGTTGCGGGGAGGGGGATTAACATATCTTATACGGTTGCATTGATGTGCTTGACGGTTTTGGTGGAGACTACATAACTGGTCTGGGAATATTCCTTGTTTGAGGAGCGACCTCCGCCCACATGTGAAACACACCCGGGCATGTTCTTTATTTTTGTGGGAGGGACGGGGCGGGGGAGGAATGGGGAGGGTATGGGTAAAGTTTGCGACCATGTTGGGGGAGGTCTGCTGTGGGAGGGGGGAGGGTGGGTGTTCAGAAGCAAGTTGTTAATTTTGCAGAGTGATGGTTCTACTCAACGAGTCTGATGTTTGGGACGATGTTGTCCAAAGCGCAGACCCAGATATGCGATGAGAACACATGACTGTGATGGGGACGCCTGACGCAGCCTGCATGAATGCACCGATTCCCATGCTTAGAGCACTTACATGGAATGTCAGGGGACTGAACGACTACAGGAAACTCCGTAAGGTGCTGAACTATTTACACAATCATACTATAGACGTAGCTTTATTGCAAGAAACGCACCTCCCGCATGACAGTCCCCTCTTACGCAGTAGAGGTCTGAAGGACAACATACATGCCTCCGGCTTCACCACACACGCTAGAGGGGTGATTACGTGGGTCAACCCAAAATCCTCATAAACTATAACGCCGTTGGACACTGACGGGGATGGCAGATACGTGGTGTCGAGATGCCGGGGGAAGTGCCACGATCTGGTACTTGTGAATGTCTATGGCCCCCAACTACGACTGTCCAGACTTCTTTGACAAGTTGGCGACGGTAGTCGCCAAGTATTCGAACAGTCGGCTCCTATGGGGTGGAGATTTTAATGTGGTCAGAAACCCAGGGGAGGACAGGTCGGGGGGCCCAGAGAGACGCCCCACGGCGGCCGCAGGGGCACTGGGTAACGCAATGTTGCGCCTGGACTTACAGGATGTATGGCGCACTAGATTTCCGAAGCAGGGGGGGTTCACCCACTATTCCACTTATTATAATCTGCACACTAGGATTGATTACTGGTTGGCGTCCTCTCCTCTTTACGCGGAGGTCCGGGAATGCAGGGTCCTCCCTCGCACACTGTCCGACCATTCGCCCTTGCTGATAGCGATTAACACCCCCAGGGGAGGCATTCCACCGTTCACCTGGCGTTTCCCTCCATACTCGCTGTTGGATACGGTGTTTCAGGCGGAACTCGCGGAGGCGATTTGTTTTGAGACAAACACGGGATCTGTAGACAGCCTCCAAGTACTTTGGGAAACGTTTAAGGTGTATATACGGGGCATTGATATGTCCAAGCATTCGGGTGTCCTCCGGGACATACGCCGTCGCCTGGCAGACCTTGAAACGAGGTTGGGTGTGCTGGAACGGCGACTGTTGCTGCAAGCGGATGAAGCTGTGGCTTCTGAACTCAAGACTTTATTGGTGGAATATCAGGACGCAGCGGATGCTGAACTGAAACACGGGTAAATACGCCACGGCGCAAGCATATGGGGGGGGGGAGCGACCGGGAGCGGTCCTGGCGCAGTTGCTGCGGAGGCGTCGCAGTAGGGTGCAAGTAGCGGAACTTCAATCAGCTGACGGTGAGGTTCTAACAGAGGAGGTAGACATAGCAGAGCGTTTTAGGAGTTATTATGCTGACCTATACTCAGCGCGCTTCTGGGAATGAGGAGGAAATTATGGATTATCTCTCCTATATTAAAATGCCCTCCCTCACGAACGCACAACGGGAATATTTGATGCAACCTGTAGGAAAGGATGAGATTATCCTGGCGCTGAAGGGGATGAGATCCGGCAGTGCACCTCGGTCGGATGGCCTCACCGTGCCCTTTTATAGAACTTTTCTGGACCTCCTCCTGCCCCATTTGTCTGCCCTCTTCGATGATATGTGCCAAACTGGCACAATGCCGCCTACTATGAGAGAGGCAGTGATTGTGGCCATACCCAAACCGGGAAAGCGGCCGGAGGAGTGCTGGTCATATCGTCCGCTCTCACTGCTGAATGTGGACACCAAAATCTTTGCCAAAATTCTTGCCAATAGGTTGGCCCCCTGTGCGCAGATTTTGGTTGCCCCTGAACAGGCTGGATTAATTCCAGAGCGGAATCTCACTTATAATTTGGGTACGGTATTCGGGGCTATGCAGCACACTAGACAGGACGCCACTGCAGTCGCAGTCTTTTTGGATATGGAAAAGGCCTTCGACTCTGTCGAGTGGCTATTTCTGCGGCATGTCCTGACTAGGATGGGACTGGGCCCGGTTTTTCTACAACTGATCGGAGTGCTGTATCATCGCCCATCGGCCAGAGTCCGCATTGGTAATCTGGTGACGACGCCTTTTAATATTTCCCGTGGAACGCGGCAGGGATGCCCGCTGTCCCCGTTGCTCTACGCCCTGGTGGCGGAGCCCCTGGCGTGTGCACTACGTGAATACCAGTCACAAGGGACTTAGATTGTCACGGCTTGAGCTCATAGTCTCCACATACGCGGATGACACCTTATTGTATGTCCGCGATCCCGAAAATAATCTATCCTCGGTTTTACGGGAGGTAGTGCACTTTGGAGCGCTCTCCGGTCTGCGAGTCAACTGGACTAAGTCAGTTGTTGTCCCGCTAACGCCGGCTACTAAGCAATGTGACCTGGAATACCCCCTGCAGTGGTCCACGGACTCGATCAGATACCTGGGTGTCCAAGTACATCCTGACTCAGAGGTAGTATTTAGGGAAAACTATGGGGTAGCAGTTAGCAGACTGGAGGATGACGTGGGAAAGTGGATCAAGCTGCCATTGTCTCTCTTAGGTAGGATCTCCATTATGAAAATGGTAGTGCTGCCGCGGTTCTTGTTTTTGTTTCTGAATATCCCCATGGTGTTGCCCGCTGCCTTTTTTAGCCGAGTCACGACCCTATTGATTAAACTAGCCTGGGCGGGCAAACAAGCCTGTATAAAGTGGCAAACGCTCACTTTGCCGTACCACATGGGGGGCCTCGGAGCCCCAGATTTAAATCTGTACTACAGAGCTGCGCAGTGTGCCCAGGCTTATTATTGGATTCATGGCCCACCGGATGCCCCCCACCTCCGCCTTGAGGCGCTTGTGGCGGAGCCATTACCGCTTCCAGCCCTGCTATGCGAGGAAGCTGATCGCAGGACAAGTATACTGGATTCCATAAACGCTACACGGCATGCCTGGCGGTTTATGCTGCAGTTACAGGCGGGCGCCCTATTATATTCCCCGGTTAAGCCATTAGACTGGGCTCGCTGGTTACGCCCCTGCAGAGATCAAGGGGTGGTACAGGCACTCAATTCCCTTAATTTGCGGACAGTTGGGGATCTGTTTCACAATGGTGCAGTTATGCGGTGGGACGACTTGGGACAACAGGACTCTCCTCCTACTCTGCTGCAGCGCTTTCAATTTCACAGAATCAGACAGGCATTGCGGGATCTGCTGGGTGGTGATCTATTAGAACCCCCTGAGGTAGCAGAATTAACATATGTCATTAAAGCTCAGACGCCACGCAAGCTTGTATCCAATGTGTATAGGATGGCTATGTCTCACAGGGCCACCCAGTACACGAGGGCTCGCTTGGAGTGGCAGCGTGATCTACAACAACCGATCAATGATGCCATGTGGTCCTACTGCTGTAACAGTACGCGGCGAATATCGCTCAATGGTCGGCACAGACTAGTCCACTTTAAGTTCCTCCAGAGGGTGTATTACACCCCGGAGAGGCTCCACAGGTACGGGCTGAGGGACTCATCTTCCTGCGACAGATGCACGGAAACAAGGGCAGACTTTATACATTTGGCCTGGAATTGCCCTGGAATACACAAATTCTGGGAACTGGTTTTCACAGAATTGGCGAGCATTGTCGACTTGGAGCTTTCCCCGGAACCAGTCTTGGCCCTACTGGGCTACTCTAAAACAATTCCGCGAGCGCAGCGCAAATTGGTTGATATGGCTTTACTATTGGCGAAGCGTAGAGTAGCGATACATTGGCTTCGCGGTCCTACCCCTACTATGACACAGTGGTCACGCGACATGCTTTACAGCTGCACACAAACGGAGAATTTCAGTGAGTTAATGCCCCCCAGGAGCCGTCCCAAAAAGTTTGGGGGACTATATGTAGCGTATATTGCAACTAGGGGACAAGATCGGTCTGAAAGTACTAGTGGCCCAGACACCAACGCTCACGACACGCCGGATGCCTGAGTCTCCCCTCCCCTCCCTCCCCCCCCCTCCAACCACCCCTCCCACATCCTTTCCCTGTATCATACACCGACTGTGTTCACAGACTGTACAGTTTGGGCTGTCCTTGTAAGGTGGCCTACGGGGGCCTGTATAGATATAGCAAGTAGTGGCGGTGAGGGACCGTCTGTATAAATAACGGGTTGTCTGAGTAATAAGGTGCTGGAAGGTAAGGGAACTGGTTGTTTAAACACTGATTGTCTCTAAAAAGTTTGTACATGTGGACCTCGCAATGATTATGATGTCGCTATTTGCTTCTTGTTTGCTCTGTAAAAACTTTGAGAAATAAAGAAATAAAAAAAAAGAAGGAGAAAGAAGTTAAATAAACTGGGCAGATAGTCAGAATCACATTGATTTGAGAGAAAAAACTGCACTGCTACTTTAAAATAGCTTAGGAAATCCAATCTGTGAGAGGTCTTTCCACTCTGGAGAAGTATCTCTGAGCACGAGACTGTGCCATAGACATTTTTCCTGACTGTAGATCATTTGTTACTTACATTTTTTGGACTTCACTCAATGTTCCACTGAGAAATTAGTTTGTTTCATCCTTGTTTTTCTCTGCCATGTAACTACAATCCCTCTAGACATCCAAAGTCCATAGATGTGGTTAGTCTTAATCCTTACATCTAAAGGTTGGATAACAGAGAAGACAGTGCTTTCAGAGGAGCGAATGGTTCCTTGACAAGGCTATTTCACAGGAGGGACAAGGATTCGGCAAAAGATCAAACTCCGAACCTCTCGTAGTGGAGGCATTCGCTGAGCTTCAATGTGCAATTGTGGGAGAGACTTTAGACAGGGTCTCCACTCACCGTTGATGACATCGTCATATTTAGCAAGTCTCTGGCCAAGGGAACTGTAAGACTGAATCTACCAATTACAGTCCCCCCCTCTCCCCCCATAGCCACCCACTGGTGAGTTTTGATACATGTAATACCAACATTTTTCCACTAAAGGATTCCAGTGGTACCAGGGCTGCATGATTCAGCAAGGTACGTTTTTTCACTCCGTTGAAGATGAAAATTGCCTCTCCAAGACTAAGGAAGGAATATGTGGTTCAAGAATAAGACCTAATGTTCTTGAGAAGACATCTTCAACTTGGCTCCATCATGGTCTCAGATGCTGAAAAAAAGTATTAGTTGCATCATGTACTCTTCAGAACAGAGGTAGTAGTAAGTTTAACAGGCTTGGGAGAAGTTGTTCTTAGAAAGCATGCATGCTTATCCTTTTACTGAAATTTGAAAGATGCTTTTGTAAATAATTCCAGAAATTTGCACTGCATCTACCCAAAGCGCGAAAATGCTTTTTCTTAGCACTATTCAATGAATTGCTTTTGGTTCTAAACTAGATGATTCAGATTCAATAACAAATAGCTATTACTTTAGCGTGCTCATGCTCTGCACATACTAGCTGAAGCTCTTCCACCTGAGTCCAAATGGATGAGCAAAAAAGTTAAAGTTCTCTGTCAACAGAACAACTTTGGACTTTCAACAAGTGCAGAACTGGTGTGCATAAATCGCCGCACTGTGAAAAGAGAGCTAAGTGCCAGATATACTAAACCAAGAAGTCCCACTAACCTATTTTGTGGTTGCAAACACTCTGATTTACAAAATTTGAGTGTTTGCAACCGCAGACAAGTTATTTTGAATGTACTAAACCCATTTTACTTTACAGACTCCTAACTGACTCCTAAAATAGGCCTGCAAATGGATTTGAAAGGGGCATAGTGTGTGCTTCCCTTCACAATTATGATTCAGATCCCTACATGTCAATGGTTTCTGACCAGAATTCCAGTCAATGACCATTGATTAGTTAGTTACCAACTCCCAAGTTGGGGTGATAACTCATTCAGAAAAGTGAAGGGGTCCCCTTTGGACCTTTTGACTGTGTGAATTGGGGTGTCAGTTTCATAGGGAACTCTGCCATCTCTTACTGAAGTTTATCAAAAATTAAAACTTCTTTTCAACTCGTTTGAAAAAACAAAAACAACGGTTCATTTTTGAACTGCAATCACAATGATAGTGGTTTGCTGATCCTTGCATGCCCCCATCGCTGTGATTGGAGCTAATCGTTGGGGATCGCAAAGTTTGACCTGAATAATTAATATTCATTAGGCAGGTTGGTCTGTGACTCACGCAGATTCGGTATTTTGCTAACCTACTGATTAATACATATTTCTGTTGGGGGGGATTGTACTAGCTGCAAACATAAGAGTTGCAATTTGCAGTCACTTTTTGCAGCCTTAATCTTAGTACATCTACTAGGGCCATATGTATGAACACATTTTCCCATAGACACAGAATGGGTGAAACCCTTGATACATCTGGCCCCAAGTCCTCTATTCTCAAAGAAACACCATGGCACGTTTCCTGTAATCTCCATCAGCAGTATCCTATATTCTTTTCCTGTCCAGCACAATAGCCTGATTTAGATAAGGAATATGGAGAAGATTCTTAGTAGTGATAAAGGAAAAGCCCCCACTCCACATCTGTGGTGCCTCCAAACCTCAAATCCGCTTAAGTTCATTAAGAGCCTTGCTTATAAGAAACCAGTAAGTTAGATATTAGTTTTCAGGGGAGCAGGAAAGCAACTCATGAAGTGTCTCCCATGTTTCTATTTTTGTTGACTAAGAAAAACAGGGTAAACCACAGGACAAGCCTGTGCTACAAAAAAAACGGAGAGCACATTTGTTTCCTTCCATGTAGAACTGTTATTTTCCGCTGAGATGTTTTCATCTTCTTCAGGAAGCGTTTTGCTTGGATGGTAACTGCATGAGATAATGACGTTTGTCAGTAACAATCTGTTACAGTTCACTATGGAAACATATTTTCTTTTTAAGTATGATCAACATCATCAAATGGCTAAATAAAATATTATAGAAATACACCAATCAAAGGCTTTTTCAGAGCTATTTAAAGATATTGAGAAAGAGTCTATAATTAGACCAAAGTTGCTGCTGTTTTTCATACACCCCCAAATAAAGATTTTGTTTCAGTCAAGAGCGTGTGTAAATTATTTCCAACTCCTACAATGGAGTAGAAGGGTGTAAGACATTTAAAGTAGATGTATATCGCCTCAGAGGTAAATTGTGTATGGAGTTAGTTTGCAAGCTTATTGTAAAGATTACTGCAACAGTGAATAGGTAACTTTAGGTATCCTTTATTAAGATAGTCCTTACACCTCAGCCTGCTAAACCCAGCTCCAGTCCACCCAACTGTCTTGTCTTGACTCACAACATTCTGGACATGGATTTTAAACACCCAAGATTCTGTCCCAGGGAATGATGAGTACAAAGCATTCTACCCAAGAACCTTACAATGACTTAGTCATATGCACAGGATACCACACATCTCCCTCCCAATAACAATAGAACAAATAAAATTAAAAACACAAAGTTACAACTGAATAAAATAATGAAAGCATACACAGTTACTTATTTAAAAACATATTCATCTAAATACCTTGGTTTCACAAGTTGTCTAATACTACTCATCCTACCGTCACCCTTCATCCCTACAGGCTTTTCACAGTTTCTCATGCCACCTTCTTTACAAATATCAGAAAGGTGATCAGAGAGTTTTGCAACTGTTTAGATTCCACACTCTGTGGTCTTCCGTTCTGACAGCATTTTTAAATACTTTAATAACCTTCATTGGCAATAAAAACTTTGACCCTTGAGACGGAGTGCCCTTGCGGGATTTCTGATCTTAACCATATCTCCTACTTTAACAACCGTTTCTTTTACCGCTTTTCTGGTATCGAATCTCTTTTTATTCTCACACATTTTCTTCATTTCCTTCTCAAGTCTTTCTCTGTCATCTTTTATATGCCTCAAACCTTGTGATTTGTCCAACATCCAGGAGGGACACAACATAGTACATGCCGTCCTCTTGCGAAACAATTCAAATGGGAGAAAATCTGTAACTCTTAACTTTGTTTAGGATTTCAGTTTGCCAACACCTTTGATTAGACAAAGCCCTTGAATAGTCTCCTTGAGCACCCGGTTGAACCTTTCAACTATGCCATTTGTTTCTGGGTGATATAGAGCAGACTTATCTGAAAGAAACACATAGTAATAGATTCCTTACCTTAGAATATCCCCAGGCGTCAGACTGGATCCGAAAAGTTTTCGTCAGCAGTACCCCTGCGCGTCGGTAGGGGCGTGTGCGGCTCCGCGTCCGTCGTTGGCGTCGTGGTCGCCGAGATGACGTCGCGGGCGCTACTTGGACGCCGCCCACGCGCGCTGACGTCAGTTCTTTCTTTTTCTGCGCCAGCAAGCGCAGATCCGGAGAGAGCGGTACCCCTAGTCTTTTTTGACTAAGTTTTTTTAGATCTTTTTCTCACCTTTTTCGAGTCGATCGACTCCTGGTGCAGTTAGGGATGCCCAGGTTTAAGTCCTGCGAGGACTGTCATCGGATGATGTCGGTGACGGACCCGCACCGCGTGTGTCTCTTCTGCCTGGGGCGCGACCACGACCCCAAGTCGTGCCCCGACTGCCGGTCCATGGCGCCAAAGTCTTTGCGGGAGCGGTCCCGAAAGCTGCTTGAAGCCCGGCAGTCGGCTCCGCGCCGTGAGAGGTCCCGGTCCAGAGGGAGGTCGAGGGACCGTGCGCGGAGTCATCATCGGCGATCGTCGGGATCGAAGTCTTCGCACTCGGGGTCAGGTAAGGCGAAGAAACGTCATCGTTCTCCGACTTCCCCTCGCCGGTCGCGCAACGCGGCTGAGGGTACGGGTGGTGCCACCCCCGCGGCTCCGGCGGAGTCCATGGAGTCGCCTCCCGACTACCCGCCGTACCCGGGGTCGTCAGCGACTCCCGCCCAGATACAGGACTTCCTGTCGGCCATGGCTCGCCTCTTTGGGCCGTCGGGTCCCGCCGGTGCGCCTTCTAGCCCCGCGGTCCCGCCTGGGTGTCCTCGCCGGCCTTGGCGTCGCTGTCGGCTCCGGCCCCGGCGCCGCAGGACACCCTTGGATCCAGGCCTGGATCCCGGTTGACCTTGTTACGCCTCCACCGACGTCGACTCCACCGGCACCGATCCTGATGTCGACCTCAGATTCAGCCCCGAAGTGGACGCGGCGTCGGTCGATGCCGTTCTCGACGCCGTTTGGGGATTTCTATCCCCATGACCCTACTCCTTATTTTAGGCCTGTTGAACAGCCTGAGGAGCAAGGGGAGGACTGGGAGGGGTCGGACAACCCTCTCGCTGCAGCCTGCGCGTCTGAACAGGACTGGGCCGAGGAATTAGGGGACGCCAGTGGTCTGTATACCTCACCAGACCTTGGCATGCTGTCTCCTCCTACCGTGGCTACGGAGGAGGGAGCCAGTTATGCAGTGGTGTTGCGTAGGGCGGCGGAGGCCCTACACCTCCAGCTCCCTACTGTGGCCGTCAGGACTAACCTCCTGACAGAGGTGCTTCAGCCAGCAGCTACTTCTGCGGAGCTGCTGCTGCCCTTTAATGAATCCCTTTCCGACGTTCTTTTGGGCACTTGGTCCAGGCCCACCACAGGGGCTCCTGTGGATAGGAACGTGGCCTGACGCCATCGCCCGGCTCCGGGTGACCCCATTTTCCTCTCCCAACATCCCACCCCTGAGAGCTTGGTTGTCCAAGCCTCTGCTTCCCCAACCGCCTTCCCTTCCGCACCACCGGATAGGGACTCCAAGAAGCTGGATCAGTTTGGGAAGAAGATTTTCTCTTCCACCAGCTCTGCGCTGCGGTCCGTGAACACCGCATGCCTCTTGGGCCGTTATTCCCACTGTCTGTGGGATACGGTGGCGAACGTGCTGTCTCAGTGTCCGGAGGAGACCCGGCCTGCTCTCGCCCAGGCTGTTGCAGAGGGGAGAGACGCAACCAAGTTCATGATCCATTGTGGTCTAGACACCGCCGACTCACTGGGCAGATCCATTGCAACGACGGTGGCGGTTCGCCGCCACGCCTGGTTGAGAACCACTGGATTTTCAGGGGATGTCCAAAACACCCTTATGGACATGCCCTTTGATGGCCGTCGCCTCTTCGGCGACAAAGCGGACAGCGCGTTGGAGCGGTTTAAGGACTCACGGGCTACGGCCAAGTCCTTGGGGCTCTCGGCAGTCCGCCCTCCTCCGCCTTCCGCTTTTCGCTCCTTTTGTGGCACAGGAAGGGGTGCCCGCAGCGTTCGCAACAGAGCCACAGGCCTGCGCAGCAAGCATCCCAGCGCGGACGCCCGTTCCGCCGTGGCAGACAAAGGGGCCAGCGGGCGGGTCAGACCACCCCCGCCACCTCTGCCTCCAAACCTTCCTAGTCCGAACTTTCAGGCCCATCAAACGCCAGTGGGCGGCAGGCTCCGCCATCACCTCCCCCACTGGCGCACCATCACTTCGGACAGGTGGGTTTTAGAGATAGTCCGAAGGGGCTACTCCCTCCCCTTCGAGACTACCCCCCCAGCCATGCCACCTCAATACCACCGCATGTCGGGGGATCACTTGGTGCTTCTTCAGCAGGAAGTTGCGGCCCTCTTGGCCAAGGGGGCCATCGAGCGCGTTCCGACGCACGAAGTAGGTCGTGGTTGTTATTCCCACTACTTTGTAGTGCCCAAGAAGGACAAAGGCCTGCGTCCTATCTTGGACCTCCGGAACGTCAATCGCTTCCTCCGCAAAGAGAAGTTCAAGATGCTCACTGTAGCTCAGGTCTTGTCTGCTCTCGACCCACAAGACTGGATGGTGGCGCTGGACTTGCAGGATGCCTATTTCCACATCCCCGTCCTGCCAGCCCACAGGCGTTACCTGCGGTTCATGGTGGGCCACGAGCACTTTCAGTTTACCGTGCTCCCCTTTGGCCTTACCAGCGCCCCTCGGGTGTTCACCAAGGTGATGGCGGTGGTCGCAGCTCATCTGCGCAGATCAGGGGTCTCAGTCTTCCCCTATCTCGACGACTGGTTGTTGAAGGCGGGCTCGCCCCAGACAGTCGTCTCCCACCTCCAGACTACGGCCGACCTCCTGCACTTGCTGGGGTTCTCCATCAATGTGCCGAAGTCGCACCTGATTCCCTCCCAGAAGCTCCTCTTTATCGGAGCGGTTCTGGACACAGCGCAGTTTCGGGTCTATCCTCCCGAACAGCGAGTCCGGGACATTCGGGCTCTGATACCCATCTTTCAGCCCTTGTCCCGGGTTTCGGTCAGAGTGACTCTGAGGCTGCTGGGCCTCATGGCCTCCTGCATCCTGCTGGTCAATCATGCCAGGTGGCGTATGCGGGCTCTGCAGTGGGACTTGAAGTTCCAGTGGGCGCAGCATCAGGGAAACCTGTCCGATCATGTCCAGATCTCGGAGGGCACTGCACGACAATTGCAGTGGTGGCTCACGAACCGGCATTGGGTCGACGGCAGATCCCTCTCCCTTCCCCAACCGGAGTTCACAGTAGTGACGGATGCGTCCCTCCTGGGATGGGGCGGCCACATGGGAGAGGCGGAGATCAGAGGCCTCTGGTCTCCGGCGGAGTCCCGGCTCCATATCAACCTTTTGGAGCTGCGGGCGATCAGGCTTGCACTGAAGGCATTCCTTCCCTCTGTCAAGGGAGAGTAGTGCAGGTGTTCACAGACAACACCACCGCCATGTGGTACTGCAACAAACAAGGCGGGGTGGGGTCGTGGAACCTCTGTCAGGAGGCTCTGCGTCTCTAGACATGGCTGGAACATCAGGGCATGTCCCTGGTGGTTCAACACCTGGCAGGTTCTCTGAACGCCAGGGCGGACGAACTCAGCCGCAGGTGCATGCTCGATCACGAATGGCGTCTTCACTCGGAGGTGGCGCAAGGTCTCTTTCAGCAGTGGGGAGAGCCTTGGTTAGATCTATTCGCCACCGAAGAGAATGCGCAATGTCATCAGTTCTGCGCGTTGGAATTTCCAAGGCGGCACTCGCTCGGCGACGCTTTTCGTCGCGAGTGGAGTTGCGGTCTGTTGTACGCCTTTCCGCCTATACCACTTCTGCCCAGAGTGCTGAAGAAGATCAGGCGCGACCGGGCCCAAGTCATTCTTGTGGCTCTGGACTGGGCTCGAAGAGTATGGTATCCCGAGCTACTCCGTATGAGCATGGATCACCCGATCAGACTGCCTCTTCGGGAGGATCTTCTGTCGCAGCAGCAGGGGACGGTCCTCCACCCGAACCTGTCCAGCCTCCACCTCTTTGCGTGGAGATTGAGCGGCGGCAGTTGATTCCCTTCGACTTGCCTCCTGAAGTTTGTGACATTATTCTGGCAGCCAGGCGTCCCTCTACCAAAGTGGTATACGCCTGCAGGTGGAACAAATTTGTGGCATGGTGCACAGCAAAGGCTGTGGATCCCCTTTCTGCCCCTCTTTCTGAGGTTCTACTGTTCCTTCTTTCTTTGGCCCAGCAGGGCTCTGCTCTGGGCACTATCAAGGGCTACCTTTCTGCTATTTCGGCCTTTCTCAGGCTCCCTGATCAGCCCTCTCTTTTCAAGTCCCCTGTTGTAAATAGGTTTCTTAAAGGCATTACTCACCTTTTTCCTCCTATTCCTTTCGTGATGCCTCAGTGGGACTTGAATCTGGTTCTGACATACTTGATGTGCGCTCCCTTTGAGCCACTTCACAACTGTCCTCTTCGTCTTTTGACGTTAAAGACTGCCTTCCTGGTGGCCATCACTTCCGCCAGGCGGGTGAGTGAGCTCCAGGCTCTTTCCTATAAGCCTCCTTTCCTTTCAGTCCATCCGGACAAGGTTGTGCTCAGGCCCCGTCCTTCCTTTTTGCCAAAAGTGGTTACGGCCTTTCACATTGGGCAGACTATTACCTTGCCCACCTTTTTCCGCCTCCGCATCCTTCCAGAGAGGAAGAGAGGCTCCACCGTCTGGACCCAAAACGTGTGCTTTCTTTTTATCTCAACCGCACACAGCAGTTCCGGGTGGATGACCAGCTTTTGTTGGCTACGTTGGCACCAAGAAAGGTCGGGCGGTCCATAAGAGAACCATCTCCCGCTGGGTTGTCTTCTGTATCAAAGCCTGTTACTCTTTGGCTAAAAGAACCTCCGGTGGGGCTGCGTGCTCATTCCGCCAGAGCTACTGCAGCCACTACTGCATTGGGACGTGGTGTCCCCCTGCAAGACATATGTCAGGCAGCCACGTGGGCCTCGCTGCACACGTTTACCAAACATTACTGCCTCGACAGCCAAGTCCGGAGAGACGGCTTCTTTGGCCGTTCTGTTCTCCGTGACTTTCTGGTGTGATCTTAGTTCGCAGACCCACCACCGGGGTTGGTATTGCTGGGGTATCTATTCTAAGGTAAGGAATCTATCACTATGTCTTTCTTTCAGATGAACAAGTTACTTACCTTCGGTAACGATATATCTGTAAGAAACATTAGTAGTGATAGATTCCTTACCGCCCCACCCATCCTCCCCGTTCTGCGAACTGATTTCTAGGGTTAAGGTCATCACTTTCAGGGCCCTAGTTTCAATGCACCAGTGGTCAGTATCTTGCATGGCTCTGCGTTCCTGGCGCGGAAAGTCGTGTACAGAACTGACGTCAGCGCGCATGGGAGGCGTCCAAGTAGCACCCGCGATGTCATCTCGGCGACCACGACGCCAACGACGGACGCGGAGCCGCACGACACCCCTACCGACGCGCAGGGCTACTGCTGACGAAAACATTCCGGATCCAGTCTGACGCCTGGGGATATTCTAAGGTAAGGAATCTATCACTACTAATGTTTCTTACAGATATATCGTTACCAAAGGTAAGTAACTTGTTCTTTATGACAAATACCTCTGTCACCCAAATATTTGTTAATTTCCCTTGAGGTAAACTGAACCCCGTTGTCTGATAGCAACGTTGAAGGAAAGCCCTTCTTTTAAAAAATACTGTCTAGAAATGTCATGACATCTCTCTTTGGTTTCCACAGAATTGGTAACTTTAATCTCAGGCAATCTTGAATACACATCTACAAGCACTATCACATAGTTGTCCACGCTAGTATGTTTGATGGGACCCAAAATGTCTATCGCTACTTCTTCCCAAGCTCTTTTGGGAAGCTTTCTTAAAGTCATGGGTTGAACTCTTGGTTTCAGGATCTTATCACACTTACCACACTCTACGCACTCTCTCACGCTTCTCTCAACACAAATGTCCATCCCAGGCCACCAGTACGTCTGCCTAAATATTTCTTTGGTCTTGGAAATACTTGGATGACTTTGATGGCCTAATTCAGCTAAGTGCATCCTTAAACTAGTTGGGGGAATCAATCTGGTACCCCTCATCAAGAGACCGTTCTGACATGCCAATTCCTCTCTTACCCAAAAAAAAACACTCAGCGATTCATCCCCCTTGGAATGCTTACTCCAATTGCTTTCAGTGCCTCGCAAAACAGCTTGTAGTGTTTCATCTTTCTCCAGCTCACTAACCCATTCATCTTCCTTTATTACACCCTCGTTGATAATACAAACTGCATAATCATCAAATTCACATGGCTCTTCTTCATACACTTCTTCCTTTGTGTTTTCTTTGTTGATCAAGCGTGAACAACAATCAGCTATGTTGTTCTTCACTCCAGGGACATACTCTACACGAAAGTCAAACTCTTGAAGTGCCACGACCCATTTACGTATCCTGGAGGATATGTTGTCTAATCCTTTCTTTTCAAAAATCTCTCTCAATGGCTTATGATCAGTTTTAATTATAAAATTGCTTCCCCACAAGAACTTGCAAAGCTTTCTCACTGCCCAGAATATTCCCAAAGCATCTTTCTCTACTACAGAATAGTTGGCTTCTGCTCCTCTCAAGCTTCTGGATAAAAATAAGATGGTTCTCTCCACACCATTATGTTCTTGCATCATCACAGCTCCTAAACCTGTGGCACTGGCATCTGTCATGACAATGATCTATTGACCTGGCTCAAAACTCTTCAGTGAGGTGGCTTTAGATAATAACCGCTTAACCAAAATAAACTCTTTTTCACATTCTGGGTTCCATGCAAAACCCACACCCTTTTTTAACAAAAGCATCATATTGTGTGTTTTGTCAGCAAAGCTGGGTATAAACTTCGCATAATATTCAGACATTCCTAAAAATTTTACCACCTCCTCTTTGTTAATGGGGCTGGCCATGTTGTTAATTGTGTCCACCAACTCCTTTTTTTGTTCGATGCCTGAGCCAGTAATTTAGTGACCCAAATAATCAATTTCAGTAAGGTTGAACTTGCACTTTTTTGCTTTAAGTGTTAAACCATTCTCTTTTAGTTTGCTCAAAACCACCCTGACTCTGTTGTCATGTTCCTCTACAGTCTTTCCAAAAACAAGTATATCGTCCTGGTAGATTTTTATCTTTTTAATATTTTTGAAAATGTGTTCCATCATTCTCTGGAAAACTGCTGCGGCAGAAATTAGACCAAACGGCATTCTAAGAAACTTGAAGGTTCCAAACAGTGTTATGAATGCCATTAAGTCTTGTGAATCAGGATGTAACCTCACCTGATGATATGCTGATGCCAGATCAATGGAGGAGAAAAACTTGGCTCCTTCCAACAGGGACAACATTTCCGAAATGTTGGGTAAGGGGTAGTGGTCTACTATGACACACCTATTAAGTTCTCTTAAGTCTAGGCAGAGCCTGGACTCCCCATTGGCCTTATGAGCCATAACCACAGGGGCTAACCACTCAGTGGCCTCAACTTCAGTGATGATGCCACCTTTTAAGAGCTTGTCAAGCTCTACTTTCATTTTCTCCTTTATCTTGATGGGAACACCTCTAACTCTACTAACAACTGGTACGGAATTTTTCTTTAGCTTTATCTTGTGAGAATACCCCTTCAAGCAGCCCAACTGTTCATTAAATATCTCTGGGAATTCACTTTCAAAAGGAGATGTGTCTGATTGTAACAGATTTGATTGCTCACAACCCAACTTCTGCTCCTGACCTACTGGCACCCAACATAACTCATCTTGTTTCAATTTTACTGCTGGAGTTTCATTGGGGTCTAAGATCAGCCTGAGATCTTTTGATGTATCCAACTCACTAAAGAATCTCCTCTCTCAGAGACATAGATTGTCCCTGTGATGACCCTAGATTTAAAACAAATACTAACATTGAAAAACCCTGACAACTTGATGGGTTCACCACCATAGCCTTTAGCCATGTCAGGCTTATGTAGCACCACTTTGTGTCTATCATATACCTCTTTGGGAATTAGTGTGATTTTTGCCCCAGAGTCAAACAGCATCTGCACTGGAATTTTCTCGATGAGTACTACATCAAACAGACCACTTTTTTCTCCCTCACAAATTTTCATAACGATTTCTTCTACATCACACTATTCATCACACATCACTTCTTGAACTTTCTTTTTTACATTCCCACTGCGACAACACTTTGACACGTGACCTCTTTTTTTACATTTTTTGCATGTGGCCTTCCGACCAATACATTCTTTAAAACATGCTATATGTCCATACTCTCCACATCTATAACACGTTCCCTGGTATTTTCTCGAGGAAAATTCATTTTTGCTACTACCACTTCCTTTGTATTGTTGCAAACTCCCACTACTACCTTTGTTCTGTTGAAGAAACATTGTGCTTAATTTATCCTTAAATTTGTTAACCATTTGTACATTACCTTCCTTACACACCTCTTCGTCTTTTCTTTTTAATTCTTCTACACATGCTTTGGTATGTTCACACGACTTAGCTATGGTAATAACATCAGAGAGAGATGGATTATCCTTCTCCCAGCATGCTTCTTTAACCTTGTCCAAAGTGCAACCCAACATAAATTGATCTCTTAACCTTTCTCATAGTTAGCCCCAAAATTGCAAGTAGAGGCTAACTTTCTTAATACAGTAGCATATTCTTCAGCACTCTCCCCCAACCTTTGCATTTGTCTCCCAAAATGATGTCTTTCTAACACTGTTGATACTTTAGGTAAAAAATGTAAGTCAAGTTTCTTAAGACAGATTTCGTAATCATTCAAATTGTCTGTTTCCTGTGAAGGTAACTCTGGTAGATGTTGAAAAATTTCTTGTCCTTCTGGACCTAAACAGTGTAAAAGAAGTGACATTTTCCTCTCAGCACTTTTAGAGACGCCACTTACACGAGAATAATGTGAAGAAACGTTTTTCCATTGTTTCCAAGGGATAGGAGGATCACCAGGAGACAACAAAAAAAATGGAGGAGGTGGTACATTATGCATGGTGTACAGAATGAGGTAACAGAAGAAAAAGAAAAAAAATATAATGTGTAAACTAATTTGAGATATTACTCCGGTGCCCGATTGGTACCCGAGAGTCCACCTGTAATGCAAAAGGTTAACGCCGGTATACGATTAATACCCGAGAGTCTACCTGCAAGAGAAATTCACACCTAGAAATATCAGGCAACAAAGCACGATATGCGCCTTATCAAGTGTAACTGTCACAGAGCACTACCATGGGCTGTAGGATTTAAAGCAAGCGTTGTTTTTAAGTGTGCCTGTCACTGATTGAAGAATTGAAGAAAACAGGCATAATTTAAGTGTGCCTGTCACGGAGTACTGCCTCCTTTTGTGTGAAGTCTAATAAAACCTCCTTTTTTTTTATTTGGGAAGTATGTGGAACGTTTCCCACAAGAAACAATTGACTTCCACTTTCAACAATGAACAAACACTTGGCTTTGACTAGCAACAATGACTGAGGAAAATTCCACTAAAAGAATATGAGATTGTTGTTTGAGTTCCTTAGAAATGGTTCCAGTAGCGAATACCTGAACAAAGAAAGGAGCTTCCTTTTCCAAATGTCTTAAAACAGGTCAGCACTCTAGTTTCCACAGTGGAAATTGAAGAAATGGGAGCTTTCCAGGAAGAAAGTCGGCGGTCTAGTCATCAGGAGGAGAATGACGTCACAGTAATGAAGAAGAAGAAGGCGTCACAGGTTAGCGAGGGAAACGAGGAGGTCAGCAGTCTAGTTCTCAGGAAGAGAACGATGTCACAGTAAGGAGGAAGAAGGCAGCGTGACAGGGTAGCGAGGAATCGACGGAAGCATCTTCTTGAAGGTAAACAGCTCCCAGTCACGAGGAGTAACCGGGAAGAATCTTTGTTTGAGAAGCTCGCGTCACACGAAGCAAAGATGCACGCTGGAGCGGTAATGCGACTTGGCAAAATTTGAAAGACAACACTGGGCAACGGAAATACAATGCATGTTTTCCCTGCTCACAAAGCCAACATGAAAAGTAAAATTTACTAAACAGCACAGACTGCGTGACAGTGGGGTATGCCACTAGCTTTCCGAAGCGCAAGACATAAATGGCACTTTGCTTTCCAAACGCAACGCGCACCTCGCAAGCAACTGATATGAGATTAGCCGGCAGTCTCTCTTTTTTAGCTTACGCGTAGCAGTTAACAGGCAGTCTTTGCTATGCGAGTGCTTCACTCATAAAGGCACGAAACATCGCTCTGTTTACGATACCAGGTGATGATTTTCAGGCACTGATGACGCTGTGTAGTAGATGCAAGGTGATAGCATTGAGGTGTAGTATGACATGCATCTGGGGTTCTTTCAGCTCATCACCTTATTAAAGATTACTCCAACAGGAAATAGGTCACTTCAGGTATCCTTTATTAAGATGGTCCTTACACCTCAGCCTGCTAAACACAGCTCCAGTCCACCCAACTGTCTTGTCTTGACTCACAACATTCTGGACATGGATCTTGAACACCCAAGTTTCTGTCCCAGGGAATGACGAGTACAAAGCATTCTACCCAAGAACCTTACAATGACTTAGTCATATGTACAGGATACCACACTTATATAAAGCAACTACTCAATTTCAAACACAATCGACAATGCAGACAAGCTCATTTGTAAGGCCTTAATCTGTAATTTCGATAGGTTTACAGCTACCGACACATTAAACAATATTAGGGAGTACTTAGGATGTGTTGGTTTTCTCATATTTACCGTGTTACGTCCCGGAAAGATCCTGTGCCAACACTACATTGTCAATTTAACTGCCTGAAAAGCCAAGTTTGAGACAAAAATCCAACAACAAATCCAACAATTTAACTAGGTTTAGCTAAAATATCAAATAAGCTTGACAGTAGTTCTAGTATCTCCTTCGTCCAGAAGGGTGGTGAACATATGCATAAAAAAAGCATGAAACAACATAATTGCACATGATAATCATGAACATTTTTAATCAATTGGATAGAATGCACCAGAATAACTTTTTGGATCTAAGCCACACCTGGCATTTAATGGAGGCTACGTTTTGAATTTAATTTTGAATTTCAAAGAGAAGTATAAACACCACATATGTATTATATTCTTCAACGATCTTTCCATTGCAAAATAAAAATAGAATACATGTTTTGTAAGATTCTGCAATGCCACTTAGGGCAATGTTTTTATTTGCATACTTTGAAAGACGCACAACTTTCTCTTAAAACATAGAGTTATCCTGTCATCTATATCTCTTCAAAACAAGCTTACACTGTATTAGTCAAAGCTAGTAATCTACATAGAATATAGAAAAGGTTTCCTCATCCCTTTATTGCAAAAGAAAAAAACAGGAAAGCAACATTTTTTGGCAGTGAAAAGCATTTAAAAGTAAGAATTTTGTTTTGTGCTGGGCCTTTTCGGTGTTCTTGGGTGGTCCTCTGGAGCCAAACATTTTCTTATCCCTCAATCTGCTCTAAGGAATTCCTTTTTTGTTTAACTCCATTTTTCAACTTCTACAGTTAGATCCATTTCCTATGTTCTTCCTGTTGTGTAAAGTATCAAATTTGGGTAAGATAATTTAGAAAAAAGACTTTGTGATAGACTTCTGACCACATATTCCTCACCTTGAGGATTTCCCCAGGAGCCAGACTGGATCCAGAAGATTTCATAGAAACTTCCTTTCGCGGCAGTAGGTGGCGTTGTGCTACACCGCTTTGGGCCCGTCCCTCCCCAGAAACGCTGTTGGAGCCAGTATAACTGCGCCACATCTGCGTGACTTTAGTTGGTTTTTTTCCACGCATTCCTATACTGATCCTGTGCTCGCTCCCTTGTCCATGGCGGATTTGACAGGTTTTTTTTCTCTAAAAATGTTCAAGTCTGCAAAGGCCAGGTCTACTCCTGCAAACCCAGGATTTAAACCATGGAAGGACTGCCACAGCCTACACGAGTGTCTGTCTCTTGTAACAGCCTCCAAGCACAATTCGGCGTCTTACGACAATGTGCCAAGATGAAACCCAAAAGCCATCAGCGACGGTAACAGAAGATGTACATTGCAGAACATCGATGGAAGTCAAAAAAGCTTAGTCCCGGTCTAGTCCTAGTCATGTGACACTCCCAACTCTGAAACCCATTCTGACCCTTATGCCTCTCTGACCAGATTTTTTGGGACCTGGGGCAATACCGCTACAGCTTTTAGAATGTAAAGAACCCGTGCACCGAATGTTTGGTACAAAACCCAGCCCTAAGGATCCAAGGTGGCCTCCAGTCAGTCTACCTCCAGTGGGTCTGGCCCTGTGCTACTTACCCTGACGTCACCCCCAGCTTGACAACAATGCTTTATATGGCCCCCAGCTTTGAGCGTCGCTGCTGACGCCAGAAGGAGAGCTGATTGTCTTTCAGACTCCGAGGCAAACCATGAGCGACCTCCACAATGTTGCGCCGACCTCACATCTATCCCCATTGTGACCTCCAAATCATTCCCTCAGTGCCAACATCAATGAAGATTCTAGTCATGCTTACGATGATGAGAACTTATTTCTGAATTTGCTGGAAATCAGTGGCCTGGAAACCTCCCTGACCCTGGCCTCCACTAGCCTCGCTCTAATGTCGCCATAGAAGAGTCCCCCTCCTTGCCACAGTGATGAGGAGGGCAGCAGAATCTTGGACCTCACACTTCCACCACTAAGGTAAAAACTAACGTTTTGACAGAAGTGCTTCATCCGGGACAAACCAACCAGGAGCCTCTATTGCCATTCAAGGAGGCCCTTACAGACACTCTGTTGGGTACCTGGGCAAAACCAGGATCTTGCCCTACAGTGAAGAGGCAGATCGCAAAGGCAGCACAGGACTGCTCCCGAGGGCCCTTGCCTTTCTCCTCCAAACATCTGTCAACAGAAAGCCTGGTACAGGCCTCTGCCAGCCACTGGAACCCCAAGATGTTTCCGACCACCACTCCAGAACAGAGAGTTGAAACACATGGAGGCATTCACCAAAAGGATGTTCTCCTTGGCCTGCCTTGCCTCCAGGCCTGTCAGTACCAGCTGCCTCCTGAGGAGATACACTCATGCATTTTGGGACATGGTGGCAAATATTTTTCCCACAGTCCCAGATGATGTAAGGCCAAACCTCCAATGCCATATTCAAGATGGACAAAATTAGCGAAGTACTCTATTTGATCGGGCCCGGACACATCCGACTAAATGGGTAGAGCAATAAGCACCAGTGTGGTGCAAAGGCACCATGCTTGGATTCATTCCACCGGATTCTCCAGTGACTTCCAGCAGTCGCTGATGGATATGCCCTTCGATAAGCTTCATTCCTTCGGTGACAAGTCACATTCGTACCAAGAGCGATATAGCGAGAGTAAGGCTCCTTGGACTCTCTCCACAGGTGGGGCAGTTTCCCCAACAATTTCACGCCATTCGAGGCTTCAGGTGGGGATATCAACAGGAGCAACGCCAAAACGTGCCTCTATAAGAATCTCCTTAGTCCTTTCAAGTCAAAAGCAGGGGATCAGGCCTTCAGTTTCCAGGCCCCACGGACAATGATGTACCCAAACGCCAGTCCCCCTCCCACAGCTGCTGCAAAACTGCTTTAAGTCACACTCTGCAGCACACGATTGCCCGGTGAGAGGCAGTATTACCTTTCACCTCCCTGGGTGAAGGAGCATCGCATTCAATCAACAGGTGCTCCAGATTGTGGAACACAGTTATGCCATACCCTTCCTGTCTCATCTCTTGGATATGCTTGGATATGCCATCCACACAACAACACCTCCCGGAGGACCACTTTTCCATACTCCGAAGAGAGGTTCAGGCTCTCTTGGCAAAAGGAGCCATAGAGAGGGTACCAGCGTCAGAGATAAGGACTGGATGTTGTTCCTATTTCTTTCTGGTGCCAAAAAAGGCCCATGGCCTCCGGCCCATCCTAGATCGTCATCCTCTGAGCTGCTTCTTTCAGAAGAACAAGTTCAAAATGCTCACTCTGGCCCAAGTTTTGCCTGCCTTGGATCCAGGAGACTGGATGGTGGCATTGAACTTTCAGGACGCCTATTTCCCATCATCCGTCCTGCAGTCCCACAGGCGTTATCTGAAGTTTCAGGTAGGACAAGAGCACTTTTAGTTCTTGGTGCTCCTCTTTGACCTTACCAGTGTACCTCAGGTGTTCACATTGGTGACGGTGGTAATCGCAGCCCATTTGAGGAGGTTGGAAATACCTGTTTTACCATAACTTGATGACTGATTGCTGATGGCAGACTTGCCTTGAGCTGTCATAAACCACCTCCAGACGACGGACGATTTGTTGATATCATTGGGCTTTTCCACCAATGTACCGAAGTCACTCCTTAATCCTTCACAATGTCTCCCCTTCATCAGAGCCATCCTGCATATGGTGCTCTTCCAAGCCTTCCCTCTGCTACAACAAGGCTATTATCCCGATGTTTCAACTTTTGACTTGTGTCTCAGTGAGAGTGGCTCTCAGGCTTCTTGGCCTCTTATCCCCCAGCATCCTGCTTATGGACCACACAAGCTGTCACACGCGGGCTCTGCAGTGGAACTTCAGCACCAAGGGAACCTTTCGGATTCAATTCAGGTGTTGGAGGCTGGAAAGATCTGCAGACCCCTCTCCTTACCCCACTCAGAACTAACGGTCATGACATTTGCATTGTTGTTGGGTTCAGGAGTTCATCTGGAAGAGGTGGAGATTAGAGGACTCTGGTCTCCAGTGGAGACCTGTCTCCATATAAACTTTTTGGAGTTGCAGGGGATTCACTTGACACTGAAGGTGTTCCTTCTCACCATCAGGGGAACAGGTACAGGTTGCGTGTCCTGTGTCGGAAGGCTTTGCGTCTCTCTGGAAGTGGCTGAACGCTCATGGCATCTCACTGAGAGTTAAGCATCTGGCAGGATCTTTAAACACCAGGACGGACAACATCAGCTGAAGTTGCTTAGGTGATCACAAATGTCAGTTGCACTCGGAGGTGGCACAGGGTGTCTTCCAACAATGGGGTGACCCTGGCATGATCGATTTGCCACAGTAGGGAACGAACAGTGTCCAATCTTTTGCGGGCTAGAGTGCCCACGGCGGTTATGCTTCTGAGGCACCTTCCGCCTAGACTAGGGATTTGGGACTCTTATACGCCTTTGCACCCCTACCTCTCCTTTTCAGAGTATAGAAAAAGATCAAGAAAGACAGGCCCCAAGTCATCCTAGTGGCTTTGGACTGGGCAAGGAGAGTGTGGTACCCAGAACTTTTGGCTATTAACAGATTTCTTCTGATTTGGCTGGCCCTTCCGGAGGACCTCTTGTCACAGCAGCAGGGCCGGGTCTTCCACCCAAGTCTAAACAACTTACACCTCTGTACGTGGAGGTTAAACAAGGACAGTTGATTGCGCTTGATCTCCTTCCCTAAGTAGTTGTCATCCTGGCAGTCAGGCATCCCAAAACTGTATGTGCAGCATGCTGGGAGAAGTTTGTTGTCTGGTGTTCCTCCTGTGACATTCAGTCTGTACAGGCATAGTTGTCTGCTATTTTATTGTGCTATCTTTCGGCTGTTTCGGCTTTCCTACTGATGCCTGATCAGTCCCTTTTCAAATCACCATTTGTTATCCCCATCATCTTGATCCTAAAAGAGTCCTAAGTTTTTGCATATATTGGAACAGAAACCATTGTTTAGATGCCCACCTTTTTGTCGGTGTCTCTGGAGCCAAAAAAAGAAAACAGTACACAAGAGAACCATTTCCCAATTGATTGTATTATGCATAAAGATCTGCTATGGACTAGTCAAGAAGCAGCCCCCATAAGGCTTGCATGCTCATTCCACCAGAGTGAAGGCTGTTACCACTGCACCGATGCGCAGTGTGCCAACCTTGGGCATCTGCCAGGGTGCTACGTGAGCACCCCCCACACGTTCACAAAGCACGATTGCCTGGACAGCCAGGTCCAATGGGATGGGCACTTCGCCACATCTGTCCTGCAGATTTCCTGGTCTGAGTCCATTACACAGACCCACCTCCTGGGGTGGTACTGCTTTGACATGTGTTCACAAGCTGATGAATCTGCAATTAGAAGTATCAGTCAGAAGAACAAGTTACTTATCTTTGGTGATGCTCTTTTTGGTGGGTCTACCCTCAGATTCCTCAACGACCTGCCCTCCTCCCCTTTCTGTGGAATGGGCTACTCTGGTCCTTACTGAATAGATTCAAACTTAGATATCTGCATACCAGCACAATCTAATCTCTAAAGGCTTTGTGTCCGACAGCATGCACAGATATCAGAAATAATGATGAATGGAGATTGCAATTATAATGTGGCCCGACATCACTTACGAAGGACCCAACGTGGATCCGCACAATGCCACCTGTGCAAGCACGAGGGAATTGCTAAGACAAATCTCCCAATCCAGTCTGGCGCCTGGGGATATTCACAATTTGAGGAATCTGTGGTTAGATAGAGTATCTACCAGAAAGAGCTTTGTAACTTGTACTTTGGGGGTCCCTCAAGATTTCGTGCATGGGGTGGGCAGATGGTGATATAATAGCCAATGCAAAAAGAACAAGACTGGAAACAAGCATCCTAGGACCAGTTTGGGGGTATCACACCTCATCAGCCAGGCTAGCTTGACTCCAGTGGCATGGAGAGCACGGGACCCACGTCTGGGCATACCCGCCCCACTCGGTGTGACAAATGCAAAAAGAACAATTGATGGACAGAAGCTGAACAATGTCATACATTCACCCCAGTCCAGAGATCTGGGCCTTAATCCATCGTTTTTTGCTCCCCATGCCATTCCAGTTTAGACCCAGCCATATGCAAATCAGTCTTGACCCTGCACCCAATGGGAACAGTCCAGCCCGAACTGCCAGGCCAGGTCCTCCCTGGACTGAAAACAAGCATCCTAGGGCCGGTTTCGGTCACTGGATTCAAGCTAGCCTGGCTGATGAGGGTTGTTACCCCGAAACCTGTCCCAGGATGCTTGTTTCCGGTCCAGGGAAGACCTGGCTTGGCAGTTCGGGCTGGACTGTTGCCATGACGCACAGGGTCAAGACTGATTTGCATATAGCTGGGTCTGAACTGGGGTGGTGAAGTGAGCTAAAGAACGATTATGGATTCAACCCAGATCTGTAACTGGGGGTGAGTGTCTGAAAAGTTTCAGTGCTCTGTCCATCATCTCCTTGTGTTTGCTTTATTCGCTCTAAGTTGGCAGGGTATGCCCAGGCGTGGGTCCCTTGCTCACTTTGCCACTGGTTTCAAGCTAGCCTGGCTGATGAGGGGTGTTACCCCAAAACTCGTCCCAGGATGCTTGTTTCCGGTCCAGGAAAGGCATGGCTTGGCAGTTCGGGCTGGACTGTTCCCATGAGGAATAGGGTCAAGACTGATTTGCATATGGCTGGGTCTGAACTGGGGTGGCGAAGTGAGCTAAAGAACGATGATGGATTCAACCTAGATCTCTGACTGGGGGTGAGTGTCTGAAAGGTTTCAGCACTCCATCCATCATCTCCATGTGTTTGCTTTGGACTGTTACCATGAGGCACAGGGTCAAGACTGATTTGCATATGGCTGGGCCTGAACTGGGGTGGCGAAGTGAGCTAAAGAATGATGATGGATTCAACTCAGATCTGTGACTGGGGGGGAGTGTCTGAAAAGTTTCAGCGCTCCGTCTATCATCTCCTTGTGTTTGCTTTGTTCGCCTTAAGTTGGCAGGGTATGCCCAGACGTGGGTCCCTTGTTTACTTTGCCACTGGTTTCAAGCTAGCTTGGCTGATGAGGGGTGTTACCCCGAAACCGGTCCCAGGATGCTTGTTTCCGGTCCAGAAAAGGCATGGCTTGGCAGTTCGGGCTGGACTGTTCCCATGAGGAATCGGATCAAGAATGATTTGCATATGGCTGGGTCTTAACTGGGGTGGCGAAGTGAGCTAAAGAACGATGATGGATTCAACCCAAATCTCTGACTGGGGGGTGAGTGTCTGAAAAGTTTCAGCTCTCCGTCCATCATTTCCTTCTGTTTGCTTTGGACTGTTACCATGAGGCACAGGATCAAGACTGATTTGCATATGGCTGGGCCTGAACTGGGGTGGCGAAGTGAGCTAAAGAACGTTGATGGATTCAAACCAGATCTGTGACTGGGGGTGAGTGTCTGAAAAGTTTCAGCGCTCCGTCCATCATCTCCTTGTGTTTTCTTTGTTCGTCCCAAGTTGGCAGGGTATGCCCAGACGTGGGTCCCTTGTTCACTTTGCCACTGGTTTCAAGCAAGCCTGGCTGATGAGGGGTGTTACCCCGAAACCAGTCCCAGAATGCTTGTTTGCGGTCCAAGGAAGCCCTGGCTTGGCAGTTCGGGCTGGACTATTCCCATGAGGAATAGGGTCAAGACTGATTCGGATATGGCTGGGTCTGAACTGGGGTGGCGAAGTGAGCTAAAGAACGATGATGGATTCAACCCAGATCTGTGACTGGGGGTGAATGTCTGAAACGTTTCAGCGCTCCGTCCATCATCTCTTTGTGTTTGCTTTGGGCTGTTACCATGAGGCACAGTGTCAAGACTGATTTGCATATGGCTGGGCCTGAACTGGGGTGGCAAAGTGAGCTAAAGAATGATGGATTCAACCCAGATCTGTGGCTGGGGATGAGCGTCTTGAAAGTTAAAACGCTCTGTCCATCATCTCCTTGTGTTTGCTATACAAATATATAAACACACACATTTATGCAAGCGCATAAGAGGATTCTGCAGCATACCATGGCCATAGTGAATAAAGATCCCAGCTATCCGGTGGCAAGACACTTTAGACAATTCCATAACAGTGATCTTAAATAGTTTAAATATTTTATAATCGATGCAGTCCCTTTTCAAAAAAAGAGGAGGAAATCGGAAGGAAAAGCTCAGGCGACTGGAAACAAAGTATATCTTAGAGCTTGACACAAAGTGTCCGGGGGGTTTAAATATAAGCGAAGATTTATACACATACCTGTAACAAGCTAAGTGTTTACTCAAAGGATATGAGCCCTCAAAACGCTTATTACGGTTTTAAGGTTTCTTGGTCTTAGCAAGCATTTTACAACAGCTTTTAGATTAAATAATTTTATCTAAAAATAATGCACTTTAATGAGTTGGAAACCTTTCAGTATATATTCACCAGATGCACTTTATTTATTGCTACAGATGAGCCAACAATACATTAAGTCTATATAGGCATCAACTGAAGCAAAATGAATTCACATAAAACATACAGCACAAGCACTTTTTGTACTAGGCACTTTAGTAAACTAGTCCTGGCTGGGTAGGATCTTTTGGCACATAGTCACTTTAATCTGAGGCAGATATTTGCACATAATAGGGAATGTGATATGCAATAAGAGATGCAGACTTAGATGCATATCAGGCATATGAATATATAGTCAGATGTAGGCAAGATTATGCGGATGCAAGGTAAAAAGCAGCAATTGTAGAAATTGATTGTCATGCTAAAAAAATAAATTTAAAAAAATTGGAATTTCCAGGTATGACTATATATATGCGCTATATATATCATCAATGCCTTAAGCACTTGTAACTTTAAATATTTTATTTCTGCATGAATCCTAGTTGGGGGGATCTTGTGAGTTTTTAGAAATCTCATATTCATAAGTATTTGCACAAAAATGAAAAGTGGAGTGGGTACTTAATTACTAAAAATGAAAAATTGCATTTGTGCTATAAATTAGTTGTTAATAGGTATTTATACAGTTACATTGTTTTGTCAAGGCACGGAAGGCATCTCTGTGTAATAAGGACAAAACAAGTATTTATACAATTATCAATAGCGTGTATGCATAATTGGATAGTCTGTTGTCCACGTCCATGAAACATTGTAGAGTACTGTCACTTTAAAAGAGACGAGTAGTATGGCCAGCGCTGTCATGTGATCAAGACCGGCAACGGTCGAAACGCGTTATGGCAGATGGAGTTTACTAACTAAATAAACATTATTTGCACGGAACTGTGGTTCACACTCGTTTTTCTTCAAGGAGTGTTTTGAGGCGAGAATCTGGATATATATATATATGTATACGTGTGTGTGTATATATGATAACGTACATGGCAACAAAGTGAGCAGGTGTTCAAATACAGCAAGTGTGACATAAATATAAGTGAAGGACAAAACCTGAATACCTACCGCACGGGCACCATCTTGTAACATATTACATATAGCTCTCAAAAGTGACCACCTCCGTGATCCTTAAACATAATATTAATTGAACTAGCATGTTCATTGTAAATTGTATATTTTGCCATTTCATATAAAGAACCACTTACACAATCAAAGTCACTAACGTCTTTCAACAAGTATTATGGGTGGATGCCATCTTGTGGCACATCTTTGATCCCACCTTGGAGACCAGAAAACAAATTTGCAAATTATTCTTGAAGTGGTAACAGTAGTCAATAAAAAAAATCGTTATATCCACAACGATACAGAATCGGATATTGGTTCTGTCAATGAATACACAAAACATTCTAGTCAAAGACAATGTTTTTTTATTTGTTTTTACTTTTTGCATATACAAGGAAACAAAACCTTGTAATAAATGCATTTCTTATTGTTACTGTTGACCGGATCCTGGTTTTCATAAACCTCATTTTTAGTCCAAGTTGACATACTTCATGTTACATCTCAACTGATTTCACCAGTTCAGTCTCCAGACTTATTGTTCAAAATGTATTGCCCTTCGAGCGCCCTATTGGGCTAGGAACGTATCGTTCAGCAGCATCCCAAGATGGAGTCCACCCATAATACTTGTTGAAAGTTGTTGACAGATGTTTGTAATTTTGATTGTATGAGTTTTTCTTTATATGAAATGACGAAATATGTAATTTACAGTGAACATTCTAGTGACATTAATATTATCTTTAAGGGTCTCTATGGTGGTCACTTTTGGGAGCTAAGAAATGATATAATAAGTTACAAGATGACACCCATGAGGTAGGTATTCAGTTTGTGTCCTTCACTTCACTCGGGCTGTGACCGAAATGCGTTGTGAGCCAACAAGCTTAATAAAAACTTTATGCACCCTGGTGACAACACTTAGTAAGCACTGTTTTTCCGGTCTCCGGTGATGTGGAACCACATGAAGAAAAAAATATATATATATATATGTTAACCCGTTGCGTGCGTCTGTCGGCCAACGGCCGTCGCGAGCACTACCTCTGTAGTGCTGCGAACGTCTGTTGGCCAACGCGTCCCCACCCACTCCGCTAAACCGCCGCACCGCGGCGGAATTGCCGCCGCGGTTAATATGAAACAAATAATATTAATTCTATTTCAGCAATTTTAGTAAAAATGTTGGACTCCAGAAAGATTAGATATATCATTCCCACTCCAGCCTAAGTAACAGAAGGAATGTGTTGGACTTCAAAAGGATTACATATATGAATAGAAGTCCTATTAATTTAATGAACATTTTTGAACACTTTATATAAAACATTAATAAATTACAGTATGCAGAAATAAATTTATATTTTTAAACAAAATGTTAAGATATAAATTAAAAACGAGGGAAAAAATAAAATTACATATAATAATATCAACTTCCAGAAAATAATAAAATGATGAAATCATTATTTACTTAATTTAATTTAACACATAAAAAAACCAATACAAAAAATTCACCCATCAGGAGGAACTCACTAAACAAAAGACCTAGTGGCCACTGCCCCCACCCCAGTACTAACCGAAGTCGTGAAAAGAAAGATGCCAGACAGTACAACCTAAGGCCCGGGAGTGAGAGCCCTCCCTCTTCCTTCGACTGCTGCAAAAATGTAATCTTACCCCGGGGCTTCCGGTATGACCAAATAAACTCTGCCATAATGACTCAATTTTTATTAAAAAAAAGGCAAGCTGTAAGAACAATGGGATACAATGAAAAAAATAAAGATATCGAGGAAGAATAATCATTTTAATAAGAATACAGCGCCCTATAAGCCCCAAATGTAAGCGATTCCATTTGAGAAACACCCCCCCTGAGTGTTGAAATAGCTTACCATAGTTGTTTTCTATGATCCCCTGAGTGTTGAAAGCCAAGGTGACACCCAGATATACCAGAGACTGTACCCATCTCCTGTCCTGCTCTGGAGGGACTACATTGGATAAAACTTGTGTCTTCTCCTGGTTTAGCTTATACCCCACAATTACTCCAAAGGACTGCGTCGCCTCCACCAGTACCTGAAGCCTACCAACCGGGGAGAGGGTCAGGACAGCAATGTTGTCCACGTATGCTAAGATTTTTACCTCAAAGTTTGGAGTTTAAGGGGTTGTATCCCTGACATTCGTTTGAGAGACTGAATAAATGGTTCGATATACAGGGAAAATAACTCAGGAGAGCGGGGACACCCCTGCCTGGTCCCGCGAAGGACAGGAATAAGATCTGATAGGTTTCCCCACTACAAAGCCTAGCCTTGAGACCCGAATAGAGACGTCTAACTCTTGAGATGAAAACTGGTCCAAAACCAACCAGGAAGGGCCAGGAGACCCTATCAAAAGGCTTCTCCGCGTCCCGACATGTCATACCGATTAACCCACCCCCAATTGAGGCGACCTCCAGAGCCGTCATAGCACTTATCTAGCTGTTGCATGTTGCACAATGCACTTCCTTTTAGCATGCTCCCTTTATGAACAGGTTTCTAATAGAAACAAATTTCTCAAAGCATTAAGATTTAAATGCAAAGAGATAAAGCACTGGGAGGTGTTTCTTCACAAAGTATGTTATGGCACAATTTTTCTTCTGTCTGCATATTCTAATTTTAGAATATGGTTTTTAAATTGCACTCATTAAGCATGCTTTTAGCTTGAATTGATCCCCCAAGACACACTGAACATTAGTAGCTATAATGATTTATGTTTAAACGTTCTCCATTTAATAAACACAATTCTTTCAGGACAGAACAATTGACACGTGCTTGTAAATATTGAGATCATTTCATTATATGTTCAATGCAGAGAAAGTTGAGACGGTTTCCTGACGAAGGCAACCTGCCGAAACGCGCGTAGTTCCCATCTTCCGCCGACCCTCCTTTCTGTCCAAGAACCATCTGGACCGTGTTCCAAATACATGATAAAGTGTTGTACTACATATAAAACTGTACTGTATTGTATGACCTTTTCAAATATATGATCATGTTTCATATGTGATACATTGTTTGACGCATTGAAGATTTTAATGAAATTGAAATATGTTCGATATTTTTAAAAAAACGATAAAATACCATGAAAATAAAAAGATTTTGGATAATATTTATACCCAATGTTCTATGACTGATTACATGTTGTCCTGTTAGATTATTGTTTTTTTGAATATTGTACACTTGTATCTAGCTACTTTTCTTCCCCCTCCAAAACCAACGGTCTCCATGGCCCCCTATAGGAAGGGCCAGGAGACCCTATCAAAAGGCTTCTCCGCGTCCAGACATGTCATACCGATTAACCCACCCCCAATTGAGGCGACCTCCAGAGCCGTCATAGCAGTATTGACATGAGATGTTGTGTCCTGCCCTGGGAAAAACCCATGTTGATTTGGATCTACCACGTCAGCATTAATACCCGACAGCCGGTTAGAGAGGATGCACGTATAGATCTTTGAATCCACATTAATTAGCGAGATAGGGCAGTAAGACCCACAAAGTGTGGGATCTTTTCCCTTTTTCGGGAAGATAACAATGTTTGTCACCCTCCATGACTCAGGAACCCTATCCAACAAATCAAAGGAATTAAACAGATCCTTCAGCACTGGTGCTAACTACTGCGATAAAGCTGCATAGAATTCTAATGGTATCTAGCCGGGCCCGAAGCTTTACCTCTGGCCAAAGAGCTAATGCCCTTATTGACCTACCGAAGGGTAATAGGAGCCTCCAACTTAGATTGCTGAGTGCGGGTTGCCTTACGCTTGAGATGCTGCTGATTAAATCGCAATATATCTTTAGGGGAGGATACACAATCCTCTCTATACAAATCTTGATAAAACCTGCGAAAAACTTCACAAATTCCTACCGGATCGGTGGCTAAGGACCCAGCCTCATCTATAATCTGCTGACTACTATTAGAGCTGGATCTATCTCTTACCCTAAATGTTAAAATGCTCACCATCTCCTCGCTATTCTCAAAATAGGTCATCTGTCCGGCCCTCCCATTTTTAACTGCTCGATCCCATATTTGTTTCCTGAGAGAGGCTCTATGAGTAACCATCTGCTCACAAAGCCTGTCGACCCGTGGCCCATCCTTGACCATCAAACAATAACCCAGCTCAGATTCTAATACACTAGGAGCCTGTCGGATGGCCATTTCCTCCATTCTTTCTACGTTACTTCGACGTGAAGCATATTGAAGAGTCTATCCTCGACCCAAGTCTTTAATAGCATCCCACACCACCAAGAGCAGGGCTGATCCAATATTGAAGACAAGAAATTCCCTTGAATGTGAATTCATAGAGCTAATATACCCAACTTCCAGCATAAGGTTACGTTCAAATGTCCACCTGCGAGGGGCAGATAGGGGTCCCACTTCAAAAGATATAAACAATGATAAAGAATTATGATCAGAAATGACCTGAGCATTAAGTATAATGCTTGATGAGGAGACCAGAGTACTGCTAACCAGCATCATATCTATCCTAGAAGAAGCTTTGTGTGGCGCAGAGTAAAATGTAAATCCAGGGCCCCAAGGATGCTGTTACCGGAAAAAAAAATCTATCAATGCATATGAAGAGAGTAGCTGGTGAACAGCCCCACAAACTCGATATTTGCCCCGTCGAGCAGGCTCCTCTGAAGATGATTCTGAGGCTATATACTGGGAGACCATGTCTTTTTAGGACACATAGTCACATTAAAGTCAACGCCCCCCCCCTGAATCCGTCTTTTGTTGTAGTACCTCCCACTGGCTATCCCGAGCTAAAAGTGCCACCCCCTCTGTGAAGAAGAGTAACAAGAAAGGGACAGCTTCTGATGGCCTAGTTCTTTCAATAATGGGATTTCAGTTGGAGACAAATGAGTCTCCTGTAGACAGATAATTTCAGGCCAAAGCAAATTGAGTTCCTCCCATATCAATTTCTGTTTTTGTAATAATTTAACCCCATTAATGTTCCATGAAAGGATAGGTAACCGTGGGACCGGACCGCCACCCATATTACCAGCTGCCATAATACTGCAAAATCCCCGAGCCACTCCTCCACCTTACCTTAGGTAAAAAAAATTATATACGAAAAAAAAAATTGAAAACAATTTTTGCTATTATAAACAACCTTTCTCAGAATAAAATTCAGATTGCCTATTATACCATCCCAAGTGCTCAATAGAAAAACAAGAATAACCCCCATCCCCACCCAACCCCACTCTGCCCACCACCCCCCCCCTGAAAACTCACCCTTGGCTCCCATACTGGTGAGCCAACCCACCCCCTCCACTGCTACACCCCCTACAGCGGAGGTCAATACCCTTACTCCCAGGGCTTGTCTACCGATGAAGTCCTATGCCTGATCTGCCGAGGCCCTGCCGCCCCCGCCTTGCCCAGAAAGGTTACTTGAAAAAGAGATTATAGAGAAATACTAGAGGTCCGACCTAGAAAAGAAAAGAGAAAGTGAAAACTTAAATGACCAACCCTTAGCCGGCCACACCGCCATAAGTACCCCTGGGCTTTTCCTTAACTGCAACTTTCTCCCCTCCCGTTTATATGAGTTTGTCAATCACTCTCCCCACTTAAGTATCCGACTTCTATATCCCCCCCACCGCCCGGACAAACCGAGACCATAAAAAAGAATAGTGCGTGGATACAAGAAAAAAGGCAAGAGTGCATAAGGGGGGAATGAAAGGAGAAAAGAGAGAAGAGAAAAGAGACAAATTGTCCTCAGTCCCCTGGTTGTCTCTTAGTTAATAACTCTTGGATCTTGGCACTATCTTAGCAATAGAAAGTTTTATCATTCTTCCGGATCCGAAGAGTTGCAGATTCCATAAGTGAGACAGAAGCCCCCAATTTTTGTAATGCTGGAATATGCTCCAGTAGCTGCCAGCACCTAACAACAGTTTGGTGGCAAAAATCTGATCGGACAAAGAATTTGATGCTGATAGCTTTCGCTGGCTGCCTAGGAGTGGCTGCCCTGAAGATCTCTTGCCGAAGAATGAAGTTACCAATATAGATCAGTATGGCCCTAAGATATCTAGAGGGCTGCCTGGGAAGCCGAAACGGGAAACTGTGCGCTTGTTGGGTCATACAGTCCGTTTCCCAGTCTTTCAATGCACAGGGTGAGATGTGGAATACTCCATGCTGCTGCCACTGAGGGCCAATGGGGCGCCGTCACCCTCCGGCGTCCAATCTCTGCCAGACCAATCGGAGCCCCTGGCGCACCCGTTTTCAAGGACGCCGCCCGTCCGACCAGCTGTAGAGCAGAGCAAGATCCGGCAAGCACTCGCCCGGAGGGTAAAAGCACCAAAAATGCCCCCGACAAGAGACCCAGGTAAGCCGTGAAGAGAGGCGGGACGCTTATGAGTCGGGGCGGTTAGGCGTAAGAGGTCAGGCCGGCATTAGTTGGGCTGGGTGGGCTCACAAGCGGCGGACCTCTGGCAGCATCTAACCACCGGCAGCCATCTTTGTTTGTTCCCTGCAAAATGTAAAATATTTCTAATTTAAATATCGCACCCTATCCCCCTACAATCCCATCAACCCACTACAACACTATAGTTTACTAATAAATGTTTTGTTTAATACTTAATCACTTAAAATTACAAACTATATTTTATCAAACTAATAACAATATACCAACAATACTGACTCCCAAAATTAATATATTTACTAAAACATATTTAAATAATTAAAAAACATTATTTTTACAATATTACAGAAAACAGTAATAAAAGCAACTGTATTCTTAAAAACGATATTATTTACCAAAACAAGATATTCTTGACAACAGTATTCTATACCATGATATTTTTTAATCACAATATTTTTTTCTGATATTTATGTTTTCCCTTATTTTAAACTATATATTTGTCCAAACACCTTATTGTCTGTTGTGCTTGCTTGGCTACTAATGCCTTTATACCTTCCCATTATAATTTTAAGGATTGTCCCCATTATAATTACAGCAGTAGATATAAAAGCCACAAATTCATATAATTGATTTGCTTAATGACAAATTAGCCGGCAAACTAAGTTGTGGCATTGGTCACTTATTTTCCTAGCCTGTCAGTAACCTTAAAATAATAGCCATATCAGAATGTAGATTTTGTACCCCTCTTCTCAACATGTTGCCCATACAAATGGAGTAGACCAGTGGGTCTTAACCTGTGATCCAGGGACCCCTGGGGGCCCGCAAAGCCTAATCAGGGGGTCCGCCACTTCTTGGAAAATAATACAATATTAACAGATCAGTAAAGTTTATATGAATAAGAAAGCAAAATGTAAAGATTAAAATTTTAAAACGTTCTGTAAATGTGAAGGAATTTGAAATTGCAGGCTAAAAATTAAGTTAGTGTACTCAGACTCATTTGTGGGAGCAGTGCGCGTTCATCAATGAGTGGTCTAAATTGAATTTACAAAAGCTCTAACCTTCCGATTAAAATAAGAAATGTGATTGGTTTTTATATTTGTTGTAAAGTAAATAATATATTTCATCATTTGTGTATTAGTTTGACGAATGCTTGTTTCTGTAATTTTGTGTATTATTTTGCCGTTCAAATAATCACAAATGCTTAGGCCCGGGTTCCTAGCTTACAGTAATGACTCAGTGGGGGCCCCTTGGATCCCAATAATGATTCAGTTGGGGGTGCCCGGGTTCCAGTAAGGATTTAGTGGGGTCCACAGAAGGAAAAATGTTAAGAACCACTGGAGTAGACTGTTGGGGATGTCCCTCCAACAGTCCAAATCTCCAAATACCAAATCAATTTCTGCCATTGCTCATATCTTGGTAATATGTTCACAATGTTTTTTAGTTTGAGCGGACATGTTTGCAGTGTCTTACAACATTATGAATTCATCAGCCTGTAATTAATATACTTGTTGTAAAACCATTCATGCAAAACAAAGTTCACAGAGACAAGTTTGGAGTACTTTTAATGTTGTAGCTGCAGTTCAGTATTTTCATGACCAGGCAAAAAGGTTTTCGCCCCTTAGTGGCGCGCAGTCATGGGGCCTGTTCCGGTCTATAATTTGATATATTGGGATTATTCTTTGGAATACATATAAATATTCTGTAATTGTTTTATAAAGATACTTACATTAGTACAAAGAGAAAACCGGTGAAAGCTTTCTGCGGCACAACACTTGCAACTCATAAATCCCAAAAACATTTTTGGATATTAGTGATCAAGTGTGTGTGTGTGAAGGTAGCTTTAGGTCCTGTCTCGTGATGAGCAAAAAAGAGAGTAAAGCATAGGATTGATCAGAAAGAAATAGACATTGTTTGTTGCTACTACATAAAGACATTATAGCGTGTTTCTTTATTGAGCAAGAATGGGTGGGTGGGAAAGAGAGGAGGGGAGAGAAATTAAGGAAGGGAGGGATTTATTTATTTATTTATAGTGTTTTATGTAGTGCAAACTTGACCCTGTGGGGTATGAGAGCGCTTCACAATAAAACCATATATACTTAGTTTCTATTGTACATTTCGCACAAAAGCATTTACCAATTCAGAAACTGTAACATTAACTTCATTCAGCAACAAAGACTCGTGCACATTCACAGAATGTACGTCTAGCGGATCCCCTATTGCAAATAAGTTTGTTGACATCATTGAATGTAAACCCCTAAAAATTTCAGGCGGGATGGGACCTTGGTACGAGATGTTTGCGCTTGGATTAAGCGGGCGTTTATAGGTGAGGCTGCGAGATTGAACGGAAAAGGTTACGAGAGGAATTTGCTCATTAGAAATATCTTGGTTTCTTTCTTGAATCTTGCGGCGTTTGTTAATCTTCTGATGCTTGAAAGTAGCGAGTTCCAGTTTCTCGGTGCCGCTCCAGAGAATGCACTGTCATATTTTTTTTTCTTCTGGAACATCGGTAGCTTCAGTAGTAGATCTCTGGCGCTCCTGGAAGATCTGTTACCCCCGAAAATCGCCAGTTTCTGAGCTAGATACCTTGGTGTATTGAGGTGTAACGCTTTGTGTGTGATACATGCTATTTTGAGTTTAATTCTGGCTTCGTATGGTAGCCAGTTCAGGGCCTTCAGGTGAGGAGAGATGTGGTTGAATTTTTTTGACTCTGTTATAAGCCTTGTTGCTGCACTTAGGCAGGCTTTTAGAGGAGCCGTTGTAATCTTGGGAAGCCCTGAAAGTGTAGTGCATCCGTATTCGATCCTCGAGATTACTAATGCCTGGACTGCCATTTTGAGGTCTGCTGTTTCCATGAATGGTCTCAATTTCCTAATGTAATTCAAGTGAAAACAGGCATTCTTAGCTAACGAGTTGATGTGGGCTTGCATGTTCAGGCTCTGATCAATAGTAATTCCTAGTGATTTGGTTGAATCCACCATGTTCGGGGTGCAGTTAAGTGCGGTGATAGAGCTGGTCCATTCTTTTACAGCGGTCATATTTTTTGTGTGGGATATAAGGAGGAATTCTGTTTTTTGCGTGTTTAGTTTGAGCTGATTTCTGGTTAACCATAGCATTGTTGCCTTTAATGCCTCGTTCATTGACTTGATCTCCTCCAAAGATGAAACCTTCATGTAAATCTGAGTGTCATCAGCGTACATGTGGAAAGAAATGTTGGCAAGGCGCAGTATATCTGCTAGTGGTTCCATGTATAGGTTGAATAGTGATGGAGAGAGGGTTGAGCCTTGTGGAACTCTGATCTGAGTGGGGGAAGAAGATGGTAGGTTATGATTCACCAGAAATCTCTGTGTTCTGTTCCTCAAGAAGGACTTGAACCATTCTAGAACTTTCCCTGAGAAGCCCATCCTGGTTTCCAGGCGATCTAGCAACAGCTCGTGGTTGACTGTTTCGAATGCTGATGATAGGTCAAGAAGGATTAAAAGACATGTTTTGTTCTGGTCGAGGGCGAGTAATGCATCGGCTACTATAGGTAGTATTGCTGTTTCAGTACTGTGATTAGGTCTAAATCCCGATTGGCAGATGTCTAGTACATTAAATTTGGATATGTGTTGGCTTAGTTGTTGCTGCACACACTTTTCTATCACTTTTGCTAATAGGAGGATGTTTGATACCAGCCGAAAATTGTTACGGTCTGCTGGATTTTATGTTGGTTTTTTTATGATGGGAATGGCTTGGCCCATCTTTAGGCAATCGGGGAAAGATCCCTGAGATAGGGAAGCATTGACTATCGATGTCCAGCTGGGGATGATGGAATAGTCGATGACCGACACAAATTTTGCTGGGAGTGGATCGTTGTAATGGTTGTTTGGTTTTATGTCCGACAAGGTTTTGAAGATGTCTTTGTGGTCGCATAATTTGAAGGTGGACCAGTGAGCTTCATTTTTGGGTACTGACTGATGGAGTATTGTGGATCGATTTGATGCGATGCCTCCAATGTAGCCGCTGCTGTCCTAAGCTCACTTTCCATGGTATTTGCCTTTGTTGTGAAGAAAGTAGAGAATTCTTCGCAGCTGATGTGAGATTTTGTTTCTTCTCGTGTGGTTTTGGCCATTTTGTTCGATTGATGTTTCACCAGGTCGAAGTGTACCTCTAACTTTATTCTTAATTTAGTGTATTTCACAGTTTGAAATCAAATGAGGGCACTACTAGTAAGGGCAGATTCTAAGTGAGTCTCACACGTGAGGGCAAGCGATAAGAGAAAAGGGAAGTCAAGGCTGCACCTGGTAGTCATACATAGCGATACCCATTACTCATTGGTAATGTGTATTATCCTGTCCTCCAGAATAATCAGTACAGTAATTGATAGCGGTTGGTAACCGAGTCTCTGCAAAAAAAAAAAGTGAAAGGCAGAGAGGCTACAGCATGTAAAGGTTCCATAGGCATATCGGGTTGCTGCAGTAAAAAGAATATAAAGCAGAGAGGTTGGGTGGGTAAGCGCCCGTAAGTGTACCTGTAATATTGTAGCAAGTTCTGGCATCTTTGTTCAGTTCATCAGTGAAATGATTCGTCCCAGTGCAATCCGTGGCTAAGTGGGGCTAGCTACCCTGAGTTAAGCTCCAAAGATCGGAGCCGGAAAAGTGTCATAGGTCTACACTGGCAGCCATCTTGAAGGGGTCGGGTCGATAGTAGCGTTAATCCTGATAGCACTCGCCCACATTTAATCTAATGTATGTGGCTTATTGATGGCTATCTTGCCAGGATGTGAGACCACGTACACATGTATGGATCCAGAGCATAAAGGGTCGTATTTGAGAATGTATTTGCAAGTATGTAATCAATTGATGATACGGTTAAGGTGTTTTTGGGAGTGAAATGTCACTAAAATTACTCAAGTTGAGTCGTTTTTTTAATATCTATTTAGTGCTCATGAAACAATTCCCAAGTGGATTGGAAACATGGGGGATGTGGCATTTTCTACTTCGGATGATTACCGTCTGCAATAAAAATAATATCTGATGTAATCAGGAGCTGGAATTTCACATAAAGTTAATAAGAGATTGTGGTATCTCAAGTTGGTACCTCAAGTTGCTTCTCTTTCTATTGTAATAATTTTAAGATTATAGAATGTTTTTGTTGGAGGTGGAGACGTGTGTTTTGAGAATGTTGTAGTGTGGAGCTAAGAGGGTGACAGTTGGAGATCAGGTTGCTGTGAGGTGGCTGAGGTGTTATTTCCAGAAGATAATTTAATAAAGCTGTTGGAAACTTCCTTCGGATTAATGTACTTCTTTACAGATGTGTCATTATATACATAGATCATTGGTGGTTTATAGAAAATGCATAGTTGCCATTAGATAGAACTGTTCTGTAGGAAAAATGTCCTACATGTGAACTATTGACAAAAATTAACCCATATGTCCTTGTATCAGACATCATATAATACAGAGGCTTAGTTACGTTGTACAGCAAAACAAATGCTACGTCAAAAGTTCAAAGTAACATGAAAGTGGAATAGTAATGTCGAAACTCATGCTGACAGACAGTGGTATTTATTATATTTGAATAATTTAACAAGGAATTTGTATGAAGTTGTATATGCCAGCAGTAAGGAGTGACACTGAGACTAATTATGTGCCTCTGGTAATTGTCACTAACACACTTAACCAAGATTGGTGTCAAAAAGTAATCGTTAGTTTCTGTCTTTACAAAAGATCATATTTCTGCAGTATAGTATTAACTCCTAGAAGCGGGGATAACAGTTAACTCAAGATGTGCATACAAATTTGAACTAGGCAGAATAGTGGAACTCAGGATCTAAATGCCCTCTTAAACATGAGGTTTTCCAGATTATGCCTCCAAATATATTACAATACATGTAAACAGCAAGAGAGATGGAGAGAAAACTGCAAGAAATAAGTATAAGTATATGACCGAACTACGACTTAAATTAATTTGTAGTTTGTAGCATATGCACCTGCAGAAAAGCAAAAACAAGAAAAATGATAAATTGTTTTGCAGTCGAATTCATTATACTCTGATAGGAGGCAAAGCATCACAGTGGAATCAAAACGTATATCCATTTATGAGGCAAAGAAAATAAACAGTTGTCTGTTGACGGTTACTGTGTAATAATACAGTAATAATTGTTTGGTCACTGTTACAACAATCTAAACAATGAATAATTGAAAGCAATGAATAAGTCATATTTAACATACATAAGAAAGTAACACCACAGTCGATTATATGCACCATGTTATTAGAATTGATAATATCTGAAGGTGCCTGCTAGAGCGGCAAAGTTCTGGAGTGAAACTCAAGCAGCCATAATGCTGTGACCTATGTATTGTTAAAGACTGAACATGATTAGTAAATCAAATATGTAGCTTACATTTAATTTCCCATTACATTTGGCCAGGTTCTTAACTGTGATTCAAGGATATGGTTAAAATATGTCCCAATCCGTGGGGTAACAATAAGTACTTTATTGTACATCTGATCCAGTCAGTTTAATTAAGATGTATTTAAGCTCTGCTCATTTCAAAGATTTCAAATAAATCATAAATAACATTCACATTTTTAAGAGATCTTTGGCTCGGGTACTTGGAGACATTTTTGTTGTTGAGCAAGGCCATAATTACCATATCCAGAGACTAGGTAATGGGTGAGTAGGTTAAGGGGGACTTCCTAAGCAACTTTCCTGTTTGGCACTAATCGAGCCTGAAAGGGCTTTGGGCCAAAGCCCCAGGTTCTTGATCTTCCTTCTAGCCCTTCCTATCTCTTTGTCAGATGCTTTCTATGTTGTTTCTTTGGGTCACTCCAGAGTGGCCTCTATAGAGCATCTGTCCTGGCTGCTTGTGTCCATTGGATGCCATAGAAGGACCCTATAGTGCACTTTACTTAGCAAGCAAATACTGAAATCTGCCTGACACTGTTAATTGATAATGATAAAGGACAGAGCTGCCTCCTCGATTTGTGATTTGCCTCATTTGTTTTGCTCCGTACTTTGCAGGTTGTCTAATTTACATTTGTCTGTAGGCCTGCACACCCAACCATACCCAGAGCATGCCTTAGGGTTCCTTCTCTGTCACTCCAAGGTGGGTTATATAAATATACCACAGATGCCCATAATCAGTGCATGTTTATGGATTGCTCCTATCTCTTTCCTGGGTGGACTCAGGTTCATTTACCATGGTTGCCTATAACTCATGCAAGCCTTGGGGTTGCCCTTTTGTCACTTCATGGTAGACTTTTTCGAACATTTCCACTTGCTGCCTGTAGTCAGTGCACCACTAAAACCCACTCTATCAGCAGAAACTGTCCACTCTCCTAGATATTTGGCAAGACCATGTGCTGCTCTACATAGTTCTCCTGGAAACAACAACAACCACTAGATCTCAGGAGAAGGAAATTGTATATATTTCCATCAGTGTCTTTCTCCTCCAGGGTGGATTTTTAAAGCAGTACCCACTGTGATGTTCTGAAGGACAGGCTGGAATGAGACATGAAAATGATGTCCTAAAATGCAATGTATACATCAGGTCTGTGTTTGGTTTCATACACTGCCTATTACCAAGTCTTTTAGCATTGTTTGTGGTAAATGCCTCTTTTTAGGTCAAGCCTAGACAGCGCATGCAAAGTCTCTGCGAGCCATGTTGTATATACTTTGTGGGCTTACAGCATTGCTTTTCATTTGTTTATTTCAGTGTCCTTTAAAAATCCCTCCTTCCAAGTGGTTAAGCTTTACTATTTGACCCTCCTTTCCGTCGGTTATTCACTTCCACGGAGCAGTGCCCCATTACTTGTAGCCTTCCACTTGTGCCATTTTAGTTACTGGCTCAGGGACTATTTTTTTTTATCAAACTTGTTTTTATTGGCATTTGGTTCACATAGGGCAATAACACAAATAGTATTACATTATGCAGTTTTTCAACGTGTAGTATACCCCGCAGTGCCGAGGCTGATCATACAGTAAGGAAAAGAAAGGCCCCTTTCTTTATACAGTACTTAATTTCGAGTACAGTTTCGAGCAGTTCTATGGCCTAAAATGTATAACAATCAATCAGGGACTATTTTTTTAATTCTGAAAGAGCAGTTCACATACGCGTTCGTGTTTCGTTGCCCTTGATCAGCGCTTCATCTTTCAGCACAGCGGACTCTATGTCTTTGTTTCTGCATGGCACTCGTTTGTTTTAAATTGTATGTTAAAGCTGATAAATATGCGTGTTTCTATCGGTTCCTGTTGCGTTCTACTGGTTTTGATCTCTTTCATCTGTCCAGTGCATATTTTTAACAACCTGTTTTCTTTATGTGGTGTTGGGTTTGTTTTTGGCTTCTCTTGGCGTTACTGCTGACATTACTTCCGCTAACATTTGATTCCCTAACCATGCTCTGGCAAGAGCCGCTAACTAATGCACATGCATCATTATCAAAGCACACAGCAGACTGGCACTGATGTCAGAGGTGGGCGGAGAGTAAGGGTGTGTGCGGAGTAGGGGGCCGCTGCCAGCCTTCAGCTACTGTGACACATCTCAACTTCCAGGTTCACTAGAACATGATTTTGCTCTTCACAAGCCCTCTAATGAAAAGCAGGTCTGCTTCTTAAAAGAACTTCTATTGCTGGTGCATTCATCTACAATCTTCTCCTGTGATCTGCGGCCTGCCTTTTTGCAAGCAGCCCACAGCGAGTCTAAAGTTAATTTCATTTAGTAAGGGTGATTTGAATATTATTGTCAAATAGAGATGATGCGGACATTAAAAAGTGAGTATATGAGCACTTTTTGGCAATATAAACAAGTTACTGCAGTCCTAGCGGAATTTTTTTGGGGTGCTGCGTAGGTCACATTCCTCTGCTTCCTCTCACTCATCACACTTGTGTAGGTAGAGCATGGCATTAGTGCCACATTTGGAGGATGCATGTAAAAATGCAAAACAATTACTAGCAACAGGATTGTTATTGCTGATATTTTCAGATCATCACCCCGGCAACTTTCAGCTGCTTTAGATGTGTGGTAATTACCAGGAGATGGGGTGGTTTTTTTGCCCACCCCGTGTGTATCACATATGTGGAAATTTTGTAAAGCTGGAAAATATTATTTAATCCCAATTAATAGACAATTAGCCGAATTGTAAACAAGGGCCTTTGTGAGGTCATGGGCAGTGCATGGCAGGGACATGGGTTATGGGTTGAGTCGCTAACCATGACTGGACAGTTTTAGGGGTATCTAGGTTTTGTTTCAGAACCACGCCTTTACTTTAGCACTTTAACTGAGTTATTTTTTTTTAGAGAGAATCTGTTTTTTTTTTTTTAGCATACGTTAATGTCTTATGGACAATAGAATCCAACTCACCCTTAAGCTTTTATAGTGCTTCTTTTTGGATGACATGATCCATCCAATGTCCATGTTTGTATATTCCGCTATTCCCAAACGCTGTGCAGCCAACCCCCACTGGCCGGGCACAGCCGGTTTTGGCTGCTGGGCCTGGTATGCTGGTAGGCCCTACGTCCATACATTCTCTCAAAACAAACAGGATGTAAAGAAAAGACTGGTTCTGCCTCCCTCAGCTCTTTGCTGACAATAGGGAACATTATCAGACCTTTTCCACAGAGGCTTCATCTGCACCTGATCTGAGGAGGACTGAGGATTAACCTGCATAAAATTGAGCCAACCTGCATTTGTAGTTGCGAAAAATGAGACTGCTACTGAGGAATAGACTATTACAAAAATACCCGTGGTTTTAATTTGGCATATGTTTGACTGCCTGAATATGCATTTTACTCTCTACTTGTGAAAGTGATGAGTAAAACTGTTCTGTCACTAAATTGTGTCTACAGCACTGGCACACTAAAGCCACCAACACACAGTATTCTAATATGCAGCAGCTAAATCATTTTTTAGCTACTATAGCTTTATTAATCATATGGCTTAAGTCACTTAGGGTGTCTTCCCTGAGTATTTTACATGTGCAATAAATCACCACAGTTCTCACCGTACCCCAATATTCTTGACCTATTACTTGTCACTTTTGATACGAGAACAGTGGTCTCTTTCCAGGTCTGCCCATGTGGCACTGTACAGAATACGTACATCGGCCTTGTCTTCCCAATTAAATATCCTATAGTAATAGGTAGCGAGGGGCGCGTGGGGTGTCGGCCCCAGCTGTATTCCTCCTATTACACTTCTTCACTCTGCGCCCTGTCACCAGGGTTGGTTGTTAGTAAGTCTAAGCCCTGCAAAGTGGTGTATTGTTTGTATTTCACTTCATATAGTGCAGTTTAACGCCCTATTGCTCCCCCTTCCCACAATTAAAAAATAAAACGCATTCATGTTACTTTTTTTTAATTTAACAATCAAATTGGTTAATTAAGACAAACAATGCTCACATTTTTTAAGCCTGCTCTTTTGTAGTATGCACGCCTACAAAGTGACACAACTCACGTCATACCACCTTTTTTCTTTTTTTCATTATTATTAGCCATGCTGCACAGCATCAAGGATGCCTGTACAGCAAGATTAAGAAATATTGCCAAAGCCATTAGGTCCCAAAGATGAGACCTATTGATTTTGCCAATGCTTTTTTTCCTGTTCACAACTGACTTATTGTCAGCTTACCAAGAACTTGGGCTTTATCCCACCCATTGTTTACCATTGCTTGACTTTATTGTCATTCTCATTTACTTGCTTCTTATTTGATGGTTTGCATTGTCCATCTTGTGTTTCTTCTTCTCCTGGAGCATATTGTCTTGTGTCCTTCCACTTTGCACGTGTAAAGAACTAATTTTTTCTTTTTTGCTTAAGCAATCCGCGAGAGTGCATGTTTTCTTTTGTTGTTTTTTTAGCTGTCTTCCACATGTGCTTCTTTCCCCCTCCCACTCAGTGTTGCTTTCGCTCGTTCATCTGCTTTTCTCACCGCACGCTGTTGTCTCTTTTCTTTTTTGCTTAAGCGCTCCATGAATGCATGTGTTTTCCAGCTATCTCCCTTGCATGCTTCTTTTCTCCCTCCCACTCCTTGTTGCTCTCTCTTGTCTGTGTACTTCTCTCCCGCTTCGCTGCTCTCTCTCATCCGGGTGTTTCTACCCCCCGCCACCCTACACTTAATGTTGTGCTTTCTCACCTGTGGGCTTCTGTGGTGTTCTCTCACTCTTATGCTTCTCCCCCAGCCCTCCGTGTGCTGTTTTTCATTTCATCAAAAAGAATCCGTAGGTGACGGATCAAAAGAACCCAGCCAAGAAACAAGGGCGGGTTCACCAATTGGGGTGAAGGCCACCTCTACTGGTAGAAAAGAAAAATGTCTTTTCTTGTGTCCCCTCACTCACCCAGGGTTGCCCCTAGGTGACATGCTTCATCATTGGGGCCATCCCAAACATCTACTGATTGGGGCGTGCTGCGACTTGCGGTTTACGTAGGAGCACTTACCTTGTGAGGCTATGTGTCGTGCAGTGTAGGGGAGTGGTGTAAGTGATGTTTTAAAAATTACCTAACTAGTGAGCTATTGTTTTATTCCTGCTCCTAGTTGGTAGGGATAAAGGGGTTAATAAAGGGAAATGTAACTGTTATGTAATTATAATCCCTTGTATTATGTCAACATGTTTCAAGGTATCCCTAAACCTTTTCTTCAGGACAACAAAGGGACCAGCCCTTTGTGTACCACTCCGTGCCGGACCTATAATAAAGTGAAGTGAAAAATTATTAATGCACACCTATTGTGTGAGCATTGGGAAAAATATATACATACGGTTGCTTCTGAACACGTAGTAACTGTCATTGGGAAGAAAAAGCAAAATGCAAATTAATACATACTGCCTGCCCACCGTTCTTGTGGGCAGGTAAAGACGTTACGCTGCGCGTAAAGAAGGTACTTCATACTATGGTGTAAGTGCCCTTGAAAGCAAACTTAGTTAGTGCTCAGATCTTGTGTGGGTAATACTACACATGATACCTTAATTGTGAGCAGGCAAGGTTGAAAAGACATAATTTAAAAACGCTTGTAGTCAAGGACAAAAATTTGCTCAATACGACCTATTGACGGAGGGTTGCTGAGCACAGTAAGACTTTTTTCTCCCTACAGGACATCATCAATTTTTTTCTCCCTACAGGAATTTACATAACTTTACTTGCCTTTTTCACTAAATTCCATTTGCTCTTTCTAAACCAGTCATAGGAAGGCACAAACAATGAGTGGCTTATAACAAATCCTCATTATCTCATTCCTTTGTCTATTATTATAATATAGGGTTTCTACGGGCCCCTCCACCCAGACAGACCATGAGGCGCACTTTTGCCAAAAAATAAGTATGTTTCAAAAGAAATTGATTTTATGTTACATGTTGTGTGTGTCCTGTTTTTGTCCTTGACTACAAGTGTTTTTATATTATGTCTTTTCAACCTTGCCTGCTCACAATTAAGGTATCATGTGTAGTATTACCCACACAAGATCTGAGCACTAACTAAGTTTGCTTTCAAGGGCACTTACACCATAGTATGAAGTACCTTCTTTTACGCGCAGCGTAACGCCTTTACCTGCCCACAAGAACGGTGGGCAGGCAGTATGTATTAATTTGCATTTTGCTTTTTCTTCCCAATGACAGTTACTACGTGTTCAGAAGCAACCGTATGTATATATTTTTCCCAATGCTCACACAATAGGTGTGCATTAATAATTTTTCACTTCACTTTATTATAGGTCCGGCACTGAGTGGTACACAAAGGGCTGGTCCCTTTGTTGTCCTGAAGAAAGGTTTAGGGGATACCTTGAAACATGTTGACATAATACAAGGGATTATAATTACATAATAGTTACATTTCCCTTTTATTAACCCCCTTTTATCCCTACCAACTAGGAGCAGGAATAAAACAATAGCTCACTAGTTAGGTAATTTTTTAAAACATCACTTACACCACTCCCCCTACACTGCACGACACATAGCCTCACAAGGTAAGTGCTCCTACGTAAATCCGCAAGTCGCAGCACGCCCCAATCAGTAGATGTTTGGGATGGCCCCAATGATGAAGCATGTCACCTAGGGGCAACCCTGGGTGAGTGAGGGGACACAAGAAAAGAAATTTTTCTTTTCTACCAGTAGAGGTGGCCTTCACCCCAATTGGTGAACCCACCCTTGTTTCTTGGCTGGGTTCTTTTGATCCGTCACCTACGGATTCTTTGTGATGTATTCTGATCAAACAGGAGGGTGAACCTAGCCCAATCCTCCTCCTCCCCCTTTTTCTGATTGCTGTTTTTCATTTCCACATCGCCCTTCCAACGCATGCAGTCACTTTTTTTCTGCTCAAAATATGTTTCCCACCACCTTAGATCAATAAACAAATGGTACCTTCATCATTTTGCTGGTGCACATGCATTCTGAGGCATGCACATGTCAGTGGAATGACACAACCACCCTTGCGCTCTTTCTTTATTTTTCTTCCTGAATGCAGCCATTGGTTTTGACAATGGTGGTGCTTTTCCTGAATTCAGCATGACAGCTTTTTATTACCAGAATGTTGAATTGGGCACGTGAAGGTAGGTACAGGTAAACACGATTCATGTGGCATTATTTGATTTTGGGGGATTAATATAATCTCTATGCAGGCCTGCTACATTCTTCCTTATCCATTGGTTTTCTGTATAGATGCCCTTTCAGACCTACATTTTCACGTGCTGTCCATAAAGCCAGGAAACAGTTTTCCCCCAGATATGATGTAAAGTGAACCACTTACGTGAGTCAAAGTCATTTACCCAAGTTAAGAACTCTTAAAGTAAGTTTTTCAAAACTGTCTGACTCAGATTATAAGGATGTCGATGTTTCTTTTCCATGAGATGTTATGTTTGAAGTTTTTGGTCTCAGTACTATAATGGAATGTTTTTTCTAATTCTTGAACATAGAGATTTGCAACACGGTGCGAAAGCCACTGACCTGCTGGTGCCTTTACTTTGCCGATATATTACATTGTATTGAAGTTGCATTTATACAGTGCTTCATACATCTGACTGAGTTTTTATGCAATTTAGGTGTATGGGTTGCATGCTACTTCATAAGTTTGACTTCGAGTGAAAGTTTGCTTTGATGAATTTGGCCTTTAATTCTCTACTCCGGTTGGAAAAAATACCATTGCAAACGCCTCCTTGCCCGGTGACACAAATGTGGTTGATGAGAACTATAAGCCTAGCAACGGTGTAAAAGGCTTCCTTCAGAACACGTTGGGAAGCTTGGTTTCCAGTATAACCACACATTCAGTTGTTAGGATTGTGTGTTGTTTATAAAACAATTCACAGTCACATGAGTATGAGTATGGTCAGAATACTAGGAACAGGCTGTCTTGAATTGGTTAGACTGTAGTTCATATATATATATATATATATATATATATATATATACACGCACTCACACACACACTCTGTATATTCATATACCTGAACCATCAATGAGTCAAGCTGTTGCTTACATGGATAAGGTTTGCAGTTTGCATTCAATAAGTGTAGTCGTTAGTGAGCTACCCATAACATAGGATGATATTCTTTTTCTGGTAATAGCATCAGAAAACAAAGATGGTTCTGTGACATCGAAGAGCTAATACGTGACCCAGGGAGCCCTTATATTCATATATAGCTTTTGGGAGTGCATATATTGTTAATTGTGGGACATGGTTATTTACAAATCTTTTGGAGTGGCTTATTTAGACTACGTTCATATAATCCATTTCATATTTCTAACCCCGTATATGAGTATAAATAACTCTCTGTTCATTATTGTTAAACAGGTTAAAGTGTAAATATCACGATTGGTAATCGTTTTGTATTAATGACCGCATTCTTCAGAGCTTGGCACAATTGTCCTTGGGTATAAGGCTGGCGGTATTCCATCACATGCTTCTTTGCACACTAATGGACTTCAATTCATATTACCGAGTCAAACTATCACCCCAGGGTCTATCACTTTTCTGTGGGTGAGTGCACCATGCACAGTCTGGCTAGTCAGAGAACTGCAACATGTTACTTGAAATGTGCACAAGATCTCTGCCCTACAGAAGTTTGTTGTACGTTCAATTGACGTTTTTCACACGCATACCAAACATGAAGCAGCCTGTTGTATAGCATACTACATCCTTGCATTTCATTTGGTAAACAGCCTTTCCCTTTATTAAAGTATCCATTTGCCAAAGGTTTTTTTGTGCCCATTTTTGCGCTACAGACTTTCGTTGACTGTGGACAAATTGCTTTCTCAGGCTTTTTGCACGAATTGTTTACTGGTGTTAACAGCAAACACAAAAAGAATAATAACATCAAAAATAGGTATTAAAAATGTTTTTCCACAAATATGTACATCTGCGCATAAGCACGTGGGGGAAAAGCGTTATTTGCTCTTGCAATGTACACTGGAGTCTAAGTAGCCCCAATAGTGTTTGGTGAACACTTGACATCAGTCTGCTAAGGAAAAGATTAAAAAACGTAAGCGATCGGAAAGACGCCGAGAAAACAGTAGAAAATGGAGAGCTCAGGAGCTTTCTGTTTTTGTGATGGGCGCAGAGTGAAATGTCTTCGAGGCTTACATTTAAAGATTCCACTTAGCGACAGTCACTTCTTGTGCTTTATTGCTTTTACAAGTGGTCTCAAAACCTGGTACTTGAGAATAAACATAACAGTGCTGAACTGCTGTCGTACTTAAAAAAAAAAAGTCCTTTGCTCTGCTGTGTCAGTGAGCTGATGAGTGACTTCAAAAGAAGACCCTGCTGGACCCAAATTAAAAAAATGGCTTCCTCTGATGTTGTAGAGACAATAATTATGATGTGCTAGTTAAGCCCGAAGTACAGCTGAGAGATTTTTTTTTCTTTAAAGCAGAGGCTTGGGTGCAAAAAAAATGCATTTATGGCTCTTTGTGAGCCACCTCATTATGTGTGGGCCTGATTCATTAAGTAATTGGTTTGCAGTTGTTTACATGAGTATTAAGGCCTTCTATTCAGGGGGCTTTGAGAGATACATTGTGCAAATGTTGCATGTTATGAATGCAGAATGAGGGGCAGGGGCCAGTCCTATTGGCCAAACACTGCACTCTGTTGAAAAGCGAGAGAAAGAGACTGGGCGCTGCTTTGCATAGCAATGACTCCTTCTTAATAATCTTTTCAGATTAATACACACACGCTATAAAAGATGCAAAGAGATACTCTTAGCACATTTATACATGCTCATTTCACTATTATGGCGCTGGAGATGGGAAGAATTGAGTTCTTTCAGGCTCCGTTTTCCCCCCGAAGGAGTGTTTTCAGTGCACTGGCCTTTACAGAATCTGATGTTTATTGTATTATAAATCACCGGGGAAGTAGGCAGATCTGCAACAGTTTATTATTAAAAATTCCTTCATTGTAGATCTTTTTTTCTGCCATTGTGCGCCCTACAGCAAAATCATTTTGTGGTTGAGTGGGGATGAAAGGCGTAATGTTCGAAGGAGTGAGTCCTAATGGTAATCTGCTGCCTGAGTAAAGACCACTTGTTTCCTTTTGTTCGGGTGTACATGCCTCCGCTTCCAGACATTGTCAAGTTTTACCTCAGCTCTCGCAACATTTCTCTGTTGGATTTTGTACGCTTTCTTTAAAAAAACATGTTTTGTACACTACTCGAGATGTAACGTCGCCACGACAGCCGCATTTGCGCCACTGCCCTCGCGCGCATCTTGATTTATAGCTAAATAACTACTTGGGAGAAAGATATCGTAAGTCAAGGCAGACCGTCTCTGAAGGGGCGCGCGGGAAGCGTCGTGTGTGGCGGCCTCTGTTTCTGTGGCAATTGAGCTGGCCAGGGAAGGTCACTCGCGCGCTAGGCTCTGCTGTGCTCCCGAGCCATTGACCTGTTTTGATCTGCCAAGTGAGCCTGTGGCTTATACTCTGCAAAGTAAGAAACATGATTGCGTATTATTTGTCGAACCATTCCGTGGGTCCCCGAAAAAAGACCGTAACGGGCTCAGTGAACTATAATCCCACTGGGAGGGGGTGTTTGATATCTATTCATGTTGTACTGATGTAGTAAAACTCGAACGACTGCCAAATTAGGGATTTCGCAGGGTTCATGGCCCTCCTGTTTAGTAATCGTTCTTGTCTCCTTTGTATTCATAACACGGGGAGACGGCCCCAGAAGAAACAGAGGCTGTGTTATTATGGTAATGTAGCCAGCCGTAGGTCCTCACCCATGAAACGTTAAGCGGGTGCGGGCTTCTTTGTCGTCCATTAGGGGGCGCTCACACGTCGCCGTGGTTAAGAGGTTGTAACTTCGGTTTGTGCATCAATCCTAAAATAATTCTCCTGGTTTTAAATTGCACCATTTTATTTCGTTTGTTGTTGCTTTTTCTCTGATTTTATACCGTTAGTGGTTTCACTATATATTTGAGTATGTATCAGATGTTAAGTTTCTTAATGAGCACTTATATATTTAAAGTAAACTTACATTTCTAATGTGTTGCTTCTTTAGTAAACATTTAGATTTGAATGTATGCCTCATTTACATATCGTTACGGACCAAGATCCTCTCTCGGGTGTCAGATGGGACCTGAGTAAAATACCGCAGTGGGCAGAGCCCTCGGTTAAATGAACCCGGCGGGCAACTCAACCTTCTGTTCTGGAGGCGACTAAATCAGTTTCCGTTCACCCCGGTAGTGAAAATAACAATGCCTGTTTTTAAGAAGCCAAGAGACAGTTCTGTTTCCGGTCTGTATTCTTCAAGTTTGATGTAATTGCATCTCCATTAGCTAGTCTGGCCCATATGGATGCATACTAAGGAGCCGTAACTTCTCTTAGTTTCTTTTCTTGTCCCATCAGAAAGAAGTACTTCTCAGAAACCACCGTTTAATATGAGTATTTTTGTTTATACATTTTTTTATTTACATGCAAACAAGACTAGAGTATTTGTGCGTACGTAATTGCAGAGTGCAGAGTGCGCGCACCATGTGCGGGTCAATCAATGCTGTATTACAGAAAACTGACCACGGCCTCCGTTGCTGAAACAAGAGTCTGCCTAGCAGAGCGCCCTGCTTCTTGCTTGCCGTGTTAAAAGCCTCTGAATATGTGTTTTTGGGTGGGTCTCCAGGCCTTGACGACGTTAACGTAGGTGGCTGTAGGTCAAGACTGCACCCACACTTGTAGGAGCTCCCAATGACCACCTTAAACGTTACATGCTTGGGCTCACTGGCACGGAGCCAGGCTGCATGAAGGCCTGGCTCTGCTCCAGAGACCCATACCCTCCCACCAGGACAGTCTTTACCTTCCAGACCACCTCCTAAGCTTCCTAAAGCCCTCGAGGGGGAGGGGGGGGTAGTAAAATAGACCCCCCCCAACTCCATGGGTGGTCTACACACTCCATCCTCCTCAAGGGCTGCGTTGCCCTGTGTGGGTTTCCTAGAAGGGTGACATGAAAACTGGTGATTGAATATCAAACAGCGGAATAAAAATGGTGGAACAGAGGACTGGTTTTTTTTCAAGAACAAATTTGACATCTATTGTCCATCGAATAGGAAAAACAAGGAACTTCCTGTTGTCAAAGTTAATCCGTTTTTTGTGTGGGGTACCAGTGATAAACACTTATTCTTGGGAAGGTATTTGAGAGAATGGTGAATATACACGTTTGAAAATGTTTACTTTTCTCTTATAGTGTGAATTAGAACGAGATGTTTTGGTGATGGCAAATGCGTCAGTAGGCAGAACACCTATTTATTTATAGTTTTTGTAGAGCATGAAAATACTTTTCTTCAGCAACGTCTTAAGGAGTTGGGGATTTCCAGGGGGGGGGGGGACGTTGCTGAAGATAGCCAGTTAGGCTTGTTCTTTTGGGATGTTTGCACTGCTGAGTCGTTTGAGGCTTCTAGTCTGTTTACTAATTACAATAGGTAATTTACCAGTGTTACTAACTTGTCTAAAACATTTCACCCTGCATGCGCTTAATTGAAGTGCCAGTCAGTTGGCTGTTTAGGCATGTGATTGACTTTAAAGTTGGTCTGCTTCCACTTGTCAAGTTGGGTCCAAGATATTTATATAGACGTGTCCTGCCAATAGTCTGTGATCAATATCTAATATTTAGGCAATAAGCAGAAGAAACATTTACACCCAGTGAATCAAAATGTATCTCACATAAATTATCAGTGGTTACCCCAAATATCTGGTATCACGTGGCCTTGCTCAAACTAAGGGGTCAATTACGGTGTTGTTCGGAAAGGCTCCGAATGCCATTTGGGTCGTACGAATCAGATTCAGAACCCTCCTTTTCGACCGACTTGGACACTTTTCCGAACGACCGATTACGATGGCTGGAAACCGTTCAGACTTTCAGACTCGGTTTCGAAAGGCATTCTGAGTAACCGAGTCGGTCGGAGCCGAATCATAGCAGTCTACGGACCGCATTTCTGACCGAACGATTAGGATGTCAGATTCGGACAGCCTTTCCGAATCAGTTGTTCCGACACGGATCAGCTCTCGGGGAATCTGACTTTTGGGGCCCATAGCAGGCCCCCCCTTCACCCGGGGGTATCCAAATGGGGCCCGTGGGGGTACCCATGGGTCCCCCTTTCCATGCATGCACAGTATGGCAGGCAGCATCGGGTGCCCGCTACAGGGTGCATGTTTTCCGCAACCACCCCTTTCTTCAATGGGAGCCTGTGTAGTCGGTCGGAATGCAGGCTCCCATTGAAGTCAATGGGACTCCAACCGAACGGTGTTCGGACACCCCTTAATCGGTCGGTTGAACTCCCCGAACCCGATTAGTTCGGAAAGCATTCCGAAACCGATTCGGTCAGACTGCTTTCCGAACGACATCGTAATCGGCCCCTAAGTTGGAGATCACTAGATTGGTCCTTGTTGGGAAGTACAGAAAAGCGAAGTCTTTATTCCTGTCCAGTATCTCACAATGGAGATAACTCACACTGTCTCGATTCCTTATGAACAACATCCTGATCACCTTCCCCCATTTTTCTAACGGTTCCAGGTTTTTCAGTAGAACTTTGCCTTCCAGCCTCCAACGTAGCTTTTACCCCGACCATACCCTCCCGCAACCTCACCCTGCCTTAGCACTGGATCCCTTTTTTCTGTACAGTGTGCTGTTGCTTTATAGGTAAATTCCTGCTATACAAATCTGCGTATGTGCCTATATATACACATACAGTTACAGAAGGTTGCTTTTAATTGTTTTGTGCTGAGCAAGGAGACCCAGACTGTTGTTTCAGTGACATAGTACTACCTGGCCTACTAAGTTAAAGGAGGCAGGTGTAGGTGATGTAGCTGTGCCAAGACTTACCTTCTATGTGTAGATTCTTGAGTGCTGATCATTCCTTCATCGGTATCTGGTGGCTGATCTTCATTGGAGGTGCTTTGAAGTTATAACAATGGAGACAAAATAGGAACCATGAGGTGTGGTTTTTGCCCCTTAGCTGCTTGGAGAGCAGTTTATTTTGGAGCCCCACGATGATGCTGTTGAAGTAATGTGTGCAGGACAGTACCACCTCAGTCATTACAGAGATTTTATGTTTTTTCTTATGGTGCACTCCGCGTTAAAAGTCTTTTTAAAAAAGTAAGGGAACTATGATGCTGTGCACAATGGGGGCGGGGGTCAAAGGCGTGACAAAAAAAAACCAAACTATTCTGTAACTTTTTTCTGTCTTTCACCTTCAGGTATTTACATATAAAATAAGACACAGTTTAAATGTAAAATAAATGCAAGTTAAGTTAATCAGTGGCAAATGCTCTATAGTACTTTATGAAACCTTCATTAGTTATTGCACTGAAGTGGTCTGTGTCTGTAACCAGATAGCCAGAGATTTGAAAGCTGGTTGGACAGTGGAGAATAGTTATGGGTGTAACACAGGCCCCTGCGGTGAAGGGGCCTGTGCTACGCCCCTTTAAAAAGGGCACACTTCACAGCTCAGTTGGTAACTACTTTCCAATACCATTCAAAAATAATAAATCTGTGTCATCAGGAAGGGTGAAATGATTTCATTAATTAAAGCCAATGCCGCTTCCGAGCTCCCTTTACATTTGCAGATTGACCTGTTGTGCACATTTACATTTCTTTCAGGCAGCAGAGAACTTTTTTCCTTAAATTAAAAAAGTAGCCCCCTCCGATCCCGCTCACTTTGACCACTGGGTGCACTAAAGTGTGAATTCAAGATATAAAATATTAGTTCAGATTGTTTATGTCTTGGAGTGTAAGAGCTGTGCTATATCAAGTGAGGAAAGTATTTTAGAGCTTAGGTGGGTTTGGTAAGTTGTGGAATAATTTTGGATAATTGTTTCTATTTACATCCGGATGCATTCAATTGTGAAGTGTTCTTGCTTTTTTTGTAAAATGCATTTGTGGTACTTAATTGGGTCAGATTCATATTTTTGATTTCAGTACTTTTCATTAACTTTTTATCCACAGAACATTATATAACCTGGCTTTCACATACACTTTGACGTAGGACATTAGTAACAATATCGTGTGCCCTAGAGCAGACATCCACCGGATGGCGACCCTGCGCTTAGCCAGCAAGAGCTCTAGCTGTGCAAATCTATAGCATGCCTTCCCGTCCTTGGGGCTCAGAATAAGTCTTAGCAGGCAGTGCGTAGCTGTGACCTCCGTGGTATTTCTAGTTGTCCGTTGCAAGCAACAGACCACTTCCTGCCAATACTGGGCGATTTTACTACAGCCCCAGATCATTTGGGTAGATCCTGCTCAGCCCTCCCTGCATCTTGGGCATTCGTTCGTGTGGGTTTGATATATCTTTGAAAGCTTTGTGGGGGCCAGGTATGCTTGGTGAATAACATAGAAATGCGCTAATTTGAATTGAGTGCTGCCAGACACCTCCTTCACTAGAGTGCAGGCTATATTCCATTCTGCATCGGAAATGTGCTCTGGCAGTTCTGCTTCCCACTTACCTCATGCTGGGAAAGCAACCTGTGATCGATTGTCCCTGAGGACCCTGTACAGATTGGAACCAGGCGTCTGAATGACCCTCTGTCTAGCAGCATCCCCAGGGTACACACCTCTTTAGGTGCTGCCATGAAGTTAGGCGACAGCTCTCATTCCACCCTGGTTAGAGCAGCAAATTGCTAAAACTGTCCCGGGCCCACCCCAAACATCTCCCACGCTTACTTAAAGGTGATACATTTGTCAGATTGGTAGATGTCTCAGAGCGTCTCACATCCTCCTTCCCTCAACCTGGCCAGTGACTTCGCACGTCAAAGCTTAGCGAATGGTTGCAGCCACCATATTGGGAGTTTTTGGGAAAATTGTATTATGCTTATCACTCTCTTTATGACAATATCCGACACTGTGACAACCTGCCAGATTATGAATGTGTGGGACCCGACATCAGTGTAGTTGGCAAGTGCTCAACGCCTAGAACCTGAGCTAGGAGGCATTTTTCCCATTTGTGTCCCATCATCGCATTACCGAGCCCCGTGCTGCAACTGCGACGCAAGGTAATACAACCCTAGGTCTGAAAGCCCAGACTCGCATCCCCCCCACTTCCCCCCCCCCCCACCACCACCACATGAAGTCCAGCTTGAGAATTTTCTGGCCCACTCTGCCGTGGCCTCCCAAATCAGTGCCACTAACAGACTATCCAGTTCCTTAAATGTACTTCGAGGGAATCAAAAATTTTGAGTTCTGAAGTATATATAAAGAAACAGTGGTCCTGGACCAATTGTTCAAGGAAGAGATAGATTGACAAAATTATCAATTTATTTGAGCTTACATTAATCAGATCCCAAACGTCTGTAAATCTTAAAAATAAATGTGCAGAAAAACCACTAAGTATTATTACAATATATTTATTTAGTCATTGAAAGGAATAATCATTAGAGGGTCAAGAAAAAGGAGAATGTTCTAGGGAACGTGTAAGAAAAAGTGCTCAAGTGTGTATATATAGGAGTCAAAAGAGCTCAAAGTGTATAGAAAAGTAAAGGGCATATATTTAAAAAAACTGTACAAAACTGATATCCAATAAACAGTTAGATGCAACCTGGCCACATGCAAATTATTCATTTGAATTTGTAAGGAGAGTTTCCTTAAGGCTGTAAACAGGGGTAATGGGGAAGGGGAAATTGGTCCAGGTGCGGTAGGGGGTAGCGTCGTTTCGATCCGGCTTATCGGCAAACGAGGGACTTTAATACCTCAGCTATGTGAATCTTCCTCAGGACAAGAGGACAAGTGAAATGACCCTCATTAATCTTGCAATGCTCAATTGGAGTCCAAAACCTGGTTACACCAATGCCCATGAAGTGGCAAGGGCCAACTAAGGACAATTCCCGTTATTCAGTAGATATAAACCATGGCGGGGGTCTGATCGACGTCCTTACTCCACTGCAGCTACCGCGATGGAGTAAGGACGTCGATCAGATCGTCTCCAGTTGCAAAATTACGCTGTGCCCCGAATTGCCTGATTCATTCAGCAAACTCTTGCCACACACACGGGCCAGAATATTATGTTCAATGGATGGTTTGGGCACCAACGCCATGGTTTATATCTACTGAATAACGGCAATTGTCCTTAGTTGGCCCTTGCAACTTCATGGGCATTGGTGTAACCAGATTTTGGACTCCAATTGAGCATTGCAAGATTAATGAGGGTCATTTCACTTGTTCCCTTGTCCTGAGGAACATCCGCATAGCTGAGGTATTAAAGTCCCTCGTTTGCCGATAAGCCCGATCGAAACGTCGACGCTACCCCCTACCGCACCTGGACCAATTTCCCCTTCCCCATTACCCCTGTTTACAGCCTTAAGGAAACTCTCCTTACAAATTCAAATGAATAATTTGCATGTGGCCAGGTTGCATCTAACTGTTTATTGGATATCAGTTTTGTACAGTTTTTAAATATATGCCCTTTACTTTTCTACACACTTTGAGCTCTTTTGACTCCTATATATACACTTGAGCACTTTTTCTTACACGTTCCCTAGAACATTCTCCTTTTTCTTGACCCTCTAATGATTATTCCTTTCAATGCCTAAATAAATATATTGTAATAATACTTAGTGGTTTTTCTGCACATTTATTTTTACGATTTACAGACGTTTGGGAGCTGATTAATGTAAGCTCAAATAAGTTGATAATTTTGTCAATCTATCTCTTCCTTGAACAATTGGTCCAGGGCCACTGTTTCTTTATAATAACCGATACCCAGGTCCAGGGACTATTTGGGAATACCCCATTGTTTATAATGGCTGAAGTATATATAAGCACCTTGGGAGCAGCACCATATTTGCCAGGGAGACTCTGCCGGCCACCAACAGCGGCAGCGTTTGCCAGAATTTCGCAGAGGCTCGCAGACCAGTCAGTACTCTGCCCATGTTGAGAGAGAATTGTTTCTCTGTTGTGTGCGCCACGTGTTTCCCCAGACATCTGAATGCCTCCAGTTCCTCTCACAGTCCAACCTACAGCAGAGTTTCCAGTAGGGCTATAGGCTTGCTAGGGAGAATTTCAGTGATTTGCCTTGATTGACCAGAAGGCCAGATGCCTTGCTGAACCACTGCAACTCCTGCATAAGGAGCGGCACTGAGATCTCGGGCTGTTGCAGATACATGAGGGTGTTATCTTCATATAAAGAAACTAAGTGATCCAACGCCCTCACCCGTACTGCACATCACCCCAATGTGGCCAGTAGGCGAATTGCTAGGGGTTCCATGGCCAGGGTGAACAACAGTGGCAAAAGCGGTCAACCTTGCCTAGCGTATGTTCATGAGGGTGCTGTGTTACGGGATAAACCTGAATTGGTCTTTCTAAATGAGGTGGGTGATTACCCTTTTTAATAGGGTAGCAAGGGCCATTAGCCAGCACTTTAACGTCAGTATTAATCACGGACTATGGTCAGTAGGTGCCCATGTGCATGGGATCCCTTTCTGGTTTATTCAGCATGATTAAAAAGAGCCTCCTGCATAGTTTTCGGCAGCCTGTCAAACATTTGGGCTTCCTGAAATACCTCCAATAGCCTGTCGAGGAGTAGTCCCAAGTAACTTTGGTAAAACTCAGGAGGGAGCCCATCTGTGCCCAGCGTCTTGCAGCATGGCATACCCTTTATGGCCTCTAGTAGTTCCTCCTTGGTGAGGTCTTTTTCCAAAGCAGCCACCATGGTCCCTATTTAGTGTCAGGATAAGAATTTCATTTAGGAACTCCATTCCAGCAGTATCACCGCCGGTGTCCGGCTTCTTATAAAAGGCACAGAGATGTTGGTTGAGCTCCCTGTTAATCATGGTTTGCGTGATCACCAGTTCGCCCCAACGGCCCTCTATAGCCATAATTGTAGGTGGGTGTCGCGCCAAAACAGCCAGACCAGGAGGCTTTTCATCCTCCTGAGCCTCTGTGGATAGTCTTACAGAGTAAACTTATCAAGTGTGTTCCATATGTCTCCTGTTGCTCGCCACACTGCCTACGTCTCTTCGAAGGACTGATCATCATCAGCAGGTCTGTGGAGTCGAACTAGCTTCTGTTCTTGCTTCCTAAGGCTGCGTTGCAGTTGTTGCCTTTTAATGCAATAAACGTTTTAGTAGGGCATCGGCCTCACAGGACAACTCTGAGTGCATCCCATTCCGGTGCCATAGTTGATGCTGTTCCCCAGTTCTCAGTAAAATAGCCTATTAACACTACACTAATATCGGATCGAAAGGCGGCATCTTTCACGGTTTCTGGGTGAAGGTGCCAAGTGTGGGATAGCCAGGCGAGTGTATGTGAGGAGCACGGGGGCATGGTCAAACAAGTATTTGCCCAAGTGTTCCACCGATAATAAGCGGTCCTCCAGATTCTATTAGACAAGAATTCTATCCAGCCTGCTGTGCATATGATGCACTGCCAAATAATAGGTGAACTCACTTGTTGTCAGGTGGACAGTTCTCCAAACATCCATGCAGTCCCGCTGTGGTATGACCTCGATCAGTGCGCCCGCCAAACCCGGTTTTGCTTGTTCCCATGAGGGCTCCTATCTAGGTAGCCATTTAGGTTACACTTAAAATCGCCGGCCCAGGTGAGGGGATTGACCTCGTATGGGGTCAGCAGGTCCCATATCCTCCAAAAGAATCCTCTGTCATCATGATTGTAGGCTTATACTTTTAATGTGCATTCTTCCATTCCATTTAAAACCCATTGATCAGGGCGTAACACCCCTCCACATCAGCCAGAGCCTCCCTGTATTGAAACAGTACACCTGGGGCACCTGGGGCTATCCATATAGGCACTCCCCTAGCGTATGTTGAATGATTGAAGGAGTATAGCTGGCAGCAAAAATTTTTCTTGAGTTTACCAGTTTCATCATCAACCAAATGAGTCTCTTGCAACATTGCTATACCCACCCCAAGGTGCCTCAGATAGGAGTGTAAGGTTTGGTGTAATCGTGTAGTACCCTGGTGTTCCACGAGATTACTTTTACTGTTCCTGCCATCCCTGTTCCGTCGCGAAAACCCTTCCTGTGTCTTCCCCGTGCATACCCCGTAGTACTCTGTAATATGACCCCCCACCGGCACGTATGTTCCAACATGGGCCCCCTCCTCTCTGTTCACCTTGATGCCAGGTTGCTCAGGCATGGCGCATCATGTGTTCCACAAGGATCAGTGCTCGCCATTCCCGCAGTGCTCAGGTAGTTCTCCAGCAGGCCCAGGCGGCCCTCGTGGGGTTGCAGAGGTTCCTGAGGGCACCACAGCGTCCGGGGACCCTCTCTGGATTGCTCGGGGAGGCGCAGCATATGTTCTGCTGGGTTTAGCGCCCACCGACCGCTTCACTCAGGCAGTTCTCCAGCAGGCCCCGGGGCTCTCGCAAGGTTGCAGAAGTTCCTGATGGCACCACAACATCCGGCGGGGAAGGGGGAAGTCCTTTCCTTCTCTCAGAGCCCTCTGCTTGAACTCGTGGCCACTGTAGTGTAGGCCACTCCCTGCAGGCCTCTGCCAGCCCGCAGATGCATGACTCTCTCTCGGCTTGGCAAAGCTGTGATGCAGCACGCCAGGCCACTTCAGTCCGTTCCTCTAGGGACCTACATCAGGCAACCAGCCGTCTGCCAATGTCCCAGCACACCAATGGCGCTGCCTTCGCCCAGGTGGTCCTGCCGCCACTCAAGTGGCCTTCCTGTTCGAGGGGCCCTTCTCGCCTTGCATGTCTCATGTGCCGCCATGGCCTTCAGTCAGCACCACCAAGCCGGCAGCTTTTCACGGCCTCTCAGCAGGCCTTCTGCATCTGTCGACAGGGCGGCTGTGTGCCCGCCAAGCTTGGGTGAGTTTGCTGCGAGCCTGCAGGTGGGGAACTAGTAAGATCATGGAGGATTAAGACGGAGTGCTAAGGAGCTACTCGCTAGTGAGTCCTGTCTGCCATCTTGCTTGGCAATGCCCTGTGAACAACATTTTAAGTGTCAAATTCATAAAGAACACAGACACATCACATACAGAATTTAAGTCAAGTGGACATAGAAGAATAAAGTCTCCCAGCAAAAGCGGTCCTAACAACAGCTGTAAAATACAAAAAGGAAGGACTAATCCAACGGAACAGCTAAGCCCAAGAGTTTTTATACACAAATCATACTTTCTATTAATAGATTATAGAAATTCAGCATAGTATGATCATGGTTAGGGTCGCATTGGCAAATCAGAAACAACTCCGTAAATTTGCAGCATATTAGCATTAACCCATTGCTTATGCTAAGAGAAAATCCTCCATATTCTCTCTCAGCACCCGCCCTCCTGAGATGATCAACACAAAATGAAACATCCCTCTAACAATGGCCCATAGAATTTGCACATCCACACGAAAACGTCATCCAGAAGTACTTAAAAATGATACTTTGGTTACACAATGTAAGCTTCATTCTCAATGCATGTTTTCTAACAACGTTGTACATCGTAATCACATTTATGTCATTCACTTGGTGCTCTGCGGAGACGGCGCGAGAGATGACTTGCAGCGGGACACTGATTGGGAGGGGGAATGAGTAGGACCAAGTTGAACATAACATCTGAAACTACATCCATATCAGAAATAATGGTGTTTTGCATGAAAATGTGACATAACTATTTCATTATCTACTCACCTAAATGACCTAGGCAACTTGTTTCAAGTGGAACATCATTAGTTCATTGATTACAACTCTACGTATTATTAAAAACACGAATTATAAGAAATAATTTTCACACAAAATTTGCAAATTTTCCATTATTTTCGAAAATGTTATAACGCACCTCTGGATATTGAAATGTCTTCACCTCCTTGAGGCCAAATTCGATATTTCAGTGAATGGTTTAATCACCCCTTTTCAAAACTTCTGGCACATCCACTTAATTTCTATGCCTGAAATAGCCAGGCGATCCATCCCTGGAGAAGAGTCGTTGTTTATGCTCAGCTTTTCCCAGCTAGTGTCCACCCCATCCAAATAGCCACCCTTATCTAGGATTCCCTTTTTATAACTGTAAAGGGTACCATTACTCCCGCACCTACGCTTCTCCCAATCACATGATCTTACCACTTAATAGTCCCTTTTAACTAGCCTCCCCCTTTGGCACCCACTGCACTTAATTGTTCCGCCAGCCCCAAAACCTTTTGAGCATGGAATATGTTCTCACATGACAACTTATCCTGTGCTCTAGCCACCACCCTTTTAGTACCCAGCGCTGACGTATCATCTGATGCTAATAATCTTAATAAGGACTCGCTAACACTCTTGACATCATAGCCCTTTCTAGAACCTGACACACTACCTGTAAAGTTCCTTAAGCTCCATGGTACACTGAGCATCTTAGGGCTGTCGAACATTGCTGTAAATGCCTCAAATGAGTTTGGAGGCCCTCATAAGCCAACCCTGACAAAGCATCCTAAAAGGAACTGCCACAAGAACATTAGATTGACTTGCTGCAATTGTTTTGCCAACCCCATCAGGAAGAGCTTCAGTTCATCTCCTGAAATGTTCACTATAATGAGGTTCACAGTGCACAGTGCCTGTAGTGCAGTTGTGCAACCCACGCAGGAACTCTACTCTCTCTGCACACTTTTTTGATAAAATCAAGAATATATAGGCTAACGTTGACCCTCAACTCCTGCTAGATTACTTGCCCTTTCTTAACCTCAAATCAGTGACCAAAAATGGCAATTTGTTGATTTGAGTCTGTTAGACATGGATCTAGTTACTGAAGACCATTCCTATCATCAAGTCAGTCACCTCATGACTCCTCTCCACATCATATTGTTGCACTGGCTAAAAATCTAATTGGTCATGTCCTCGCAGCTCTCTGCCATCACTCCTTGTCTTTTACCTCTGTTTCAGAAGTATGGGAACATGTTTTTCCTTTCTTAAAAGAAAAAATACATGGTGGACCCTAAGTATTTGGCCAATTATCAACCCTTTTTTCTTGTCCTACCCCCTGAAACACCTTGAAAAACTGGTCAATATCCATCTTTCTAACTGTCTCAAATCCAGTGCTCACAGCAAGGAAACTTGTTTTTTGGCCATCTTGAACTTTGTTGGCCTTATCTTGGATTAAGACTTCAAAAAACATGCATGAATTAATCTCAGCCACTGGTGACCGCTCGACGCTGCATCCCAATCCATAATTTTTCACCCACCATGCCACCTCTGTTTGAACCCAGCCACATGCATATCAGTCTTGACCCTGCTCCAGTGGGAACAGTCCAGCCCGAACTGCCTGGCCTGGGCATTTCCTTTTCCAAATATGGGGATGTGTACTACTGACCTCAGTTTCTTTGCTGCCCCATCGCAGAAGACCTGGAGGCTCTCTGGTTTGAAATGAACCCACTCTCTTGAAATCTGCAGCTTGGAAGGGGGCTTTATAGTCCTTTATAAGGGCGCATGGCGTTGCTGATTGCCTCAATGTTAGGATGAGGAGCCTAATAAAATATTTACTAGCTGTAACGCTTGCTGTTATTTTTGCTATAATTTCTTCTTGTCTTGCTCAGACACTCTAATAATGGGTGTTACCTAGTACCTGACAGCGATAATAATTTTGATGACTGTTACAAAAATGTAGTTTGAGTCGTCCATGCCGGAATTCAAACTTGTAACCTGCAATTTACACATGTTTCTCTACAGTGGTTACATCGTCCCACTCGACTAACTAGTCAGTTTATATATCCACAAGGACTCAAGTTTTTGCTCCTGAAGGTACTCGTGACACAACCAAACACAATTGGCCTGATTGTTATTTCACAATCCGGCTTTTTTTTCTTTTCTATTAAGTCTTACTAAAAACAAATCATGAAATCCAAACCCTCTTATCACTTTGTGGACTCTATTCCGAGTAATAATACCAAAGACCTTAACACACATATGCTCCCTTATTGGACAAAACTGGTGAATCTCTCTCTCAGCCAATGAACATTCCCTGACTCACTCAAAAATGGTCAAGTCACCCCTCTTCTCAAAAAACCCTTCACAGATGCAAATGACATCAACAACGTTCGCCCTATCTCCATCCTGCCTTTTCCTCCAGAAATCATTGACAGATGTATAGCGGAGCAACTCACCCAACCTATCAAAGACGACAACCTTCTGGACAAATTCCAATCCGGCTTCAATCAAGGGTGCAACACCGAAACAGCACTACTTCAGGTAGTCGATGATGCACTTGGAGTCCTAGACTCTGGTAGCTTCTGTCTCCTGATTCTTCTCGACGGGTTGGCAGTTTTTGATACAGTTAATCACCATATGCTTCTTACCACACTAAAAAATCAGACAGGTATTGATAGCGTGGTCTAAATTTGTTTGAATCCTTTCTCATGGGTGGGCCACAGAGGATCAAAATTGATGACTGTCTCTTTTTACCGAAGGCCATCTATCAAGGAGCCTCTTGGGGTTCTATCCTTGTTCTTATCCTGTTCAACCTCTATACTGAGCCTCTGGGAGTCCTACTAAGAAAGGCTGGGATCCTCTCATCAGTATGCGGAGGACACCCACAACTCTTCTTCAAGATCTCATCCACAAATGACATCTGTCATCTTGCCAACGCTTTTAACTCTGTTCAGGACTGGCTGACTTCTCACAACCTAAAACAGAACCCTTCCAAAGCCAAATTCCTCCTTATTTCTTCTTTGAATTCACCACTGCCTGTACAACCCTCGATGGATACACTCAACAACCTTAACAGCAAACCAATCATCGTTAACAGTGTCAGATCCCTGGGAGTCACTCTGAATAAAAGACTCAATCTGCAAACCCAAATCAGCACCATGGCCAGGAATGCGCAAAATCAAATAAGTCTTCTTTGGGAAATCCACCGGTACTTTGCTTAGCAAGTTCTGAAATCTCTTGTTCAATCACTGTTTCTCCACAAAGTCGACTATTGTAACTCTTTTTTTCTCAAAACTTTCTTTATTTAGTTTTTGTAAATTCCAACGAAACAATCTCACTAGTATTTGTGCAATTATCACAATGGAACCTGGTGGGTACAAAAATGCTATTGAGAGATACAGTTGCTATATCTTTCTATATAAATTTCCATTTTCAAGTAACTGTTGCACAAATATTCCCATCAGTTTTCCTGTTGTCCCCTTCCCTCCCCCCTAATAATAAGGAAAAATAACATAGAACAAAAAGTCCAACATTTAAGGGCACATAAGCGAGGTGATACAAATTATCATACATAAGCGTTTTCCACATAGTCAAGGCTTACATCAAATTGTTGTTAGGTCATTATATAATGTCGTCCCCTGAGCTGGTATTAGTATTGGAATAAGTGTAGGGCCTTTGTTCGTGTTGGGCAGGCGCATAAGGGCAGTCCTTGGGAAAGGTAAAGAACCAGAGGACCCCATATATATTCAAAGTTCTTAAAGGTGTCTGTTAAGATATCCGTCATGCGTTCCATTGTTAGAGCCTGTCATGGACGTGCATGCCATTGTGTTATAGAGGGGGCCTCTGTCTTCTTCCATGCCCCCGCTATTACCATTTTCGCCGCCCCTAAACAGAGCCACAGAATCAATCTATCTCCTATCGTTTGTTGTTTTAGAGAAATGTCCCTTAGTCCCAGGAGTATAGAGCTTGGATCATTTGGTATCAGGTATCCCAAAATCTCTTTAATTTGTGCTACGATTTCAGCCCAGAAGGGTTTAATCGGAGGGCAGTCCCACCAGATGTGCAGAAAGTCTCCTAGCAGGCCACAGCCTCTCTAGCACATTTCAGATGCTGTTGGGAAGATTTCCTTTAGTTTAATCAGATATAGGTACCAATTATAAAGCACCTTGTAATGGGCCTCTCTTGTTTCTATAGAGTGATTGAATTTAGGTATGTCTCTCCATAGCTTATCCCATTGGGTGGTGGAAATGTCTTTGCCTAGCGTCTGTTCCCAGACGGTGATGTGCCTTGGGCCGTGGTGTTCAAGAGTCGAGAGTAGCAGGGAATATAAAAAGGAGATGGTGCCCTTTGATCTATTCACAATTTTCACAAATCGCTCAATAGGTGTGAGGTCTCTGGTTGCCGCCTCCCTTATATGCGCTCCCAAAACACAATGCCTGAGTTGTGTATAGTGGTAGTGTTCCGATGCGGGAAGCTGAAAGTTTCTCCGACAATGCTCAAATGTCAGTATGTCCCAGTTGTGGAAGAGGTCAGACACAGTTAAACAGCCCCCATCCTTCCACGCATCGAATGCTCCTGGGTGTGAAGCAGGAGGAAGGCTGGGTTATAATGTATTGGTGTGTATGGGGAAGGGAAAGTGGTCCATGCTGCTGTATGAGTGACCTCGTCCCTCTAACTCTCTTTTGACAGGTCTCCCCAAGACCCACCTCAGCCCTCTGAAATCAGTTTTACATTCAGCGGCTTGTTTCGTCAATGAGATGAAAAGAAACAGCCATATCTCACCTATGCTTATCACTCCTTGCTGGCTCCCCATTGAAGCCAGGGTGATATACAAGACTGCATGTATGACCCACAAGTCTTTACATTCATCCACACCACCCTCAACACCACCCAGCCAGATGCAGCGTCAGACCTGGAGCAGGCCGTCCAGAACTTCTCCAACTGGATCACCAAAAGCGCCGACAAAGTCGACCCCATGAAACCAGCCAAAACCTGCAAAGCCTCAAGAAGAGCCAGCTGGAATACATCAGAACTGTCAAGCGCAACTGCAAATGACTAGAGAATCAATGGTGCACCACCAAATACCCCGCTGACCGAACCGCCTTCAAATCAGCCCTACCACCAGCGCATCAAGGACACCTAAAGAGACACCACTATAGACTGCATCGAATTAAACGCCAACACCACAAAGGAACTCCTCAACATAGTCAGTGAGTTCTCCTACCCGGCAGCCACCGAGAACACAGTCCATCCTTTCCAAGAACTCTGTGACACCTTGTCTGAATCCTTCCACAGCAAGATAGCCAGAATCTACAACAACTTTGACCCCTAACCTACCAACATCGTTTTCGACAACCTCGGCACACCCACGGAAAAAACCCACTCAATCACCTCATGGAATCCAATCACCACGCAGACCACTACAGCCCTCATTTCCTCCATCCACTCCGGAGCACCCACGGACCCCAGTCTACACCATTTCTTCAGCCTCGGAACCCAAGAAATCAGTGCGGAACTCACCAGCATCCTCAACGCTCTATCACTACAGTGACCTTCCACGAAGAATGGAAACATGCAGAGGTCAAACTGCTCCTGAAGAAACCCTCTGCCACCCCCAGTGAACTCAAGAATTACCGCCCCATCTTGCTGCTTCTGTACCCCGCCAAAGTCCTCGAGAAGGCCATCAACCACTAGCTCACCAAACACCTAGAAGAAAACAACCTGCTTGTCCCCTCCCAATCTGACTTCCTCTCAAACCACAGCACCAAAACACCCCTAATCACCGCCACCTACGACATCAAATCTCTCCTCGCTCGTGGTAAAACAGCAGCTCTGTACCTCCTTGACCTCTCAGCAGCATTCAACACCCTCACCCTCATCAACAGACTCAACCACATCGGCATCCAAAGAAACACCCTCAAATGGATCGCATCCTTTCTCACGGGGAGAACTCAGAGAATCCGCCTACCAGCCTTCACCTCCGAACCCAAGGCCATCGTCTGCGGCATCCCCCAGGGATCTTCCCTCAGCCCCACCCTCTTCAACACCTACATGACACCCCTCGCAGACATCATCAGAACCCATGGACTTAACATCATATCCTACGCAGATGACACACAACTCATCCTCTCGCTCACAGAAGACTTCTCCACCACCAGAACAGACTTTTGCAGTGCCATGACCAGTGTCACCGATTGGATGAGGACCAACTGCCTCAAGCTCAACTCAGACAAGACGGAAGTGCTGATCTTCGGGAAGAACACCTCCCCGCGGGACAGAAACTGGTGGTGCTCCAAGCTCGGCCCTACTCTCACACCCACAGACCACACCTGCAAAGTTGGCATAATCCTTGACAGCAAACTCACCATGAAGCACCAAATCAACGCAGTCTCCTCCCCTGCTTCCACACCCTTTGCATGTTCTAAAAAATATTTAAGCACCAGGAAAACCGTCACCCAGGCCCCCGTCACCAGCCAGCTGGACTGCGGGAACTCTTTCTACTCTGGCATCACCACCCAACTCCTCAAGAGACTCTAGACTATACGTAACACAGCAGCCAGACTCATCCTGAACCTCCCCAAATGCACCCACATCATCCCCCCCCCCCCACCTCAAGGACCTCCACTGGCTCCCCGTCCAGAAGAGGTGCCAGTTCAAGCTGCTGACACGCCTACAGAGCCCTACATGACCAGGGACCAGCATACATTAACCACCGCGTGAACTTCCACCAACCCACCAGACACATGCGCTCCACCTCTCTGGCCCTCGCTCGCACCCTCTGCATCCACCGCAGCCACAGCGGAGGTCGCTCCTTCTCCTACCTCGCTGCAAAGGCCTGGAACAACCTGCACCTCCACCTACGAACATTACCCTCCCTGACGGAATTCAGGAGAGAACTCAAGACCTGGCTCATTGACTGAGACCAACAATACTTCAGCTCCAGGATACCCTCGAAGTGAGGAGCAGCACTTTACAAATCTGATTGATTGATTCATCCACTCCTCGAAATGCTCAATTTCTAAAAAAAAGAAATGCCAGGGCCCTTGTCAGGAGGACTCTATAACTTGCACCACCCATCGCCCCTGCCAGTGCTGTCAATGATAGCACCAACACAACTACTAACTGTCACACTCCTACAAGTGTGGCAATTCAGACTATTCTAGGACCCCCAAAGCTAAAAGTATGGCTTGGGTGGCAATTAGTCCTTTTTAATATATATTGAATTAATAAACAACTGTTGTTGTGCTCAACTTTAAATTAGATAGCTCCACCATGTGGCAGACTGTCATAAGTGCTGGTATTGACAATAAAGTGCCGGTGCCGACCACCGGAAACCACTGGTTCAAATTAAGTACGGACTCCTTGATACCAAGCAAACAAACTGTAGTTATTGGGAAGCACCAGACCATCGCAAAATGCTGAAGGTATGTTGTTAGAACCTCCGAACTTTAAAAGGGAACTACTCATGGCACAATCTTTCTTGGTAGAGCGACAAGAATATGGAACTCCTTACCTCTGAAACTACACACCACCACCTCCTTGCCAATCTTTAAAACAGAGCTGAAAGCCCTTCTCCTACAAAGACATTTGTCCTGTTGTACCCTTAGCCAACCTCTCCCATGGTAATATACCCTCCCCCGAGTCTGAGATTAATGGCACTTACTCTGTCTCACTTGACCTAACCTTGCTACTATTACTACCTATACAACCTACATCCTCTAACAGCTGTAAGCCCGAGCCTTTGTAACGATCGAGATGAGCAACAATCCTATGTATCTACTTGCCACTTTGTGCCTTTTATATTTATCGTAACTAGCAACTGTTTGTAACTGTGTATCTCTTGTAATGAAACGAGTTTTATTGTAAAGCTCTCTAATACCTTTGGGTAATGTCTGCGCTATATAAAAAAGCACAAATAAATATATATTCATGTAGTACGGAGGTACTTGGCCAAAAAATATCATTGCTGTAGGGAGGTGGGTGGGCGTAATAATTACAGTGTTATGCAGAGCACGCTGTTGTATTATTTAGAATTTGAGATGAAATGATCATGCGTTCTACGTCTGCACATTTCTATACATGTTGCCAGAAGTGCCTGTAAATAAACTCCTTACACCAGACGCCAAACTGTCACGCGTGCCCTCCAAGTTCACTGCAGAGTCCCCTCGCAGTTCATTAAACGCCCTATATTGATTTGGAATTAACGTGGTACATCCAGAGAAAAATCCCACTGGAACGCGTGTGGTTTTCAGGACGCAATCAGATTGACATTAAACAGCTAAATACTTGTTGCATTTCTTCCTGGGATCGAAAGGCTGCGACTGTGTAACCCCACCCCCCTCGCCGTCCTCCCCACCAGCACTGAATCAAAGGCACTAGGGTAAATAACGGAGGCGGCGGGCCAGCGCTAAGCTGCCAGGCAGCGCGCTCCCAGGGGCAGCTGAATAAAGCAATTAGCAGCTCCCCTGGAAGCCGCGCCGCTGATCAGTGTCACGTGCATGCGTCAATATCGTTATCAGGTCAGAATGTCGGCAATGATGCTGATGTACATTGTGTGGGTACAGTCTAGAACGAGTTAAGATTTAGTTTTATTTTAACCTCATACCAGAAAGGATTTTTCTGCGAGGTGTACTTATTCCAATCGAAGAGACCGTTCTTAAAAAATAAATAAAAAAGAGTGCGATTTATCATCCCTGTTTAGGTCATGGCATGGCTGTCATGTTCTGCTCTCGCCACGTGATGGCACTCGCGTCTTACTGCAAAGGGAATTTGAGTGTGGCCCAGCGGAAGGGTATATTTTTCAACCGTAGTCCAGTAGGTAATGTGGTCTGTTACAGAAGGTTCTATCAGCTGTAGTCACGTCTTCCTTTGCTAAGGTGGCGAGGTGTATGTGTCCATGTGTACCCTTGTGGAAAGGAAGCAGTGGCAAAACCAGTAAGTTTGGCCTTAGCATTAACTTATCTTTTGTTTATTTATTTTTAAGAAGCATATGAAATAGAAATTCACATTTAAAAAGTTAAACAAATATATAAATTAAAACGAACTACTTGAAAGAAGAGATAGCGCATCAGTCCTCGTACTGAAGTGCACTACTTTTTAAACAGATATGCACGTGATCAGGGTAATGTCGTATACGTGTATGCATTGTTTTAGTTAATTATATTTTATTATGATATAAAATATTACAAAAACAGGCGGAAAAAAACTATATGCCATGAAATAGTGCACAATATCAAAATAAATAGGCATTATTTCTTAGAAATTTATGAATAGCATAGAAAATAAAATATGCAAACAATATACAGACTAGACATAATTAAAACATTATACTAGATGAAGGCTGAAAAGAATATAACAGTAACGAAGAGAGGAAAAACGAAGGAAAAAGAGAAAAGAAAGTGATCCCAGTTAAAATTCTGAGGTAAAAACATAACTTGTTTGAACAATATTCTGGTGAGATTGTAGAAATATGAATCTTATATCAAAAAAGAGAGAGGGGGGGGACCAGGAGCTAGTTAATGGTCCAGTGCCCGTGCTCCAAACTAACCATGAAGTCAACAACAAGGGGGGGCACTGTTCCACAGTGAGTGGTGCAAAAAACGTACACACACTCCTGAGAAATTAGAGAAAGGAAAGTACTAGGTCAAGGACTCAGTGGGAAAGGGGGTGGGAGAGACACAAATTGTCTCTTGTAGCCCTCACACATCCCGAGGGATGTCATGCTTCATCATTGGGCAGTTGCTCCTCGTCGGGCCGGCGGTGCAATGCCCTACGGGCCCTTTGGCGGAGATCTTTTGAGAACTGCCGTATGGTGCATGTGGGTGTGTGACCAGAGTCCTAAGTGAAGGGTGATAATGTGCGTGCAGAGTGATTAAAACTGTCTAAGGGTTACCAACCAGCAAAAATATTTAATAAAAAGGGTACCCTTGGCAGACTAAAAAACCTATAGGTTTAGGAGTTACCCAAGGAGGCGTAATGTGCCCAGGTAACTACCAGGTCAACATGTTTCACGCCGTAATGGTCATAACGATCCCCGGCGTTTCATCAGGACCAGAAAAACTGTGGAGGTGATATAGTGCACGAAACAAATATATATAAAAAATATATATAATAATTAATAGAGGGGTAACATTAGCCCTCTAAACGGTCAGTAGGGGCTATAGCATAAGAAATTATGGGCTATAGTTTGAACACAATAGTCAAATATGCCCTCTTGACCGTGACCTAGAACAACAAGAAAGAAAGAAAAGAAAAGAGAAGAAAAACAAAACAAAAAGATATGACTACGAGGCAAGTACATATGTAAAACTTGCAGATATGCCCCCAACGGTAGGTATCCTAGAGGCACATCTCGCGTCAATCATGTAAAGTGCAACATGACTAGTCAGATGACACCATCCTCCATTACATACACCCAGCGTTATGGCATCCAAGAGTGGAGACGGGGGAGAGCCGCTGGCATGCCGCATGGGAAAACGGCCGTCCATGGGGCTCCCCGCCCACCCCCCCGGAAAAATGTCAGCAATAGCATGGGGGCATGCAGAAGATAGGAGATCTTACAATGGACACATTAGGAGGCAGAGATGACCAGCTGAAGATTAAGCTAACACCAAACGCCGCATGTTTACGGAACACGTGGAGGTAGCAAACACCAGCCCATCATATGCGTTCCGGCGCATCTAAATTGTCAGGTGTGTGAGATTACTGTATTTCTTACCTAAGAACTAGGAGAGCAGTGCTCCATAGGCTAAAGGCGTAGGGTGCCCGCACCTTACTTGGCTGTTAAAAGAACAATGAGACAGTGCAAGGGAGAAAAATCGGTAAGTAAACCTATCTGACACTTATAGTTAGTCACATGAACTTACTTCAACAGGCGATCACCATCAACAGCGCTGCGGTCTTAGTACTCACATATTTACTCGGGTGTCGGCTCCATTAGACCTGCCCCGTCCTGACGCCTGCCTGAAGGTCAGGAACTGCGGTCTAGGGCCGCGTATAAGTACTGGCATCAATTAGCATGAGGGAGGTACCTGTTTCCGGTATTCCCCATCATTGACCTCTTCAGCGCGCATGCGTGTGTGAAGTGGAGCTGTCTCAGTGTGGCGCATGCGTGCCGAACAAAGTTCTACGACGGCTGCGCATGTGTGTAGTTAGGTGTGGAGTGCGTCTCAGGTAGCTGGCAGTGTAATCTATGCCAGGGAGGTGCAATCTAGATGATAATAACCAAGTACCAGACCAAAATACAGTCTGGAAACATGTCATTATACTTCCAATGAGATACAGAGAGTAGAGAACAGAAAGTTTATGTTCAAAAACAGACGAGGAATTTATACACCACACCCCCCCGGGGGGAGCGAGAGACAGGGCGCCAAGTGTCATGCCCCGTAAATGTTGAATGGGGTGCGAGGTGTGCTATACTTGAAAAAGTAAATTTGGCATAACAACTGCAAGGGTCAGTGACAGCGGGTAGCAAGAACAATCAGACCTAAAAGGGATGTTAAGTATGGGTCGTAGTTATTATGGTAATTACAGCTAATGGCAAGAACATCGTGTAGCGCTAAGGCCAGTGTGTTTCCTATGATGGATTAGTGGTAGGAGGATTACAGTTCAGACCACGGAATTTCCTCATTGAGGCCTAGTCTATGGGTGCGAAGACGATGGACCCACTGTTGCTCTCGTCGCAGTAGTGAGGAGCTGTTCCATCCTGGGTTAGCCTCTAGGATGGTCCAGTGTATGGCTTCACATGGGTGTCCTTTTTCAATGAAATGGTTCGTCAGCTTGGTAGCAGTGCGTCCCCGTCTCACGGTACTCTTGTGCTCACTAATCCTAACTTTCACGGCCCGGGTTGTCATCCCTACATATCGAAGCAGGCAAGGGCAGGTAATGAGATATACACAATTGGTGGTGTTACAATTAGTATGTCTCCGCTGTTCCCACACAAAATTGCCCAGTTGTAGTGATTTAGTGTGTTTTGTGGCGGAGCAGGCCCCACACGTCCCGCAGGGGTAGTGTCCTGTGACTGCCGGAAGGTTCCAGAGTGTGGTTTCCTTAGGTGTCTTGTGTACTCGTGGACGTGTATTGACCAACTGGTCTCTGAGATTCGCCGTTCTTTTGAATGCGAACCGGGGGGGTTTTAAATCCAATGAGTCAATATTAAGGATTCTCCAATTACGGTTAATGATTTTCTTGACTTGATTGGATAAAGGAGTGAAGGTAGTGACACAAGTGATTAGTTCATTTTTTCTTGGTTCCCTCGTTTCCAAAAGCCCCTGACGGGTGTTGTTTCTTGCACGTTTTTTTGCTTTAGAGATCACATCTCTGGGATAGTGCCTCTCCTGTAGGTTGTTAGCCAGTATAGTCGCCTGGGACTCGAATTCATGTATCCTGCTACAGTTCCGTCGAATCCTCAGGAATTGGCCATATGGTAGATTTTCTCTGAGGGCTTTTGGATGGTAGCTTTTGAAACTCAAAAGACTATTACAATCGGTGGACTTCCTATAGGTAGTAGTATGAAGGAGGCCATCTTCAAGGCTTATCAGTAGGTCAGAAATGATATTTCTTTGTCACTAACTGTCATCGTGAAACGTAGATGGGGATCCTGGTTGTTAATCCACTCATGGAATGTAAGGGCCGCCATCTCAGTGCCCCTCCACAGGATGAGGATGTCATCAATGTACCTCTTCCAGGTCAAAAGGTTCCTATGGAAGGGATTGGTATCTGTAAAAATGTTCTTGGCTTCAAAATGGGACATGTACAGACCTGCCAGACTGGGAGCAAAGGTGCTCCCCATGCTGGTGCCCTGTACTTGATGATAGGTTGTGGTCTTATACATAAAGAAATTGTTAGTTAAGGCCATAGATATTATGGCTATGATGAAATCAGGTGGGGTGTTAGTTGGTAGATCTGCCTCCCTCAGAAGATTCCCAACAACCTCGATGGTAGTGTCCTGGGGAATGTTAGTGTATAGTGCCTCTACATCAAGTGTGAGGAGCAAGTTGATCTCCTTAGTGTTATCGTCATTGAGCTCTTGAATCAAGTTAAGGACATCCCGGGTGTCCTTGAGGTAGGCAGGAGTCGTTTGGACCAGGGGACGTAAAAAATGGTCACTAAATTGACTCAATGGCTCCAGTAGGGAGCCTATGCCCGATACAATGGGGCGGCCGGGAGGTGGAATGACTCCCTTATGAATCTTAGGAAGGAGATAGAAATAGGGCATCCTAGGGTTTTGATTCACTAGGAAAGCCGCTTCTTTGGGTGTAATCCATCCTTCCGTGGATGCTTCGTTTACCATAATGCGGATCTGTCCTAGTAAACGTTCCGTCGGATCTGTGTCAAGTGCTTCATAGTATTGGGTGTTATTCAACTGTCGTGAGCATTCATTTTCATAATCCTTACAGGTCAAGTATGACCGTGGCGCCCCTTTATCCGCAGAGCTTAATTATTATGGTGATACAAAAGGGGATGATGGACGGAACGCTTGAGCCAATCAAACACTCACCCCCAGTCAACTGATCTGGGTTTAATCCATCATCATTCTTTAGCTCACTCCACCACCCCAGTTCAGACATGGCCATATGCAAATCAGTCTGACCCTGTGCCTCATGGGAACAGTCCAGCTGTTGGCAGGGTATGCCCAGACGTGGGTCCCTTGCTCACTTTGCCACTGGATTCAAGCTAGCCTGGCTGATGACGGCTGAATGGCCAGAAACCGGTCCCAGGATGCTTGTTTCCGGTCCAGGGAAGACATGGCTTGGCAGTTCGGGCTGGACTGTTCCCATGAGGCACAGGGTCAGACTGATTTGCATATGGCCATGTCTAAACTGGGGTGGTGGAGTGAGCTAAAGAATGATGATGGATTAAACCCAGATCAGTTGACTGGGGGTGAGTGTTTGATTTGCTCAAACGCTCCGTCCATCGTCCCCTTTGGTATCGCTTAATTATTATGGTAGCATAATTTTTCAAAGAGTTGATAGCATCCCGATGTTTATTGGACATATTGTTGTAGGTAGGTGGCGTTTCTAGAAGATTAGCCTCTTTAAGAACCACCTTTTCGAAGGTCAGGACCTCATTCGGGACCATGCCTGCTGTAGGTGTAAATCTCGAAGGTGGTCTAAGTCCTGTGTCCTCCGATTCCGGTATGTTGATCTCTTTGAAGAAGGATCTAAGTCTGATTTTACGGAGTAGTTGGTGTAATTCTTCGTTCAGCCTGAAGTTGTCTTCCTTAGGGGTGGGCACAAAACCTAGGCCCATTTCCAGTACTGTAGTCTCATCGGTGTTCAGCTCCCTTGTAGACAGGTTAATGAACAGTTTTTTTGGTGCGTCATGCTTCTTGTTGTCCTGGGCTGGTTTTCTGTGTCCTGCCATTGCACCTGTTTGTTCCCTCTTCTTCTTCCTCTGCCCCTGCCTCTGTACTGAAAAGGAGGGGGAGGGTTATGGAAGAATGGTTGTTGGAACCCTGGTTGTGGTCCAGGATAAGGAGGGTACCACATAGGACCCGGTTGCGGGTATGGCTGAGGAGGATATCCGTACATGGGAGGCATCAGAGGAGGAGGGAGGAGTCCCTGTTGGTTAGAACGCCTGCTCCAGCTCCGGTCGCTGGAGTTGCTGTTGGATGAGCGTCCTGATTGCTGGGACGTGGATGAACCATCGTCTGACACTACATCACTGTCAGTTTGTTGGAAGTCCTCTCTGGTGTAGGGGTAGATTTTAGCCCTATCAAACCTTTTAATATCTTTCTGCAGCTTTGTGATCTTTTGGTTTAAGAGGTAGTCACGATGATCGGTCATTTCTGCGTTGATCTCTGCCAGTCGTGTTTTATACGCCGATATACTGATGCCAGTTTTTAGACCGTTTTCAGCTATATTAATTCTTATTATTAACGCCTCCGAGAGACGTTTCGCTGTGCTGATAATGAGGATAATCCAGTCGCAGGTACATTTCCACGCAATCTGACTCCATTCTCGCCTAAAGATTAAGTCCTCGAGGAAAATCCTGGGTGCGGTCCGAACCAATAAGCCATTTGGTGCCATGTTAGCTCTCAAATACTCTGTCATTACAGAGCCATGAAGAGCGATTTTCACTTGTAATTTTTTCAGAGAAGCTATAGAATTCCAGTCTCCTTGAATGCTTGCCGTTGCTGTATTACCCTCGCTGTCCAGTAGTGAAGGTGTTCTCAATATTTCTGCCACGATGTCTTCACCGAAGCTTAGGCCTAGATTGTCCCCCATAGTAGAGGTAATCATAGCTCAGAGAGTGTGGTAGACAGAGTAGAGGAAAGATTATGATAGTAGTAAGGTCCCTCGGCTGAGCCGCCGTGCTAATGCAATATCAAAAAAGAGAGAGGGGGGACCAGGAGCTAGTTAATGGTCCAGTGCCCGTGCTCCAAACTAACCATGAAGTCAACAACAAGGGGGGGCACTGTTCCACAGTGAGTGGTGCAAAAAACGTACACACACTCCTGAGAAATTAGAGAAAAGGAAAGTACTGAGTCAAGGACTCAGTGGGAAAGGGGGTGGGAGAGACACAAATTGTCTCTTGTAGCCCTCACACATCCCGAGGGATGTCATGCTTCATCATTGGGCAGTTGCTCCTCGTCGGGCCGGCGGTGCAATGCCCTACGGGTCCCCGAAGGGTCACTTTGGCGGAGATCTTTTGAGAACTGCCGTATGGTGCATGTGGGTGTGTGACCAGAGTCCTAAGTGAAGGGTGATAATGTGCGTGCAGAGTGATTAAAACTGTCTAAGGGTTACCAACCAGCAAAAATATTTAATAAAAGGGTACCCTTGGCAGACTAAAAAACCCGTAGGTTTAGGAGTTACCCAAGGAGGCGTAATGTGCCCAGGTCGACATGTTTCACGCCCTAATGGTCATAACGATCCCCGGCGTTTCATCAGGACCAGAAAAACTGTGGAGGTGATATAGTGCACGAAACAAATATATATAAAAAATATATATAATAATTAATAGAGGGGTAACATTAGCCCTCTAAACGGTCAGTAGGGGCTATAGCATAAGAAATTATGGGCTATAGTTTGAACACAATAGTCGAATATGCCCTCTTGACCGTGACCTAGAATAACAAGAAAGAAAGAAAAGAAAAGAGAAGAAAAACAAAACAAAAAGATATGACTACGAGGCAAGTACATATGTAAAACTTGCAGATATGCCCCCAACGGTAGGTATCCTAGAGGCACATCTCGCGTCAATCATGTAAAGTGCAACATGACTAGTCAGATGACACCATCCTCCATTACATACACCCAGCGTTATGGCATCCAAGAGTGGAGACGGGGAGAGCCGCTGGCATGCCGCATGGGAAAACCATGGCGCTCCCCGCCCACCCCCCCGGAAAAATGTCAGCAATAGCATGGGGGCATGCAAAAGATAGGAGATCTTACAATGGACACATTAGGAGGCAGAGATGACCAGCTAAAGATTAAGCTAACACCAAACGCCGCATGTTTACGGAACGCGTGGAGGTAGCAAACACCAGCCCATCATATGCGTTCCGGCGCATCTAAATTGTCAGGTGTGTGAGATTACTGTATTTCTTACCTAAGAACTAGGAGAGCAGTGCTCCATAGGCTAAAGGCGTAGGGTGCCCGCATCTTACTTGGCTGTTAAAAGAACAATGAGACAGTGCAAGGGAGAAAAATCGGTAAGTAAACCTGTCTGACACTTATAGTTAGTCACATGAACTTACTTCAACAGGCGATCACCATCAACAGCGCTGCGGTCTTAGTACTCACATATTTACTCGGGTGTCGGCTCCATTAGACCTGCCCCGTCCTGACGCCTGCCTGAAGGTCAGGAACTGCGGTCTAGGGCCGCGTATAAGTACTGGAATCATTTAGCATGAGGGAGGTACCTGTTTCCGGTATTCCCCATCATTGACCTCTTCAGCGCGCATGCGTGTGTGAAGTGGAGCTGTCTCAGTGTGGCGCATGCGTGCCGAACAAAGTTCTACGACGGCTGCACATGTGTGTAGTTAGGTGTGGAGTGCGTCTCAGGTAGCTGGCAGTGTAATCTATGCCAGGGAGGTGCAATCTAGATGATAATAACCAAGTACCAGACCAAAATACAGTCTGGAAACATGTCATTATACTTCCAATGAGATACAGAGAGTAGAGAACAGAAAGTTTATGTTCAAAAACAGACGAGGAATTTATACACCACACCCCCCCGGGGGGGAGCGAGAGACAGGGCGCCAAGTGTCATGCCCCGTAAATGTTGAATGGGGTGCGAGGTGTGCTATACTTGAAAAAGTAAATTTGGCATAACAACTGCAAGGGTCAGTGACAGCGGGTAGCAAGAACAATCATGTTTGGTGTTAGCTTAATCTTCAGCTGGTCATCTCTGCCTCCTAATGTGTCCATTGTAAGATCTCCTATCTTCTGCATGCCCCCATGCTATTGCTGACATTTTCTGGGGGTGGGCGGGAGCCCCATGGTTTTCCCATGCGGCATGCCAGCGGCTCTCCCCGTCTCCACTCTTGGATGCCATAACGCTGGGTGTATGTAATGGAGGATGGTGTCATCTGACTAGTCATGTTGCACTTTACATGATTGACGCGAGATGTGCCTCTAGGATACCTACCGTTGGGGGCATATCTGCAAGTTTTACATATGTACTTGCCTCGTAGTCATATCTTTTTGTTTTGTTTTTCTTCTCTTTTCTTTTCTTTCTTTCTTGTTATTCTAGGTCACGGTCAAGAGGGCATATTCGACTATTGTGTTCAAACTATAGCCCATAATTTCTTATGCTATAGCCCCTACTGACCGTTTAGAGGGCTAATGTTACCCCTCTATTAATTATTATATATATTTTTTATATATATTTGTTTCGTGCACTATATAACCTCCACAGTTTTTCTGGTCCTGATGAAACGCCGAGGATCGTTATGACCATTAGGGCGTGAAACATGTCGACCTGGTAGTTACCTGGGCACATTACGCCTCCTTGGGTAACTCCTAAACCTACGGGTTTTTAGTCTGCCAAGGGTACCCTTTTTATTAAATATTTTTGCTGGTTGGTAACCCTTAGACAGTTTTAATCACTCTGCACGCACATTATCACCCTTCACTTAGGACTCTGGTCACACACCCACATGCACCATACGGCAGTTCTCAAAAGATCTCCGCCAATGTGACCCTTCAGGGGACCCATAGGGCATTGCACCACCGGCCCGACGAGGAGCAACTGCCCAATGATGAAGCATGACATCCCTCGGGATGTGTGAGGGCTACAAGAGACAATTTGTGTCTCTCCCACCCCTTTCCCACTGAGTCCTTGACCTAGTACTTTCCTTTCTCTAATTTCTCAGGAGTGTGTGTACGTTTTTTGCACCACTCACTGTGGAACAGTGCCCCCCCTTGTTGTTGAAATATGAATCTTAACATGAAAAAATTATAAAGTAGGAAAGGCATAGTAATAATAGAAGAGGTCACAATTCTTTACATTACTCTTAGATTTCTCTAAAGATAAAAAGTAAAAAAAAATGATATCAGTATTTTTTATTTATTTTTTGAATACATGAATCTGGTGAGATAGCTGAAGCGGTCTATGGGCCAGACCTAACAAAGGATGTCAATAAAGCTGAAGACGCTGCAAACCTTTAGATATTTTTTGTCTACTCCCTGGCCACTTGAAAGGACTTGCTAAGATTTTTTGGGGAGAGCTCTGGCGGCTGTTCTTTTGTCTGCTTTAAATGTGGCACCTGAATTGCTGTCTGGGATCCCTTTGCATTTTTCCTACAGTTGCAAACAACCCTAGTGCGGTGAGGATTGTGGTTAGGAAAGACAAGACTTTTGTTTTGTCGGTCTTTGCATTTTCATGTCCCATAGCTTTCATAGTCACAGGCCATTAGCTGACGCCTAACATGAGGAGCTGCCCCAGAATAATCAGGGGACTGATATTGAGGATGCCATTGGACTTGTTTGGTGCCATGTGGAGAGGAGCACCCTGGCATATGCACTTATGTGCCAAAGGAAGAAAGATTATGGGGCCGATTACGATGTGGACCGGAAAGGCTCCGACCAACGGTCGGAGCCTTCCTGGCCGCATCGTAAGGTGCCCCTCGGTTTACTTTACAATTACAATGCTGACGGTCAGAAAGTAAACCGGCCAGTCATTCCGGCTGGCTTACGACGGGCTCCTGGAGCACGCCGGCCAGTCTGAGTCGGCTCTTAATCCCAAAGAGCTGGCCTTTCCGCCCTTGGGATTACGATGCACAATTTCCTTGCTGGCCTGTCGAACATGGAAACCATGTCGGAAAGCATGTTTGGGGGCCCCCAGCAGGGCTCCCTTGTGCGTGCAGTCTCTGGTTGGGGGCAGAGGGGGGCACCTATGGTGCCCCCCTGTTGATCCCTGCACCTTGTGGCATGCAACTTTAGGTGCCTTCCACGGGGTGCAGGGATGAACAACACCTCCTATTTCTCAATGGGAGCTTGTGTTACGGCCGGTTTACAGACGTAACACGAGCTACCTCTGAGAAAACGGAGTATGCGACCGAACAGCGTTCGGTCGCATTGTAATTAGCTGGTCGGGACCGCCGGCAGGCGGTCGGTCGGTCCCAGGACTGAGACTGTGCCCGCCCGACATTGTAATCAGGCCTATATGTTGTCTTTGTAACAAAGGGCTGCTCTAGCACACACAGAGGAATGCACAGAAGCTGTATACATGCTCTGGAACTCTGTAGGGCAATTCATGTTGCAGTACCAGTAATGTACGCCATCTTGCGTCATGACACATGCATGCAGTAGAATGCTGCATTTATTTGGTCAAAAGAGAAAGATGATGGACGGAATGCTGAATTAATCGAACATTCACCCCCCCAGTTACAGATCTGGGTTAAATCCATTGTTTTTTTGCACGCCACGCCATTCCAGTTTAGACCCAGCCATATTTTGTCAGCATTTGTCATTGTGCGAATAACATAGGAAAGAGCTGCAATCATCTAGAATGGCTCTCACTGCTCTTTGCAAAGATTTTGGGAAACACAATGTCAAGTGCAGGTCCTTTGAGACATTCTAATTGACACCTCTTAGTTCAAAATAAGCCCTGCTGCCTCCTATTTCCACTTCTTAGTCCAAAATTGTAACAGAATGAAGAGTGGGAATGATGGAAGACTGAAGGAAACGTCATCGCTTAGAGGAAACAAAACCACACACAAAACCTCTAAAAACACAGCCAGATCAAGAGTAGCAGCAGGAATCCTTATAGCAGAAGTGGGAAGAAAATTGGGAGCCTTCTGGAGGGAGCATCGAGCTGAGAGCACAGTTGTGACTCAATAAGCAGACTGACTGACTCATTTTTATACTCTCAGATAGAATGGAACAGGAAGCAGAGAATGAACAGGAAGTAATATCTTGCACTAATCAAGTCGGAAGACTGAATTAAAAGCATCTGGATTTTCGAAAGACAGTCATTGTTTAAACAATGTAAATAATGTCTGCTTGAACCCAGCTCTGAGTTCAGTGCAGAAACCCCTAACCGGCAACCAGGAGCAATGGCAAGTAGACTCCCAGTGAAATAGCCCAGCTGACCACAGCTGAAGCTATAATGGCAGTTAACATGCGCTGCCCCAATGCCACCAAGTGGAAGAACCTTGCCCAATCCTAGCACGAGTGGTAAATGAACACCTTCCTAGGTGGTAAGAGTATGCATCAAAGAATGTGACCCTTGGATTCAAGACTAGAGGTAAATACATCCTTCAGTCTAAAACCCTCTGATCAGAACCAAGGTTCTTTCTTTTTTTAAACATTTATTATATTGTTTTAAAGGTACATAGAATGAGCAATTGTATATAGTAAAGATTTAACACGTCCTTCGCCTCTTCTTAAGGCTTTTATTGGTAGTACATGACATCTCCAGCAGAGCTCTCACGCTCTCTCGCTCCTCCGCTTTCCAACTCCCTTTCTTAACATTCTATATGATGTCACTCCGACCTCATTACATTCTACATTCTGAGCCATGACTATAATATCTCCACAGATCCCCCCACCTTATACTATTTGAACCTAACAAATGTTTGACTCTATGCAACACTTTAATAACAGAGCATAAACAGTCTAACACAGGAATCTCTAAACAACAAAAATAAACTAATATGACCATATTATGCAATTAAATTAACATGACCATCATATAATACACATAACTCAATCTAAACAATACTAGACATAGCAGTATACATATTGAACCTTAAAATGTCTTTTGATATGCATACTATCCTTGGGGCATTTTTCACTTACCACTCCCATCATTCTTTGACCTTACACACATCTCCCATTATCCGCATTGTGCCATCTTCAAGAACTACCACATTATGTTTGACTTCCTTCACCTTGTACGGAATACAATACTTGCCATCCCCTTTGCAAACAAAACCCCTCTTTCTTACCACAGCCCAATCTCTGTACTGTACACAACAAATTTTCACACCCTTCCTTCTGTTGTAATACTGCATATTTTTCTCTGCAACAACATGACCCTCCTCTTCAGCTCCTCACAGTTCACTTCAACACTCATCTTTTCCTTCAACCATACAGGGCATTCCTTTACTCCAGGTTCTCTTCCTTTCAAGGACAAAAATGGTGAAACCCCTGTCACTGAATGAGGGGCTGTTCTATGCGACCACATCATTCTCCTTAACTCCTTCCTCCACGAAAGATGATTAGCTAGAGATAGGTGAATATTTTCCATCACCAACTGGTTTATGCTCTCTACTAATTCATATGCCTGTGGTCGGAAAACAGCTACTCTTTTATGGACTATTTCCATTCCAGAACGATAGTTCGTCATTTCCTTGGATACAAATTGCACTCCATTGTCTGACACATTAGTTTTCAGTATCCCTTCATCCATGAAAACCTCCTCCAAAAACTCAATAACTGCTGCACTGTTCACCTGCTCCATGGTTCTTACCACAAGCCATTTAGTATGAAATTCACTAATATTAAAATAAACGTATTCCTCGATCCTAACTTATCTACAGGTCCTAAGAAGTCAATGGCCAACCTTTCCCATGGCCTATCAGGAAAATTCATAACTCCTAATGGGGGTTGACCAACCATCTTGGTCTTGTCGCTATTGGCTCATGCAACACAATTCCTCACTCTCTCTTCAACATCACGATCCATCCCAGGCCACCAAAACGATTGTCTCACCTTCCTTTTCATCACTCCTCGCCCCAAGTGTCCTTCATGTGTAATGTCAATAATCCACATTCGAAATCCACTAGGAGGAATAAATGGATTCCTTCTCATTAACTTCCCATCAACTATACTCAATTCATCCCTGATCGTAAAATATTCACGCATCTCTTTACCCAATTCATTACCTTCTTGCCAACCACCCACCACCCTAATTTCAACTTCCTTCAGCGCCATATCATCTTCCCTTGCAGCCATCCACTCTTCCGCAACTATAGCCATTTGCCCCTCAACAAATACTCCTTCTTTGACCAACACCTCCTCAACTACTTCCTCCACTACCACTGTCATCCTTGGCAAGTAATCCACCACAACATTTCTGCTGCCCCTCACAAATTTCCTTTCAAAATTGTAATCCATTACTGATAACAACCACCTAGTAATACGTGGTGTAACGTTCCCCTCCAAACCTCATCCCCTTTTGAAAATATATAACAAAGGTTTGTGGTCAGTCCTTACACTGAAAGGTATTCCCCAGATATAGAACCTAAAATGATTTATTCCACAGCAACAGCCCAAGGCTTCTCTTTTAATTACTGAATATGCAGTTTCTGCCCCTTGCAATCATCTGGATGCAACCACATACTCCGTCCCATCCTTAACCTTTGTTAACACTGCACCAATTCCCACATTACTGACATCTGTCATAACATATGTTTTCCTTGTAGCTTCAAAATGTCCTAATGTGGGAGCTCGAGCTATACTCTCCTTTACTCTCTTAAACGCACTCACATTCTTCTCCCCACTCAAACTCTACACCTTTTTTCATTAATCTTCTTAAAGGTTCTACTATTTCTGTAAAATCCCTCACAAATATTGAGCAATATTCTGCAAGTCCCAGAAATGATTTTAACTCTTCAGGGGTGTGGAATTTAATAAAATATCTACTTGTCCATGGGGCAGGTTGCTTCATAAATCTACTTGTCCTGTAACAAAATCCACTTGCCCCTTTGGTGCAATGTAGTGCAGCGACAAATTATGGCAGCAATCTCATTATATAAGATCTCTGATATAGCCTTTCCGATTATGCCAGGGATCATACCATAGTAGTGTTTCAATACTAGCAATCCCCTTATGTCGCCACTTTTCCGCAGATCTACATACTGGGCTGAAGGTAGTGGTAAGCAATAGTTCCAGGGTTAGAATGCCCTTTTGAATCTGTGCAACCCTACTTACTTGCATGTTTTAAGGGTTTTCAACAACTCTTCTTTTCCCATACTCAGAAATGTTGGAAATTTACTCCTGACAATGGCAGACGTAAACCTTCTTCCAGAAGTGGGAAAAAAGTGGTTGGAGGGAAAGTGAACTTGCAAACACTCAGATTTTGGCATGAGCAAATCTACACATGCATATTTGCTCATGCTAAAATGCAGTTCACAAATATTTTCTAGGAGTACTATTTATTGTCCTACTTCTGTAAATTCTTGGGAATTCACAAAAGCCATATAGCTGCACTTAATGCAAGTCATATACCATGGGTGCACTTTTGAGACTTACTTTAATAATTGGGCCCCTAATTTGGTCTGGCGTTGACTGTGACCTTTTGTGTTTATTAAAATTCTGTCTCTCTCTGTATCGGCTGGCTTCACTGTAAGTGACAGCATTCTGCTACTTCACAAGGAGCATATCGGCACAAAAAGTAGTTTTGTTCAGTGCCAGTACCTACTGTGGCAGTGTGTGCTTTTTGAGACCAATAAAACATTTTTGCTTTTGCCAATGTTTGTTATAATGGTGAGGGCCCGTCAGCTCCCACACCAATAAGGTTTTACAAAAACCATGCCAAAACAAGTCACACATTGACAAAACTAAAAAGCTGACCACCAATTTCAGACCTACTGGCTTTGCCAATGCTTGTTTATTTTTGTTTCCAATAATCTTATTGAAACTGGTTACACTGATTTTCCATTATGAATATTTTTGGGAAATACTAGCATGCATCAACACATGTTACTAAATGAGGCTGCAAAGAAATGGTACTTGAACTTTTACAGTAGTTTAGCAAAATGTTTTTTCCTGCTTTCATTTTTTTAATTAACATATTATTTTGAAAGCAAAGAATCATCAGTCTTGCTTTCAAGCTTCTGCAAATATTTGCATCAAATCAGAGGGCATTCTGGGAGCATTATACATACCCTCATATTGCTAAACTTTGAAAACGTGCGTACACATTTTTATACTGGAACCACTGTCAGTAGTGCAGTCGGAGCTTACAACATTTACTTAGAGCGCTCACCCTAGTAATAAAGGCTTACAATTACTGAACCATAAATACAAGTTTGAACAGCATTAACATATGGGCAAAAATATTACCTTAACTGCAGACAGTGCCCTTCCCTAATCCATAATGTAGTATTGCAAACTGGCAGCCAAAGGGTTTGTGCTGCAGTGGGTTGGGCCTACTTGTCCCAAGGACAAAATAACACATGAAAACCTGTTGCCCTTGACCCCAAACAATATGTCCTGGGAGTCGGGCTATAGGAATTCCACATCCCTGACTCTTCCCTGGTACATGGTCTAGGTGCTTTCGCTATCGCTGTTACAATACTCTTCTTTGGTCTAATTCCTTTACTATCTATAACATGTCCTAAATTTGTTACCTCTTTCTTCCTGACCTGACACTTCTCTTTTTTTATAGTCAATCCATGTTTTTCCAATCTCCTCATCACCTCCTCAAACAACTGGTCGTGCTCATTTGTATTTCTTCCCACAATGAGTATATCGTCCTGAAAACACAACACATGATCCATATCTCCAAAAATGTTTTTCATTATCCTCTGGAACACCGCTGAGGCCAAAGCAAGCCCAAAGGGCATTCTCTTGTAGCGGAACGCACCCAAAGGAGTAACAAAATAAGTCAGATGTCTAGATTGTACATATAAATTAACCTGATGATATGCAGATGACATATCTAGAACACTAAACACAGCCCCCTTACCTTCTTTTGTTAACATTTCCGAAATATTAGGTAGCGGCTGCCTGTCCACCCAGATGCACCTATTGAGATCACGCAGATCGATGCACAACCAAATTTTTCCTCCATCCTTGGGTGCCAGGACGATCGAGGCCAACCATTCAGAAGCCTCGATAGGCTCGATAATTTGTTGCTTTATCAGCTTATCTAACGCCTTCTTCAAAGGCTGCCTCATCATGTTTGGAACATTTCTTACTCTGTGCACCACTGGTTTCACCCCGTCCTTCAATATTATTTTATGAGAGAATCCCTTCAACAAACCCAATTCATCTGAAAATACCTTTGGATATCTTTCCATTAAATGCTTCTGAGTTTCTTCACACACTTCTTCCACTTTATTCCCTGCAGCCAACATAACTGGTTCTGTTGCATTGGGATTTATGATTATGCCAAGATCTCTTTGATGGCACCATCCTAACAAATCTGTACCATAATCTGTAATGTACACCCTCCTGTACACATCCTTTCCCTTGAAGGTGATAGTCACCTACGTCATTCCTAAAATCTCTATTTTCCTTCCTGCATAACCAACAGCTTTTATATCGGGCTCACACAATTGATGACCATTTTCATATCTCCACTTGCTCTCATACGTTCCCCTTGATATGAGTGTAAATAAACTCCCTGAATCTACTAACACCTTTATGGACACACCATTAAGAAGCACTTGACAATGCGGCTTCTCCAACTTATCAGTACTTTATAGTTTCACATTTTGCGCACCCATCCTCATTTGAATCTCCAAGCCAATGTCTTCTCCTGCACCTCCTACTTCTCCATTTACCGTCAGAATTACCTCTTGGATGCTCTCGCAACTATCCTGTACTTGTTGATCAATTACTTGAATCTTCCTCCCATCCCTGACCTCAGTTTTGGTTCTGCACACTTTTGCAAAATGGCCCCTCCTTTCACAATTTCTACACATTACATTTCTAGCCGCACACATCGTACTAGATGCAGTGAAGCCAGGAGCACCACTACGGAAACATTTCACTTCTCTCCAACTAGTTATTCTTTGCTATACCTCTCCTCTCTGAACCCTCAATTCCACTTTTTTCCTCACATCATTGCTTTTTTCGTCATTTTTCTTTGTCTCTTGCATAGTCCCAACTTCGTTAATGACACTTTCCTTCTTCTCACCTCCAGTGCTATCCATTTCTTTTAACCACAATGCTGTATGTTCCATTCCTTTAGCTATCTGTAGAGTTTCTTCCAAACTAGGATCTTTTATCAGTAACCTTTCCTTAATTTTCTTGTTAATGATGCACCATACAATCTGATCCCTTATCAGTGAATCAGTCAACTGCTCAAACCGACAAGACAATGCCAGGCCCCTCAAGGTCCCCACATATGATGCAATGTCCTCGTCTGGCTTTTGCACTCATGAAAAAAACTTATGACGTTCCAAAACCAAATTAGTCTTGTGGGTAAATTGAATGTCTAACATTTGCATAGACATATCAAAAACATTGCTCGGTTGCCCATCTCCCATTCCCAAAGGCATCTCTGGTAAGTCTTCATATATTCTCTTTCCCTCTCAATACCTAGATGATGAAGAAGAATGGCCTGGTGCCTAAGAGGTCCATAACGATCAACCCCTATGGCCAACATATAATTGATTAACAGTTTTCTCCACTGCTTCCTTGGTACGGGTGGATCTCCAGGTGCAGATAAGAAAGGTGGAGGTGGTGCTATACTTGGATCAGCCGTATTCCTGCAAAAACTTAATAAAGTAAAGTAGAAATCTAAAATAACGATCCAACAAAATAAGTCAACATAAACTACAATAACAATCTAAAATAACAAACAATCCAATTCCATTAGATGTTGCTGGTCTAATTAATATTTAAGTCTTCCAATACGTTATCTATCTGCAGTTGTGAGAGGCAACAAAGAAGGAAGATGGCTGCCTCACACAGGTTGAAATAGACTTTAGAATGTTAAGTTTACTATTCTAAGTTCTTTTTAATTGTTTTGTAGTTGCTGCTGTGAGTTGGCATTTAAAGAGATATGCATAATATTAGCCTCCGTGCCTTGCCAAAAAATTCACCTCACTTTTCGTTAGTCCTTTTTTTGAATCTAGTATACCGACACGACGTTTCCTCTAATGCTCCTTCATGCTCCTCCTTTCTTTGTCACACAGCCAAAGAATCATAGGAAAGAAGAGCAGATAGGCAAAATATTGCATGTAAACTGGACGAAAATGACCCTCACACTGCACTGGTTTCACGATCCCCGCATCGATCCTCAACTTCAAAACATGTGCGTGCCGATCCCCAAGCCGATCCTCAACTTCAGAACGCGTGCACCGATCCCCGTGCTGATTCTCAACTTTAGCACACGCACCTCAGCCGATGCTCATGCAGATATTTCTAGTGGTGTGTGCGTTGCTAATGGCGTCATTGGAGCGCAGTTATAATGGGCGAGTTAGATTATGTGCAGGCCTGTTAAAACAGTATCCCTACTTCATTTTTTAGCATCGTTCATGGACATAAATATGCCTAACACGCGTTCACTTGCCTGAGAATTTCGTGGTTTGTTTATAAGTATATCGCAGCCGGTATACGCAGGCAGTATTATCTTCCAGGTGTGGAGATGACGCACGACTGTCCCTTGCACAGTCCCCTGTCACTCGGCTCCAATGTAAAGATTTAATACATCCTTCATCTCTTCTTAAGGCTTTTATTGGTAGTACATGAAATTTTCAGCAGAGTTCACATCCTCTCCAGCTCCTCCGCTTTCCAACTCCCTTTCTTTACATACTATATGATGTCACCCCGACCTCATTACAATCTACATTCTGAGCCATGACTATAATATCTCCACATATTTGTACAAAGAGGCAAAAATATAAAGAAAGGGGTTACCACATAGACCCGTACATGAGCAAAGCAAAGCAAAAAGCGTTACATAGACACTGGTTGGTCCTGGAAGGGAACAAAGTATGAAATGAAATACAATTAAGTAGAACAAGTACACTAGAGTACATCGGCCACTGGTATCAGCAAAAGAAACATGATAAGTAAATGTTCATGAGCCATAATAGACTTTTATCCCCTTCATTGCTATTGAAAGAAAGGATAAAAATAAGTAGTGGACACAGGAGTCTCGACCAGAGTGGGGGCTCCCTCCTCCATCTAGGGCATGGGTACTCACAAACATTTTTCCGGGGGCCGCAAAGTTTGGTCTATGGTGCGACAGAGGGCCGCACTGATGCCAGCGGGGGGTGTAAAGTGTGTGTAGGGGAAGCAAAGCATGTATATCTAGTGGCTGTCTTTAACGAGCATTGGCATAGCCAATAGGTCTCGCCTTTGGGACCTTATAAGTGTTTAGCTATGCAACACTTGATGTTGTTGCACTAAGGATATTGTGCTGGATAACTAAACACTTATAAGGTCCCAAAGGCGAGACCTATTGGCTATGCCAATGCTTGTTGTTTCCTTCTTACGCCTAGATGTTTTTCAGTCTAACACAGTACTTTGGCAGCACCTACTGGAGAAGTAGCTGCACAACAGCTTTTCAATAAAGTCAGCATAGCATGCAACGAAACTCCAAGAAAATGTGAACGGGTTTTCTTCAAGCTATTAAACACATAAGTTTATGGCTGACCGAAAAAGAAATTCTGGAGAGAAATTGGTTTCTGCTTTCATCAGACTGTGAACATAATCAACTACTTTATATGCTTTACAGCACACGCCGTTTCTCTGAAAACTATACCGATTAAATCAAGATACTTATGAAGCAGCAGGTGGGGGGAAACTAAGTACAGTATGGTGCAATGCATCGCCTACGTGTCATAAATGCCTTAAGCAGAAAACATGTTAACTACTTCCCGGCGTCCACTGATCCCTGTCGTAGTAGGGGAGGTAGCGGTACACCATCGAGCTTCAGTAACTTTCCAAAGCAATGGATGAAATGTAAAGATAAAGAACGCATCAACTAGTTCAACTACAAAAAATATATTAGTATTTTAAGTGCCCCTGCCTATGTATTATCTAACACACATGAAATAAGCTTAACCATTAGTTTCATGGTGTAGGAAACGGGACAGCATGTATTAGTAGAATGTTAGGTTAGCTAAAATGATGCGTTTTCTTTTTTTATTATTTATAAAGCCCACCAATACCACAAGGCTTCCTGACGCCAATAGATCAGAACAGGAACAAGCATTGGCTGCGCGGCCGTGAAACTGACACGTCCGCGCGGCCGTGAAAGTAATTGCGAGCGATTAAAAGCCGCTGCGAGTTATCAGGGTGGGAAGCCAGATGGCGAGGGAAGCCATATGGTGCCTGATCGCGCGTGCACGCTCGCGTGAACGCAAGCTGGTCGCCAGCAAAAGCCACTGCTGTTTGCACTTCCAAAACCCGCTTACTAAAACTCTCGCCGAGAGCAGCGCTAAGCGCTGGCTCAGGCGAGACCTAAAAATGAAGGTGTTACTAAAATTAAGGGCCTAGTTACTTCCTTTCCATAACTGTAAATTAACCTTTAAATAAGTGCTTGCTGTATATTTAAAAAAAAAAATCATTGTAGTGCTGAATTAAGTAAGCAGCAGCCCGGTGCTGCTGCTGCCCATGGGGCCGCATGTACAGGTCAGGAGGACCTCATGCGGCCCCCGGGCCGTACTTTGAGTATCACTGATCTAGGGGGTCAGAGGCACCTTAAGCGACAAAATCGGAACCAGTATTAACTCAAGGTAAGCTTTAGAGCAAAGAAGACAAGATGGTTTCAAATATGTCCAACTTGTCCATGAGGCGATTGATGATTTCTTTGTGGGATACTGCCACACACGCACAACAAAAAAGGATATGCTGTTCCTAAAAGATCCTACAGATCACGGTTATACAAAAGGCAAGTGGGTGCTAGTAGAAATCGGAGAAATGATTATCTCCTTTCAGAAAAAGACCCTCACACACCCAGCCAGCTAGGTGTCTTGCTTCATCACTGGGTCTGCTCCTTATCGGGTCGGCGCTGCAATACCCGATCGGCACCCGTGGTGGGGCCTTCTTGGCGGAGATCTTTTTCTTAGCCGTAGGGTGTAGTGCGTGTAAGGGCCCTAGTGAGTGTAGATGTGAATTGTGTGAAATCTAAAACAGGGATAGTGAACCACCCAAAACTATTTTAATGACTGTGGTCACTAACCTGATTAAAAATAGAAAAGGCGCACACGCCTGACCAAGGATTGCAGGGTTGTGTGCTCAAGCTCAGGCCAACATGTTTCATGCCTAATGTTAATTTAACGGCAATTCTTCAGGACCTACTATCGACATTCTACACTTTATGGTTGGTGGTCTAAAGATACAGTTCAGTGACCACTCATACCGCACCCTATAAAGTGGTACCTGCTCGATCAATAACACTGCCTGTAGGAAAAAAGAATCAGTGATTAATACAAAGTTCTACTGTAGTCTGCAATTCAACCTTATTGCGACAGCATAATTATTGACCATGCTATTGTGACATTGCAAACCACACGTGAGATGTGAGCATGCTTCATCTCAAAATGTATGTGCTGGTGTACATTGTGAATTTGATAAAAACAGAAGTAGCCAGGAAGATGTAGATAAATACAGTATACTTGAACACTCACCCAAAACTAGGGTCAGCTCAAAACCCCCAACTCTATTGGCCCTTAGTCCCTCCTTGTTGTCATACTGCCACACACATCAGCAACATCCAGTCAGCACGTTTTGGAGATGAGCGTTATTTCTAAGGGTGGGCGTAGTTCGCGAAGTAATGCTTCGCGAAGCTACGCAAAGTGCAGTTCGCGCTACGCAAGCTTCGCGTAGCACTACGCGAACTGCGTAGCGCACTGTTCGCAATGATTGCACAGTGCCGGATGCTTGTCCACACTGTGCAATCATTGAAAACGGCAACTTGCACAGTGCGAGCTGTCTTTTACTGCCGCTCGAGTAGATTTTTACTCGAGCGGCAGCTTTCTCAACGCGGACTGGTAGTTTCTCATCGCGAGCGGTCGCGAGCATACGCGACCACTCGCAATGAGAAACCTGACCTCCCTGCGTTGAGAATCTCGCCGGGAGGTTTATTTTCCACGCTCGCGATCGGCAACTTGATGTTGCTGATCGCGAACGAGAAAAAGTCTCGCCGGGATGTCATTTTGCTTGCTCGCGGTCGCCAACTTGACGTTGAGGACCGCGAGCAAGCAAAAATGACCGCGGCACTACGCTACGCTACGCGTGTTCGCACTGTGCTACGTGCAATTCGCGTTGTGCGAAGTAGCGCAAGCTTTGCAAACTACGCGAGCGTAGCGTAGCACTTCGCCCAGGGTTAGTTATTTCCACTGCCTGAGTAGTGACATCCTGTCCACCACCAGCTCAGTTTCTAACCAGCGTTTGCCATGATTGGTGAGGTCTGGGATGGACAAGGTGTCATGAAGGAAGAGCAGCACAAGGTCGGTCGTAAATCCAGAGCCATAGTGTTGTTCATTGTAGCCAGGACCCCTCGCCAGAAAGGTTGTAGAGAGGGGCAAGAGTGAACCAAGTGCAGAATATCACAATCCTGATGGTCACACCTCCAGCGAGGGGCATCGGGGGTCAGCTTGGCTTTTGCAATTTCTACGGTGACCAATGCCAGTTTGAAATAACTGAGCTTGAGTCTTGCCTCGCGTAGGCCCCTGTCATGTGAGTCCAAAAGTTCAGTCCCGTCGTCATCAGACTATTCCTTTCCAGTCCTGGGGATCCATTTTACTTTCAGAAGAGCCAAGATTCTTAATACACAGAGCCTAAGACTGTCTTTGTTCTGAGCAGATGGTGTGTTTTCTCAATATGTCATCAAAGTTCTGATTAGTAGAAGCCAAAACTGATTTTGCCCATAGGACAAATTAAAAAAAAAAAAAACTTTGGGTGGCTTAAATTACTGCTAGCTCCATAGGTATTTGTAAGCTTTCTATTCTGTCCTTTAGGTTAAACCCTTACTCACGATTCTGAAAAGGGGTTAAGATCCAACATTATGGCTTTTGCAGTCACCTGGGGCACTTTTGTTTCTCTGGGATCAGTAGAAAGATATATTGACAACGTTCTTAGAAACCAAAGATCAGCACATGATCTGTATGAGGAGGACTACAGTCCCGTGGGACTCCTTCATGTTCAGTTACAGTCTAACTTTCAAATTCAGTTACAGTCTAACTTTCAAAGCAATGCAGGCAAAGACACATCATTGATCAAAAAAGGAGTACAGGACGACAACTACATCAATAAACATGTTGTCTAGGAACAATGTATAGTTTGTACCATACAAACATACACAAAACAAACGTTTTTTAGTGCAGACAACACAGTGCTCAGGTGAAAACAAGAGGGGTATACAATATGATACAATACAAAACAAGACACTGAGAGCTTCGTGGGTTAATCTGGTTTTGGAAAAGTAGAGAGAATGGGCCTGATTCACAGAACTAAGTTACGTCAAAAACATAAAGTTAGTACTTTTTGGTATTCACAGAATACACTTACTCATTTTGGTATTCACAGAATGAACTTACTCATTTCGGTATTCACAGAAGTTAGTAGTCCTAACTTTAGGACTCCTAAATGCCTTCTGTGAATACCAAAAGTCTTAAAGTTAGGATTTTTCTCAGTTTAGGAGTAGTAAAGTTAGGACTCCTAACTTTAGGACTCCTAAATGCCTTCTGTGAATACCGAAAGTCTTAAAGTTAGGATTTTTCTCAGTTTAGGAGTAGTAAAGTTAGAACTTTACTACTCCTAAACTGAGAAAATCCTAACTTTAAGACTTTCGGTATTCACAGAAGGCATTTAGGAGTCCTAAAGTAAGGACTACTAACTTCTGTGAATACCGAAATGAGTAAGTTCATTCTGTGAATACCAAAATGAGTAAGTGTATTCTGTGAATACCAAAAAGTACTAACTTTACGTTTTTGACGTAAGTTAGTTCTGTGAATCAGGCCCAATATGTGTATATCTGGTATCTCCCTGTGTATATAAAAACGCTACAAAAACCTTAGGGAACTGAAGTCAACATTTTGACTCGGAAGCAATTTATTGGGTCTTCTGATGACAAGTGTCATCTGACTGATGTTCCTAGAATAAAGCAAAAGTAGAATCCTTAGGGGCCGTACTCCTACAAAAACTATTACTTGAGAAGGCCAAAGGGTCAGTAGAGTTACTCACTACCAATGGTATATACCAAGAACCAAACAAATTGCCTCACTCTATGGTCCTACAAAGTAAACAAGGTGTACATCATGAAACAGGGCGAGAACACCATACACACAGCCACACACTAACAGAGTGGGGCATAGTCTCTCCAATATCTTGGGTCTGAGCGGGAATCACAGAAAGCCGCCATTGCTGATGTGGCCAAGAACTATGCCTCAGACGGACGCCTCTGCTGTGACCCGAGTTGTGCTGACGTGGACATCACCACTATGACCAGAGTTGTTCTGTTATGTTTAAAGGAACAAAGGTCCCTTACTTGCAAAATAACACAGAATAGATGCATAAAGGTACAATGAGGTTTATGTAGGGTGTCCAAATGGAGAATCAAGATGTTTATTTAATTAAAAATTAATAACACAATAGAGTTGGAGAACAAACAAAAGAGAATTTAAAAAAACTTTTAAACTCGGGCATTACTCTATGTGACTACAATGAAAACATAATGGTCATGTCACATATATTCTTAAGTACCTGTGCTCATATGAACAATTACATATCAACAATTCGAGTCATGGTACTGGGGTTGATGATGTTTCGATCCCCTAAGGATGTTGGGATCATCATCAGGACATAATCAGTTATCCTTGAGACAAAAATGCCTGCTGGAATTGGAAAAAGAACAAAATAAAAGAAATGAAGGAAGGAGAAGAAGCCGGGAAGGGGAAAGGAAAGAAAAAAGAGATGATTAGAGACCCTATTTTCCCATAATTGATCCATTCAATCAAGCCATGCAACGGTAACATGGTGTCATCATGCATCTTTACTGGGCTGTACTTCATGCCGTCATAAGGTACCTACAACATGCGGGTCGGTGCCGTCGGCACAATGGCATGCTGGTGAGGCATAAAATAAGTTGCAAAAATCATAGTGAAGTGAAATTAATGAATATTAATCCAACTAACCAAAAATCAGTCCGGGATGGTCTTGAGGATAGAGGAGGTTGTGGTCATCAGACCAGAAAAATGACCTATTGGGTAAGGTCAATGGCAAACGGCCCGAGGTACTTCGGTAAGGGAAAGAATCCACATAAATTCTCGAGTGTGAGAAAAACCAACTGGAAGGGTTGGCACGTCAATGTAATGAATTAGCTTGGTGAAGAGAATGGACTGCAAAAATAAGAACCAGAGTGAGCAATGAGGCAGTTTATAAAAGGGGCCACACAACGTCTGATGACCACAGCCTCCTCTATCCTCAAGACCATCCTGGATGGGTTTTCGGTTAGTTGGATTGATATTCATTAATTTCACTTTGCCCAATAAAAGAATGGTGGACAGGAGCGGTGTTCTTTATCTCTCTGTCTCCTGCGCTGGGTGGTTGGTGATGCTGCTGTACGTGTTCTGTGGAGGCCACAGGAGGACAGGGTGGAGTAAGAACAAGTGGTTTAGGATCAGATATTGAAAATGGTCACAAAAATGAGTAAGTGGTGGGGTAGCGCATTTGATCAATTAAAATGTTGACCAGGCGAAATCTCTGCAATCCCAGTGGCCCAAACATGCTCTGGTCATCTTACTATGATGGCCCTGCCTCACTGGAGGCCTTAGAATCAGGTAGAGGTAAAAAAGAGCTGAGTTTGACCAAACTCCAGATGTGCTGACGCTGAAAGCTTTCAGAAACAGTAATATTAGCTTAAACACTTCTCTAACAATGGCTACTTATGACATGTATTTATCTATGAACACCTTCACCTCTCTATGATCGCTCCTCCACCGCATCACAATCTTGAAAATGCAGATTTTCTGGTCAAGTGCATTGTTTTTAGTGTTTTTCATTTGTTTCCGCTATGATGCAACGAGTAGAGTGCAGACATGTTGTGACTTGAACAGATACCTTTAGAAGGGGGTATTGAGGCAGTCCTGATTTTACTTGGTTCTCTGGCTACAGCCAATCCTCCTAATATAAACGAGATAAAGAGGAGTGGCGTGGAGGAGTAACAGTGATTAGAGGATACCAGCCAAGCATACAAAATCTCTCTCTACCAACACATTGTGAGGGGGCTTACATTCAACTTAGCCATTAAGTACATTCGTAAACCTACTATCAAGAAAGGTCTCCTTTTCTCCATTGTTAATAGTCATGTAAGTGCCCTTAAGAAAGAAAAATACTCAAAGAGTAGGATACCTGAACCTCTTTCTAAAATGGGTACCAGGGCACTACCCTTAAATGGCTCCAGTACACAGGAATTCCAACCACTAAAAATGTTACACTTCAAAACTAGCAAACCAATAAAGACAAACCCCCCTTTGCCTACTAAGGCACAGCAATGGGGTGTTGAGACGAATGCTGTAATGAATTTAAGAATCAGTAATGATCAACATAGGAGTGCATCTAAAACAACAATATGGCTTTGGAAAAATATAAATATAGTGTATTCTCTTTAATAAAATAAATATATAAATGTCACATTCCAAGATAAAAGGTAATTGTGCAAATGAACATACTCCAAGACGCTATTTTAAATATACATATTAACGTAATCATTAAGGGCAATTACTATTTATAAATAGACCCTGCTAATTAACATTAAAAGGGCCTGTGACCAAAAATGCAGCAACTCTGCTGTTCTTATGTACATAGTCGTTCAGTTACAAGTTTTGCTGACTCCTTTCATTGGTCATACATAATTCACTACCGCCCTCATGAGTACCGAATGTAATTTCTTAGCCTTCACAACAATCAAATAATATGGCCATCCTTCATCAGACTACAGAAATGCCAAAACATAGCATTTATCAACCTTACTTAGTTATTGCTATTTTTATAAGTAAATTCTTCTATTAAAATACTACAGTGTCATACCTACTTCGAACAATAGCTATTTTTATAGGGAATAATTAATTTAAAAAACGTAAATATCCTTTTATTTATAATCCCTCCATCTGGCAATAAAATGCCACAGAGCCGAATGTCACAGATATAGACAAGTTCTTCTTGATGTGTCCTACTCCACTAATTTTTAAATATGACCTCACATAATAAGGGCAAATATTAGAAGCCCTCTCTTTTATAATGTATGTTAGTAATGGAATATATATATATATATATAACAACAGAGAGACAGGTCCACTGGAATTATGTGGTTCTTCAGCCTTGCCGTTTTCCACATAATTATGAATTTGTCACACTTATCAAATTATCCATCATCTCCTGCATAATTTGCAGATTTTAACAGAAAATTGTTTCTAGCTTAAACGGAACAAAGGTTACTAAAACGCTACCACACGTTGCCGCTCAGAGGCAGGTCACCTTTCAGTTGCTGGTAGCTGTGTTTAGGTGTTAAACAGATAGTAATGAAGTGAAACCCTTGACCACACAGTGTTTACATGTGTACCAATATCAAAATAGGAAATTATTACTGTTTCAAAATGTGCCACATTGGACTACATAATTAGCTTTTTTCTTGCTACATAATTTTATTTTACAATTCTTTTTATTGGTTTTGAACAAACACAGACATACAGTGCACAGTTGCACACTGTTAGAAATGGGATTCTTGGTAGGCTAGGGCGCGGGCCAAAGCCAGGCAAAAACCAACACTCTAGTCAGGATAAGGGAGTTCCACTTCTAAAATAACCCCTGCTCACCCCCTTGGTAGCTTGGCACGAGCAAACAGGCCTATCTTAGAGGCAGTGTGTAAAGCATTTGCACATAACCAACAGTAATACAGTGTACGCACTACAAAAGGACACCACACCAGTTTAGAAAAATATCCAATATTTTTATATAATTAAAACAAGACCAAAACGATAAAAAAAATCCACAATACTATACTTAAAAGTTCACAGTTCAAAAATACGCTGATTAAAAGGGGTTCCTTGTGTGGATAGCCCCGTCCGGGCTACCACGGCGTCGTGAACACACAAATCCAAAACAGTTCTGGCTGGCCGCGGCGTCGCAGGCCGGCTACGGTGTCGGGAAGACCCGCAAACAGTACCTTTCAGAGATGCAGGGCGATGGGGCCCTTGAAGTCACTCGCGCTACAGGTCAATCTCCTCTCGGTTGGGATCAGGAGCACTGGCGTCGGCAGGCGCCACGTGCTGCGGTGCGAAGTGCAGCGGTGCGGCGTGCGGTGCCCCCCAGGTCGCGGTGCAAGCAGCGGCTCGGTGGCGGCGTCAGATGACGTCGTCGGTGAGACCAGGGTCGCGGTGCGAGATGAGGGCGGTGCTCGTCGCGGTGCTAGCAGGTCACGCTGCAAGCAGTGGCGTCGTGGTTGCTGAAGCGCTGTCGTCGGCTGATGAACTGGAGTCGATGGCGCCGGCGTCGGTAGGCCATGGCTGTGGTGCGGAATGAGGGCGGTGCGTCGTGTGACTTACGAGCGGTGCCCTCGAACCACGGTGCAAGCAGCGGCGTCGATTTCGGCAGGAAGTGGCGGCGTCAGGCAGGCCAAGGCGTCCTCGTAAAGCAGGGTGGTGCGGAGTGCGGTGCCCACAGGTCGTGGTGCGAGCAGCGGCTCGGTGGCAGCGTCAACAGGCGTCGTCGGTGAGACCAGCGTCGCGTTGCGGCGGTGCTCTCTGCGGTGCCAAAGCTTCGGCGCGAGGCGGTGCGGCGTGCGGTGCCCACAGGTCGCGGTGCAAGCAGCGGCTCAGTGGCAGCGTCCACAGGCGTCGTCGGTGAGACCAGGGTTGCGGCGGTGCCCTCTGCGTTGCCTTTAGGACACAGAGTCGGCAGTGGCGTCGTAGACGTCGTCGAGTTGGTGTTCTTCGGGTTGCAGCACAAAACACACAGTCCCTAGTGCTGCGGGTCGAAGAACTTGAAGTCTTTGCTGTTCCTGAGACTTCGTGAACAGGGGGCAAGCTCTACCTCAAGATCTTGGAGAGACTCACAAATTTAGGTTGCAGAAAGTCCAGTCCAGGCCTTTCACTACCCAAGACAAAAGCAGCCACTGCAGGTCAGCCCAGCAAAGCACCCAGCAAAGCAGTCGTTCCTTTTCGCAGCTTCTCCGTCTCCTCTTCTTGGCAGTCTTCTTGTCCAGATGAGTTCTAAAGTTCAGGGGTCTGGGACCCAGCATTTATGTCCAAAAATCCTTTGATCTCTTAGGCAGAGAGGGCCTGTGCCCGGTCAGGACCAGTTCTGACTTCTCTGGTGTGAATTCCTGGCAGGAGGTGGAGACGGCATTTGTCAGAGGCAGAGCAGGCCCTTTGAGGTGCAAGGAAATCTCCTCCCCCTTCCCCCATCGTAACCCAGGTCTCTTCAGCCCTTTCCTGACCTACCTAGCCTAGACCATCTGGCGCCCCTCCTGCTCCCCCAGCCTTCTGTCATCCAAAACCCAGACAGGCAATCCACATTCCAGCAGAGGCACACGGGATGACAGAGCAAGAAAATACCTACTTTCTAAAAGTGGTATTTTCAAACACAGAATGTAAAAATCACCTTCACTAAGAGATGCATCTTTAGATTCTGAGTTCAGGCATACTAAATTCTATTTTCTTACCTAATTCCCTGGGCCAGTTATGTTTATAAGATGTTATAAACAAACCTCCCATTCTATCCTATGGGGAACTGGTAGCCTTGCAATAGTGAAAAACGAAATTGGCTGTAATTCACTATCAGGACATGCCACACACACCGGGGCATGTCCTACCTTTCACATACATTGCACCCTGCCCACAGGGGTACCTTGGGCCTACCTGAGGGGTGCCTGACATGTAAGAAAAGGGAAGGTTAGGGACCGGCCAGTGTGTGCACTGGCCAAGTCGACATGGCAGTTACAAACTGCGCGCAGACTCTGCAATGGCAGGTCTGAGTTACCGTTTTCAGGGCTACTCACGGGGGTGGCACAACCAGTGGTGCAGGCCCCCGAGTAGCATTTGATTCACCAGCCCTGGCACACGCAGTGCACTTTACTAGGGGCTAACAGGTAAATCAAATATCCAATCATGGAAACACCCATCCATAACACAATTTACACAGAGAGCATATGCACTTTAGCACTGATTAGCAGTGGTAAAGTGCCCAGAGTCCTAAAACCAACACAAACCGGTCAGGGAAAAATAGGAGGAAAAAGCAAAAGGTTTGGGGATAACCCTGCAAAAAGGGCCATTTCCAACACAACCCCCTTCCAGCCTAAAGCCAGGGGAGACCAATCCATACCTCGATGGGCTTCCCTGCTTGGGGCGATAGAACACGGAACCTGGCCCGCAACAGAGGGTTTCCTTCCCGTTTTACGCCTTCCTGCACCTAGTTGGATTCCTCTATCCATGCTCTCAGGGCCCACTAAGCTGACCCATGGGGGACCCTTGTCCTCACCTGTGGACCCCATCTGTGCAGCACCTAAACTTACTTGGCTCACAGATGTGTCCCAACAAGCAGACAGGACCCGCATGGCCAACACAATCGTGTGCCCCAGTCCACCTCCGGGGTGTGACTCCTGTCCCCCTCCCAGGGGCAACTCTGTCCACCAGGACAGCCAGCCACAGTGGCCACTGACAAATGTCAGTGATGAGAGCCAGGCCTTAGGCCTTTCAGGCCACTCCAACCGCTGTGGCGTCAGAGAGTGGGGGGCGGTAGCCCCAGGTGCCTGGCACCCTTTCTCCACTCTACCCTCTGCCAAGTCAGGTATGGCATCCTGACACTGGCCCACTAGCCCAGGGCCTCTACCCTGCGGCTGGACAGGAGACTGGGGTGGGCTCTCCCACACCCTCTCCTTCTCCCTGGGGCTCTGTACCCTCCCACCTGGAGCGGTACCCCCCTCCAGAATTGTCAGGGCACCTGTGGCAGGTGTCCTGCTCAATTCGCCCACCAGTTCAGGGGTGCTATCCTGCAACTGGTACACCAGCCCCAGGGTCTGTACCCTGAGGCTGAACAAGGGACTGGGGTGGGCTCCCCCACACCTGGTCCTCCTCCCTGGGGCTCTGTACCCTCCCAGCTGGAGCGGCACCCCCAGAAGACAACCTGGTAGGGGCACTGTTAGCAGTCGCCCCTTCCCCCAGGTCAGGGGGGACACCCTGAACCTGGTCTTCCAACCCAGAGTCTGTACCCTCAGGCTGACCAGAGGTCTCGGGCGAGGCTCTCCTCCCCTCACCCCTCATTCTGGGGTCCTGCACTCTCCTCCCAGGAGAAGCACCCCCAGAACCAAAAACTGTCAGGACTCTGGAACCGGACCTCTTAAACAGTTCTTCCACCAGTTGAGGGCCTCGACCCTGCAACTGATCCACCACCCTCGGATCTAAACCCTCAGGTTGAACCGGGGTCAGAGGAGAGGACTCCCTCCCTCTGCACCCCCTTCCAGAGTTCTGTACCCTCCCACCCAGAGTGGAACCCCTCGAAGACAAACCGGTCAGGACACTGCTTACAGTCGTCCTTCCCTCCAGGTCAGGCAGGACCTGAACCTGGCCTCCCAACCCAGGGACTAAACCCTGCGGCTGAGCACCTGCCCGGCACACCAGGACTTCCTTGGGAGCACGCATGCCCCCCCTGAGGGTAACACATGACTCATGTGTTGTGTGACAGTCTGCCTGGCACAGATCTCCCGACCCCTGTCCATCTGACAGTGCGAGAAGATCCCCCAGGACAGAAGTGGTGTCACCATGGTCACTCCTAGGAGGCTCAGCCCTTCTGGCTGGCCCCTGACTCACTGGTCCTCCCACTGAGGAACGCATCCCCCTCTCATCCCTCCATCCGGACTTCTGCACCCTCCACTTAGGAGCGGCACCGCCAGACACCAGAACCGCTGGAGCTCTGTTTACAGACACTCCACGTTCTCCTGACAGTAGGAGATCCCCCTGAACGGACGGCCTACCAGTACAGCCTAGGCTCCCCACCTGGTGTTCCCTCCTGGAACCACCCAGGCTCTGGGACCGTGTTTTGGGCACCTTGGGCCGCAGCCCATTCCCACTCCTTCTCCGCGGAGACAGGACGTGAGTCCCTACCCCCTTCCCACGACACCGGGACCTATCGGGGCTACTACCAACCTTTCCCACCACCCTTGGTTGGGAAATACCTAAGTCACTTCCTTCCGGGTCACCCCTAGATGCTTCTCCAGACCCTTTGGAATCCACCAAAAGGTCTGCCTCCAGTGCAAGCTCCCTGGGGTCAGAGAACTCACACTCCACTGGGTGTTGGCATAGCTCTGGAAAACAGGGACTTAAAATATGCTCTCCAACAATTGAATCACACAGCCCCACACAAGTGTTAACCAAACTACCCTTCACCCAACCATCCAGTGCCTCAGAAAAGTACCCCACATCATTCTCACAAGACTGGTGAGACAGTGTCTGACTGTTGCTGTCTCTTAACCCATACTCTTCTGGCTGGTCTCCATACTCACTTACTAGGGCTTCTATCATGGGGGAACCCCTCTCCCTGCACCTCTCATCTAGAGTCAGTAGAGTGTCCCTCCCACTACTAGGAAAATGATCCCCTGTGCCAGTTCCCCAGTCCACCTCAGGGACACTGCGCACCACTGGAGTAACCTCACAATCCTGAACCCCCTGGTGTATGTCAACCCCCTCCTTGAAGTAGGGCCCCAAATCTGTGTGTGTGTGTACCTCCTCCTCAGTACTGGACCTAACACTTTTGCTGCCACCATCTGGGCTGGGCCTAGCCCTACTGGCTTCACAGTCCAGCTCTCTCATTTTAATGTCATGGTCTAACATCATCCTTTTCTCCTCCAAGGCTAACTTAAGCTTCTCCAGTTCCACAGCAATTCTCCTTGCTTCCCGCCTGTCCTCCAGCTCCTCTGGGGACAAACTGCTGCTGCCTGGTTTAGAGGGTGCCCCCTTCCCAAAAGCACCCCCACCCTTGGAATAGGCTCCTCTGCCTCCATGCCGAGATCCCCAGACAGCTCACTCGCATGTCTGGCTGCTACCCAGGCCCTCAGCGCCTTTTGTAGCATCTCTTTTCTGGTGAGGTCCCTTATTTGGATTTTGAGGTTTTTGCAGATCGCCTTCAAGCCCTTAACATTGTAGGTTTCTAACCTCTCCTCCTCAAAGGCCACTTCCAAGGATGCAACAGATGATGCAATTGATTCAGGCATGTTGTACTGGAAAGTTCAAGTTCAAAACCAATGGAAAGGCAAAAATAGACCAAAAAAACCCCAGTATGTGGTACGTAATGGTCTGCGATATGGTAGTAGCGCACACCAATCACTGTAAGTCAAGTGCAAACGCAAGTCCTATCCTCACCGCTGACAACCAATGTTAGAAATGGGATTCTTGGTAGGCTAGGGCACTGGCCAAAGCCAGGCAAAAACCACCACTCTAGTCAGGATAATGGAGTTCCACTTCTAAAATAACCCCTGCTCACCCCCTTGGTAGCTTGGCACGAGCAGCCAGGCCTATCTTCGAGGCAGTGTGTAAAGCATTTGCACATAACCAACAGTAATACAGTGTACGCACTACAAAAGGACACCACACCAGTTTAGAAAAATATCCAATATTTTTATATAATTAAAACAAGACCAAAACGATAAAAAAATCCACAATACTATACTTAAAAGTTCACAGTTCAAAAATACACTGATTAAAAGGGGTTCCTTGTGTGGATAGCCCCGTCCGGGCTACCACGGCGTCGTGAACACACAAATCCAAAACAGTTCTGACTGGCCATGGCGTCGCAGGCCCGCTACAGTGTCGGGAAGACCCGCAAACAGTAACTTTCAGAGATGCAGGGCGATGGGGCCCTTGAAGTCACTCGCGCTACAGGTCGATCTCCTCTCGGTTGGGATCAGGAGCGCTGGCGTCGGCAGGCGCCACGTGCTGCGGTGCGAAGTGCGGCGTGCGGTGCCCCCCAGGTCGCGGTGCGAGCAGCGGCTCGGTGGCGGCGTCAGATGACGTCGTCGGTGAGACCAGGGTCGCGGTGCGAGATGAGGGCGGTGCTCGTCACAGTGCTAGCAGGTCACGGTGCAAGCAGCGGCGTCGTGGTTGCTGAAGCGCTGTCGTCGGCTGACGAACTGGAGTCGATGGCGCCGGCGTCGGTAGGCCAAGGCTGCGGTGCGGAATGAGGGCGTGCGTCGTGTGACTTACGAGCGGTGCCCTCGAACCACGGTGCAAGCAGCGGCGTCGATTTTGGCAGGAAGTGGCGGCGTCAGGCAGGCCAAGGCGTCCTCGTAAAGCAAGGCGGTGTGGAGTGCGGTGCCCACAGGTCGGGGTGCGAGCAGCGGCTCGGTGGCGGCGTGAACAGGCGTCGTCGGTGAGACCAGGGTCGCGGGGCGGCGGTGCTCTCTGCGGTGCCAAAGTTTCGGCGTGAAGCGAGGCAGTGCGGTGCCCACAGGTCGCGGTGCAAGTAGCGGCTCGGTGGCGGCGTCCACAGGTGTCGTCGGTGAGACCAGGGTTGCGTTGCGGCGGTGCCCTCTGCGTTGCCTTCAGGACACGGAGTCGGCAGTGGCGTCGTAGACGTCGTCGAGTTGGTGTTCTTCGGGTTGCAGCACAAAACACACAGTCTCCAGTGCTGCGGGTCGAAGAACTTGAAGTCTTTGCTGTTCCTGAGACGTCGTGAACAGGGGGCAAGCTCTACCTCAAGCCCTTGGAGAGACTCACAAATTTGGTTGCAGAAAGTTCAGTCCAGGCCTTTCACTACCCAAGACAAAAGCAGCCACTGCAGGTCAGCCCAGCAAAGCACCCAGCAAAGCAGTCGTTCCTTTTCGCAGCTTCTCCGGCTCTTCTTCTTGGCAGTCTTCTTGTCCAGATGAGTTCTAAAGTTCAGGGGTCTGGGACCCAGCATTTATGTCCAAAAATCCTTTGATCTCTTAGGTAGAGAGGGCCTGTGCCCGGTCAGGACCAGTTCTGCCTTCTCTGGTGTGAATTCCTGGCAGGAGGTGGAGACGGCATTTGTCAGAGGCAGAGCAGGCCCTTTGAGGTGCAAGGAAATCTCCTCCCCCTTCCCCCATCGTAACCCAGTTCTCTTCAGCCCTTTCCTGACCTACCTAAACCATCTGGCGCCCCTTCTGCTCCCCCAGCCTTCTGTCATCCAAAACCCAGACAGGCAATCCACATTCCAGCAGAGGCACACGGGATGACTGAGCAAGAAAATACCTACTATCTAAAAGTGGTATTTTCAAACACAGAATGTAAAAATCACCTTCACTAAAAGATGCATCTTTAGATTCTGAGTTCAGGCATACTAAATTCTATTTTCTTACCGAATTCCCTGGGCCAGTTATGTTTATAAGATGTTATAAACAAACCTCCCATTCTATCCTATGGGGAACTGGTAGCCTTGCAATAGTGAAAAACGAAATTGGCTGTAATTCACTATCAGGACATGCCGCACACACCAGGGCATGTCCCACCTTTCACATACACTGCACCCTGCCCACAGGGGTACCTTGGGCCTACCTGAGGGGTGTCTGACATGTAAGAAAAGGGAAGGTTAGGGACCGGCCAGTGTGTGCACTGGCCAAGTCGACATGGCGGTTACAAACTGCGCGCAGACTTCTGCAATGGCAGGTCTGAGTTACCGTTTTCAGGGCTACTCACTGGGGTGGCACAACCAGTGCTGCAGGCCCCCCGAGTAGCATTTGATTCACCAGCCCTGGCACACGCAGTGCACTTTACTAGGGGCTAACAGGTAAATCAAATATCCAATCATGGAAACACCCATCCATAACACAATTTACACAGAGAGCATATGCACGTTAGCACTGATTAGCAGTGGTAAAGTGCCCATAGTCCTAAAACCAACACAAACAGGTCAGGGAAAAATAGGAGGAAAAAGCAAAAAGTTTGGGGATAACCCTGCAAAAAGGGCCATTTCCAACACACACTAAAAATACATCGCTATTAAATGGGAGTCCACTGACCCCTTCCGCCTTCTAGTTACTGTTAATGTTTTCTAGAGGTGGTCCAATAAGTGTGGGTCAAAGACTTGTGGAAATTGTGCTGTCTATTGGCCCCACATATTTACATGCTTTTGCTGGCATCCTCGGGCCTTGGAGATGAATTCTTCCTCTTTGACGCAGTAGTGCATCCCCCTGCTCCACTCGACCAGTGGAGGTGCCTCAGCGGCTCTCTAGTATTTTGCAGTGTACCTTTTGGCCATAAGCAGCCCCATCACCATCAGTGTGCTAGTTCCCCGTAGGCCGCCCCATTTATCTACTAGTCCCAGTATTGCCATTTTAGGGTCACTCTCAAAGGTCCTACAAGCCACTTGCGCTAGCATTTTGTTGGTGCCGTTGTGTGAAAGAAACTGCCTATTTAGGACCCACATCTAAGGAAGTTGGGGAAGGGGCTTTTGTTCATTTTCCCACAGCCTGTGGGAGCTGCAGTAGACTCTGTGAAAGTACTTAAGTTGTATCAGACAGAATCCATCAACACCGCTAGGCTACAAGGAGCCTTTTTTGCCTTGGTCCAGTCCACCTTATCCAGCAGTCCCCAGATCCATTTCCCACCCTGCATGAAGGAGTTACATAGGGTCCTGGATTTTGTTGACTAGACTATAAAGCATCTAGTTTCACTTCTGATCCACCCTTTCCATCATTACCATGTCTTCCAGCGGACTAAACTAGGGGAGGGAGCCAATCTACCCATAGAGTAGGTCAAAGAGACCATACCTGTCTACCTGCTGTAGCTCAAGCGTGATACTTAGATTATTGCAATCCCAAAATATCAATTCGTTAATAGGGGGCTATATGGGATGCCAAGTAGCACAATTTGATGTTGGCTATTCCCAATCCACCCTCTTAAGGTAACATTACACGTTGAGTAGAGGATATTCATTGCGGGCCTCACACCCACAAGAAGGATTTCACTGAGGATTGTAGTCTGTCGATGGCTTCATCTGCCTAAAGAGAGGGTCAGCATTCAGTTCCCAGCACCTCTGCTGGTTGCTTGCATTGTGGATGCCAAGATGTATGAAATGGTTTGATGCTCATTTGAGCTCAGCAATGGCTGGGGAGGGAGTGTGCGTGCCGGTGACATGACATTTTTTACTCAGTTTACCCAGAGGCCTTGACATAAACCTGAAGCAACTCCATTAGCCTGGGGACAAAGTGATCCAGGTCCTGCGCATACAGGAGCATGTCCTCATTGTAGAGGGTCAACCTATCCTTGCCCCGGCTATCCCACTCAAATCTTCTCAGCGGTGCATTGAGGCAAATCCACTCCACGAGGGGCTGGATCAGAAGGGCGAAAAGAAGGCATGACAAGGGGCACCCCTGTCTTGTCCCACGCTCAATAGGGAAGGGGGCAGGACTCCATTCGCCCTAATCTGGGCCCATGAGGAGTAATATATGATTCTGACGTATTTACGAAACAGCGGGCTGAAGTTCATGCGTCCCATGACTCAGAACATAAGTGGCCAGTGGATGGAATCGAAGGCCTTCTCAAAGTCCACAAGAACTAAGGCACTGGACCCCCCTCAGATGGTTGGCATGGTCAAGCATGATGTTAGGTGTCCGAGAGAGTGGAGAGGCACGCTTTGGCAAGAAACAGATGTGAACTCAATGGACGAGAGATGGGAATAGCAGCCAACAGGCGTTGGACAGGATTTTTGCTAAGACCTTGGTTTCAATGTTAATGAGGGAGATGAGCCAGTAGGAGGCACTGTCCGTTGCAGGCCTGTCTGGCTTTACATTCATGGATATGGTTGCTCCACACACATCCTCCAGCAGTGTGCTAGATCAGAGCACCGCTACAAAAATTCACATCAGATGCAGGGCTAGGAGGGATGCAAATGTATTGAAGCATTCAATTGGCAGGCTGTTACGGCCCCGCCTTTTGCCTTAAGGCATCACTTTAATCACCTCCAGTATTTTATCTTCCCTTAATGGTCTGTCTAGCTCTTCCATTTACTCTCCGGAGAGCCTAGGTATTATCAGGTCATTCTCTTTTTGTATTTTGGGAGGGTCCCAAACCCTATAGAGCTGTTCATAGTAGTGGGCGAATGTTGAGGCAGTTTTGGTAAAGGTCTCTGGTAAGTTCCCCGTTATGGCCAGAGATTGCTGGTATTAACCTTAGACCTACTTCTCTGTTGGCCAGCCAATATAATAGTTTTGTGGAATTGCCCCCATTTTATAGGTTGGATACTGTGTGGCAGCCCAGGCTACTTTAGCTGTGTCAAGTAATTTATTCTTCAGTGATTACCTGCAGGCTTCTAGTCTCCAGAGCGTAGTTTCCTTGTGCTCTTGTGTCACTTGCCTTTCAAGCCCAAATATCTCTTCCTTTAAACCCGTCACTTCTTTCCTTCTATTCCTTTCATGGGAGGCTAGGAAGGACCTTGCCTGTCCCATTATGACTGCTTTGTGTGATTCCCAGATAGTTGATGTAGAGGGTACAGAACCCATATTTGTGTTGAAGAAGGCTTAAACTTTCTACAGGAGGAAGTTCGAGACCCCCACCCCCCCCCCCTCTTCTCTCAGCCACCATAGGTTCAAGCACTACATCCCTTGGGGAACGGGGGCAGGGCAACCAATAACAAAATCTATGGGCTTGTGGTCTCAAGAGAATGCAAGTGCTTAAGACCATGTTCAGGTCAACTGCTGGGAGTAGGTCATAAACCAGTCTAGAGAACAAGTAGTGGGCATGGGAGTAGTATGTGTATGCCCGTTCCTGAGGAAATTGTAACATCCAAGGATCGCATAGCCCAAGTGAAGTGACCATTCGCACAACCCTGACGCTTTATACTGGGCTTTGGGCATCCACATGGGGGTCCAGGATCAGATTCAGTTTGTCTTCAAGTATGGCCATTCGCGGAGGGGTTGAGAGCAGTCCCTGTGCGATGACTCGGAGAGTGTCTCCGACATAAGTGGAGAGATGTATGTAAGCTAATGACAGGCCATGTCAGCACCCCCAGGACACATAAGATGGCTGCAAACGTGTGTAATGTGTCGCTGCAAACCAAGACGACTGTAAAGGGGAATGTTTCGTATAGCCTTATTGCCACCCCACCCCTTCAAGCTTTTGGTGAAGCCAGAGTGAACCCGTGTTGGCCTAAGAAATGGCAGTTGGTGCCTAATAAGTGTGTTTCCTGTAGGAGCAGCACTTTAGGTGAATGTCTTTTTGTTCAAATCTCTTTTATTAATTTTTTTATACATCACAAAAGAAAATTCAGCACAGCAGTTACCAAATGGTAGGCATAATAGGGCATCACATTGGAGACAGATGGCATCGTATATGTGGAACTTTCACGGTAGAGATTGGCCCTGGCACGACGCGCACCGACCGATTTCGCCCATGTTGAGACCATCGGAACCCAGTGGTGTCCACGGTATTTGTGATTAGGCTTTCTAAAAGAGAGTTGCAGGAATGCTGGCTTGTATGAGAAAAAATAAGAAGAGAGAAACGAAGAAGACAGAAAATAGACGAGTACAAAGAACATATGGATAGATGAAGAAAGAGGTGGGGAGAGGGGCGCGATGCCGCGTCATCCGGGTCGGAGGAGGCTCGGGGAGAGGAGGGAGGAAGGGGAGTCTCTATGTACCACGGGTTTGTGACCTTAGAGTGGGGGTTGTCAAGTAAGACAGGGGTCCCTCCCATGTCAGCCTATGTCGTTTTCGTAGGTTTCCCCTCTTGGGAGTATAGGATCGTCAAAAAGTTGAAGGGCTCTCAAGCGGGGGGACGGATCGAGCGTGTTCCAACCTTGAAAGGTGTAGGACCAAGGGCTGCCAGGTGCGTTGGAATTTAGCATCAGTGTGCGCCAACCTGTGGGACAGAAGTTCCATCGCCATGGCATGCCAAAGGCGTGTGAGCCATATCGAAGTCGGAGGAGTATAGGCCTTTTTCCAATGTAATGCAATGACTTGTTTTGCAGCAGCAAGCATGTGAAAAATTAAGCACCAGTCCGTGTGCGTCATTGCTTTAAGAGATGTTGGTCGAATGCCCAAAATGACTATCCCCGGGTCATTGGGTATGGGGAACCCCACCACTTCCCCAACGTGATTCAGTATCTCCTTCCAAAACGGGAGAATGAGTGGGCATGTCCACCAAATGTGTAGGAAGGAGCCCTGGGCAGCCAGGCATCGCCAGCAGAGAGGGGCAAATCCAGGGAACATCTTCTGGAGTCTGAGGGGAGTATAGTACCAGCGAGTCATGATTTTATATGCTGATTCCTGCTGTGTTATGCTTTTAAAAATGCGCGGGATATCTCTCCACAGCTGTTCCCATTGCTCAGGGAGGATATCATTCTCAAGGTCCAGCTGCCTCTGTCGCTGGTAGGTATGTGGAGGTACTGCGTGGGAATGCTGAAGAACCTTATAAGTCCGGGAGATCAACCCTCGGGTTCCGTCAAAAGAGCGGACTAGTGATTCAAAGGGCGTGGGCCGACGCGTGGCACCGTCCGTGTATGAAGGGGCTCGGAGCCAGTGGCGCACTTGAAAGTATTCTAGGCGCGCGGTTCTAGGGAGATTAAAGTCTTCCTTGCATTGATCAAATGGTTTGAACGTTCCCTCCGCAAACAGTTGCTCTATAATACGGCATTCACCAGCCGTCCACGCTGAAAAGGATGAGGGGTGGAGAGCTGGGGGAAGTCAGAGTTAAGCGCCAAAGGTGTGAGAGGGGAAGGAAATGTGGTGAGGCCTCGAGATACAGCGATTCTATCCCAGATCTCCAATACCGTCCTCGTGGGGGTAGCGATATAGGCACTTTGGTGTCTGGCGTTCCTCCGCAACCAGGCCAAGTCCCATAGCGGGCGGCAGGCTACAGCCCTATCCATGTGAAACCAGTGTTTTTCACTTGCACGAACCGACCACTCCGATATATAGCGTAGGTGTGTCGCCCAGTAGTAGACGCAGTAGGTCGGGGCAAGCCAGCCCTCCCCGGTCTCGCGGTAGCATTAGAACTCTAGTGGAAAGGCGCGATTTTCCCCCGCCCCAGATAAATGCGACTATCTCCCTCTGAAGGCCTAGGATGTCCCTATGGGGAATCGGTGTGGGGAGTGCCTGAAAGAGATACAGGACTTTCGGGAGGATTGACATTTTAACTGCATTAAGGCGACCCAGCCAAGAGATGGGAAGTGACCTCCAACGACGGAGTTCAGCTCGGATTGAAGCTCTACAGGTCGGCCAATTTGCCTGGGTCCTTGTGTCCAGATCAGCCGTAACGTTGATGCCGAGGTATCGAATCGAGACTGGAGCCCATTGGAAAGGATTGACATCCTTCAAGTCCTCCAGGTGCTGGGGGAGAAGAGTAAGGTTGAGTGCTTATGATTTAGGGAGATTGATCTTAAGACCTGATATCAGCTCAAACTGGGCGAGTACATCTAGAAGAGCCGGAAGAGATGTCGCTGGGTCTGTAAGTGTTAAGAGGAGATCGTCTGCGAAGAGAGCAATCTTGTGGTCAACCCCCCATTCGGATGCCCCGGATGTCCTCCGACCTCCGGACGGCAATCGCCAAAGGTTCCACCGCGAGTGCAAAAAGGAGCGGTGAAAGCGGGCAACCCTGACGCGTGCCCCTGTGAATGGAGAAGGAGGGTGTCAGGAGACCATTGAGGCGGATACGCGCGGTAGGCGCCACGTATGGGGCCATAATACGAGTGATCATGAGCGGTCCGAGGCCTATACGACGGAGGACCGCCCTGAGAAAGGACCAGTCGACCCGGTCGAAAGCCTTTTCGGCGTCGAGGGAGAGAAGGAAGGCGGGTATCTGGCGGCGGGAAGCTTTTGCACCAGATGGGCCACGCGGCGAATATTATCTGCTCCTTGTCTCTCTTGTATGAAGCCTACCTGATCCAGGCTCAACGAGGCCTGGGAGAAGAGGAGCCAGACGTTGTGCTAGGATTTTAGTGTATAGCTTGGCATCTACATTTAATAGAGAGATTGGCCTATACGAGGCACATGCGGCGGGATCCTTTCCTGGTTTAGGGATGAGTGCGATCCCCGCCTCGGCCATTGTCGGGGCCACAGATCCAGTCTCTGTAAAGGAGTTAAAGAGACGTACCAGATGGGCCCGGACCTCCGGGAGAAAGAGGCGATAAAATGCCAGCGTTAAGCCATCGGGACCTGGCGATTTCCCCATTGGCATGCTTTTCAAAGCTTTCTGAAGCTCAGTTGCCGTGATGGGCTCTTCTAGTTGCTGTTTAGAAAAGGAGGTGATTGGCTTCCAGGGGCAGGCGGTCAGAAAGGGCTCTATCTGTTCCACGCAAGTATCTCCCTTGCTGTACAGGGTAGAAAAGAACCTGTTAAATTCCGCCTGCTTAGCTCGTTCTGAGATGGCCCACTCTCCTTCCGGCAAAGAGAGCCTGGAGACGTGGCCACGGGAGATTTGGAGGCGTAGGCGACGCGCTAGCATGGGACCCACCTTATTACCCCCTCCATAATATTTTTGTTTGAGGGTCAGAAGGGACTGTTCCGCTTTATTCACTCGGAGGACTTTAAGCTGGCCCCGAAGTGATGCAAGTTGCCTTCGCGTTGGGAGAGATGGCGTCTGATGACTTTGTCGTTCTAATTCTTTTATATCGCGAGAGAGTTTGTCTTCCACCAGGCGGGATTCCCGCCTGCGGGCTATGGCAATAGAGGTAATAGTGCCCCGGATCGTGGCCTTAAAGCGTCCCACTGAATATGTATGGGGGTTTCCGGAAGGTCATTAGTAGTAAAATAAGATTGTATGGCCTGTCTCAATTCCGCCACATCCACTGGGTCGCGGAGGACGTGGGGAGGAAGGCGCCATCTGAGAGCAGAATTTAATTGTCTGCCCACAGTGGATAGTGTGATTTCTAGGTGCGCATGATCGGAGATAGATATGTCCGAGATCTCCGCAGATTCCAAGGAGCGAATGAGGGATTGGGATATAAAGAAGTAATCAATACGGGAATATGAGCGGTGGACATGTGAATAAAAAGTATAGTCCCGTGTTTCCGGTTCCCGATAGCGCCAAGCATCAATGAGGCCCAGGGCTTCTATATCGTGTTTAAGTATTGCAGACATAGCCCCTGCTCCCTGAAAAGTCGAGGTAGTGCGGTCCAGGCCAGGGTCCCATACCAAATTGAGATCGCCCCCAAAAATGATGGGATTGGGTTCTCGAAGGAGTAGGGACCGAAGCAGGTCGCGCAAAAAGGCATCCTGCGCTTGATTAGGTGCGTATACGTTAAGCAAGGTAAGCGGTTTACCCTGCAATGTGACCGCCAGCTTGAGGAACCGACCGTCTTTGTCCCGTGTGGCGCGTGTAATTTGCACCGAGAGGCCTACTTTGAAAAGAATAGCTACCCCCGCCGTCTTGGTGCGTGCGGCTGCCCAGGACTGCAGAGGGTATTTAGGGTGGGACATGCGCGAAGTATCTGTGCGTAAAGGTGGGTTTCTTGGAGGTAAATAATATCTGGGTCGTGCAGGAGAAGATATCTCCATATTTGCCGCCTTTTGTTTGGGGTGTTTAAACCTTTAACGTTTAGGGAAATACACTTAAGAGGAGCCATTAGTCAGTTCAAGGTGGAACACGCTTTCACAGGGTCGTGGGGTATCGTTTCCCTCCCTCTCTGGATTCTGGGTCCAATATGTTAGTGATAATCGTAGTAGGAAGCGTGGGCAGTGGAGGTGTCCGTCCCAACAAGGAAGGAAGGGGCCTGTCTCAGAGAGTCTCCGGGGCTCCAGCCATAGAGCTGAGTCAGCACCGCAGGTGTGGACCCTCTCCCCAAGAATCCAAGGAAAGAAAAATAAGAGAGAAAGAAATATAGAAGAGGAATAACCAGAAAGGACCAGTGAGGTCGAACTACAAAAGGCCAACTGGGCCAGAAAAACCCATTCCAGTCCAGGAGCGGCCCACTGGTGAGAACCAGGGCGGCTCTGAGGAGTCACTCCTCTTGGGGACTAAGGAAATGGCGGGGCGGGCCATGGAATTGCTCGGTGTCCGCAGCGTCCGTCCCCCAGTGGTCGGGCCGCTTTATCCGTAGTGGGGGGGTTTGGGGCCCTCTGTAGAAACTGTCTCTATTCCCCTCAACCGAGCCTGGTCCGAGGCTCATAGGATGTAAGATATGGCGGGGACCGGGGCGCCGTCGGGGGTATGGGGTGATATGAATGTGTGTGCCACTGGGGAGGTATAGCCGCTAGGTGAGTTCGATAGTGACCTGTAGTCAGAGAGTATGCATTTCAGGTAAACAAACTTTTTAACAGTAGGTACTAGGGCAGGTATATGCACAGTCAGTTCCAGTTCGGCAAGGTGAAGATAGAAAGTCTCTTCCATTGCAATGGATTCTTAGTTAGGTACACTTCAATCTCCAGTGCCCGAGCCAGAAAGGGAGGAAGGGCCGGATCGCGATGCACCCCGAGCCGAGGACTGCGAGGCTTCAACCGTCTTCAGGTGATGAATGATGTCTTGTTTATCCTGGAGAGATGTCATGTTGGCCTTAGAGGACCTAGTGCGAGGGGGTTGCACCCTCGACCATTCAGGGCGAAGGGAGATCCGGGAAGCCGGTTCGGTATGCTTGGGGGAGGGGGGCGGAGTTCCATGCGACATGCAAAGAATTTGGAGTGCTTCCTTAAGGGATCTCGTGAATCTACGTTTCCCCTCCCAGTGGAAGATCAAAGCAAAGGGGTGGCCCCACTGATATTTGACATTAGATGCTTTCAGTTTGTCTGTCACTGGTTTGAAGTCCCTGCGGCGGCGCAGGGTGAGGGGGGACAGATCTTGGAATAGTTGTATATTATGTCCTTCATATGTCAGTGTCTCAACTGTTCGAGATGCTTGTAGGATTGCCTCTTTCTCCTTATAGAAGTGGACCCTGGTCAGGATGTCAGGGACCAGGTTGGTGTTGCCACGCGGTGGGGCCACCCGGTGGGCGCGGTCCAATGTTGGAGGTGAGGAGTCATCATCCCCTCGCACCGCTTGAAGGAGGTCCGCGACGTAGGTCGTTATGTCTTGTCCCTCCGCGCCCCGCGGCACGCCCCTTATGCGGAGGTTGTTCCGGCGACTCCTATTTTCTAAATCCTCCTGTTTAATTTGGAGTTCTATGTGTTGCTCTTCGAGTGCAGACACCCTACGCCATAGTTCCCCCTGATCCTCTGTGCGCGAGTCGAGAGTCCGTTACAGGTCGTCCACCCTAGTGCCGATGTCTGTGACATCCCGCCGAAGGTCCGCCAGGCATGTTTTGACCTCCAGCTTGAGAGATGAGATTTCAGACTTTATTTCGTGAAGGAAGTTGGACATGAAGGCCTGCGTGATAGGGGCATTATCGGGTGTCGCCTGCTTGGTGTCCATTGTGAGATCCTCCTGTGAGGGTGCCGATGTATGTTTATTCCATAGGTCTACCACTGAGGTGTCTTTAGAAGGTGTTTGTGCAACGGCTTTCCCTGCTTTGGGTTTAGTCATATCTCCAGAGGTGGAGGTGTCTCCCAGTCGAGGTGTCGCCCACCACCAAGTAGGGGGCTCCACCAGCTTCACCCCAGGACAGCCCTGGAGCAGTGGATGCAGGAGAAAGCACCACCAGGTCGGATCTCTGCCAGGCAAGGCTCAGTGCAGCACCGGACAGACGGCCCAGGAAGCGTGAGGCGAGCGGCTCGAGGAGCACGAGGGATAGGTCCTATCTCCCCACCGGAGACGTCAGGAGTCAGCTCTGCCAGCGCGCCATGGAGGCACCGTTAATGTGTGGTGTGGAAGAGGGCCAATACCTAGTCCGGAATGGACAGCCCAAACAGCCCGCTGAAGCTCAGCCCGGGAGCATTCCAGTCTCAGTGGGGGTAGAGCGAAGGTAGGCGCCGCGGGGGCAAGTGTGGGGCGCAAGAGTAATGATGATAGCTGTCCGCATTCAGTTTCCCAGGGGATTGTAGTGCGACAGTCCACGCACTGCCCAAGCCCCTTGTCCCCCCCGGCAGCCGTGAAGCAGGAGGCAGGCAGCAGAGGGCGCGGAGGTACTCAAGCCAGCCCATCCACCGCCCCTAGGATTCGGCCAGAAACTTGCTGGGAGGTAGGCCGCCGCCGCTCAGCTGGGTAGGAGTCACAGGCCTCAGTGTCAGCAGGGCATCAATAGGGTGCAGCTTGGCCCCTGTGGTCAGGTATCGGGGGACCAGCGATGTGTCTCTACCGGGTGTGTCGAGGCGAGGGGTGTCAGGGGGATCCCCTCCGCTCTCTGCAGCAGGTAAGTGTCTCTCGCTCCCCCGGCGCGTCTCTCTTCCCCCGGGGTGGTCAGCGCCGAACCCTCCTCACCTGGCTCATATTCGTCCTCTCCCCCCCCACCCGGTGTGGTGGGCGAAGCGGGGGTTACCACAGAGCCGGATTAAGCCCCCTGTAGGCCGCCCCGGGATATCCCCGTCCAGGCCCTGAAGTCACCCAGGGACCTCAATATAGCCAGGAGTCAGGGGCATGGGGCAGTTAGGGAGGAGATCGATCCTCAGCTCTGCGAGGTAGGGGGCATGCAGCAGAGTATGCAGAATCGTGCACCACAGGCCCTTTGCTGCTCCTAGGATTGAGCCAAAATGGTGCCGCTGGACAGGCCTCCACCGCGCAGCAGGACAGGAGTCTTAAAGCTCGGTGTTAGCAGGACGCCAGAAGGGCGCAGCTTGGTCTCTCTCTCCTCAGTCAGGTACCGGGGGTCAGCGGCGCATCCCCACCTGGGGGGATGGTGGGGGGAAGGTCCGGGAAATGGGCCCCCGTCGCTCTCAGCAGCAGGCAGTCGGCTCTCGCTCCCACGTCGTGTCCTTCCACCCCGGGTCCAGCGCCTGTCTCTCCTCACCTCTCTCGTAGTTGTCGTCTTCCCCGCTCCAGGCTCTCCGGTGCAGTCGGGCCTCAGGAACGGAGGACGGCAGGTTAAGGAGCGCTCCCCAGCCGGCGGCAGGCCACTCTCTCGCAGCCCCACACAAAATGGCGGTCAGGGCCCGCACACAAGGCCACCTCCACTGTCTCGGGCCGCTCACAGTGCCGCCCAGGGTCCCCTGCGCAGTCCTCTGTCAGGAGCGGGATCGGCGGAGCAGGCAGGCACACCCCCGCAGTCCCCGCCGCTCAGGGCAAGTCAGGTTACGGGCTCCCCTGCAAGCGGGAGCACCTCCGTGGCACTTGGCAAGATGGCGGGCGGGTCCCCGTCTACGAGCCTTCTCCTCCCTCTCGGGATTGTCCGGACGGTCTGATGCTCCGCACACGGTCCCCAGGCTACTGTGGGCTTCAGGAGGTCAAGGGGGGTGGTGTTGACCTCACCCCCCGTGCTTTTGATCGCTTTAATTAAGCCTTAGGCCGACCCCGGAGGACGGAGCCCAAGCTGCGTGCGTCTTATCCCATCAAGGTGTTGGCCACGCCCCAGGTGAATGTCTTTTAACATATTGAAGTATGGCACCCCTTGCTCCTTTTGATGTTGTCATTGATGCATTTGATGTTCCAAGTAATCAGCTTCGATGTATTCCGAATTAGAGACTTCATGTGATTGGAACAGGAAAGGTAATCCACACCCAAGCTTGTGCCTGTGCATGTAAACAAACTGAAAAACGTGCTTCCTTAAATGCCCTCCTCCCCATACACACTTCTGGAAGTGAAGTGTCTTTCGCCCAAACTTTACTGCATAACTTGCAATAAAGGGTTGCGCGTGACCAAACCCAGATCCCTGGGCCATAATTATTGACATGCTAAAGTATGCTAGCCAAGCACTGAGTTTGGAATGCCCATGTGGGTGCCCGGTTTCTACCATCCACAAGGCCATCGCACCGGCAGGTGCGCCTAAACGCACAGTACTACGATTCAAGTCTCCATGTCTTCCTCATCCTATGGTGGAAATGCAAGGGGTGCTTGTTTGTTTCCTCTGTCATCATCCCTGTGGGTAGGGGATGGGGTAACCCTTTCTTGGGAGCACCCAGGAGCCCCCGTTTAGAGATTCCAGGCCCCTCTCTGCAGGGTCACCCTGTTTGAGCAGTTGGAGAGAGAGGTGCCGCCCCCACACCCTAGTGCTCAGAGTGATCCAGTCCCAGGCATATTGTGGAGTCTCAAAGAAGAAGGATCCACCTTGATGTATAACTTTGAGATTCACTGGAAGAGGAGCGTGTAGGACACTGCACCACTTTTAACTTCTGTGGCTATTAGGGTAGACCAGTGCACAGGAGGGAGGGAACCTGCACTCACTTGCCAGTAGCCCATGCCACCAGCCCTTGCCACTCGAGCAGTCCCAGGCTTCACTTGTATAGGTAGTGAGCACAACCCATCTGGGCCCCCACCACACCATTGCCTGCAACTGCAGCCACTTCCTGTCTGCTCTGGGTCCAGCATGGCTCCTCAAGCAGCTGAAGCACTGGCGAGGCCTAATTCTTAGGGACAAGGCACTACTGTCTCCCCTCGGCTGTCCACATTGGTGCACGTTGCCTCAAGTGGTTTCCAGCAACGCTGCGTGGGCCACAACCACTGGGATGGGTCAGGCCTCTGCCCTGCGGCACTCCAAATCGCGCTCCGCTTTTCTGCCCCCAGCTCTGTGCCCCACGCGGCCCTTAAATTATTAGTACTGGTTCAGCCAGGCTAGCTGGGATTTAGTCAACGGCCAAGGCAGGAGCAGATCGCTTTTAAGTTGCGTCTGTCAAGTTACACCCCCTCTTGCAGCATATATTAGTGAATCAATCCACATAATTCGGTTCTCCCCTGCTGCATAATGCCAGTGGCTCTGTATATAGACGATAAGCACACATTTACTAGAACCTCCTAGAGTCCGTTAACTCAGCTTACGTTACCTCAGTCAAGTATGCCACTGGCTGTAGTGGGCTCAGCCTTTGTCACATGCTGTATGCTGTTCTGGGCATAAGTAAAATGGGAATGTTTAATTATGTATGCAGTATGTGGTGTTTGCATAGCGCAAACCTAGCTGGAAAGGCAGTGGAGTGCTGTACAGGGTCAAAGGCAAGTAAGCTCTCAATCTGTGCCTCCCAGAATAATTCAAATGTCGCCTGAAACAATTTCAAGTTTCAATCCATGCTGCAAATGCAGCAAGAAAATTCCTCTTTCAGATCCACTTGACATCTGCATGTGGTGTCTTGGACTGGAGGACAACATCGGGCCAGCAATTCTTGTTCCCACATGCACCAAAGGCCCTCAGGGAGCGGGAGGCTAAGTGTTTTTAGATAAGTTCCTCAGGGAGACAGGTAAGTGATCTCTTAGCTAAGTCACCTGTAAGGGAACATTCTCCTAAAAGATCGTTCACCCAAAAAAATCCATTTATTGAAGTCCTCTTCTTCCTTGAGGAAACTGTTCTACTCTGGGAGTGTCGACACTGTTCCCTGACACTGAGCTTCTCTTTGTCGTCTAGACATTTCCAAAGCTGAAAAGGACGAGATCGGAATTTCTGGGTCCTGCAGCCGACCAAGTGCAAGTCGAGGCTTTCTGGCATGCTGTGCTAAATCTGTTTAGGATGGCCCCTGCGCCTTCTGATCCAACCCCAAGGGGGAGCACGTTCCTGCTGGCTTGTCGAGTCTGACAGCTCTGACTCCGACACTTTCCGAAGCTGCACCAAGGTACCAAGTATTGCAGTGGTTCCCAAACTGTGCACCGTGGCTCCCTGGGGAGCCCTCAAACCTAGCCAGGGGAGCCATGCACCAAGCACTTTAATGCATTTAATGTTTGAAGGTGTTGTTGGCTACAATTAAACTAATTAGACTCAAACGCATGATGTAGATGATTTGTAAGTGATATGCCTAAAGCTGTAAATGTAGTGCTTAATTGATGGCATATCGGGGAGATGGTAGTCAGAAAAGAATCCCCCTTTCGGCAGATAATTATTACCCAACAATGACTCACATCAAAATCACTCAATCACCAGAACAGGACACTAACACCCTCAATAGGCCAAGTGTTCACAAATACAAGTATTTATTTTGGTTAAAAAAAGATTATTACAATTCATCATATACAATAAATAATCCCATGATTATACATAAAATAGAGACAATGATTAAAAAGTTAAAAAACAAACATTCAATACACAAAATACAAGCTAGGGAGAACCAGCAAGAAAAAATGTTTTCTTGTCAATCATGAAGGCAGGAACATTAGATCCAGATCATTCGTTTTCTATAGAGTTCTTGTTCAAAATACTTGATTTATTAGAATAACAAATGTCTCCACAATCTATAGTCTGCCTTCTTGGTCTTGCGTCGACGCGTTTCGGTGGATGTTACTGATTAAAAACCACCTTCCTCAGGACAGGAATTAACGTCTCCCATGTAAATTTTTCAATCTATATCAGATAATAAAATATCCATAAAAAACAAACAAACAGTTAGCCCATGGAGAGTGTATAATACACAGAAAGACATAATAACACAGCTTATATAGTTCATGATCTTTATCTAGTCCTAATTAATCAATGCAACATCTCATCATAGTGTAAAAGACAGTTCACCCTTAACAGGTGTATCCCCTAAATCAGGGGTGAATGAATGAACAATAGTGTTTCTATCCTTGTGATCCATCCAACAACTCATTCATACAAATAAACAAAACATTCTTCACACAATGGTGGTACTAATTGATCCACCCTTGCATCAGTATCTCACTAATACATTAGGTATTTGTGTTCAATTAAACTATATCTCTACCTGTATTCATGAGGCACAACACATCCCAAAAAATCCCCAAACTTTTTTGCAGGTAAGAAACCTTGCAAAGTCGTATCAGAGGACGAGTGTCTCTCCCACAGGCCGTACTCTAGAACTGGCCAATCAGACTGCCAACCATCAGTCCTGAAAATTCTGGGACAGGATTATAGAAGATACATAACCCTGCAATTCATTAAAATAAATATATATATTGAAGGCATTAGTAACTCATATAGTTCCATAGTTCACTGTAATTGGCATGCTGTGCTATATCTGTTTAGGATGGCCCCTGCGCCTTCTGATCCAACCCCAAGGGGGAGCACGTTCCTGCTGGCTTGTCGAGTCTGACAGCTCTGACTCCGACACCTTCCGAAGCTGCACCAAGGTACCAAGTATTGCAGTGGTTCCCAAACTGTGCACCGTGGCTCCCAGGGGAGCCCTCAAACCTAGCCAGGGGAGCCATGCACCAAGCACTTTAATGCATTTAATGTTTGAAGGTGTTGTTGGCTACAATTAAACTAATTAGACTCAAACGCATGATGTCGATGATTTGTAAGTGATATGCCTAAAGCTGTAAATGTAGTGCTTAATTGATGGCATATCGGGGAGATGACCTGCATATTTCACTGGACCCCCACGTTCCAACACTCCCAAAGTAAGCGGAAGATGCCTGATTTATTTTGTTAGACTCGTTAATAGTTTCGTTTTTTTCCAAATGCATTTTACACCAATGCAAGTTATCAGGAAAGTACAGTTGTCCTGTCTATTAAACACATTAAGTATTATTAAGTATTGACATTTGTACTTGAACCATAGGTACTTCAAGTACATATTTCTTTCAGTACACACACATTTCCAGACAGGCCTGCTCTCTCCATGAGCACAGGGAGGTAAAACACCATATATGGCATAGTGCCAACATTTGGAAGCAAGAAAGAGGGACGTTTTAAAAAAAAAGTCTGAGTAATATATTTGGCTTGCATTGATTTGGAGGCAATTTTAGGGAGGAGACAGCAAAAGTAAAGCTGTATGTGGTTTAAAAAATCGTGAGTCATCCTGCTGGGACAGGTGTGTTGGCACATATGACATGGGTAGAAATGGAAGTGCATGCAAATATTCTTCAAGCGCAGAAACACTTTGGCAATGGGGCCTGCATGCATAGGGGTGCTATCTAGCACTGTAAATGTGATAAAAACGTTTGAGAGTGTACTCTAAAATTAGGCATGGGCAAAGAAGTGTAACTAGGAATATTTTATTAGAGGGGCCGCCTTAGTAATACGAAACACACTGCGCATATGATTATAATACCTTCATCAGCTTCATCCCAATTATTTTCAGGGAGACCCCGTGACAGTGCAGTCAGCTGCACCTTTGCTTGCTACTTGCTGCTAATTGCTCATTTGCACTGAATCAGAACCAGCTCTAGCGCTTTTTAGAATATTGTTCCTGTTTTAAATTTCCATTTTAACTTTCTATACTGCATTGAATTTGATGAGTGGAGGGAGGCGGGAATCGAACCCTGAGCGGGAGGCATCCGAACTGATAATCTGAAACCGCCATTTTCTTGGACTGTGCGGTCTAGTTGTTCAACCTGGGGAATACAAAACGGGACGCTGCGCGTGCGGGCTCGACCCCGTGACAGTGCAGTCAGCTGCACCTTTGCTTGTTATTTGCTGCTAATTGCTCATTTGCACTGATTCAGAACCAGCTCCAACGCTTTTTAGAATATTGTTCCTGTTTTAAATTAACATTTTAACTTTCTGTACTGCATTGGATTTGATGTGTGGAGGGAGGCGGGAATCGAACCCTGAGCGAGAGGCATCCGAACTGATAATCTGAAACCACCATTTTCTTGGACTGTGCGGTCTAGTTGTTCAACCTGGGGAATATAAAACGGGATGCTGCGCGAGCGCGCCGCTGGCGCGCCAAAGGCGCACCTAAGGCAAGCCCGTCTGCACCCGTCAGCGTCCCGGAGGCGGCCGGCGCAGGAAATGCTGCCGGTTACCCACTAGATCACATAAATCGCACAAGGTATTGCAGATTAAGGCTATTGGATATTGGCAAGTGTGTGAGCTGCTGCTCCCACTTTTCCCTTCATGTAGATACAGACTGCTCGCCTGCAAACACTGCAACTGGGCGGCCTTTCCCCCCTTCAGTGAGACGCGGGTGGAGTGCAAAGAGAAGTTTAACACCGGCACCCACTTAGACCAGAAGCTCGGGGAAGGGAGCCAACTGAAGGTTTTCCTACTACTAAACACCCGGTCGGTAAAAAAACACGAGCTCCAGCTCTATGACCTTCTAACAGACTTAACGCCCGATATTATGTTTCTAGCCGAAACGTGGCTAAACGAAGGCTCCAATCCCACCATTGCCAGTGCGATCCCCCTTGAATACCAGGTCCTAAGAAAGGATCGGCCAGGGGGCAGAGGCGGGGGTGTGGCTATAATTTTTAACAAATCTTTTACTTGTTCTTTACTGCCTACCGCTGAAACAGAGGGGGCTGAGAGTCTCGGCTTTCTTCTTGCCGTATCTGCCCATCAATCCATCGCAGGCGTAGTAATTTACCGGCCTCCTGGGCCGGCTGGAAAGTTCATTGAGTCTATCAGCCACGCCATTCGCCCTATTGCCGCCAAATACAGTCACTGCCTAGTACTTGGGGATTTTAATATTCACATGGACAAACCAGCGGAACCTGAGCCCACTAGGTTGTGCGAATCTTTAGGCATATTCAATATGGCCCCTTATGTCCTCCTCCATACCCATGAAAGGGGGGACTTTTTAGACCAGGTCTTTTCTACTGCCAGGATAGAAATGGACGCGCCCCTCCCCATAGCATGGTCTGACCATTTTCTGCTTGGTTTTAGAATCCGTAAGGAGTCAGGTGGTCCTCAATCATATTGCAAGCCGCGCGCCAGCAGTTTCAGGCCCTTTCATCAGTTAACCTCGGAGGCACTGTATACCGCACTCGGTCTACACCCCATCCCTCACAGCGGAAACCTCGAGAGTGATGTGCTCTCCTTGGAACACTGGTTACAGCTCCGTTCTCTGGAGTTTGCCCCTCCTACCTCTCGGGCAGCAAAAACCAGCAGAGCCTCGGCCCCATGGTTTACGGAGGCCCTCAGGAAGAGCAAAAGCGATTGTAAATGTCTGGAGAGAGCGTGGCGGAATAATTTCAATCCCACGGACAAAATTACTTATGTTATGTTATGTTAGCGTGATTTCTAAAGCGCACGAATACCCGAAGGTGTCTTGGCGCTGGATCTTGATATAGCCTTGACAAAGAGAAAAAGGAGTTTTAAGATGAGTTAATTAAACAACCAAGTTTTCAGATTTTTTCTGAAGGAGGTGAGGGAATTAGCCGCTCTTGTACTTGCTGGAAGAGTGTTCCAGAGTTTGGCTGTACAGTAGCTTATGCTTCGACCTCCCCAGTTTGCCGTTCGAATTCTTGGTACCAGCATCAACCTGGCATTAGTAGACCTTACGATACAAAAGGGGATGATGGACGGAACGTTTGAGCCAATCAAACACTCACCCCCAGTCAACTGATCTGGGTTTAATCCATCATCATTCTTTAGCTCACTCCACCACCCCAGTTCAGACATGGCCATATGCAAATCAGTCTGACCCTGTGCCTCATGGGAACAGTCCAGCCCGAACTGCCAAGCCATGTCTTCCCTGGACCGGAAACAAGCATCCTAGGACCGGTTTCTGGCATTCCAGCCGTCATCAGCCAGGCTTGCTTGAATCCAGTGGCAAAGTGAGCAAGGGACCCACGTCTGGGCATACCCCCGCCAACTTAGGGCGAACAAAGCGATACAAAAGGGGATGATGGACGGAACGTTTGAGCCAATCAAACACTCACCCCCAGTCAACTGATCTGGGTTTAATCCATCATCATTCTTTAGCTCACTCCACCACCCCAGTTCAGACATGGCCATATGCAAATCAGTCTGACCCTGTGCCTCATGGGAACAGTCCAGCCCGAACTGCCAAGCCATGTCTTCCCTGGACCGGAAACAAGCATCCTAGGACCGGTTTCTGGCATTCCAGCCGTCATCAGCCAGGCTTGCTTGAATCCAGTGGCAAAGTGAGCAAGGGACCCACGTCTGGGCATACCCCCGCCAACTTAGGGCGAACAAAGCGATACAAAAGGGGATGATGGACGGAACGTTTGAGCCAATCAAACACTCACCCCAGTCAACTGATCTGGGTTTAATCCATCATCATTCTTTAGCTCACTCCACCACCCCAGTTCAGACATGGCCATATGCAAATCAGTCTGACCCTGTGCCTCATGGGAACAGTCCAGCCCGAACTGCCAAGCCATGTCTTCCCTGGACCGGAAACAAGCATCCTAGGACCGGTTTCTGGCATTCCAGCCGTCATCAGCCAGGCTTGCTTGAATCCAGTGGCAAAGTGAGCAAGGGACCCACGTCTGGGCATACCCCCGCCAACTTAGGGCGAACAAAGCGATACAAAAGGGGATGATGGACGGAACGTTTGAGCCAATCAAACACTCACCCCCAGTCAACTGATCTGGGTTTAATCCATCATCATTCTTTAGCTCACTCCACCACCCCAGTTCAGACATGGCCATATGCAAATCAGTCTGACCCTGTGCCTCATGGGAACAGTCCAGCCCGAACTGCCAAGCCATGTCTTCCCTGGACCGGAAACAAGCATCCTAGGACCGGTTTCTGGCATTCCAGCCGTCATCAGCCAGGCTTGCTTGAATCCAGTGGCAAAGTGAGCAAGGGACCCACGTCTGGGCATACCCCCGCCAACTTAGGGCGAACAAGCGATACAAAGGGGATGATGGACGGAACGTTTGAGCCAATCAAACACTCACCCCCAGTCAACTGATCTGGGTTTAATCCATCATCATTCTTTAGCTCACTCCACCACCCCAGTTCAGACATGGCCATATGCAAATCAGTCTGACCCTGTGCCTCATGGGAACAGTCCAGCCCGAACTGCCAAGCCATGTCTTCCCTGGACCGGAAACAAGCATCCTAGGACCGGTTTCTGGCATTCCAGCCGTCATCAGCCAGGCTTGCTTGAATCCAGTGGCAAAGTGAGCAAGGGACCCACGTCTGGGCATACCCCCGCCAACTTAGGGCGAACAAAGCGATACAAAAGGGGATGACTGAACTGGGGTGGTGGAGTGAGCTAAAGAATGATGATGGATTAAACCCAGATCAGTTGACTGGGGGTGAGTGTTTGATTGGCTCAAACGTTCCGTCCATCATCCCCTTTTGTATCAGCTTTGTTCGCCCTAAGTTGGCGAGTATGCCCAGACGTGGGTCCCTTGCTCACTTTGCCACTGGATTCAAGCAAGCCTGGCTGATGACGGCTGGAATGCCAGAAACCGATCCTAGGATGCTTGTTTCCGGTCCAGGGAAGACATGGCTTGGCAGACCGGCTGGACTGTTCCCATGAGGCACAGGGTCAGACTGATTTGCATATGGCCATGTCTGAACTGGGGTGGTGGAGTGAGCTAAAGAATGATGATGGATTAAACCCAGATCAGTTGACTGGGGGTGAGTGTTTGATTGGCTCAAACGTTCCGTCCATCATCCCCTTTTGTATCGATTAGTAGACCTTAGACATCTACCAGGAAGGTACCAGGAAAAGACATTTTTTAGTGAGGCTGGTCCAGTATTGTTCAGTGCCTTATAAGCCAGGCACAGTATCTTAAACTTAATACGTTGTGCCACTGGTAACCAATGAAGTTTCCGAATGGCTTCCGAGGTGGATTGATATTTTGGTAAATTTAGCAAGAGCCTAGCAACGGCATTCTGTACCATTTGTAATTTTTTCAGGTGTTGTTTCTGTAACCCAGGGTAGAGGCCGTTACAGTAATCCAATTTAGATAACACTAACATTGTTACCACCGTCCTCCTAAGATTTAGGGGGATGTAAGGTGTTATCTTCTTCAATTTTCTTATCAAGTAGAATGCAGCTGAAACTGTGGCATTGGTTTGCTGGGAATATGTAAGTTTATTGTCAATCAACACCCCAAGGTTTTTAGCCTTTACTACTGGCTTTGGAAGTTCTCCGATTTCCGCCGGCCACCATACGTCAACCCACATAGGTTGGAGATTGCCAAAAATAACCACCTCGGTTTTATCCGAGTTTAGTTTGAGGCAGTGCCTTCCCATCCAAAGACTAATTTCCCTCATACAATTCTGAAATTGTGAGGCAGGCGAGACTCGGTTTTTATGCACCTCTACCACAATCTGAGTGTCATCGGCATATGATGTCAAATCAAAGCCGAAATGTTGAACCAAGGGAGCCAGTTCAGACACATAAATGTTGAACAAAGATGGGCTCAAAGATGAACCTTGAGGAACCCCGCACGGGAGTACATACGGAGCAGCTTGAAACTGATCTAAGGTCACAGTTTGTTTCCTATTTTTTAGAAATGATGCTATTAAAGATAGGGCTAGATTCTTTACCCCTAATTTTTCCAGACGCTGGAGCAGTGTATCATGGTGCACAGTATCGAAGGCAGCTGACAAATCGAGGAGAATCAGAACAGCTGCACACCCCTTATAAACTGGCCCTGAAAGTCCACTACAGTAAAGTTCGCGAAGGAAAGAAACTTTTTCTTTCCTCCAAAATTGAACAGGCAAGGAACAAACGTAAAGAACTTTTTAAAATTCTTAAAGACTTCTCATCCCCTAAGGCAATTCACAGCCCATTTGACCCTACCAGCGACTGGACTAACCATCTGGCTCGCTATTTTTTGACAAAATCATCCAAGATTCCTTTGAGGCATTGCCCCAGGTGATGGAAGTAAACTTGGGTTCGCCCCCCCGCGCCAACCCTAATACTGGTTTTTCCCTCATGCAGTTTCTTTCTATCACTTTGGATAAATCCCTCGAGATAATGAAAGCTCTTAAGTCCGGATAACCCTCCAACCCTTGTCCAGCAAAAGTACTGGCGTCTATAGCGGAGGTGATTAACCCAGCCGTCAACGTGGTCCTGAACACCTCTCTGCATGAGGGGCAAATGCCAGAGAGCTGGAAACATGCAAAAATCCACCCGCTTTAAAAATAAAACCTGCGGCCGATCCATTGGTAGCCGGTAACTACAGACCAATATCACTGCTGCCCTTCTTTTCCAAGGTTTTGGAGAAATATGTAAATATAGTTACCTCGGAATATGTGGAGGCCAACCATTTACTTCGCCACAGTCAGTCGGGCTTCAGAGCAAACTTCGCGATACCAAAGGGGATGATGGACGGAGCGTTTGAGCAAATCAAACACTCACCCCCAGTCAACTGATCTGGGTTTAATCTGTCATCATTCTTTAGCTCACTCCACCACCCCAGTTCAGACATGGCCATATGCAAATCAGTCTGACCCTGTGCCTCATGGGAACAGTCCAGCCCGAACTGCCAAGCCATGTCTTCCCTGGACCAGAAACAAGCATCCTGGGACCGGTTTCTAGCTATTCAGCCGTCATCAGCCAGGCTAGCTTGAATCCAGTGGCAAAGTGAGCAAGGGACCCACGTCTGGGCATACCCTGCCAACTTAGGGCGAACAAAGCGATACCAAAGGGGATGGTGGACGGAGCGTTTGAGCAAATCAAACACTCACCCCCAGTCAACTGATCTGTGTTTAATCCATCATCATTCTTTAGCTCACTCCACCACCCCAGTTCAGACATGGCCATATGCAAATCAGTCTGACCCTGTGCCTCATGGGAACAGTCCAGCCCGAACTGCCAAGCCATGTCTTCCCTGGACCGGAAACAAGCATCCTGGGACCGGTTTCTGGCTATTCAGCCGTCATCAGCCAGGCTAGCTTGAATCCAGTGGCAAAGTGAGCAAGGGACCCACGTCTGGGCATACCCTGCCAACTTAGGGCGAACAAGCGATACCAAAGGGGATGATGGACGGAGCGTTTGAGCAAATCAAACACTCACCCCCAGTCAACTGATCTGGGTTTAATCCATCATCATTCTTTAGCTCACTCCACCACCCCAGTTCAGACATGGCCATATGCAAATCAGTCTGACCCTGTGCCTCATGGGAACAGTCCAGCCCGAACTGCCAAGCCATGTCTTCCCTGGACCGGAAACAAGCATCCTGGGATCAGAGCAAACTTCAGCACCGAAACAGCTCTGCTAGAAGTCTCGGAAACTATTAAAGCAACACTAGACAAAGGTGGCAACGCGGTACTGGTATTGCTGGACCTTTCCGCGGCCTTTGATACCGTGCCCCACGACCGAGTCTGGCGAAGACTCCAGGAGTGTGGCATTGGCGGCACGGTACTTAGATGGTTCACCTCCTTTTTAAGTGGCCGTCAGCAAACAATATGGTCCCCTCCCTTCTCGGCTCCCATCCCCCTATGAAAGTAGGGGTTCCACAGGGCTCGATTTTGAGCCTGACACTTTTTAACGTGTATTTGGCCCCCCTGGCGCTCCTAGCTGAGGAATACGGCGCAAAAATAGTATCTTACGCCGATGACATGCAATTGTTGTTCACCTGTGATAAGGGTGCTTATTTCAGAGGCAGTGAGATAAACGCTTGCTTGACGGCAGTGTTTTCCTGGCTTAAGCGAAACCAATTGAAGTGTAATCCGGAAAGGTCAGAGATTATTTTCTTCGGCGCTAATCCGTGTGAAGCATGGCGCCAATGGTGGCCACAGGATATGTCCCCCCCCTGTGACCTCAGTTAGCACCGTGAAGAGCCTTGGGGTCAAGCTGGATGCTGACCTGTCCATGAAGGCTCAGATTCAAACTGTGGCCGGTACCTGCTTTGGGCTATTGAAAACGTTATGGAATTTTCTTCCCCTGCTCCCGGTCCCACACAGAAAGACGGTAGTCCAGGCCCTGAGTGTAGCAAGGCTGGACTACGTCAATGCCCTGTATCGGGGCCTCCCTGACTATTTACTAGGTCGCTTGCAGGTGATCAAGAATGCAGCGGCCAGAGCTATTCTCATGGTAGGCCCCAGGGAGCGAATGTCCCCTCACTTGATATCCTTGCACTGGCTACCAGTCCGGAAGAGGATCCATTTTAAAGCTCTGGTCCTGGCCTTTAAGGCCCTTCATAACACAGGAGCCCCTTACATTAGGAAAAGGATTCAGTACTATGTCCCACAACAGACTTTGAGGTCCTCAGTACAGCTCCTGACAACCATCCCAAGGTTTTTCGGCTCCCGTATGGGTGGCCGATCCTTTCAAGTGGTGGCATCGCGGCTATGGAATAGCTTGCCACTCTCGCTTAGACAGGTGCAGGACCTCCCCGCTTTTAGGAGGAAACTAAAAACCTGGCTATTCGAACATGAGATCTAGGCCTTCCTGCTTTTGTGCATACTGTCTGTCTCGGGGTCCTTTCAGCGCCGGGACACTCTGTGGAGTAGCTGCGCGCTTCACAAGTACCTAGTTACATTACATTACATTACAAAATGCAAGTACTCCCGAGGCCAGGCTTACATCCCCCCCTCCAAAAAAAGTTACAGTGGGGAGGCACGGGCCAATGGGTCAAGGGAGCCGCAGGTCGAAAAAGTTTGGGAACCATTGAAGTATTGTATTGTAATTGTATTGTATTGTAATTGCATTTATATAGCACATACTACCCTTGGCGAGGCGTCAAAGTGCTTTTTCTGCGAGTAGCACGCTACTTCGAAACCCATAAAGGATTAGCGGTGAATTAGTATAGTGAAAATATGAAAGTATTTTGAGTGGTGGATATGTTAGTCAGTTATTTGGATTGAGAAGGATAGTGGAGGGATAGAGAAGGGAAAAAAGGTTTGCATTTATATAGCTCTTGCTACCCCCGATGGGGCGTTGAAGTGCCTTTTCGGTGAGTAGCACGCTACTCTGGAACCCATACAGTGTGAGTGGTGAATTAGTATAGTGAAATATGAAAGTAATTTGAGTGGTGGATATGTTAGTTAGTTATTTGGATTGAGAAGGATAGCAAAGGGATAGAAGAGGTAAAAAGGTTTGCATTTATATAGCGCTTGCTACCCCTGATGAGGTGTTGAAGTGCTTTTTTGGGGAGTAGCATGCTACTCCAAAACCAATTAAAGGATTAGTGGTGAATTAGTATAGTGAAATATGAAATTAATTTGAGTGGTGGACATGTTAGTCTGTTATTTAGATTGAAAGGGATAGTGGAGGGATAAAAGAGAAGGATTTAGGTTTTTTGGAGCTCATTGCAGTAGGAGGAGGCTTGGGATGAGTAAAAGGGAGGTGGAGGGGGATGAGTAAAAGGGAGGTGGGGGAAGAGTCAGAGGGAGGGTTTAGAAAGGCTTATTTTGGGGGATCGGAATAGTAAAAAGAGGTATGAGATGATGCAAGGAGGGGTGGAGTAGGGAAGAGTCTCAAAAGGGTTATTTTGGGGATCATAATAGTGGTATGGGGTTTGGGATGAATGAGAGAGTGGAGGTAATGGATATATTGATAGAGGTATAGGGTGAGAAATAGGCTAGTGCATTGGAAAGAGTAGTAGAAAGAGGTTTGAGATGAGTCAGAGAGTTGAGCTAGAGGATATATAATGAGAGCGGTATAGGGTGAAAAATAGGGTAGTGCATTGGATATGCTGAATTAGAAGAAAAGTAATAAATAAGTAAAAGTAATAAATATATAGATCCAAAAGTAATAAAGATATAGATCAATAAGTACATGGAAGGTATATAGATGCATAAAGGAAGGTAGTATATGTAGATTAAAGATGCATTAAATACACTCTGGCTTTCAAGTGTTGTTGTTGTACTTTAAATTTGTTTAAATTTCGTAATGTTAATAAGGGAAATATTCGTTTGGCTCAACTGTAATACTAAATGATATTGTTTTAATAATCACATTACTGAGCACTATGTTCTGCACATGTTTTTGTAAATAGCACATTTTTATACATCACTTTCATATGGATTTTTACAAAAATCACACAAAAAAAGACACGAAAAAATAAATTGTGCACTAATATGACCAGAATGCCTTGCAACCACACAAACAGGAAGTTGATGTGGCAGTAGAAATAAATAATGTCTGGTCCTGCCCAGTTGTAACAAACTACCCGTGATCAAGGTTCGTGTGAGGAACCGAAACGCGTTGGGCATAGCGATGTTTGCTTAAAAGTAATAAAAAGCAACTTGAAAAAACAGCGGATTTCGAGTGAGTGCGCTTTCAATTGATCCCTGGGCTCAGGGGTCACCTTGTTCATAATTACCGGCTGCCCTGCCGGAGGAAATTCGCACCGCACCACGAGAGGAGCGCCGATGTTCAATTGAGGGCACCTTTGGATTATATATCGACAGCAAAAACCCAACACGGTCCAAGGTACACGAACCAGAGTCTCCACGGCACAGAGGAAATCCACAACTAGGTACTTAAAGGTATTTTATTTTTTCTTGATCACACCATTTGTGCAAACGTGCAAAGGACGGTCAACGCGTTTCGGCGAATGCCTTCAACTGGACCATAGAGTCCTGCCGTCTAAACTGTCCATTTAAAGTGACACTGTGCATAAATCCCTTGTTTGTTTCCATTAAAAACAGACTAGACAGTTAACCCCAGTTTATAAATATTCATGTCGGCTTTTAACTGTTTCCATCTTTCTTTCTGATTTCTTAATTATAATAATCATGATGAAGTATCTTAACTTAAATAAGAAGTTCCAATCAACAAAAATCCAATCAAAACAACCACATCAAGGAAAGAGATGAAGATAATGTGAACAGGGAGTATAACAAAGGAAATATTGGGACGGACGGGAAGATTTCATCAGATTTGAAAGATAAAGGCATATATAAACACATCATAAAGTACATGTTAAAAGCACATTCAGTAAAATATGAACATTCTATTTCTGTAAAGTACATTTTTTTTAAAAAAGGGAATGAACAAATTCAATATATTGAAAAACGAGGAAGAGTGGAGTTGATTGAAGATAAGGGAGATGCATTAAGACAATTAGAAAATCAGAATGTAAAAACCTCCACATATCTTGTAAATATTTAAAAATATATGAAAGAACCCCTGCAAGTCATGGTTCTGATGAATAAGGGAAAGTGACACGTGCATTGTGCAAAGTACAAAGTGCAAATACGCAATGTGCAAAAATTTGCAGTGCAAAGATTAAGTTTCAAACCATTTTCCTTCAAGAATCTTGATTCTTCTGAGATGAATCTCAGATTGAGGAAATAAAGTGACAAATGCATTTGTGCAGATTTACTTTAGAAAAAGGAGGTCATTTTCCTAAAATTATATTCCCTGAACCATATCTATTAAGTAATTTGTATCAATAAAATCACTACAGATTTCATGTCTCATGTGGGGTCTAATCAATAAATACTCCTATTCCTCTTATTGTAATCATACCAATACCATGCTTCCACATGTACCACATATATTCCAGTGTTTCCTTCATCTCTTCCGCTACTTATTTCTAGTATCCCTCAATTACATCCCTTTTTCCTCAATGGTACCATCTCACAATTATAACTCATTAGTTCATACTCCCATTATGTCTTCACTTGATGGTGCTCTATCATGTAGGTCTACATGGGTTCGTTGGTTAACTGATATAACTTATTCAGTTCCATAATCCAAAAAGTTATGCTGTTAATTCATCTTGCATCATTACAGATGGACATGTAACTCAGCATCCAAATTGTGCCCAAATGGACTCTCTGTTCCAAGTGCCAAGATGAACCTCGATTCTGCTCTTCTTAGGTCCAGGGTTCTGTCTCCTCCTCTTTCATTTTGTTTTATCATCTTGGCACCGAAATATTTTAATTCTGAGTTGTTGCCCAAATGTGTTTCTGAAAACTGTTTTGCCATTGGATATGAGAGATCTTTATTTTTTATAGCCCTTAGATGTTGTAATATGCGAAGTTTTAATTTATTGATAGTACTCCCAACGTAGAGTTTTTTACATGGACATTCTAAAACATACACCACATATTTCGATTCGCATGTGATATGTTCAATAATCCTTTCCTTTTTCCATTTTGCAATTCATACGTTAATGTATTATGTCCATGTTCACAAGCCTTACATTTGGAACATTTCCAAAAACCAGGTGTTGTTAACCAAGTTCTACTCCCTTTCTCATTATTTGATGTTTGCAAGTGGCTGTGTGTTAAAAGATCACCCAATGAAGCTGTCTTTCTGAACGTAATCTTTGGAGTTATTGGTAATGTCTTTTTTAATGATTCATCAAGCATTAAGATACTCCAATGTTTTTTAATGATAGATCTTATACTTTTGTTTTCCACATTGAAGTCTAAGATTAAACGAGTCACATCTTCTTCTTCTACTTGATTATGGTTTGTCAATAAGTCAGATCTCATTTTTCCATTTACTTTAGTTTTAGCACTTTCAATAACACCCGATGGATAGTTCCTAGCCAGGAATCTAGAGCTGGTTTCATCTAGGTGTTGCTCAACATCAATATCTTCTGAGCAATTCCTCTTTACGCGCAGCATCTCTCCATATGGAATACTCCACTTTAGATGTTGAGGATGTCCACTGTTCGCATGGAGGATGCTGTTTGTGGCGGTGGCTTTCCTATGTATTTTAGTACAGAGCTTCTGTTCTTGTGTAAATACTTCTACATCTAAATATGTTACATGTGTTTTGCTGCACATTGATGTGAAGGATAGATTATAATCATTTTGATCCAAACTCTGTATGAATTCGTCAAGAACCGATGAGTCTCCTTCCCATATCACGAACAAGTCGTCGATATATCTCATCCAGGTCTTGATATTCAGCTTGTACCTGCTCTGTAAAATACCTTCTTCCCAAACCGCCATGAATAGATTCGCGTAAGTTGGGGCAAATGCCGTCCCCATAGCTGTGCCTTGTCTCTGGAGAAATATTTCCCCATTAAACAGAAAAACATTATGCGTTAAGCAGTAGTTCAACATTTCCATAATCATTTCAGAGTGTTCTAAAAAACTCAATGATCTTCTCTTTAAAAATCTTCTAACAGCTGTCAAGCCATTTTCATGGAGAATTGATGTGTATAATGAATTTACATCTATTGTAATCATGATCAGAGACTCATTCCAATTAATATCTCGTATTCTGTTTAGAAATGCCGTAGTGTCCTTCAAATACGAGGGAAGAGATGTCACAAATTCCATTAAAAACACATCTATATAATGGGAAGTCTTCTCCAATAGTGACCCCATAGAACTCACTATGGGCCTCCCAGGGGGATTAACAAGTGACTTATGCACTTTAGGCAGAAAATATATAGTTGATGTGATTGGATTCTCCACCTTAAGATACATATATTCCTCAAAGTCTATTAGTCCCCTTTCTTTCCAAGTGAGCAATTGTGCATGATATTCTTTAGTCCATTGCTCCATTGGGTTCTTCTCCAGCCTTTGATAATGTTCTTGTTTCCTCAATTGTCTATATGCTTCGGAGATATATTGTTCACGATCTTGTATGACAATATTTCCGCCTTTATCTGCGGCTTTTATAATAATTGTCTGATTTTCCTTTAGATCTTTCAATGCCTTTTGTTCATTATGTGTCAAATTCCATGATCTTTTGTTACTTCTTTTCATCATCGATAATTGATTTATCTCTTCTACGACAATTTCTTGGAACAAATCAATTTTATTGCCTGGAGGTAACTGTGGGCAGAATTTTGACTGAGATCTTAATCCACTTTCTCCACTCTTGTGGGTGATAATACCTTCTCTCTGGCAGAACACTATGTCTTTTTCTATTGTTGGAATGGAAGATGGGCCAGCTTCTGAGATGTTTGTCTCTAGTTTTGACAGAGTTCTTAAAGTTGGTAAATCATATTGGTTCAGTGGGGAAATTTCCATTGTTGTCAAATTTATACTTTCTGTTCTGGCTGGTCAATATATATATTTTTTTTTGTAATTCAATAGTGAAGCAATTGTAGATAAATAGTTATGTAAAAAGTTTTACTTATTTATGCAGTCACTTATATACATTTTAAAAACATAGAATAATGTAACTATCATTAATATGTACATTTGTTAAGCAGAACTAATGAATATCTATATATAATATATTTTTTTAAACATAAGTATTCTACACGTTTATCCAAAGCAATACACATATATAGGTACATATCTATAGTACAAATAAATGCTTATATACAGAGATATATGCTGTATATTTCTATCTGTTTGCGTATGGTGGTTAGGTGGGGGGGTAGGTGGTGGGGGGGGGGGTAAAAAGTTCCATAGTTTGGCTGCTCGAACAGAGAATGATGTGCCACCCATTGTTTTTTCTTGTATCTTGGGATTTTGAGGCGAGGTACCACTCTAGAGCGGAGATTCCTTTGTTGAATGTGTTTGTTGATTTTATTCCTGATGAATCGCTTTGTGGGTGGGTGGGTGATACAAAGCAGCTTGAACGTGGATTTTCTGGCAACCGGTAAACGATGCAGGGCTTTCATGGCAGGTGAGATGTGGTCTTGTGGTTTTATATGTAAGAGTAGTCTGCCAGCCGAGTTCTGAATCCGTTGTAGTCTTTTCCTGGTCGTTAAAGGTGATCCGTGGTAGAGGCTATTGGCGTAATCGAGTTTGGACAAAACAAGGGAGATGGTAGCCTGGACCTTGTGTGGAAATCCCAAATGGGGGAAGATTTGTTGCAGAGTTTTTATAGTAATAAAGCTTGATCTTGCTAGTTTTTCCACTTGGGCATTCATCGGTGGCTTGGAGTCCATGGTCATTCCGAGGTTTCTTACTTCCTTCGATATTTTAGGCGGTGTTCCCAGATCATCAGGCCACGTGGCGAGCGGGTCATAATTTTTCCAATCGCCACACGTGAGTATTTCTGTTTTGGAAGCATTCAATTTGAGATGGCTCCACGTCATCCATTGATCCACGGCTCTGAGACAACTGAAAATTGGTGAGTTTCCAATGTCTTTGGGGAATTGCTGTTGAAGGAGTATTTGCATGTCATCTGCATATTTATAGAACGTAAGGTGAAATTGATTGATCGGTTCCGGTAATGACTTCATGTAGATTTTGAAAAGCATGGGCGAGATAATAGAGCCTTGAGGGACCCCTGCTTTAGTGAAGTACGGTTTGGACTAGAAAGGGTGAGGTATGGATGACATTAGTTCTCTTGCGAAGGTAGGACGCGATCCAGTCTAGAGCAGTCCCCTCTATGCCGGCTACATGGAGTCTTTGTATCAGAGTGTCATGATCAACCGTGTCAAAGGCAGCCGAGAGGTCCAAGAGAAGTAGTGCAGCAACCCCGTTGCATGTTAACTGTGTTCTTCGGGTCATCCCAGGTGACAAGGAGGGCAGATTCTGTGCCTCTTCCTGGACGGAATTCTGTTTGGAAATCTGAAAGTACTGCGTTCTCTTCAATGAATTGTGGCATCTGGGCAAAAGCTGCTCTTTATATCAGTTTGCCCAGTAAAGGTCCATTTGAAATCGGTCTGTAGTTGTCAGGGGTCAGCGGGTCCAAGTTTGTTTTCTTCAGTAATGGGCGTATGTATGACTTTTTGAGTTCTTCTGGAAATATTCCAGTAGTTAAGGAGTTGTTGATGATTCTCCTTACTGGAGTGGCAGCAGAGGTTGCTAGATGAATTGTCTTAAAGGTTTGCGGTGGACACAGGTCAGAAGGGCTGACGGCAGGCCTGCTTGCTTTGGCCAAGTCCATACATTTATTGTGTGAAATGGGTTGGAAGGAACGGACAAGCTGGGTTAGAGTATTCTTGGATTGTAGCTTTGTAAAAGGGTTAGTGCTGATGCTTTGTCTCTGTTTTAAGTATGAGTCCAACGTGTCTGCTTTGTCCGTGTAATGATTTGCCAGTTTGTCTGTGAACTCTTGATTAATGGGATGAGCTGCTTCTAGGCAATTTGGTTTACGAAATTCATTGCGAATTTGATAGAATTCTTTATTTGCACATTTAGCATTTTGAATTCTGTCTAAATAGTATATTTCTTTGCTTTTTTGATAGCGGACTTGTATAATCCGTTATATGTCTGTAGGCAAAGTTTGTCTTGGTTGGCGTTTGTTTTGAGCCAGGCACGTTGCTGCTTTCTAATTTGTTGTTTTAACTCTGTATTTCTCCAAGGTGCTTGTTTTCTTTTGTTCTGTTGTGTGGTTTTTAGTGGTAATAGGATATCAAAAGCTTCCTGTAGCCACTCATATAGTTTTTAACAGAATTTATTGTTTCTAGATCTCTACTGGATGTTAGTTGTGTTTCTAAGTGTTCCAAATTGAGTTTGTGGTGGTTTTAGGTGCGTTGCTTAGTGTTATTTTATGTTGGAAGGCAAGCAAATAGTGGTCTGACCATGTGACTGGAGTCATTGTTTGAAAGGTAACTAGTTAAGAATGAGCAAAAATGACATCTAGGATGTGTCCAGCGATGTGTGTGGGTTCGTGGACGATCTGATGCAGGTTCAGTGCTTCTAGGCCAGCGATGATTGTTTTTGGATGGGGCATATTTGGTTTGTCAAACCAAATGTTGACGTCATCCAGAACGCATAGGTTGGAGTGTAGTGTTATCAGGTTTGAAACTGTGTCTAGAAGTGTGTCTGAAAATGTTGACTTGCTAGGTGGACGTCTATAAAGGAGCAGGAAGTTACAGGAGGAAGACGGTGTAGGATTGCATCTGGTGAAAAGGGCCTCACAATTTTTTATGGAGACGGCGTCAACTTTAGTGATATTTAATGTTTGCCTGGACACAACAGCTAGGCCACCTCCTTTTTTGCCTATACGATTTTGGGTGATAGTTTGATAGCCTTGAGGAATGGCTTCATGCAGGACTGGAGCCATATACTCTCCCAACCATGATTCAGTTAAGAATAGTATGTCTGGTTTTGCGTCGGTGAGAAGGCCTTGTATGTGATGTTTGTTCTTAGAGAGTGATCAAGCATTTATTTGTAGACAGTTTAGAGAATGTGCTTTGGAGATAGTGTGACTTTGTTTTGTAGAGGAGTGAGCAGTATTTTGTGGGCTTGCAGCTGGTGTGTCCTTAGTGTTGGTATTAGGAATATGAGGATAGCAATCGTGTAGCTTTTCTGTATCGTGTTCTTCGTCCAGCAGGCTGAGAAGGCATTTTTATGGGTCTGCGTATGCAGGTGGTGGAGACAGTTTTTGAGAGTGAGTTGGTGTGCTGTGTTGTTTTTGTAGTGTAACCTTGTTGTTCAGTAGGCATGGAGAAGCGAAGTTGTGAGGTGTGGCACGTTGCTTATTTTGTTTGTGTCTGTTTAGGGCGGAAGGTGTATGAGCTAGGGGTGGCGGTGCAGCATGTGGGTCATGTAGTAAGGTTCTAAATTGTCCAATGGATGAGAGGCGATTGAAAGAGAGTTGCTGTGATGCTGTATATGTGTTGGATGTGGTGGAAGAGCGAAAGCTTGGTATTGGAGTTTGTTCATTTGTGTAATTTGAAAGGTGGGTGTATGTTTGTAGTGTGTGATGGTAAGTATTATGAGGTGTTGCACTTGAGAGATTTTGTTGTGCTGGTGTGCATGATATGTTTTGTTTTTGAGAAGTAGTGAAAGGAGATGCTCATGTATTTGTTTTATGAGATGGATTTGTTAGTATAGTATTGTCTGTGAGTGGAAGTTGTAAAGCAAAGGGAGTGGTGATGTGTTTGTGAGTAGAGTGTATTTTGTGTGTAAGAGGGGATGTAGTAGAGTTGTGAGTGTTTGTCATAGACTTGTTTGCTGCAAGAGGTAATATGTGTGGTGCAGTGGAGTGTAGATGTTATGTGGTTGTCTTATTGTTGTAGAAAGAAGAGGAGGGTATTGGTCGGAGAAATGATGGAAGACTGAGTATAGGTTTGTTAGTGACAAAAAGGTGTCTGTTAGGAGTAATTAGAGCAGGGAGTGTGTGTCTGGTTGGGATATAGTTCAGTGTGGTGTGGAATTGGGTTGTGTTAGTCATGAGTGGACTAGCTAGTGGTATAGGATAGAGTTGTGTACTGTTTGTAGGTAATGGTGCAAATGTGTGGTAGCTGGGATAGAAGGGTGTATAGGTGTGGTTTGTGTGGTTTTGTAGTGGGTGCTGTGACATTGAATTGTGCATAGGGTTAGTTTGTAGTAAATGAGTGGAGTACATTTGGTGTGAGTGTGATACTCTGGTTCGGGATGTGGGTGGTGTAGGGTGAGTGCTGGTGTATATAAATTTGGGTAGCATTTCTGGCCCTAGTCCCGACCAGTTCCTAATAGGCTCAAACACCCCTTGTCCTCTCCGCCCTTAGCCTTGACGCCTGGGCTGAGACGCCCTAAGCCCTGGCCTTATATAGCCCTAGTAATCCGGTGACCCCTTAAGCCAATGGGAACCCTAGCCCCAATCCTAACCAATCACAACACTAGTCCTAAACCCTAGAACCAATAGGAGACCAAGACCTTACAACCAATCATAGCCCTAGTCCAAGCACTCAATCAGGCACAAAACCCTAAACCCTACATTCAAAAGAAAGCCAACCCTAGTCCCAACCCTATTCCCAGCAACCAACCACACAGGAAACCCTAAGCCCTATATCCAATAGAAAGCGTACCCCTAGTCCCAACCCTAGTCCCAAGAGCCAATCACACAGGAAACCCTAAGCCCTATGTCCAATAGAAAGCCTAATCCTAGTCCCAACCCTAGTCCTAGCAGCCAATAACACAGGAAACCCTAAACCCTACATCCAATAGAAAGTCCAGCCCCAGGAACCAATGCAAAACCCTAAACCTATCCACCAATCAGATCACTAACCCTAAGCCCTACATCAATAGAATCACTGACCCAGGAACCAATCAGTACCCTCAAATACCCAACCAATGAAAACAGTAACCCTAATCCAATAGAAACACCAGATGCAACCACCAATCATTGCACACATGTAGCATCCAATAGCATACTATATAAGGTCCCTGCGACCTCAGACAAGGTTTGCTGGCCAGGGAGTTGGAAGGCTGCTCCTCAATTCAGAATCTCCTAGGAGAGAGACAGGCTCAATCCACACTTTGGACTTCTGCAGGTAAGGGCCTAACAAACTTTGCCCTCTAACAATACTGTTTGTATAAAACTTTACTCACTCTCCTAGCCAAAAAACAAGTGCACCATCCCTAAAAAACACAGCTTAAACAGCGCACAGCAGATTACTGCTGCCTCTGAGCACCTTCTGCTCACTCTCTGATGTAGAATATCCCTGTTACTAAGGGACAAAGGGTGGGGGGGATCTGGTTTCACTCACTTGGTAACACAAAATGGGAGCTGGGAATGGATTGCTTAACATACAGGTCTGAGCACAGAGCAAGGGAGAAATTAGGAGGGAAAAATAGGTAGTCACAGGGAATGTGAGGGAAAAAAAACAACAGATTTTGGACTACAAATCCCACAATTCTACAGATTAAATCAAACAGTCACGTGCAAGTAAAAACCACAAGTATTTAAACAAAACAGGTGAACAAATAATGCAATCACGGGCAGGTTAAAAACTTCCATTTGTAAACTGTAACAACCACAAGCAAAAACAGTTAAAAATGATGCACTCACAGGTAGGGAAAATCGCTTTTTAAATTTCAGGAAAGAGACAGCACTAGTCTGTCACCTTACCACCTCCTGGTCTTTCTATCCTTTTTCCTTCTTCTTTAGGGATTATTTTTTTCATCAAGAGAGCCGTTTGAGAGGTAATTTGAGTTGGACTGACTCCAGGAGGTACTAGTAAGTGTGCTGGTATCTTCTATTTATAAAGATATGAGGGACAGTGTTTCTGTAACTAACAAATTATACATGGGAGGTATTCCCAATTTTTTGCCCTGTATTACATGAGCTAATATTTATAAATCAATGGGCTACGACACTTGTATGAGAGATGGTCTGTATCTGGGACAATTGGCTCAAGGGGCAATTTATTCCTACATCGAAGGATTATAAATAAAAGTATATAGAAATACTTTTAAAATATTTTTTTCTAATATAAATGTGGTATTATTGAAATGTGCTATTTCACTTTTTAGTGTTTTAACAGGAGAGATTTATTATGAGATTGGCAAATTACTAAATACGGTCGATACATGTTATGTTTTTTTTGTCATGGTTGTACTCTAATGAAGGATGGCAACATCCCCGTTGTATAACACAGATTGTCACGAAGTCTCTCAAATTAAAATGCATTATGCCCTGTGGAAGTTGGTAGTAAATGATATGATTACCAAAAAGTGACAACGAGTTTTGTAAATGGACGACTGTCTACACAAGAGCAGCAGAGTGGATGAATTAGTCATTTTCGAGATCCCTTTGATGTTAATTGACAGGGTCTAATTACATATAATAATTGTCCTTGTTGGTTATCTTAATGTGTATGTCGTTTTGGAGTACGTTTATTAACTCGATTATCTTATCTTCAGTTGTGACCTTTGTGTATTTATTAGGGGTATAAATTATATTTATATTTCTTTTTTACAACAAATTTATTGCAGGTTGGATGCATGTCTGTGTTGATCATTGCCGGTTCTTAATGTTGTAGAAGCCTTCTTCCGAATATCCCGTTTGTGTGTCTATCTTGGTAGGCAAAAGGAGATTAGTCTTAATTCCTCCAGGATAACAGCTGTTATCTTCTGTAGACTGTTCTATGGTGCAGTTTGTTTGTATGTTAGCAGCATACGTGTAGCATATGTCCGAATTTCCTACGGCTTTGCAGCACTCTTGGACGCCTGGGTGCCCTTCCTATACGGTTCTCGAGTTTTATTTTGACCTGAGTCATGGTGGTCGGGTGTTCTTGAGCTTGGTTAGTGATGATCTGCCTGTTCAATGTAGCATTTAGTGACAGTTCTTGTTGGTAATGAGATGAATACAAAAGTGTCTAAGCTTGAGAAGGATCATTGCGGTGTTCTGGGCACACAGGTTAGTGTCTGTTTTTTGTTTATTTAATTTCATTCAGGCAAGCTGGTCCATTGCCGCGTCAGAATTGATGGGCTGTGTTGAATTGAGTCTGTTGCACATACATAGATAGGTGGAAAGATAGGTATGTAAATAAATCAAGAGATACATAGATATTCTGTTAGACACTCGTAGTGGTCTATCGTTTTTTTTTTGTTTTTTTTTTTTTCGATTTAAAATAATTATTTTATTATTTGTACTTTGTGTTGCGTTGCAGCACCTCCCTGTCAACAAACATTAGCTAATGTTCCTTTCCGCTGGCTAATCCATTTTTATTAATCCTGCCTGGTTAGAGATGCATCACCTTAAGTACTGCTTTGAAATCTCATGTCACCTTGGTTAAACTGCCTGCAGTTTGGCTGCATTTTGTGATGCAATACTGAATTACACAAGCTGCCTGGTGCAGCTAATGCAGTGATGTTGGAAGCCTGCCCGACTGGGATGTCATGTTATGCTATTGTAGATGCCCATGGATACAGTATTCTGCAGATAAGTCACATTTCCTGATATTTTGAACAGTACTAGGTTTTGAGTTCCAAGTAAGCAATGGTGCACAGCTAGTGAACTGTAGCTTTGAACCAGTAACATCAGGTGTGGCACATATATATATAAAAAAAACAAAAAACTATAGCTGAAAATCTAAAGAACATCCCAATTTTTTCAGTAGCGAATGAGCAATAGCAGTCATCGCAATATCAAACAAAGGCTTGGAGAGAGCACCTTCCAGCCAGTCACTTTACAGCAATGCCTACCTTGAAAAGGTAATGTGTGGTGGTTCAAAGGCTCGATTAGCACAGGTAGATGGTGGGTGGATGTGCCTAAGCCTACAGTGTAATATTGTATCTACTAATTGTCCCTAGGGCATAAAAGAGATGGGCCCCAATAACTTTAAGAGTCCTTCTTAGTGTCGGTCGCTTTGATGTGGAGCGCTGAGAGATGAGCTGTACTTCCAAGTTGCTCTAGCTTTGAGCAACCTTTCTGCACCGGATTCCAGTCATGTCGCAACCTTAGAAGCACTCTTTTTGAGGGCTAGAATTGTATCATCTGCAGGTCTATCGTTTTATTTTAGCATAATCAGGTTTGTGTGTCCCCTGCTCTCTTTACAGTCCCAGTGATCAATGACAGTTAATAAGCTCTGAGAACTCAGGCAAGAGCAGGAGGCTACTAAAATATAAAAGCGCAGGGCACTGCGAATTTAGTGGGTTACCACAGGCATGAACCTATACTTGTTAACATGTCATCGAAAAAGCGATGGGGTTTACAAACGCCTTTCCAAGATTAGTGAAATCAAATCTGAAAATTACTCGAAGTAGCGATCTCTTACCGCCCAAATCGTAAAAGCGCAAAAGTGGACACTGTGCAGAATGACTTGCCAGCACCCTTACATTCTTTATTGTTCCAGACACCACTGATGGCTGTTGTGTGAGTTGTCAAAGAACACTCATTTTGTCTGTTTTGGGTTTTGATTCCAGTGAACAATCAGGGTGCACCGGTGCACCAAACCCTAATTATTAGCAAAGCAGCACCTGTCAAACAACGTGGTGATTATAATATCAAAACTTCACCTCCTGAACTAAGGGCTTTGAGCGGGGCTCTTCGAGATGGAGAAGAGACATTGGTTTATGCAGTAATGTACCACATTGTTGCCAAGACAACAGGTGGTTGGTAAGTTCAGCATGGTAGGCTGCTGCCTAGGAAAGAGTGCACTGTAAGAGAAATAGTTCTTGCTGTTCAGCCCTGTGAGCATTAAAAGTCAATTGCCTCTCAAATGATAATCTCAGGATGTTTTAACAACTACCATATGTGTGATTGTTCCCCAATGCAGATGCGTTTCAGAATGTAGTTAGCCGAGCAGAATACAAATTTGTTCGAAATCTGACATAGATTTTATGACCTTGTTTCACTGCGATAGAGCAGAATTCATCTCGACTCACAGGCCCCTTTTTACCCATCTGATCTGTATTTTAATGTGCATTTGAATAAAAATGAATCATGACTGTGGAGTATTATGTGGTGATGCTGGTTAGCTTCACCATGCAATACTCTCACAATACCCCACAGATGGTCCTTGGGTTCGCAATAATAAATCCTTAACTTAGTCCTGGTAGAGTGACAAAAAGAAGTCAGGTTTTACTAGAGGAACATGTGCTAAGCATTTCAGAGCACCAACATGGACGATAAGTAATTGACACGACTCACTAGAAATCCGACACCAATTTATAAAATTAAAGAATATTTTATATTAATTTAGACTCCAAAATAAATGTGATCAGATACATATAACCGGAGTTATGGATTTTAGAAGAAAACATAAATCATAGCAAATCACTACTGCAGAAATTTTGCATTGTGGTCAATGGGGAAAAAGTGGTAGTGACAATCGGTCACTTGCAGGTTGAGTTGCGTGGAACCCTAGGAGAGTAAAGGTGAAGCGGTTCCTAGGACCAAGCCACAATAGTCAGTTAAATTTTACTTGGCTCGAGAAGTCTGGGTGCAGAGTTGTCCTGGCTGTCCTTGGTGCTGAAGCGGGAGCCACAGGAGAGCTGGTTTTACCGCTTACATGGTGCTGGTCGGGAACAGGGTGCAAAAAGTCAACAACGAAGCCACCGCTGATGTCAGATGAAGGTTTTGCGGAGTTCCCTTGAGGTGCAGCATCAAGTAAAGGGAGTGGTTGCCGGACTGGCGACCAACAATCCGTGGCAGCGGTAAGCACAGCAGAAAGTTAACTCGATGTCTGGAGGTCCTGGGAAACATGGTAGCCACCTAAAACTTCATGGAGGTCAGGACTATGTTTCCCACAGTGCACTGGACCATCTGCTTCTGGGCGATCTGTCGAAGGGCTCAGTGGCCAGCGATTCTTCTGTTCCGGGTTCGTTGTTTTTTACCTGCAGAACCGAGCTTTGGCCTAGGACGAGTCGCAGTCGTGCAGTTCCAGGAGTGTTGCCACAGGTGCAGAGTAGCTCTCTTTTAGTTTGTTCAAATTCTATTTTTGCAGACTTGGGTCTCTTCTTTGTTCTCTTCGATACAAGTTAGTTCAAAACTGACGTTCTGGTGTCGGGGAGCCTTTAAATTATATATTTAGGGGTGTTGGGGGTTTGGGTGCAAGTGGCCAATGGGCTAATAGCCCCAGCAGCTAATCGCCCCTGAGGTGACTACATCCAGGGGTGTAGGTCACCCTTTCTACCAAGAACCTCCTATTCTACAACTTTTAAAAATGGCAGTAGTCTTCCCTAGCTGTATAGATCAGGTAGCCCACTGTTGAGGAGTGGCTAGCCTTCTGGGAGCATACACCTCCTGAATACCTAATTTTCCTGTCTGCCCGGGTGCTAATTCTTCTTTTGTGAGGCAGCCTGGTTGCATATCACAAGCGGTGCAGCCTTTGAAGCTCACTACCTTGATGTGCTAGTTCACTAGCCAGCCTGTCAGGGAGGGTGGTGAGACCTCCTTCTCATCCAGACCATTGTTTCTGACTCCTGGGAAAGTTCACACCTCCAGGAAGAGGATCATATTCCTGTCTTGGTGGTAGCAATCGCTGGCTGGCAACCAGAGCACAGGAAAGGCTGGCGCAACCAGGTGGGCAACCTCTAAGGTAGCCACTTGGGTTCATGCCACATCATCCTTGACAAGAGATTCATGTGGGGGTGAAGAGGCATGTTGTTTGATACTAAACACAACATATTTAGATGGTACCATAATGGGCCTGCCATCCTCTGGTTTGCCCGGGTGGCATCCCATGTTATCCTATGGACCATCCATCACTTATAGTGTCCTTTAATGATAAAGGCCACTATAGGGACATATAAGATTGCATTTACATATCCACACCTTTACTATAATGCGCCCGCCTCCTGGACTCAGGAGGCATTCCTTAGGGGTGACTAGCATGTATTAAAATAGTGCCTTTACTTTGCCACATACGTTCAGGGCAAAGTTGAGTTGAGCTGTTTACATGGCTCCTGCAGTCTGCAACCTGCTGTCAGTAGTTTACTTTGGTCACTCAGGGTTGCACAAACAGTGCTTCATGACCTGGTGAGCCCTTTAACACCCATGCCCTGGGTGCCACTGCTTCCATATACTGGAGACTTATAAGGGTGTTAAGGTCCTTTGCCAATTGTGGGTTATCCTTTGCCAATTGTGGGTTATCATTTCACACATATCAGCTTTAGGGAGAGAGTACTGGCACTGAGGCCTGGTTAGCAGGCTTCAGTGACCTGTCAGAGTCGAAAACCAGCTTCTAGTAGTCCAAATGCGGGCAAACAGTGGGGGGCATCTGCAAAAAGGCCTGGTTTCTTACAGATGAAATTGGAAAAAAGATTGTGGCAGAAGGCCCAGCGGTTAGGGTATAATGATGCCCAGTCAAGCATCCTTAGAACAATAAATGACTATTTCATTAAGGGACCTATGTGGAAGGCAGAGACATCATTGGGATTAAAGGATGGCCAACAGATACTAGAAGCAGTGAAATACATGCACATCTTAAAATGCTTTTCTGCTGGAATGTGGAGAAAAGGAAAAATATGTCAACAAAGGCAGGGTCCTGTAGTTCCACAACCAACTGACCCTTCAAAAATGCATACCTGTGAGAGAAGAAATTAGTTAGTGACAAAACAGTTTTGTAGGAGGCTTTCCACTATTGTACATCAACTTATTGGAAAGAAGATATCCCCTTGAGTTCAATGATGTCAGCAGATCTTGATCATATTCAACAAATCAAAATTCGCCACTCACGAGAGTCGGGTAGAGTATGGATGATGGGATGGATGATGGAGCCTGAACTATGGCCCGAGTTAGTTCTAGAAATGCAACATGTATTTTATTCTTCTCGATTTTACTCAGATTAATAAGCACCACCCTGATAAGATTGTGAAATTAAATAGCACTTGAGTATAGGAAAAAGAGGATAAAGTGAAAGAGGTCTCTCAAGATCAGAAAGCAAATAGATAAATAGTCGAGAAAAAATATTGATCAAAATTCAGAAACTAAAGGCCTTAGTTAGAGTTTGGTCAATGTGATACTCTGTCCCAAATGTGGCGGATGTGCTGTCCACTGTAGTGCAGTGCATTATATATAGCCTATGGCGCAAACTGGAGAAGTGACTTTTGATGACTGCACAATGCAGCTCTTCCTGGACCTGTTACAAAGCATGTTAAGTAAAAGGAGTGTTAAGTAAAAGAAGATCACTCCTGGAAATCCTTAGAGAATTGAGGAGAAAGCAGATTGGATATGGTTGGGCATACTGTTTTGCATTAATGTTCCAATATGACTCTAAACTACATATAGTAGGGCGTGGCCAAGATGGCGGCTCGGTAGGACGTGTTGTTCTGTCCCTCCGGCACCGCCGTTCTTTAGCATTGTCTCAGCCCCATCCCCTGGTCTTCGTGTGGCGAACACGAACAAGGCATAGCTTGAAGACCCTCCGCTGCAGCCGAGGAGCTGATTCGGAGCCGCGTTGGTGCTTCCGACGGAGTGATCCCTGGAGCTGCGCCGGAGCTCGGGGAGGAGGTACGGCGGATGTGGCGGCGATGCTGAGGGGGCCGACACCGGAGCTACAGCGGTGTTGCGTCTACGTGCCGATATTGCAAACAGCCCCGGGACCAGCCGGTGTGTTGTCGGGGGCTCGGCGGCAGTGGGGCCGTGTGACTGGGGTCGCGGACCCGTAGGAGGTACGTGGTGCGCCCGCCATTTTGCGTGTTGGCCCGGCCGGCCGGCGGCCCCCCCGGGTCGGCGGCCTGTTCTGCAGCCTGTGGCCCCATCCATCACACCAGGGGGCAGAAGCGGGGATCCTCCTGCCTGGCACGGGGGCAGGCACTATCCTTGTGGAGAGTGTTATACCCTCCTGGAGCGAGTCTACACTTCAGCCGCCATCTTGCAAAGGGGCCTATACTTCCTGGCCACGACTCGGCCAGCTCACCCCCCGATAGAAGTGGCCGCGCACAGCCTTGCAGGAGACTGAGGGGCGGCAGTTGGAAGGCGCGGTGGTGGATCCGGGGTCTTGGCGGACCGCTCCTCTCCTCCGGGCCTCGGACTCCGCCCTGGTGTTCTGCTGGCGGGGCGTCGGTCGTCCCTGCTCTAGGACTGGCACCCTCGTGCCCACCGGGGAAAGGATCATCTGGCCCTCTCACCGCAGCTTAACCAGCGCAGGACGCGCGCAGCTCCCTGAGGGCCTCGTGAGCGGGCATCTCTCCTCACTGGGGAGAGGTCAGCAAGACCTCTGGGCATCCCTAGACAGGCTGCCCCACTGGCACGCAAGCTTAGTCCTCCCGATGGACTAACAGCTAAGACCCACAGGGTGGAGAAGACGACGCAATATCCTGGTGGCTGGCCTGACCTCTACTGCGGCTAGTACTAGCGAAGAGACCAGCCTGAGGGCTACCCCCTGCATCTACCGGCTCCAGCGGGATAGTGAGTGGGTCTCCTGGCTCGGGTGAGAGGGCTGCCGCTTCGGACTGGGAACCGGGGCGGTACTGTGCACGGTGCACCTGTGAGGCCCCGACCGGCTACCCTCCCCTGGCATCCACCCTACTGACGAGACATGGCGACGGCCCGGACGAAAAGGGATAAGATCCTCAAAGACCTCCTGCCGAAGCAGTCTGGCACCTCCGATGCAGCCCAGGCGGGAGCCCAGGCCCCGGGCCATCCCGCATTGATTGAAGGTGCGAATGAACCAGCTACAAAGGCCTTTATGATGGAGCTGTTTGCCGCCATCAAGGAGGACATCCTAGACCTTAAAGGGCAGATCACGGCAGATCTCAAAGAAGTCCGGCGGGATGTTGACGAAGTGGGCGAGAGGGTGGCTGCTCTTGAGGAACATGAACTCACGCGGGAGGAAGATCTTCATCAACTACAGCAAGAAATGCTGAGGCTGCGGGATCAAAATCTAGATCTACAGGCACACACAGAGGATCTTGAAAACCGCTCACGGAGGAATAATATTCGCATCCGAGCGGTGCCCTGGAAGGCGGAAGGAGAAGACTTGCGAGCATACGTCCGGGCCCTCTTTGAACATGTGCTAGGAGAGGACAGCCACCAGGAGATCCAGATGGATCGCGTTCACCGTGTGGGCCTTCCTAGAGGAGAGAAGGCGCCCCCGCCGGATATTCTTGTGTGTGTGCACGATTTCCAGCTTAAAGAGCAGATTCTACGCAAAGCCCGAATGATGCAGCCGCTTCAGTTCCAAGGACGCTCTCCGGCCCTCTTTCAGGACCTCGCAGCCTCCACTTTGGCCAAGCGACGGGAGTTCCGAGTGGTCACCTCCTATCTGCGTGACAACGGCATTCCCTATTCCTGGGGCCGCCCCTTCCGCATAATTTTTAAACACCAGGGGAAGCTGCAACAAATGCGCTCACTGCGGGAGGCTCTGGATCTGCTGGGACTAGACCACGCTGATGACCCGATAAAGGGTGGTGACCCCGGGGCCCGGTCCCTGCGGCGAGCACCCCGTTGGCAGACTGTCGGGCAGACCTTGACTTTGCTGAAACCAGATCCGGAAGCAGTGGCGAAAGAACGAGAGGCGGTGCTCTCTTCCCTCTCACAGTCCCAAGAACGCTAGTGTTTCACTTGACCACTCCAGTATAGACCATGGGGATGGATGTCGCAAAGCACAGCCGGAGGGGCACATGAGATGACCACCTCTCCTGATCCAACTAGGTTTCTCTCTGCAGCTCTTGGTTTTCCAGGTATCCTACACTACGGTCTTCCTCAGGACCATGTTCCCGTTAGGCTATGCCTGCCAGACGAACTGTTGTCTATTGTTTCTTCTTGGGGTTGCATTTTTGTGGGTTGTTTTTTTACATGTACCTATTGCCTTTTTTTTAGGGATCCCCCGTACCAGTCTCTGCACTCCCATCCCCCACATATGGGCCTGCACTACCTCCCGCCCATACACCGGGCTGTGCGCCAGCATCCACGATGGGCCCTTGCATGCTAATTTCCACCCACTATGCCTAGACACCTAAAGATAGTCAGCCTCAATGTGAGAGGCCTTAATCACCCTACAAAACGAACAGCGATTCTCTCCCTATTGGAACAGTCAGACGGAGACATAGGTCTCCTCCAGGAGACCCATTTGCTTGCTAAAGACACTCCCCGCATGCGCTCCCGGCGCTTCCCCCGGCAGTATTGGTCCTCTGACTCATCAAAGAAGAATGGGGTAGCTATCTTGCTTGGGTCTAAATTTGAGGGTAAGGTGCTGTCCACTCTGTATGAGCTCAAAGGTAGAGTCCTGGCGCTGCGGATTCAATGGGGGTCTACTATTTTTACACTCCTCAACATTTATGCACCTAATGCCCACCAGGAGGCTTTCCTCCGCCGCCAGGTGTCTGAGGGTCTCTCCTCCCCAGACGCTGCTTTAGTGATAGGCGGGGATCACAATTTGGTCATGGATAGTGATTGGGACCGCTCCGGCCAACGGTACTCTCAGGTAGGAGCTCTCTCTCCAGAAGGCAAACAATGGATGGCAGATAACGGCCTTCATGATGTATGGCGCGTCCAACACACAGGCCTCCGTGATTACACATACTATTCGGCAGCACATAAATCATATGCACGCTTAGATATGTTTTGGGTCTCTCCTGCACTCCTCCATAGGGTCAGCGACTCCACAATAGCTCCACGCTCTCTATCCGACCATGCACACATCTCTATCTCCATGAGTCCTGCAGGGGTTGAGCGTATCCCTACCCGCTGGCGACTGCGCGTAGGCCTTTTGCATTCCCCCCACGTAGTACAGGGCGTGCGCACTAAGCTTTTAGAATATCTCCAACACAACGACAATGGGGAGACATCTTTGGTTACCGTTTGGGAAACTCTCAAGGCGGTGATTCGCGGGGAATTCCTTGCCATCTCTGCTGCGGATAATCGGAGACGTCGTGAGGTCCGTTCCGACCTTGAGAAGGAAGTAGCGGCGCTGGAAGCGATACATAAGCGCACAGGGGCGCAGAGGGTATGGCGCTCACTTGAAAAGAAGCGATTGCTTCTCAAGCGACTGGACTTTGATAGAGCGGAGTTTGCGTTGCTGCGCCTCCGACATAGATTCTACCTGGGAAGTGATAGGTGTGGGAAAATGTTAGCCCGCAAACTACGTGCCAGGGCGGTGGCGGGGAATATCGCCTACCTGACACGGTCCAATGGGGAGGAGGTCCACTTGGACTCCCAGATTGCAGAAGAGTTTCGCCACTTCTATCAGGCACTCTACAGCGCAGAGTCTTACAATCCCCCTGATGCACAGGCCTACCTCGAATCCAGCAACTTCACTCGCCTCCCTTCAGTGCAGGCAGAGCAGCTGGAGGACCCCATTAGGCTGGACGAAGTGATTTCTGCTATCTCCCGGCTGAAACCTGACAAATCGCCGGGCCCCAACGGCTTCCCTGCCCTGTTTTATAAAACATTTTGTCATGAAGTAGCACCCCTCTTAACCCGCCTATACAATTATCTCTTAGAATATGGGGCGGTGACGGATTCTATGTCGGAGGCGGCGATTTCCGTTATTCTCAAGCTTAATAAAGACCCTGGGCAATGCAGCTCCTATCGCCCGATCTCGCTGCTCAATGTGGCCGTGAAGCTTTTACGGGAATACTCGCAACTCGTTTGAACCCCCTGATGGCCGGTCTGATAGACCCAGACCAGGCGGGATTCATCCCTACGCGCCAAGGCAGCGACAACACCAAGCGCCTCCTCCATCTCATTGATAGTGTCCATCGCTCCCAAAAAGCAGCAATACTCTTTGCGGTCGATGCCGAAAAGGCGTTCGACAGAGTATGCTGGACATATCTCTTCGACGTCCTGCGCGGCTTCGGTTTTGGCCCCCGCTTTATCCAATGGGTGGAGTGCGTGTACCGGGCTCCCGGGCTTTTGTTCGGGTTAACGGAACTTCCTCCTCTTCCTTTGCAATAGCCCGGGGAACGAGGCAAGGGTGTCCACTCTCGCCTCTTTTATTTGCACTGTATCTGGAACCCCTCGCACAGAAAATTCGCGATCACCCTAACATCCTAGGCATCAGGTTTGGAGGCGAGGTCCATAAAATCAGCCTCTATGCGGACGATATCATCCTTTCCCTTGCCCAGCCCCCTACCTCGCTTCCCGCCCTCGTTGACGAACTCGAATTATTTGGGCGGATCTCGGGCTTTAAGGTTAACCTGGGCAAGTCCCAGGTCCTTAATCTGTCTCTACCGAGAGCCCAGGCGGAAGCCCTTAGGCAGTCCCTCCCTTTACATTGGACCAGCGACACTGTGTCTTATTTAGGCATACTTCTGACCCCCTCGATTCCACGCATATTAGAACTAAACTACTCGCTCTTGGTGTCACAGACAAGGAGGGATCTGGATAGGTGGACTAAGCATAACCTGTCGTGGTTTGGGCGCATAGCGGCGGTCAAAATGACAATTTTACCGCACATTCTCTACCTCTTTCAGACCCTCCCGTTGACGCCGCCGCCTAAAACTCTACGCAACATTCAGCTTGCTCTAAACAAGTTCATATGGGGTAATAAGAAGGCACGGCTATCTATAGCACAATTATCACGTCCCAAAAATGATGGAGGGGTGAAGCTGCCGATGGTCCTCAGATACCTCCAGGCTGCCCACCTACGCTATGTGTTGGAGTGGAATCGACCCCTTTCGGAGAAGCACTGGACCTTCATGGACCAGACCGTGGCTGGGGTGAACGTCTGGCGTGAAGTATGGCTTTCCCGGCGCGCCCGCTCTTGGGGCCTTTATTCTTCTCCAGTTATGGCAGCAACAATGAAAGTGTGGGATGCGACGGCGTTGACGAGAGGCCTCACGACCTTTCCCTCTCCCATGACGCCGCTGGTAGATAACCCAGATTTCCCTCCAGGATGTAAGAGCGTTGTTGCTCAACGCTGGAGAGAGGCTGGATGTAAACGCGCAGGCCACCTGTTTGACCTTGAGGGTATTATCCCCTTTGACCGGGTTCGTCGGGACCTTTCCCTACCCCAGACAGATGAGTTCTTCTACCTTCAGCTCCGGCATTGGGTTACTTCCCGGCCCTCCTTCCCTACGTCTCTCGTAAGCTCACCCCCTTCGAGAACTGGATAGCGCACAAGACAGATGATAAGCATCTCATCACAGAACTCTATACCTTCCTTGCTCCACGCGCGGCAGGGGCGCTCCCGCGGACAGGCTAGATGGGAAGCAGAACTGGGACGGGTCTTTACAGATAAGGAGTGGGACAACATTTTCTATAGGGCGCACCACACGGCTTACAACACTGCAGGGACTGAATCTGCCTTCAAGGTGGCGTCCTACTGGTATCTCACGCCAGCAAGGATACACCAATGGGACAAGAACCACACTGAAGAATGCTGGCGGGGTTGTGGCATGACTGGCTCCCTTTCACACCTTCTATGGCACTGCCCACGGCTGGAGAGGTATTGGGACCAGGTACTTAACGACATTGACGTTGCATTTGACACCGAGATTCCCCGCTTCCCGGCCTGCACTTTGCTAGGACTGTCTAACCCAATCACTTTTCCACTACGGTCCTTTAGGGGCAGACAGATGGCACTAGCCTTGCTTGCGGCGCGCCAGGCGATCCTAATCCACTGGGGTACCGTTACGGTGCCGGACCACACGGCCTGGTTGCATAGGCTTTGGACGACCCTGGCCATGGAACGGCTAACGATGAGTCACGATCACGAATACCAGAAATATGCAGAGCTCTGGGCCCCCTTTATAACAATACTTTCGAAGGACGTACGCGAGGTCACCTGCCCCAAACTCCTACAGGTGCTACGACTCATTCCTCCCCCTCCGGACTTAGCGACCCCTACATGAGGGTGTAGTATGACTTGGGTGGTTTTCAACGGGCTCTGCGGGATGGCGCACTTTCCTATAGTGTATGTGGTACGGTCCCCCTTCCTTTTTCTCCTTTTCTTTTATGTGTTCTTGCGGGGGTGGGAGGGAGGGTGGGTGTTTCTTATCTACTGTTTGCTTATTATGGCGGGACAGCACGCTAAAGCCTATACTGTTTGAAAGTACAGCTTTCCCGGCCTGCATTGCCTCACCTTGAATACCGCCTGCCTACCAATGTTGGACTGCAAGCAGTGACGCGAGACATATTTATATTGCATTGTTCTTTAGCTGCCGGCCCCTGTGGTTGTAGGCAAATAGCTGTGTTCAGGTGTAACAGCACCTCCCGACTAAACCAATAAAAAGATTTGTTCCATAAACTACATATAGTAAGGATTCTGGAAGTAGTTTGAGACATACTGGGTTTACCACAAGGCACCTCTCTAAAACACGACCTCAAGGAAAATCGCCCTCACACGCAGCTGAAGCAAATGGGAAAAAGCAAAGTACAACAAGAAATCAACAATGGAAACTGACTCAGAAATAAGGTTTCTAAGTGATAAAAATCTATGTCTCAACCACGCTATCTCATAGGAGCCCCTGCTCCTTATAGCTGTGAATAGTCTCCACATCTGATTTAAACACCAGTGACACAGTATTGATTGTTCTTATTCTCTGACTGGGGCCTCTAGAGGCTGGATAGGGAGAAACATGGCCATGGGTGTATTTCCAGTACCACACCCGAGGTGTATCAAAACTCCAGCCCAAGTTATAATTTTGATGTTCGAAGTTACAAAAGGTAACCTTTTAGAGGGGAAATGGGATATCTAAAGGAAAACACCACACCACAAAACGATATCCTATTTTCACTAATCCTGAAGAAGCAAGTATATGATTTTAATTCTAACCCCGAACATTAGAATACTTAGATTCCATCTTAATGGTTAGATTTATAACGTGGAATGTCAGAGGCGTGATTTTTCCATCAAAGCGTCATCAGATATAAAAAGCACTCTTAATACATGTGCCTGATATGATATGCTTACAAGACACACATCTTCCAAAACACACAATTTTAATGAAAAATAAATTATACCCAATTCAGTTCCACTCATCAGCTAAACAAAAAGGTAGTGGCATAATAATCATGCTACACCAAAAACTACATTTTGATATAAAAAACCATTAGAGATGAGGAAGAGGGCTAATATATCACATTAGTTGTGAAAATAAAGAATAGAGACCTAACTTGAATGGCATCCTACACTCCTACCTTCAACCTGGAATAAACCCTCTTGACCTACAACAGAGAATTAAGAAGAGATAGGTGGGTGCACACGCTGGGCTGGGCTGCTTGAACCTAGCACACTCTTTGGATTATGGATAGACACCCAAATAACAGCTATTTAAGCGGGGGAATGTCAAAAACATTGACAGACGCACTAATCGAGTACAACCTATAGATATTTGGAGACAAACCTACCCCAATGACAAGGAATACTCTTTCTTCTCAAGTGTTCACATGTAATACTCAAGAATACACCTGATCTGGGGCTCTCAGGCTTTGCTGGAAACCAGAACTACAATAGATAAGGTCGAATAGCAACATGCTATCAAGCACCCATAATTTAAGACTGTGATATTGCCAAACTCCATAAAAACATAAAACAGGGCGATTTATTCATACTGTCTTAAATGACAAGGTATCCAAAGTGGACTTGCATAACCAGATAAAAGAAAGAGGCACTATACAGGGTTGCTCCCACTTCTTTTCCCACTATTGCTACTCGCAGTCGTGCAGTTCCAGGAGTGTTGCCACAGGTGCAGAGTAGCTCTCTTTTAGTTTGTTCAAATTCTATTTTTGCAGACTTGGGTCTCTTCTTTGTTCTCTTCGATACAAGTTAGTTCAAAACTGACGTTCTGGTGTCGGGGAGCCTTTAAATTATATATTTAGGGGTGTTGGGGGTTTGGGTGCAAGTGGCCAATGGGCTAATAGCCCCAGCAGCTAATCGCCCCTGAGGTGACTACATCCAGGGGTGTAGGTCACCCTTTCTACCAAGAACCTCCTATTCTACAACTTTTAAAAATGGCAGTAGTCTTCCCTAGCTGTATAGATCAGGTAGCCCACTGTTGAGGAGTGGCTAGCCTTCTGGGAGCATACACCTCCTGAATACCTAATTTTCCTGTCTGCCCGGGTGCTAATTCTTCTTTTGTGAGGCAGCCTGGTTGCATATCACAAGCGGTGCAGCCTTTGAAGCTCACTACCTTGATGTGCTAGTTCACTAGCCAGCCTGTCAGGGAGGGTGGTGAGACCTCCTTCTCATCCAGACCATTGTTTCTGACTCCTGGGAAAGTTCACACCTCCAGGAAGAGGATCATATTCCTGTCTTGGTGGTAGCAATCGCTGGCTGGCAACCAGAGCACAGGAAAGGCTGGCGCAACCAGGTGGGCAACCTCTAAGGTAGCCACTTGGGTTCATGCCACATCATCCTTGACAAGAGATTCATGTGGGGGGTGAAGAGGCATGTTGTTTGATACTAAACACAACATATTTAGATGGTACCATAATGGGCCTGCCATCCTCTGGTTTGCCCGGGTGGCATCCCATGTTATCCTATGGACCATCCATCACTTATAGTGTCCTTTAATGATAAAGGCCACTATAGGGACATATAAGATTGCATTTACATATCCACACCTTTACTATAATGCGCCCGCCTCCTGGACTCAGGAGGCATTCCTTAGGGGTGACTAGCATGTATTAAAATAGTGCCTTTACTTTGCCACATACGTTCAGGGCAAAGTTGAGTTGAGCTGTTTACATGGCTCCTGCAGTCTGCAACCTGCTGTCAGTAGTTTACTTTGGTCACTCAGGGTTGCACAAACAGTGCTTCATGACCTGGTGAGCCCTTTAACACCCATGCCCTGGGTGCCACTGCTTCCATATACTGGAGACTTATAAGGGTGTTAAGGTCCTTTGCCAATTGTGGGTTATCCTTTGCCAATTGTGGGTTATCATTTCACACATATCAGCTTTAGGGAGAGAGTACTGGCACTGAGGCCTGGTTAGCAGGCTTCAGTGACCTGTCAGAGTCGAAAACCAGCTTCTAGTAGTCCAAATGCGGGCAAACAGTGGGGGGCATCTGCAAAAAGGCCTGGTTTCTTACAGATGAAATTGGAAAAAAGATTGTGGCAGAAGGCCCAGCGGTTAGGGTATAATGATGCCCAGTCAAGCATCCTTAGAACAATAAATGACTATTTCATTAAGGGACCTATGTGGAAGGCAGAGACATCATTGGGATTAAAGGATGGCCAACAGATACTAGAAGCAGTGAAATACATGCACATCTTAAAATGCTTTTCTGCTGGAATGTGGAGAAAAGGAAAAATATGTCAACAAAGGCAGGGTCCTGTAGTTCCACAACCAACTGACCCTTCAAAAATGCATACCTGTGAGAGAAGAAATTAGTTAGTGACAAAACAGTTTTGTAGGAGGCTTTCCACTATTGTACATCAACTTATTGGAAAGAAGATATCCCCTTGAGTTCAATGATGTCAGCAGATCTTGATCATATTCAACAAATCAAAATTCGCCACTCACGAGAGTCGGGTAGAGTATGGATGATGGGATGGATGATGGAGCCTGAACTATGGCCCGAGTTAGTTCTAGAAATGCAACATGTATTTTATTCTTCTCGATTTTACTCAGATTAATAAGCACCACCCTGATAAGATTGTGAAATTAAATAGCACTTGAGTATAGGAAAAAGAGGATAAAGTGAAAGAGGTCTCTCAAGATCAGAAAGCAAATAGATAAATAGTCGAGAAAAAATATTGATCAAAATTCAGAAACTAAAGGCCTTAGTTAGAGTTTGGTCAATGTGATACTCTGTCCCAAATGTGGCGGATGTGCTGTCCACTGTAGTGCAGTGCATTATATATAGCCTATGGCGCAAACTGGAGAAGTGACTTTTGATGACTGCACAATGCAGCTCTTCCTGGACCTGTTACAAAGCATGTTAAGTAAAAGGAGTGTTAAGTAAAAGAAGATCACTCCTGGAAATCCTTAGAGAATTGAGGAGAAAGCAGATTGGATATGGTTGGGCATACTGTTTTGCATTAATGTTCCAATATGACTCTAAACTACATATAGTAGGGCGTGGCCAAGATGGCGGCTCGGTAGGACGTGTTGTTCTGTCCCTCCGGCACCGCCGTTCTTTAGCATTGTCTCAGCCCCATCCCCTGGTCTTCGTGTGGCGAACACGAACAAGGCATAGCTTGAAGACCCTCCGCTGCAGCCGAGGAGCTGATTCGGAGCCGCGTTGGTGCTTCCGACGGAGTGATCCCTGGAGCTGCGCCGGAGCTCGGGGAGGAGGTACGGCGGATGTGGCGGCGATGCTGAGGGGGCCGACACCGGAGCTACAGCGGTGTTGCGTCTACGTGCCGATATTGCAAACAGCCCCGGGACCAGCCGGTGTGTTGTCGGGGGCTCGGCGGCAGTGGGGCCGTGTGACTGGGGTCGCGGACCCGTAGGAGGTACGTGGTGCGCCCGCCATTTTGCGTGTTGGCCCGGCCGGCCGGCGGCCCCCCGGGTCGGCGGCCTGTTCTGCAGCCTGTGGCCCCATCCATCACACCAGGGGGCAGAAGCGGGGATCCTCCTGCCTGGCACGGGGGCAGGCACTATCCTTGTGGAGAGTGTTATACCCTCCTGGAGCGAGTCTACACTTCAGCCGCCATCTTGCAAAGGGGCCTATACTTCCTGGCCACGACTCGGCCAGCTCACCCCCCCGATAGAAGTGGCCGCGCACAGCCTTGCAGGAGACTGAGGGGCGGCAGTTGGAAGGCGCGGTGGTGGATCCGGGGTCTTGGCGGACCGCTCCTCTCCTCCGGGCCTCGGACTCCGCCCTGGTGTTCTGCTGGCGGGGCGTCGGTCGTCCCTGCTCTAGGACTGGCACCCTCGTGCCCACCGGGGAAAGGATCATCTGGCCCTCTCACCGCAGCTTAACCAGCGCAGGACGCGCGCAGCTCCCTGAGGGCCTCGTGAGCGGGCATCTCTCCTCACTGGGGAGAGGTCAGCAAGACCTCTGGGCATCCCTAGACAGGCTGCCCCACTGGCACGCAAGCTTAGTCCTCCCGATGGACTAACAGCTAAGACCCACAGGGTGGAGAAGACGACGCAATATCCTGGTGGCTGGCCTGACCTCTACTGCGGCTAGTACTAGCGAAGAGACCAGCCTGAGGGCTACCCCCTGCATCTACCGGCTCCAGCGGGATAGTGAGTGGGTCTCCTGGCTCGGGTGAGAGGGCTGCCGCTTCGGACTGGGAACCGGGGCGGTACTGTGCACGGTGCACCTGTGAGGCCCCGACCGGCTACCCTCCCCTGGCATCCACCCTACTGACGAGACATGGCGACGGCCCGGACGAAAAGGGATAAGATCCTCAAAGACCTCCTGCCGAAGCAGTCTGGCACCTCCGATGCAGCCCAGGCGGGAGCCCAGGCCCCGGGCCATCCCGCATTGATTGAAGGTGCGAATGAACCAGCTACAAAGGCCTTTATGATGGAGCTGTTTGCCGCCATCAAGGAGGACATCCTAGACCTTAAAGGGCAGATCACGGCAGATCTCAAAGAAGTCCGGCGGGATGTTGACGAAGTGGGCGAGAGGGTGGCTGCTCTTGAGGAACATGAACTCACGCGGGAGGAAGATCTTCATCAACTACAGCAAGAAATGCTGAGGCTGCGGGATCAAAATCTAGATCTACAGGCACACACAGAGGATCTTGAAAACCGCTCACGGAGGAATAATATTCGCATCCGAGCGGTGCCCTGGAAGGCGGAAGGAGAAGACTTGCGAGCATACGTCCGGGCCCTCTTTGAACATGTGCTAGGAGAGGACAGCCACCAGGAGATCCAGATGGATCGCGTTCACCGTGTGGGCCTTCCTAGAGGAGAGAAGGCGCCCCCGCCGGATATTCTTGTGTGTGTGCACGATTTCCAGCTTAAAGAGCAGATTCTACGCAAAGCCCGAATGATGCAGCCGCTTCAGTTCCAAGGACGCTCTCCGGCCCTCTTTCAGGACCTCGCAGCCTCCACTTTGGCCAAGCGACGGGAGTTCCGAGTGGTCACCTCCTATCTGCGTGACAACGGCATTCCCTATTCCTGGGGCCGCCCCTTCCGCATAATTTTTAAACACCAGGGGAAGCTGCAACAAATGCGCTCACTGCGGGAGGCTCTGGATCTGCTGGGACTAGACCACGCTGATGACCCGATAAAGGGTGGTGACCCCGGGGCCCGGTCCCTGCGGCGAGCACCCCGTTGGCAGACTGTCGGGCAGACCTTGACTTTGCTGAAACCAGATCCGGAAGCAGTGGCGAAAGAACGAGAGGCGGTGCTCTCTTCCCTCTCACAGTCCCAAGAACGCTAGTGTTTCACTTGACCACTCCAGTATAGACCATGGGGATGGATGTCGCAAAGCACAGCCGGAGGGGCACATGAGATGACCACCTCTCCTGATCCAACTAGGTTTCTCTCTGCAGCTCTTGGTTTTCCAGGTATCCTACACTACGGTCTTCCTCAGGACCATGTTCCCGTTAGGCTATGCCTGCCAGACGAACTGTTGTCTATTGTTTCTTCTTGGGGTTGCATTTTTGTGGGTTGTTTTTTTACATGTACCTATTGCCTTTTTTTTAGGGATCCCCCGTACCAGTCTCTGCACTCCCATCCCCCACATATGGGCCTGCACTACCTCCCGCCCATACACCGGGCTGTGCGCCAGCATCCACGATGGGCCCTTGCATGCTAATTTCCACCCACTATGCCTAGACACCTAAAGATAGTCAGCCTCAATGTGAGAGGCCTTAATCACCCTACAAAACGAACAGCGATTCTCTCCCTATTGGAACAGTCAGACGGAGACATAGGTCTCCTCCAGGAGACCCATTTGCTTGCTAAAGACACTCCCCGCATGCGCTCCCGGCGCTTCCCCCGGCAGTATTGGTCCTCTGACTCATCAAAGAAGAATGGGGTAGCTATCTTGCTTGGGTCTAAATTTGAGGGTAAGGTGCTGTCCACTCTGTATGAGCTCAAAGGTAGAGTCCTGGCGCTGCGGATTCAATGGGGGTCTACTATTTTTACACTCCTCAACATTTATGCACCTAATGCCCACCAGGAGGCTTTCCTCCGCCGCCAGGTGTCTGAGGGTCTCTCCTCCCCAGACGCTGCTTTAGTGATAGGCGGGGATCACAATTTGGTCATGGATAGTGATTGGGACCGCTCCGGCCAACGGTACTCTCAGGTAGGAGCTCTCTCTCCAGAAGGCAAACAATGGATGGCAGATAACGGCCTTCATGATGTATGGCGCGTCCAACACACAGGCCTCCGTGATTACACATACTATTCGGCAGCACATAAATCATATGCACGCTTAGATATGTTTTGGGTCTCTCCTGCACTCCTCCATAGGGTCAGCGACTCCACAATAGCTCCACGCTCTCTATCCGACCATGCACACATCTCTATCTCCATGAGTCCTGCAGGGGTTGAGCGTATCCCTACCCGCTGGCGACTGCGCGTAGGCCTTTTGCATTCCCCCACGTAGTACAGGGCGTGCGCACTAAGCTTTTAGAATATCTCCAACACAACGACAATGGGGAGACATCTTTGGTTACCGTTTGGGAAACTCTCAAGGCGGTGATTCGCGGGGAATTCCTTGCCATCTCTGCTGCGAATAATCGGAGACGTCGTGAGGTCCGTTCCGACCTTGAGAAGGAAGTAGCGGCGCTGGAAGCGATACATAAGCGCACAGGGGCGCAGAGGGTATGGCGCTCACTTGAAAAGAAGCGATTGCTTCTCAAGCGACTGGACTTTGATAGAGCGGAGTTTGCGTTGCTGCGCCTCCGACATAGATTCTACCTGGGAAGTGATAGGTGTGGGAAAATGTTAGCCCGCAAACTACGTGCCAGGGCGGTGGCGGGGAATATCGCCTACCTGACACGGTCCAATGGGGAGGAGGTCCACTTGGACTCCCAGATTGCAGAAGAGTTTCGCCACTTCTATCAGGCACTCTACAGCGCAGAGTCTTACAATCCCCCTGATGCACAGGCCTACCTCGAATCCAGCAACTTCACTCGCCTCCCTTCAGTGCAGGCAGAGCAGCTGGAGGACCCCATTAGGCTGGACGAAGTGATTTCTGCTATCTCCCGGCTGAAACCTGACAAATCGCCGGGCCCCAACGGCTTCCCTGCCCTGTTTTATAAAACATTTTGTCATGAAGTAGCACCCCTCTTAACCCGCCTATACAATTATCTCTTAGAATATGGGGCGGTGACGGATTCTATGTCGGAGGCGGCGATTTCCGTTATTCTCAAGCTTAATAAAGACCCTGGGCAATGCAGCTCCTATCGCCCGATCTCGCTGCTCAATGTGGCCGTGAAGCTTTTTACGGGAATACTCGCAACTCGTTTGAACCCCCTGATGGCCGGTCTGATAGACCCAGACCAGGCGGGATTCATCCCTACGCGCCAAGGCAGCGACAACACCAAGCGCCTCCTCCATCTCATTGATAGTGTCCATCGCTCCCAAAAAGCAGCAATACTCTTTGCGGTCGATGCCGAAAAGGCGTTCGACAGAGTATGCTGGACATATCTCTTCGACGTCCTGCGCGGCTTCGGTTTTGGCCCCCGCTTTATCCAATGGGTGGAGTGCGTGTACCGGGCTCCCCGGGCTTTTGTTCGGGTTAACGGAACTTCCTCCTCTTCCTTTGCAATAGCCCGGGGAACGAGGCAAGGGTGTCCACTCTCGCCTCTTTTATTTGCACTGTATCTGGAACCCCTCGCACAGAAAATTCGCGATCACCCTAACATCCTAGGCATCAGGTTTGGAGGCGAGGTCCATAAAATCAGCCTCTATGCGGACGATATCATCCTTTCCCTTGCCCAGCCCCCTACCTCGCTTCCCGCCCTCGTTGACGAACTCGAATTATTTGGGCGGATCTCGGGCTTTAAGGTTAACCTGGGCAAGTCCCAGGTCCTTAATCTGTCTCTACCGAGAGCCCAGGCGGAAGCCCTTAGGCAGTCCCTCCCTTTACATTGGACCAGCGACACTGTGTCTTATTTAGGCATACTTCTGACCCCCTCGATTCCACGCATATTAGAACTAAACTACTCGCTCTTGGTGTCACAGACAAGGAGGGATCTGGATAGGTGGACTAAGCATAACCTGTCGTGGTTTGGGCGCATAGCGGCGGTCAAAATGACAATTTTACCGCACATTCTCTACCTCTTTCAGACCCTCCCGTTGACGCCGCCGCCTAAAACTCTACGCAACATTCAGCTTGCTCTAAACAAGTTCATATGGGGTAATAAGAAGGCACGGCTATCTATAGCACAATTATCACGTCCCAAAAATGATGGAGGGGTGAAGCTGCCGATGGTCCTCAGATACCTCCAGGCTGCCCACCTACGCTATGTGTTGGAGTGGAATCGACCCCTTTCGGAGAAGCACTGGACCTTCATGGACCAGACCGTGGCTGGGGTGAACGTCTGGCGTGAAGTATGGCTTTCCCGGCGCGCCCGCTCTTGGGGCCTTTATTCTTCTCCAGTTATGGCAGCAACAATGAAAGTGTGGGATGCGACGGGCGTTGACGAGAGGCCTCACGACCTTTCCCTCTCCCATGACGCCGCTGGTAGATAACCCAGATTTCCCTCCAGGATGTAAGAGCGTTGTTGCTCAACGCTGGAGAGAGGCTGGATGTAAACGCGCAGGCCACCTGTTTGACCTTGAGGGTATTATCCCCTTTGACCGGGTTCGTCGGGACCTTTCCCTACCCCAGACAGATGAGTTCTTCTACCTTCAGCTCCGGCATTGGGTTACTTCCCCGGCCCTCCTTCCCTACGTCTCTCGTAAGCTCACCCCCTTCGAGAACTGGATAGCGCACAAGACAGATGATAAGCATCTCATCACAGAACTCTATACCTTCCTTGCTCCACGCGCGGCAGGGGCGCTCCCGCGGACAGGCTAGATGGGAAGCAGAACTGGGACGGGTCTTTACAGATAAGGAGTGGGACAACATTTTCTATAGGGCGCACCACACGGCTTACAACACTGCAGGGACTGAATCTGCCTTCAAGGTGGCGTCCTACTGGTATCTCACGCCAGCAAGGATACACCAATGGGACAAGAACCACACTGAAGAATGCTGGCGGGGTTGTGGCATGACTGGCTCCCTTTCACACCTTCTATGGCACTGCCCACGGCTGGAGAGGTATTGGGACCAGGTACTTAACGACATTGACGTTGCATTTGACACCGAGATTCCCCGCTTCCCGGCCTACACTTTGCTAGGACTGTCTAACCCAATCACTTTTCCACTACGGTCCTTTAGGGGCAGACAAATGGCACTAGCCTTGCTTGCGGCGCGCCAGGCGATCCTAATCCACTGGGGTACCGTTACGGTGCCGGACCACACGGCCTGGTTGCATAGGCTTTGGACGACCCTGGCCATGGAACGGCTAACGATGAGTCACGATCACGAATACCAGAAATATGCAGAGCTCTGGGCCCCCTTTATAACAATACTTTCGAAGGACGTACGCGAGGTCACCTGCCCCAAACTCCTACAGGTGCTACGACTCATTCCTCCCCCTCCGGACTTAGCGACCCCTACATGAGGGTGTAGTATGACTTGGGTGGTTTTCAACGGGCTCTGCGGGATGGCGCACTTTCCTATAGTGTATGTGGTACGGTCCCCCTTCCTTTTTCTCCTTTTCTTTTATGTGTTCTTGCGGGGGTGGGAGGGAGGGTGGGTGTTTCTTATCTACTGTTTGCTTATTATGGCGGGACAGCACGCTAAAGCCTATACTGTTTGAAAGTACAGCTTTCCCGGCCTGCATTGCCTCACCTTGAATACCGCCTGCCTACCAATGTTGGACTGCAAGCAGTGACGCGAGACATATTTATATTGCATTGTTCTTTAGCTGCCGGCCCCTGTGGTTGTAGGCAAATAGCTGTGTTCAGGTGTAACAGCACCTCCCGACTAAACCAATAAAAAGATTTGTTCCATAAACTACATATAGTAAGGATTCTGGAAGTAGTTTGAGACATACTGGGTTTACCACAAGGCACCTCTCTAAAACACGACCTCAAGGAAAATCGCCCTCACACGCAGCTGAAGCAAATGGGAAAAAGCAAAGTACAACAAGAAATCAACAATGGAAACTGACTCAGAAATAAGGTTTCTAAGTGATAAAAATCTATGTCTCAACCACGCTATCTCATAGGAGCCCCTGCTCCTTATAGCTGTGAATAGTCTCCACATCTGATTTAAACACCAGTGACACAGTATTGATTGTTCTTATTCTCTGACTGGGGCCTCTAGAGGCTGGATAGGGAGAAACATGGCCATGGGTGTATTTCCAGTACCACACCCGAGGTGTATCAAAACTCCAGCCCAAGTTATAATTTTGATGTTCGAAGTTACAAAAGGTAACCTTTTAGAGGGGAAATGGGATATCTAAAGGAAAACACCACACCACAAAACGATATCCTATTTTCACTAATCCTGAAGAAGCAAGTATATGATTTTAATTCTAACCCCGAACATTAGAATACTTAGATTCCATCTTAATGGTTAGATTTATAACGTGGAATGTCAGAGGCGTGATTTTTCCATCAAAGCGTCATCAGATATAAAAAGCACTCTTAATACATGTGCCTGATATGATATGCTTACAAGACACACATCTTCCAAAACACACAATTTTAATGAAAAATAAATTATACCCAATTCAGTTCCACTCATCAGCTAAACAAAAAGGTAGTGGCATAATAATCATGCTACACCAAAAACTACATTTTGATATAAAAAACCATTAGAGATGAGGAAGAGGGCTAATATATCACATTAGTTGTGAAAATAAAGAATAGAGACCTAACTTGAATGGCATCCTACACTCCTACCTTCAACCTGGAATAAACCCTCTTGACCTACAACAGAGAATTAAGAAGAGATAGGTGGGTGCACACGCTGGGCTGGGCTGCTTGAACCTAGCACACTCTTTGGATTATGGATAGACACCCAAATAACAGCTATTTAAGCGGGGGAATGTCAAAAACATTGACAGACGCACTAATCGAGTACAACCTATAGATATTTGGAGACAAACCTACCCCAATGACAAGGAATACTCTTTCTTCTCAAGTGTTCACATGTAATACTCAAGAATACACCTGATCTGGGGCTCTCAGGCTTTGCTGGAAACCAGAACTACAATAGATAAGGTCGAATAGCAACATGCTATCAAGCACCCATAATTTAAGACTGTGATATTGCCAAACTCCATAAAAACATAAAACAGGGCGATTTATTCATACTGTCTTAAATGACAAGGTATCCAAAGTGGACTTGCATAACCAGATAAAAGAAAGAGGCACTATACAGGGTTGCTCCCACTTCTTTTCCCACTATTGCTACTCGCAGTCGTGCAGTTCCAGGAGTGTTGCCACAGGTGCAGAGTAGCTCTCTTTTAGTTTGTTCAAATTCTATTTTTGCAGACTTGGGTCTCTTCTTTGTTCTCTTCGATACAAGTTAGTTCAAAACTGACGTTCTGGTGTCGGGGAGCCTTTAAATTATATATTTAGGGGTGTTGGGGGTTTGGGTGCAAGTGGCCAATGGGCTAATAGCCCCAGCAGCTAATCGCCCCTGAGGTGACTACATCCAGGGGTGTAGGTCACCCTTTCTACCAAGAACCTCCTATTCTACAACTTTTAAAAATGGCAGTAGTCTTCCCTAGCTGTATAGATCAGGTAGCCCACTGTTGAGGAGTGGCTAGCCTTCTGGGAGCATACACCTCCTGAATACCTAATTTTCCTGTCTGCCCGGGTGCTAATTCTTCTTTTGTGAGGCAGCCTGGTTGCATATCACAAGCGGTGCAGCCTTTGAAGCTCACTACCTTGATGTGCTAGTTCACTAGCCAGCCTGTCAGGGAGGGTGGTGAGACCTCCTTCTCATCCAGACCATTGTTTCTGACTCCTGGGAAAGTTCACACCTCCAGGAAGAGGATCATATTCCTGTCTTGGTGGTAGCAATCGCTGGCTGGCAACCAGAGCACAGGAAAGGCTGGCGCAACCAGGTGGGCAACCTCTAAGGTAGCCACTTGGGTTCATGCCACATCATCCTTGACAAGAGATTCATGTGGGGGTGAAGAGGCATGTTGTTTGATACTAAACACAACATATTTAGATGGTACCATAATGGGCCTGCCATCCTCTGGTTTGCCCGGGTGGCATCCCATGTTATCCTATGGACCATCCATCACTTATAGTGTCCTTTAATGATAAAGGCCACTATAGGGACATATAAGATTGCATTTACATATCCACACCTTTACTATAATGCGCCCGCCTCCTGGACTCAGGAGGCATTCCTTAGGGGTGACTAGCATGTATTAAAATAGTGCCTTTACTTTGCCACATACGTTCAGGGCAAAGTTGAGTTGAGCTGTTTACATGGCTCCTGCAGTCTGCAACCTGCTGTCAGTAGTTTACTTTGGTCACTCAGGGTTGCACAAACAGTGCTTCATGACCTGGTGAGCCCTTTAACACCCATGCCCTGGGTGCCACTGCTTCCATATACTGGAGACTTATAAGGGTGTTAAGGTCCTTTGCCAATTGTGGGTTATCCTTTGCCAATTGTGGGTTATCATTTCACACATATCAGCTTTAGGGAGAGAGTACTGGCACTGAGGCCTGGTTAGCAGGCTTCAGTGACCTGTCAGAGTCGAAAACCAGCTTCTAGTAGTCCAAATGCGGGCAAACAGTGGGGGGCATCTGCAAAAAGGCCTGGTTTCTTACAGATGAAATTGGAAAAAAGATTGTGGCAGAAGGCCCAGCGGTTAGGGTATAATGATGCCCAGTCAAGCATCCTTAGAACAATAAATGACTATTTCATTAAGGGACCTATGTGGAAGGCAGAGACATCATTGGGATTAAAGGATGGCCAACAGATACTAGAAGCAGTGAAATACATGCACATCTTAAAATGCTTTTCTGCTGGAATGTGGAGAAAAGGAAAAATATGTCAACAAAGGCAGGGTCCTGTAGTTCCACAACCAACTGACCCTTCAAAAATGCATACCTGTGAGAGAAGAAATTAGTTAGTGACAAAACAGTTTTGTAGGAGGCTTTCCACTATTGTACATCAACTTATTGGAAAGAAGATATCCCCTTGAGTTCAATGATGTCAGCAGATCTTGATCATATTCAACAAATCAAAATTCGCCACTCACGAGAGTCGGGTAGAGTATGGATGATGGGATGGATGATGGAGCCTGAACTATGGCCCGAGTTAGTTCTAGAAATGCAACATGTATTTTATTCTTCTCGATTTTACTCAGATTAATAAGCACCACCCTGATAAGATTGTGAAATTAAATAGCACTTGAGTATAGGAAAAAGAGGATAAAGTGAAAGAGGTCTCTCAAGATCAGAAAGCAAATAGATAAATAGTCGAGAAAAAATATTGATCAAAATTCAGAAACTAAAGGCCTTAGTTAGAGTTTGGTCAATGTGATACTCTGTCCCAAATGTGGCGGATGTGCTGTCCACTGTAGTGCAGTGCATTATATATAGCCTATGGCGCAAACTGGAGAAGTGACTTTTGATGACTGCACAATGCAGCTCTTCCTGGACCTGTTACAAAGCATGTTAAGTAAAAGGAGTGTTAAGTAAAAGAAGATCACTCCTGGAAATCCTTAGAGAATTGAGGAGAAAGCAGATTGGATATGGTTGGGCATACTGTTTTGCATTAATGTTCCAATATGACTCTAAACTACATATAGTAGGGCGTGGCCAAGATGGCGGCTCGGTAGGACGTGTTGTTCTGTCCCTCCGGCACCGCCGTTCTTTAGCATTGTCTCAGCCCCATCCCCTGGTCTTCGTGTGGCGAACACGAACAAGGCATAGCTTGAAGACCCTCCGCTGCAGCCGAGGAGCTGATTCGGAGCCGCGTTGGTGCTTCCGACGGAGTGATCCCTGGAGCTGCGCCGGAGCTCGGGGAGGAGGTACGGCGGATGTGGCGGCGATGCTGAGGGGGCCGACACCGGAGCTACAGCGGTGTTGCGTCTACGTGCCGATATTGCAAACAGCCCCGGGACCAGCCGGTGTGTTGTCGGGGGCTCGGCGGCAGTGGGGCCGTGTGACTGGGGTCGCGGACCCGTAGGAGGTACGTGGTGCGCCCGCCATTTTGCGTGTTGGCCCGGCCGGCCGGCGGCCCCCCCCCCGGGTCGGCGGCCTGTTCTGCAGCCTGTGGCCCCATCCATCACACCAGGGGGCAGAAGCGGGGGATCCTCCTGCCTGGCACGGGGGCAGGCACTATCCTTGTGGAGAGTGTTATACCCTCCTGGAGCGAGTCTACACTTCAGCCGCCATCTTGCAAAGGGGCCTATACTTCCTGGCCACGACTCGGCCAGCTCACCCCCCCCCCGATAGAAGTGGCCGCGCACAGCCTTGCAGGAGACTGAGGGGCGGCAGTTGGAAGGCGCGGTGGTGGATCCGGGGTCTTGGCGGACCGCTCCTCTCCTCCGGGCCTCGGACTCCGCCCTGGTGTTCTGCTGGCGGGGCGTCGGTCGTCCCTGCTCTAGGACTGGCACCCTCGTGCCCACCGGGGAAAGGATCATCTGGCCCTCTCACCGCAGCTTAACCAGCGCAGGACGCGCGCAGCTCCCTGAGGGCCTCGTGAGCGGGCATCTCTCCTCACTGGGGAGAGGTCAGCAAGACCTCTGGGCATCCCTAGACAGGCTGCCCCACTGGCACGCAAGCTTAGTCCTCCCGATGGACTAACAGCTAAGACCCACAGGGTGGAGAAGACGACGCAATATCCTGGTGGCTGGCCTGACCTCTACTGCGGCTAGTACTAGCGAAGAGACCAGCCTGAGGGCTACCCCCTGCATCTACCGGCTCCAGCGGGATAGTGAGTGGGTCTCCTGGCTCGGGTGAGAGGGCTGCCGCTTCGGACTGGGAACCGGGGCGGTACTGTGCACGGTGCACCTGTGAGGCCCCGACCGGCTACCCTCCCCTGGCATCCACCCTACTGACGAGACATGGCGACGGCCCGGACGAAAAGGGATAAGATCCTCAAAGACCTCCTGCCGAAGCAGTCTGGCACCTCCGATGCAGCCCAGGCGGGAGCCCAGGCCCCGGGCCATCCCGCATTGATTGAAGGTGCGAATGAACCAGCTACAAAGGCCTTTATGATGGAGCTGTTTGCCGCCATCAAGGAGGACATCCTAGACCTTAAAGGGCAGATCACGGCAGATCTCAAAGAAGTCCGGCGGGATGTTGACGAAGTGGGCGAGAGGGTGGCTGCTCTTGAGGAACATGAACTCACGCGGGAGGAAGATCTTCATCAACTACAGCAAGAAATGCTGAGGCTGCGGGATCAAAATCTAGATCTACAGGCACACACAGAGGATCTTGAAAACCGCTCACGGAGGAATAATATTCGCATCCGAGCGGTGCCCTGGAAGGCGGAAGGAGAAGACTTGCGAGCATACGTCCGGGCCCTCTTTGAACATGTGCTAGGAGAGGACAGCCACCAGGAGATCCAGATGGATCGCGTTCACCGTGTGGGCCTTCCTAGAGGAGAGAAGGCGCCCCGCCGGATATTCTTGTGTGTGTGCACGATTTCCAGCTTAAAGAGCAGATTCTACGCAAAGCCCGAATGATGCAGCCGCTTCAGTTCCAAGGACGCTCTCCGGCCCTCTTTCAGGACCTCGCAGCCTCCACTTTGGCCAAGCGACGGGAGTTCCGAGTGGTCACCTCCTATCTGCGTGACAACGGCATTCCCTATTCCTGGGGCCGCCCCTTCCGCATAATTTTTAAACACCAGGGGAAGCTGCAACAAATGCGCTCACTGCGGGAGGCTCTGGATCTGCTGGGACTAGACCACGCTGATGACCCGATAAAGGGTGGTGACCCCGGGGCCCGGTCCCTGCGGCGAGCACCCCGTTGGCAGACTGTCGGGCAGACCTTGACTTTGCTGAAACCAGATCCGGAAGCAGTGGCGAAAGAACGAGAGGCGGTGCTCTCTTCCCTCTCACAGTCCCAAGAACGCTAGTGTTTCACTTGACCACTCCAGTATAGACCATGGGGATGGATGTCGCAAAGCACAGCCGGAGGGGCACATGAGATGACCACCTCTCCTGATCCAACTAGGTTTCTCTCTGCAGCTCTTGGTTTTCCAGGTATCCTACACTACGGTCTTCCTCAGGACCATGTTCCCGTTAGGCTATGCCTGCCAGACGAACTGTTGTCTATTGTTTCTTCTTGGGGTTGCATTTTTGTGGGTTGTTTTTTTACATGTACCTATTGCCTTTTTTTTAGGGATCCCCCGTACCAGTCTCTGCACTCCCATCCCCCACATATGGGCCTGCACTACCTCCCGCCCATACACCGGGCTGTGCGCCAGCATCCACGATGGGCCCTTGCATGCTAATTTCCACCCACTATGCCTAGACACCTAAAGATAGTCAGCCTCAATGTGAGAGGCCTTAATCACCCTACAAAACGAACAGCGATTCTCTCCCTATTGGAACAGTCAGACGGAGACATAGGTCTCCTCCAGGAGACCCATTTGCTTGCTAAAGACACTCCCCGCATGCGCTCCCGGCGCTTCCCCGGCAGTATTGGTCCTCTGACTCATCAAAGAAGAATGGGGTAGCTATCTTGCTTGGGTCTAAATTTGAGGGTAAGGTGCTGTCCACTCTGTATGAGCTCAAAGGTAGAGTCCTGGCGCTGCGGATTCAATGGGGGTCTACTATTTTTACACTCCTCAACATTTATGCACCTAATGCCCACCAGGAGGCTTTCCTCCGCCGCCAGGTGTCTGAGGGTCTCTCCTCCCCAGACGCTGCTTTAGTGATAGGCGGGGATCACAATTTGGTCATGGATAGTGATTGGGACCGCTCCGGCCAACGGTACTCTCAGGTAGGAGCTCTCTCTCCAGAAGGCAAACAATGGATGGCAGATAACGGCCTTCATGATGTATGGCGCGTCCAACACACAGGCCTCCGTGATTACACATACTATTCGGCAGCACATAAATCATATGCACGCTTAGATATGTTTTGGGTCTCTCCTGCACTCCTCCATAGGGTCAGCGACTCCACAATAGCTCCACGCTCTCTATCCGACCATGCACACATCTCTATCTCCATGAGTCCTGCAGGGGTTGAGCGTATCCCTACCCGCTGGCGACTGCGCGTAGGCCTTTTGCATTCCCCCACGTAGTACAGGGCGTGCGCACTAAGCTTTTAGAATATCTCCAACACAACGACAATGGGGAGACATCTTTGGTTACCGTTTGGGAAACTCTCAAGGCGGTGATTCGCGGGGAATTCCTTGCCATCTCTGCTGCGGATAATCGGAGACGTCGTGAGGTCCGTTCCGACCTTGAGAAGGAAGTAGCGGCGCTGGAAGCGATACATAAGCGCACAGGGGCGCAGAGGGTATGGCGCTCACTTGAAAAGAAGCGATTGCTTCTCAAGCGACTGGACTTTGATAGAGCGGAGTTTGCGTTGCTGCGCCTCCGACATAGATTCTACCTGGGAAGTGATAGGTGTGGGAAAATGTTAGCCCGCAAACTACGTGCCAGGGCGGTGGCGGGGAATATCGCCTACCTGACACGGTCCAATGGGGAGGAGGTCCACTTGGACTCCCAGATTGCAGAAGAGTTTCGCCACTTCTATCAGGCACTCTACAGCGCAGAGTCTTACAATCCCCCTGATGCACAGGCCTACCTCGAATCCAGCAACTTCACTCGCCTCCCTTCAGTGCAGGCAGAGCAGCTGGAGGACCCCATTAGGCTGGACGAAGTGATTTCTGCTATCTCCCGGCTGAAACCTGACAAATCGCCGGGCCCCAACGGCTTCCCTGCCCTGTTTTATAAAACATTTTGTCATGAAGTAGCACCCCTCTTAACCCGCCTATACAATTATCTCTTAGAATATGGGGCGGTGACGGATTCTATGTCGGAGGCGGCGATTTCCGTTATTCTCAAGCTTAATAAAGACCCTGGGCAATGCAGCTCCTATCGCCCGATCTCGCTGCTCAATGTGGCCGTGAAGCTTTTTACGGGAATACTCGCAACTCGTTTGAACCCCTGATGGCCGGTCTGATAGACCCAGACCAGGCGGGATTCATCCCTACGCGCCAAGGCAGCGACAACACCAAGCGCCTCCTCCATCTCATTGATAGTGTCCATCGCTCCCAAAAAGCAGCAATACTCTTTGCGGTCGATGCCGAAAAGGCGTTCGACAGAGTATGCTGGACATATCTCTTCGACGTCCTGCGCGGCTTCGGTTTTGGCCCCCGCTTTATCCAATGGGTGGAGTGCGTGTACCGGGCTCCCGGGCTTTTGTTCGGGTTAACGGAACTTCCTCCTCTTCCTTTGCAATAGCCCGGGGAACGAGGCAAGGGTGTCCACTCTCGCCTCTTTTATTTGCACTGTATCTGGAACCCCTCGCACAGAAAATTCGCGATCACCCTAACATCCTAGGCATCAGGTTTGGAGGCGAGGTCCATAAAATCAGCCTCTATGCGGACGATATCATCCTTTCCCTTGCCCAGCCCCCTACCTCGCTTCCCGCCCTCGTTGACGAACTCGAATTATTTGGGCGGATCTCGGGCTTTAAGGTTAACCTGGGCAAGTCCCAGGTCCTTAATCTGTCTCTACCGAGAGCCCAGGCGGAAGCCCTTAGGCAGTCCCTCCCTTTACATTGGACCAGCGACACTGTGTCTTATTTAGGCATACTTCTGACCCCCTCGATTCCACGCATATTAGAACTAAACTACTCGCTCTTGGTGTCACAGACAAGGAGGGATCTGGATAGGTGGACTAAGCATAACCTGTCGTGGTTTGGGCGCATAGCGGCGGTCAAAATGACAATTTTACCGCACATTCTCTACCTCTTTCAGACCCTCCCGTTGACGCCGCCGCCTAAAACTCTACGCAACATTCAGCTTGCTCTAAACAAGTTCATATGGGGTAATAAGAAGGCACGGCTATCTATAGCACAATTATCACGTCCCAAAAATGATGGAGGGGTGAAGCTGCCGATGGTCCTCAGATACCTCCAGGCTGCCCACCTACGCTATGTGTTGGAGTGGAATCGACCCCTTTCGGAGAAGCACTGGACCTTCATGGACCAGACCGTGGCTGGGGTGAACGTCTGGCGTGAAGTATGGCTTTCCCGGCGCGCCCGCTCTTGGGGCCTTTATTCTTCTCCAGTTATGGCAGCAACAATGAAAGTGTGGGATGCGACGGCGTTGACGAGAGGCCTCACGACCTTTCCCTCTCCCATGACGCCGCTGGTAGATAACCCAGATTTCCCTCCAGGATGTAAGAGCGTTGTTGCTCAACGCTGGAGAGAGGCTGGATGTAAACGCGCAGGCCACCTGTTTGACCTTGAGGGTATTATCCCCTTTGACCGGGTTCGTCGGGACCTTTCCCTACCCCAGACAGATGAGTTCTTCTACCTTCAGCTCCGGCATTGGGTTACTTCCCCGGCCCTCCTTCCCTACGTCTCTCGTAAGCTCACCCCCTTCGAGAACTGGATAGCGCACAAGACAGATGATAAGCATCTCATCACAGAACTCTATACCTTCCTTGCTCCACGCGCGGCAGGGGCGCTCCCGCGGACAGGCTAGATGGGAAGCAGAACTGGGACGGGTCTTTACAGATAAGGAGTGGGACAACATTTTCTATAGGGCGCACCACACGGCTTACAACACTGCAGGGACTGAATCTGCCTTCAAGGTGGCGTCCTACTGGTATCTCACGCCAGCAAGGATACACCAATGGGACAAGAACCACACTGAAGAATGCTGGCGGGGTTGTGGCATGACTGGCTCCCTTTCACACCTTCTATGGCACTGCCCACGGCTGGAGAGGTATTGGGACCAGGTACTTAACGACATTGACGTTGCATTTGACACCGAGATTCCCCGCTTCCCGGCCTACACTTTGCTAGGACTGTCTAACCCAATCACTTTTCCACTACGGTCCTTTAGGGGCAGACAGATGGCACTAGCCTTGCTTGCGGCGCGCCAGGCGATCCTAATCCACTGGGGTACCGTTACGGTGCCGGACCACACGGCCTGGTTGCATAGGCTTTGGACGACCCTGGCCATGGAACGGCTAACGATGAGTCACGATCACGAATACCAGAAATATGCAGAGCTCTGGGCCCCCTTTATAACAATACTTTCGAAGGACGTACGCGAGGTCACCTGCCCCAAACTCCTACAGGTGCTACGACTCATTCCTCCCCCTCCGGACTTAGCGACCCCTACATGAGGGTGTAGTATGACTTGGGTGGTTTTCAACGGGCTCTGCGGGATGGCGCACTTTCCTATAGTGTATGTGGTACGGTCCCCCTTCCTTTTTCTCCTTTTCTTTTATGTGTTCTTGCGGGGGTGGGAGGGAGGGTGGGTGTTTCTTATCTACTGTTTGCTTATTATGGCGGGACAGCACGCTAAAGCCTATACTGTTTGAAAGTACAGCTTTCCCGGCCTGCATTGCCTCACCTTGAATACCGCCTGCCTACCAATGTTGGACTGCAAGCAGTGACGCGAGACATATTTATATTGCATTGTTCTTTAGCTGCCGGCCCCTGTGGTTGTAGGCAAATAGCTGTGTTCAGGTGTAACAGCACCTCCCGACTAAACCAATAAAAAGATTTGTTCCATAAACTACATATAGTAAGGATTCTGGAAGTAGTTTGAGACATACTGGGTTTACCACAAGGCACCTCTCTAAAACACGACCTCAAGGAAAATCGCCCTCACACGCAGCTGAAGCAAATGGGAAAAAGCAAAGTACAACAAGAAATCAACAATGGAAACTGACTCAGAAATAAGGTTTCTAAGTGATAAAAATCTATGTCTCAACCACGCTATCTCATAGGAGCCCCTGCTCCTTATAGCTGTGAATAGTCTCCACATCTGATTTAAACACCAGTGACACAGTATTGATTGTTCTTATTCTCTGACTGGGGCCTCTAGAGGCTGGATAGGGAGAAACATGGCCATGGGTGTATTTCCAGTACCACACCCGAGGTGTATCAAAACTCCAGCCCAAGTTATAATTTTGATGTTCGAAGTTACAAAAGGTAACCTTTTAGAGGGGAAATGGGATATCTAAAGGAAAACACCACACCACAAAACGATATCCTATTTTCACTAATCCTGAAGAAGCAAGTATATGATTTTAATTCTAACCCCGAACATTAGAATACTTAGATTCCATCTTAATGGTTAGATTTATAACGTGGAATGTCAGAGGCGTGATTTTTCCATCAAAGCGTCATCAGATATAAAAAGCACTCTTAATACATGTGCCTGATATGATATGCTTACAAGACACACATCTTCCAAAACACACAATTTTAATGAAAAATAAATTATACCCAATTCAGTTCCACTCATCAGCTAAACAAAAAGGTAGTGGCATAATAATCATGCTACACCAAAAACTACATTTTGATATAAAAAACCATTAGAGATGAGGAAGAGGGCTAATATATCACATTAGTTGTGAAAATAAAGAATAGAGACCTAACTTGAATGGCATCCTACACTCCTACCTTCAACCTGGAATAAACCCTCTTGACCTACAACAGAGAATTAAGAAGAGATAGGTGGGTGCACACGCTGGGCTGGGCTGCTTGAACCTAGCACACTCTTTGGATTATGGATAGACACCCAAATAACAGCTATTTAAGCGGGGGAATGTCAAAAACATTGACAGACGCACTAATCGAGTACAACCTATAGATATTTGGAGACAAACCTACCCCAATGACAAGGAATACTCTTTCTTCTCAAGTGTTCACATGTAATACTCAAGAATACACCTGATCTGGGGCTCTCAGGCTTTGCTGGAAACCAGAACTACAATAGATAAGGTCGAATAGCAACATGCTATCAAGCACCCATAATTTAAGACTGTGATATTGCCAAACTCCATAAAAACATAAAACAGGGCGATTTATTCATACTGTCTTAAATGACAAGGTATCCAAAGTGGACTTGCATAACCAGATAAAAGAAAGAGGCACTATACAGGGTTGCTCCCACTTCTTTTCCCACTATTGACAGAACCACTATTTGAAATGATAACACAGACAACATGAGTAGAGGGAATAAACTTTGCAAGTGAAACATCACTTATTTGCAGATGACTTTATTCATACACTCGGCAAACCAGAGCCCTCTTTTCCAGCTATACTAGAAACTCTGTGGAAATGCGGCATGTTCTCCGAATGGTCGATCATCTACAAAAAAACCTGCAAGAAATTAAGCAACATATTTCCACTCCACTGGACTAAAGGGAAAATCAAGCATCTGGGCATCATTTCTTGGCTAGGAAGAATGACAACACTAAAGATAAATATACTCCCAAGATTACAATATATTTTTCATGGACTCCTCATCCCCATCCCCTAAAGGGACATGAATAAACTGCAGAAAGCTGGGGAGACCTTTATTTAGGGGCATAATAAAACATTATACTTTTTGGGGAATATAATAAAGCAAGTGGGCCAATGATTGCCTAGCTAAGAGAAATATTGCAAAGCTACGCAATTTAGAATTTCCTTTGAATGGTCACTACAGAATCAGAAAAACACTGGCTCCACATGGAAAGGCCTTTGATAGGTCACTCCCTCAGTAACCTATTCTGGCTACACAAGAAACACAGACCTACTGTAACATGCATATCACACACAGTGCTCAGCATATGGGTCAATGCATCGTGACACCCTGCAATAACATCACTTCTGTCACCTTTCACGCCAAAACATAATGACCCAGAATTCAATCTAGCCAAGTTGTGGTAGAAGGGGGCAGCGCCTCTAAACAGAAAAGAAGGAGACTGAAGTAGTGGACCACACTGAATGTAGTTTCCTGCACAATCCTTTATTTAGCCTTAGATCACAAAGGTGAAGGGGTCGTCCCTGCCAGCCAGCAATAGCCAAGTGACTCGAAACCTCACCCCATGATGTCACTGGATTGCAGTTGATATGAAATTCCATACGTATTGTAATTTACGGCAGGTTACATCACCTAGTTGAGTAGAGGCAAGCATAAGGGACCTGGCAGATTTCGAGAATTATTTACAACATACGAAACAAACATGGCTTTGCTATCCAAACCCTGGGTTGTTTCATATTATGTAAAGTCATATGAAACATTCACAAACTATTAACATGCATACATATTCCACCACAGTGGCTCTAAATGAACACATGGTGGAAAGTACTAGGGAGAGAGATTCCCTTAGACCAGTGGCAAAGGCTATAGCGGGACATTCCAAAGATAGCCATCAGTAAGCAAAACAGAGAAACCCTTTACAAATTTATGCAGGAGAGTGGGAAATGATGTGCATATTTGGTGGAAATGCTCAGCGTTATCCACATACTGAAAAAAATACTAAGCCACCTTAGGGAGGTCATAGGTTTCCTCAAACAAGTGGATCCAAGGGTTGTGATACTGGGTTTGAGTCTTGAGTGGATGGATGGACTGTCAAACAATGTCTGGTCATTGCTTTCCAATATACTACTTGCATCTAACAAGAGATAGCAATAATATGAAAATCGGTGTTACCTCTATCAATACTTGACCAATCGTGGAGACTGGACAATTTTGGCATTTCAAATGTTTACACTCAATCAAAGAGAAGAAACAAACAAATTCAGTCAGATAAGGAAACCACTAATCGACCTTCGTCAATCACATGCCACACTGCTGTCTTATCCTCATATCCTCCAACAAGCATGCTGATGGTACCAATCTGTTTGACCTTATTTTTTTAGATCTGCAGAATGCTCTAAATAAAACTCAGAAAATCCAAAGCAATGGTGTTCAGAAGTACTATGAACTCACCCGAGTGTCTTGTTGAGAGTCCCATCTACCTATTCTGTTCCACCTGGTGCCGTTTTCTCAGAATACGTAATCCATTTTACTGTGTCTAATTCACAGATTTTTTGAAGTGGGAACTGAGGGTCAGCTCCAGTTAATTGCTATCCTTTTTAGCAGTGTCAGTCCTAACTAAACTACTTTTGGGAGATTTTTGTCTTTTTTCTTAACTGGTATTATCCCTTTTAGACATAACAGTGAGTTTAGGACTAGAGCCCAACACGTAAATTCAGAAATTTGTTTCACCACTTTATTGCAAAATTGCTGTATCTTGGTACCTGTCCATCATATACAGTTGTGTGTGTATCTTGTACATTAGTTGTCGAGTCATATATAGCTTGAGTATATATTTTTAATTAATTCATTTGAGTCTCGCGTTTCTAGTCATAGTCTAGAGTTAATGCCAATCATCTTCCTCAAATGTGTCTCATAACCCCTTTGCTGCTAGGCCTTTCGAAGCCTAGCTCAGCCAGAACCTAGGGAAACCTAGCAAACCTATATTATTTTTGAAAACTAGATACCCATGGGAAGCCAGGATGGGGTGACTTGTGTGGCTCTCACTAGGTTCTGTTACCCAGAATCCTTTGCAAATCTCAAAATGTGTCAAAAATCTGTGATAGGAAGTTTTGAAATCTGCATGGATCCACAAACTTCCACCCACCACGCATTCCCCAAAGTCTCCTGATAAAAATGGTACAGTCACTTGTTTGGGTAGGCCTAGTGCCCATAACAGAAAACGGCCCAAAACGCAACGTGGACACACCACATTTTTTACAGTGAAAACTGACCCTTTTTTTGCAAAGTGCCTAGCTGTGGATTTTGAGCCCTAGCTGTGCCGCCACCTAGGGAAACCTAGCAAACCTATACATTTTTGAAAACTAGACACCCAGGGGAATTCAGGATGGGGTGACTTGTGTGGCTCTCACCAGGTTCTATTACCCAGACTCCCTTGCAAACCTCAAATTACGTTAAAAAAAACACATTTTCATCACATTTCTATGATGGAAAGTGCTGGAATCTGCTTGGATCCACAAAATTCCACCCACCCTGGATTCTCCAAATTCTCTCGATAAAAATGGTACCTTACTTGTGTGGGTAGGCCTAGTGCCCGCGACAGGAAACGGGCCAAAATGCAACGTGGACACACCACATTTTTACAGTGAAAGGTTCAAAATGTATATTTTATTAACAAGAGATTTCACAAAAAGGAAATGCACTGTTAAGAATTAAAGGGTTAAAAACCTGAACCAATGACACAGCTCGTGAGCTGTAAAGCCACGGCAAGGGACCAACCTCTTTACAGGCCATTCACACACCTTTCATACGTGACACACGAGGCCATTCCCACCGTCAGCCTCGGGCCCAGCACATTACAACACTCACATCAACAGACAATGTAGAGACAATGTACACCCTGGCACAGAAAGACAGAAAAGACAAATATTACTTCAAAAAAACTATTCCTTAAGTACACAAACATACTAGTTGGATTTGGCACAAGGGTGAGTGAAGGTTCAGAGCGTAACATTTTATTAAGAGATTTCACAAAAAGGAAATGCACTGTTAATAATTAAAAGGTTAAAAACCTGAACCAATGACTCACAGCTCGTGAGCTGTAAAGCCACGGCAAGGCACCAACCTCTTTACAGGCCATTCACACACCTTTCATACGTGACACACAAGACCATTCACACCGCCAGCCGCGGGCCCAGCACATTGCAACATTCACATAGACAGCGCCATTCAAGGACCCATCACTTTCATATGCCCACATGACTGACACAGGAATCACACCGGCTGGTGGTTGACATAGTGTGTGCAGTGGCGTTTGGCGAGCAGAGTGTGTAATGACCAGCAGCAAGTCACTACTCATACACTGTCAGCCAAATGCCAGCCCACGCACACCGCCGGTCAAGCGCCAGTCCACGCACACCGCCAGCCCACCCACACTGCCAACCAAACGCCAGCCCACCCACACCGCCATCCAAGCACCAGCCCACGCACACCGCCAGCTAAGCACCAGCCCTCGCACACCGCTAGCCAAGCGCCAGTCCATGCACACCGCCAGCCAAGCGCCAGTCCATGCACACCGCCAGCCAAGCGCCAGTCCATGAACACCACCAGCCAAGCGCCAGTCCATGAACACCGCCAGCCAAGCGCCAGTCCACGCACACCGTCATATGAATTTTTTTTTTAACAAGAAAGAAAACACAAACCAATTGGAAACAGATACAAAACTACAACTACAAACACAACAGCGGTAATTAAAGACATCATTCTAATGCCAACCTTGAAACTGAACAACAAATATAAAACCATACAGACCAGGCAGTACACTATTAGACTCACGGTTGCTCAAAAAAACTCTTTTGAGTGTGATACAATCTGAAACATGTGGGCACACAGCCCAGGATTAGAAGGACAATCAGCACAGTGCAAACGACTCTCCTTCCGCATACCTCTTCGCAAACAGACTCTACATCTCTTACAGGGATTGTTTTTTTTTTTGGAGGCGTGGGAGGAATTAAATCGGGAAAGTGGCGATCTTTCAATCGAGCCACATCCTCCACCACTCCAACTCTAGGAACACTTGCCTGTTCCACTACAACAAGGCTGCTTATCGCAGACTCCTGAAACTGAACAAGTCATCTTTGACGCTGGAGAACACTCATGAACACAACAAAAGCATTAAAAGTTGCTAAATTGAAAAGATGCACTCCCTCCTCTCCCTCAGAGGCACTGTCAGTCTCATAATCATGGTCAGAGGAAGATTCAAAAAGCACACCAACCACCTGTTGAGCAGTAATTCTGCGGCTAGTCATAATCCTTACTAATAAAGGTAACTTGTCAAACAAGTCAACAACAACAAACACTTTGTAAAATAAGTATTAAACAAAATGTGGCTTTATCACAAAGACCTATATACTCCAAAACTATACCACTCACTTGCCAGAAGCAGCTAGACTCGTCGACACCTACTCTGCACAGACACAGCAAGAACCAACAATATCCCACTGAAAAAGAAAAAAAAATTACACATAAGACAACGCAAAACACATCACAAAGAATTTCACGCTCAAAACACTAACTACATATGCTGCTTGTATCAGTGTGGGGTTTTTAGTATTGACAGGAAAAATGGCGCTCAAGCTAATTCGCGCTGTGTTTGTTATGCTAGGAGTGTGTACGGTGCAAACCAGGTCAGGGGATATGCCCTAAAACCCCCGTGATGGTATGGATAGAAATCCACACAAATGAAGTAGGTATAGTCCCGGGCACACGTAATGAGGATATAATATCAGGAGAAATGTCTCATACTGCAGAAATGTAGAGGGTCTACACCAGAATGATAATCAAAGGTGTTTAATGTAATAACAGAGCATAAGCAACCAGCCAAAGCAAAAGCAACCAGCCGACACGTGTTTCGTCACAAAGGGTAGTAACCCGTGACTCTTCAGGGCTGAAAGGCGGTGCCAACAAGGTGGATTCTATTGACCGTTCAAGAATCCAAAACGGCAATGAAGAGCAGTGCGAACCACGGTAGGTGGACTACTGCCAAGTGTGAGGAAAGGAAGACGGATATCGCCGGGCGGCGGATAAGCCAATGAGGACTATTGACCTTCAGAAATGTTGATGCAGTCTGTGGCGACGAAAGTAGCCAAGTGCTAAGTAGCACAGGAGGGAATATTGAATTGGGCGTGCCAGGTCAGTAGTCCAGGACGACAACGGCGGATGCGCCGGAGTACAGGAAACTGGGAGAAGTGGTGTTCAGGAAGGAAAATGGTTCCGGAACTTGGCTACTTTCGTCGCCACAGACTGCATCAACATTTCTGAAGGTCAATAGTCCTCATTGGCTTATCCGCCGCCCGGCGATATCCGTCTTCCTTTCCTCACACTTGGCAGTAGTCCACCTACCGTGGTTCGCACTGCTCTTCATTGCCGTTTTGGATTCTTGAACGGTCAATAGAATCCACCTTGTTGGCACCGCCTTTCAGCCCTGAAGAGTCACGGGTTACTACCCTTTGTGACGAAACACGTGTCGGCTGGTTGCTTTTGCTTTGGCTGGTTGCTTATGCTCTGTTATTACATTAAACACCTATGATTATCATTCTGGTGTAGACCCTCTACATTTCTGCAGTATGAGACATTTCTCCTGATATTATATCCTCATTACGTGTGCCCGGGACTGTACCTACTACATATGCTGCTTTATGACACCACTTAAATAAATTCATTCATGCATGACAATAATACTCATTTGGAGTAAACACAACAAAAATGTTTTTCTTACCAAATAAATGCAACTACACAAAACTGCAGATCAACCACTGCCGAAACCGCAAAAAAGCTTTGCACTAGAATCAAAAGGAGAAATAAAACATTACAATCATATATGCAAATAATGCACCAGTCCACACACAATCAACCAGCCAAGCTGGGGGGGTAGGTGGGCCTAAAAGCATAAGTCTTGAAGAAACCGCACCCTCATGAGGTGACACTAGTGTCTCCCTCAAGTCCTCTTCTTAAAAGTCCCCAATATCAGCCTGCCAACGCTCTCGTAGCTTAAGGAGCGGGTCAGGTAAGTTATTGATAATTTCTTTGTATGTCAAGGATAAGGCCTTACAGTGCATGTAGTCGGACAGGAGCCTGTCTTCCAATGGTGAGGCTTCCGGTACGTCCTCCCCACCAGGACTGCCCCCCTTAGAGCGTGTTGTATTTGAGAGTATCTGCAGAGTCTGTGTCAGCTAGTTCATATTGTTCCTGAAGTTTAGCAAATGGAATTATTTTCCCTCTTGCCCAAAGGTCACTCATCCTCGAGATGCCTATGGTGTCCCATCTGTTAAAACCTTGATAACGGCTCAGCTTTCCAAGGCGCTCCGCCCACCAGAGGGGTGTGGCAAGTGTCAATTTATTCTCCCATCCAAGGTGTTTAGTGACTTAGTGCCAAGTGGAGACCGTTTGGGCCGTAGGCCCAGTGAGGTTCTGTTTTTTTGGGTTAGTATACAATGCTTCACTGTACTCCCCAGCTCCCAGCAACCACTCATCTATTTGGCACGATGGATCTACTTGTGTACAGCATGCCCATTTATTTATTATCACTAATTGGGTAGCCCAATAGTATGTACGAATATCTGGTAGGGCAATTCTGCCGTCGTACCAGCTTCTGGTGAGTTTTTTAGCTGCTATACTGGGTGGTTTCCCATCCCAGAGTAAATTTCGGACTTCCTCGTTTATGGACCCAAAGTAAGCATCTGGGATTTCAAAGGGCGTATTTTGTAGAGCATAGAGGAACCGTGGCAGTGCCACCAATTTGAATAGGGATGCTCTCCCCAAAAAGGATAGTGGCAGGGTACGCCAGTGCTGCACATCTCCCCGTAGGTGGGCCAGTGGGGCGAGCAGGTTCCGTTCATGAAAGATTTCAGCACTGGAAGTGAGATAGATGCCCAAGTAGACAAATCCCTGTGGCTAAATTTTCGCCTCACAACCAGCAGGCAGGGCCGGGGCAGGTCCCCATAGGGGGAACACCATCGATTTGGACCAGTTAATGGTATAGCCAGAATATCGTCCAAAATTGGAGCAGATCTGCAATATCCTATTGATGGAGGCTCATGGCGACGCAACGTACAGTAGTATGTCGTCTGCATAGAGCAAAATTTTGTCTTCACATTCTGCTGACCATCTTAGTCCCCGGATAATGAGATCTCCCCTTATCCAACTCGCTAGAGGCTCCAGTATTAAAGCAAACAGGAGCGGGGATAGAGGACACGCCTGTCGTGTTCCCCGGTTTAGGGTAAAGATGCTCGATGTTCGTCCATTCACCACCACATGGGCCAAAGGGTCAGTATATAGCAATTGAATCCAGGCAATAAATTTCCTGCCTAGTCCCATGCGCTCCAAGACCGCAAACATATACGGCCATTCAACTGTGTCGAAGGCCATGCGCACATGTAATGACATTGGCACTGCGTCTTCTCGGATGGAGTCCCTCCGGCCCAGTACCCCATTCAGTCGTCGCAGGTTGAGAGCAGTGTTGCGCCCTGGCATAAAGCCAGACTGGTCCAGGTGTACCAGTTTGGTCACCACTGGAATCAGCCGTCGAGCCAGGACCTTAGCCAAAATTTTCACCTCTGCATTCAGGAGGGAAATCGGCCTGTATGAGGAGCACTCCTCCGCTGGATTACCCTTTTTGTGTATGACCACTATCGATGCTAGCCTTTGATTCCTGGGCAATCTACATACTCTCTTCATACATATTAAGGAGGTGTGGCGCCACTTCGGACGCTGTGGATTTAAGGAGTTCAATTGGGATACCGTTTGGCCCCATGGCTTTGCCGGATTGGATGCAGGTTATGGCTGCGCCAATTTCCTCCTTTGTGAGGTCAGCCTCAAGCTATTGTCCGTCTTCGTTTGACCGGGTGGGGATTGGGATATCTACTAATAATTCTTTGGTGTCATCCACCTCGTCTGTTACTTTTGAAGAGTAAAGTTGCGTATAGTGGGCCACGAAGGCCTCTGCGATATCCTGGGGGTCTCATAGCCATTCCCCCTTCGTATCTCGTATCGTCATTACCCACATATCTGCTCTTTCCCGTCTATCTAACCAGGCAAGTAGTTTGCCTGCTTTGTCTCCGAGTTCGTAGACTCTATGCTCCATCGCCCGAAGTCTGCCTCTTGCCGTTTCCGTCACTAGATTACTATATTCCTGTCGCTTGACGTCTAGTGTGCGTTTGGTATCCTCCTCCACCAGGGAGGCGGGGGATTGCTCCAAGGCAAGTACCTCACGTTCCAGTGTATCAAGCTTTGCCCTCTTTTCTTTCCTGTGCCCGACCATTAGTGGGAGGGCCTGCCCCTTTATGACCGCCTTGTAGGCTTCCCAGATGGTCCGGGGAGACTGGACTGATCCCACATTTTCCCTGAAGTAACATTTAGTGGATTCGATAATGCTGGCTTTGATATATGGGATTGCGAGATACCACGGATTGATCGATATGGCATTACGCGCCGATTTTCTACCCAGACTGTATTTCGCCCATAGTGGTGCGTGGTCTGAGATCCCTCTCGCCAAATGTTTAACTTCTGTGAAATTTTGTTTATCTTCTGCAATCATGATGATATGATCAATGAGAGAGAGACTATTATGTGCCCCTGAGTGAAATGTGAATTGTTTTGCAGTAGGATGTGCTTCTCGACAAACATCTACTAGACTGCGAGCAGTTATGAAATCTGCCATTGTGTTACGGGTGCGGGGAGTGACTCTCGGCGAGAATCTATCCCACTGATCATTGAGGGTCATATTTAGGTCTCCACCAATCACTAGTGGGCCCTCTGGAAAGTCTAGGATCATCTTACTCATGTCTGGCAGCTCCACGGTGTGCAGTGCTGGGGGTATGTAAGCCGTCATGATGTTTACCCTGGGAGCCGGCCACTCCCGCGAATCTACCCTGCACATCCGTATGTATGCTGGACACCGTGAAGGGGAATTGCTTACATACCAGAATCCCTACCCCTGAGGTAAATCCTGAGTGTGCGATGAGTTTGTATCCCCATCTATTAAGTGCCGCACAGGTATCCCCAATCAGATGGGTTTCCTGGAGTAGGACCACTTTGGGAGCTAGTCTCTTGATATATTGGAGCACTATAGCTCTTTTGAGTTTGTCCCCTAGGCCATTAACGTTCCAGGAGAGGATTTGGAATGACGTGTCTGTAGTTTCTATCGATTTAGACATTTCTGTTGCCTGTGTCCTATCAGTAGCTATTTATTTGATTCCTGCTTGCGATACGTTAGGTGAATCTACAGTGTGCGATTTGGTTGGCCCGTGCCCTAAGCTGCCTATGCAAGATTTGTGTCTGTGGTGACAGGTGTAGTCCTAGAATAGTCATTAACAATCTACGGTGCCGCTGCAAATAAACATTAACACATAGCGTATAACAAACTCCCATCTTAACAAAATACCCCTTCTCCCTGCATGACGGTATCAAGAACTCCCGCCTCCCCAACTGTGCAGAGTGCCTGTCGCCCACCTGTCCATGATCCTGACCCCCCTCCGCCTGTCCCCAAATTTATACTAGGTCACTACTATACGGATTGTTTATAAACAGTCATTATCATACTCCGCCATCTCTTCATTCTGCAATATGTCGACGGCTCTCCCAGTCCCTTCCACGGTACAGAAACGCTTGTCCCGTTTGCAATGTCACTCAGTTTCGTTAAACGACTCCCCAGTAGCTGGAGATCTTGCCTCGCTGGCTGTGCCGGACATCTCACTGTCTCTTAGACTCCTTCAGAGGTGAGTCATGAAATGCAGTTTTAGCAAGAATAGCAGGTAGTTTAGTCTTTATCATCTGCAAGATCCTTTTCTTCTTGCCTAGGATCTAGTCGGGTCTGCGTCCTTCCCTGTCCTCGTCCACACCATTTTGGGTTGTACGGATCTCCTACTCTCCGCCATCCCTCAAGCCTTTCCCAGATATCCTCTGGTGCGGTGAAAAAACATCTTTTACCCTCCGCGTCGACCCTCAATTTAGCTGGGAACAGCATGGCATATTTCATCCCCTTCTCTCTGAGGGCTTTTTTGACCTCCAGGAAAGTACGTCTTTGTTGTTGTACCTTGTCGGAGGGATGGGCGAAAGACAAATCGAGGAGGCCGAATGTGGTTTTCTATTTTGGCGTTTTTTTTTTTTTTCTTTTGGGCGGATAGTTAAACCAAATTAAAATAATACAGTCTTGTGATGGCCGTTTTTGGCTTTTAGTCTTCTTCTGGTGACACTCTTCCTCTTGGTTTTCTCCTTGTAGGTCTGAACTTCCGTGATGCGTAGTCCCCGGTATGCAAAAATAAAAACACAGGAAAGGAAGGTGGTTAACAAGGGTCTGATGTAATTGACCTTAGGAGGGATAGAGCCCTTCACCACACCCAGGGGTGTCAGGGGATGCTTTCTCTTAGTGTAAATGGTACGTAATCTCTCCTCTCCCTTCTCTTTATCAGGTGATTAAGCAACTTTCAGGTGGAACCTCGAAGTTTGTGTCCTGGGTCTTTGGGATGGGGTAGTGCACAGTGGATTACATGACTAGTCAATGTCTACCATATTGCATTCCTTTTTGATTATAATACTAATTAGACTCTCCTTCAAACCTGATTCTGTTCGATATGGTCCCCGATGCTATGATCCCCTCCACGTTGTGGAAGGGGGGGTGGGGGGGCATAACAATTGCCAAAAAAATAATAATAATAAAATTGCCCAAGAGTGGAGAAGAAGACAAGGGAAAAGAAAGGGAAAAAAATGAACAACCCCGTAAAGAAACGAGCACGCTAAGTTGTGTGCCCGACCTGACCTTTTGGCTGACACTGCAACCTTAACTTCACCTATGAGCACTCTCCTCCCCCTTTTCTGGCTCACGCCTATCTCTTATCCCCAGCCATCCTTCGCGTCTCCCACCCCCCCCTTTTCTTCCTTACACCCGTACCTGGCGAGCCGCAACTCTCCAGAGTTGCGGCTGGGGAATCACGCATCCCAGGGCGACCACCACTCCTTACTCCAGCATTCTCGGAGCTCGTCCTCTTCAGGAGCAATTCTTCTTCCCTCCATTTCGGTGGACCTGGACTCGCCTTCTTCCCCGGGAACACTGCTGGGCTCCTCCAATCCGCTTGTTCCTTCTTGACTCCCTGTCCTCTCCTCTGATTCGTCACTGGCCTCTGTAGTCCCGCCTCCTTCTGTCGTCAGAGGTTCCTGACTCGGGTTGTTAACCCTTTCTTCCTTTTTCTTCCTGGGACGGAGTAGCTGGCGCTGTTCGTCACACTGTGATGGAAGAGGTAGGTGAGGGGCGTTTCGGAAAGGAGAGTCGGGCCTAATTAGGGGTGATCGGATATTTACAGGGAGCAGGGCCTCGCCTATCTCACATTCCCCCACCCTAACTTTCTTGCTTGCAAGATCAGTATCTGCAGGGTACCTGGACAGAAAGTCTGCATTAGTTTGGAATTTTCCTTTTCGGTGACATGTATGAAACTGGAAGGGTTGGAGTGCGAGGAACCACCTCAGCACCCGGGCATTGTGCCCTTTGTTACGGGACAGCCATTCTAATGGAGCATGAATGGTGTATCACGGGCGCTGCCGACACACGCTGCTACTTTGAAGCCGTTAGTTAGACACATACATCGGTACGAACAAATATTCAGACTAATATGGAGGCCTAGTTTTAAACTATGCGTGTTGGAATGATCCCCTGCTTTTTGCGTTTTTTTGAAAATATGACCGAGGGGCGTGCACCCACGAATTAAATGGTCCTGTGTGCATTTTTATCCTCATTTTGAATATCATGGAGAGGATTTCCCGTTTTCCTATAGTGGCCCATAGGATGATTAGAGCCACAACTTAGGATTGGACAAACGTTTTGTCAGATACCCCTGCTCCTTTTTTAATATAATAACTGTACAATCTAAACATTGGTCCTGATGAAGGTGGTGAAAAGAATGGTTATTCCACCGAAACGTACGTCGACCACTGACCTGTGGGAATCCGTCCAGTGACATATATAGGGAAAGAGACAGATGTGATGTCCTCATACAATAATGAAATGATGCAGTGATTTCTATACACTGTCGAAACTGTTGGGATGTTTCTATATAACAAATTAAATGAGTTATTGATCTTACACACTGTCGGATCCCATTTGTGTCGCAATTTGTACTTTTAACTTACATGTAGTATGACAGGTTGAATGATTGGTATGATTTGGAGTGTGTATGCTGTTTTTGTATGAGTTGGTTGGGGTAGGGTAGCTATTTAAGTTAAAAAAAAAATTGTTGAAATATTTTCACTATGTAATTTTGTGATTTGTGTACTCAGTACTTTTATAAATGAATTTTCACTTTTGGAAATGGAAAATCAACAAATAAAAAATTATGTTTTTCAATAAAAATTGTTATTTCTAAATGATTTCTCTGTAGAAGGAAGAAGCTGTTTTCTTGGGGGCGTGTATAAGCTGCAGGCTATTCTTAAAAGAAATATAGGTCTGTTAGGTCTTTCATAGTTTTTGGCCGTTTCTATCCCCCTCCACTTGGACCTTAAATTATAACTAGGGGGTACCTTTTTGTCACAATTGCCTGATCTGTATACAACACAAACTACCTACCTTCAAGATAGTATCGCAGAGATTCGATAGCCCATTTGATGGCTAGGGCTTCCTTTTCTATTACGGTGTAATGTCTTTCTCGCAGGAATAATTTTCGACTGATGTAGATCACAGGCCCTTCGTGACCGTGGTTATCTACTTGAGAAAGAACCGCTCCTAAGCCGTGCTCTGAGGCATCCGTTTGTAGGATGAAGGGTTTATTGTAATTAGGACTGAAAAGGACCGGTTCGGATGTGAGAGTGTATTTAAGTTGTTGGAAGGCATGTAGGGAAGCAGGCGACGGGTTCTTAAGTTTTAATTGGGTTTTGCTACCTTTCTTTAACAAGTCCGTCAGGGGGGCAGCTTTTTGTGAGAAGTCTGGGATAAACCGTCTGTAATACCCCAGAATGCCCAGGAAGGCTCGTAGGTCTTTTTTGGTTTTTGGAAAAGGCAGGTTCAGTATTGCTGCTACTTTTTCTTTTTGGGGTTTTATATGACCTTCTCCTAAAAGGTATCCCAAATATTTTACGGATCTTGCAGCTATATGGCTCTTAACTGAGTTAATAGTTAGCCCCGCATCCCTTAGTGCCTGGATGACTCTTGTCAAGTGCATTAGATGTTGTTCCCAAGACGTACTATGGATAACTATATCATCTATGTATGCTGCCGTAAAGGTGCTGCATGGTCTTAGGATGGCATTCATGAGCCTCTGAAAGGTCGCTGGGGCTCTATGTAAGCAGAAGGGCAATACGGTGAACTGATAAAGCCCACTTGGCGTAGAGAATGCTGTCTTTTCTTTATCTTGCTCTCTAAGTGGCACCTGCCAGTAGCCCTTACAAAGATCTAGGGTGCTAATGTACTGTGCCTCACCAAAGCGTTCTATCATCTCATCTACTCTAGGAAGTGGATAAGAGTCAAACGGTGATATTTTGTTAACCTCTCGGAAATGGATACAGAGTCTGATAGACCTATCTGGTTTTGGGACGATTACTATTGGGGAGTGCCATTCGCTGGTGGAGGGTTCTATAACTCCCATTTTCAGCATCTGCTGGATTTCGTTCTCAACAGCAACTCGCCTAGACTCTGGTATTCGGTATGTGCGTAGTTTAACCTTCTTCCCCAGAAGGGTCTGTATAGCATGTACGATAACCGCTGTTTTCCCAGGAACCAAGGAAAATACGGATTGTAACGGTTGTAGACAGGAGCTTACTTCCTGTTTCTGGGGGACTGATAAGTCAGGGTCTATGCTTTGTCGGTATTAGGGTGAGTTTTCAGGAATACCCAATAATGCGGGTCTAGCTCCTTCCTATTTTTTTAATAGGTTAATATGGAATATTTGGGTGTTCCTTTTCCTTTTCGGGTCCATTTCGAGACAGTAGGTGACTGGAGTCACTTGTTCTGTCACCCGGTATGGACCTTGCCATTGGCCTAATAGTTTATGGTCAGAAGTGGTCATCATAAGTAAAACGAAATCTCCTACTGCAAGAGTTCTTTCTTTGGCCTTTTTGTCATATTGAACCTTTTGGGTGGTTTGGGCTTGCTCCAAATGGGATTTCACAATTTCGCGGATCTTGCCCAACTGATTTTTTAGGTTAAGGACATACTCAGGCAGATGTCTCCCCCCCTCTTTTTCTTCTTTCCGCTCTTCTTTGAGCATATCTAACAAGGTGCTTGGCTGTCGACCATATAATAATTCGAAAGGGGAATATCCTGTGCTTCTCTGCTGTTTGCATCGGATAGCGAATAGGGCTAGGGGCAGCATATCTTCCCACTTACGCGTTTCTAATTCTAACAACTTTTTCAGTGTTATCTTCAGCGTGGCATTGTATCTCTCCACCAACCCATTTGTTTGCGGATGATAGGTGGCTGTTCTTATCTGTTTAATTTTTAACTGTTGACAGACCTGTCTTGGTAGTTTAGACATGAAGGGTGTCCCCTGGTCGGTTACAATCTCCCGCGGGAATCCTACCCGGGAGAAGATGTTAATCATGGCCTTAGCGATTTGAGTTGCATTGGGTTGTCGTAGAGCGATTGCTTCTGGGAAGCGAGTGGCATAATCAACCAGGACCAACACATAACGGCATCCACTGCGCTAGGGAAGAAGAGGCCCAATTATGTCCATACCTACCTGCGAAAATGGTTCTTCTATTATAGGGAGAGGCTTTAGTGGGACCTTGAAAGGTGGGTTTCTGCTAGTTTTTTTGACAGACAGGGCTTTCTCTACAGTATCTTTACACTTGTTCATAAATTCCTGGCCAATAGAATTTCTCTAATATGTTTTTTTCAGTTTTTTCTACTCCAAAATGACCCCCCAACAAATGACTGTGGGCTAAAAACAGTACCTTCTCCCTATATGATCGGGGTACTAACAACTGTGGGGTACAGTCCTTTCCTCCCTTTCGGTATAACAGGCCCCTTCTCACAAAGAACTGGCGACATACTTGGTTGGGGTCCTCCATGGGGGAAGCTCTATTCCATGCTTCTCTCAGGGTGGGGTCTTCTCTCTGGGCCAGATGGAATCCTCGGTCAGTTTCCCAAACGCTGGCTTCCCTGGGCTGGGCTAGGGCCACACGGTTCCATTCTTTATTTTCCGCCCTTCTTTGTCTCCGGCTTTTCCGGGGTTTCCCAGATGGCCATTCATTCTCCTGCACTTGGGAAAAGGGGACTGTCTCCCTCCATTTTTCTCCTTCTTCCCATGTGTCTCGTAGTAGACTGTTCATATGGGGGTAGTCCCTCCCTAATATTAGAGCCTCAGGTAATTTTGGAATGAGTCCTACCCGCAAGGGTACTGGCTTTGTTGATGGCTTGTGTTGGATCTGTACTTCGGTTGTAGGGTATCGTTTGTTGTCCCCATGTACACACTGGATGTTCACCATGTCTTCAATAGCTCGCACGCCACCAGGTATCTCTTGGGGACGCATGACGCTCTGTACACACCCAGTGTCCACCAGGGCCTCCCTGGTCTCTCCGTTGACGGAGACTTAGTGATGATTACGAGGATTGGGACCCGGCTGTGTACCATATAGGACCTTAGCTAGTCCTATTTCCATCGGTTCTTCCTTTTGGGAACAATTATGTGCAATGTGTCCGAATAAACCACAGTTAAAGCACTGGGGGCCTGGAGAGGGAATTGGCCGGGTTGATGGGGCTGCAGGTCCTGGCATTATAGTGACGATTTCTGGTCTTCTCGGGGTTGGGACTTTCTGGCCTTTGGTCGAAATCTCTCCTGGAGGTTTCCAATGCATCTCTTCCTTACCTTTTTGAATTTCCTGTGTCCGATAATAGGCACTAGCTATCTCCACAGCTTTATCCAGGGTCAGCTGGGAATGTTGTCGGACCCATCGCTGTATGGGGGTATGTAGGGAAGACAAATACTGCTCTAGGTATACCTGCTCTATTATCTCTTCTTTAGTGGAGGTTGTGGGTTTCAACCATCTATCGGCCATATCTTTTACCCGATAGTATAATGCCCTTGGTGTTTCCTGTACCCCTTCTTTGATTTGCCGTAGACGGATTCGATAGGTCTCATCGTCTATCCCCACCCTTTCTAGAATGCTCCTTTTAATTTCTTCGTAGGGTGTAAGACCAAGGGGATTGCAGCCTGGTAGGCAGCCTGGAGATCACCCGAGAGGAGTGGTCCGAGATATTGCCCCCACTTGTCGACGGGCCGAGCTGCTGATCTTGCCATCCGCTCGAAGTTTGCGAAAAAGTAATCCGGGTCCTCACCGGCAACATACTTTTGCATTACCACCGACGGGAGAGTTGCCTGGGTCCTCTGCTGGCTGAGGGCATCGGCCAACTTTCCAATTACCGACTCTGCTCCTTTAGAGTTCTATGGAGTTTCTCCCGGTCTTCTTCTGCTACCGCCAGGAAGCGCTCCATTATGTGTCCCAGTTTTTCCTGGCCTTCCGCCATTTTGTGCACAACGGCCTCCATCTCTGTAGATCCCACTTCTGACACCAGGTGTCAGAGGGACGGGCGAAAGACAAATCGAGGAGGCCAAATGTGCTTTTCTATATTGGCGTTTAGTTTTTTTTCTTTTGGGCGGATAGTTAAACCAAATTAGAAATAATACAGTCTTGTGATGGCCGGTTTTGGCTTTAAGTAGGTCTGAACTTCCGTGGTGCGTTGTCCCCGGGATGCAAAAATAAAACACAGGAAAGGAAGGTGAGTAACAAGGGTCTGATGTAATTGACCTTAGGAGGGATAGAGCCCTTCACCACACCCAGGGGTGTCAGGGGATGCTTTCTCTTAGTGTAAATGGTACGTAATCTCTCCTCTCCCTTCTCTTTATCAGGTGATTAAGCAACTTTCAGGTGGAACCTCGAGGTTTGTGTCCTGGGTCTTTGGGAAGGGGTAGTGCACAGTGGATTAGATGACTAGACAATGTCTACTGTATTGCATTCCTTTTTGATTATAATACTAGACTCTCCTTCAAACCTGATTCTCTTCGATATGATCCCCGATGCTATGATTCCCTCCACGTTGTGGAAGGGGGGGGGGGCATAACAATTGCCCCAAAAAAAAGAAAATGCCCAAGAGTGAAGAAGAAGACCAGGGAAAAGAAAGGAAAAATAATGAACAACCCCGTAAAGAAACGAGCACGTGAAGTTGTGTGCCCGACCTGACCTTTTGGCTGACGCTGCAACGTTAGCTTCACCTATGAGCACTCTCCTCCCTCTTTTCTGGCTCACGCCTATCTCTTATCCCCAGCCGTCCTTCGCGTCTCCCCCCCACCTTTTCTTCCTTACACCCGTACCTGGCGAGCCGCAACTCTCCAGAGTTGCGGCAGGGGAATCACGCGTCCTCGGGCAACCACCACTCCTCACTCCAGCATTCTGGGAGCTCGTCCTCTTCAGGAACGATTCTTCTTCCCTCAGTTTCGGTGGACCCGGACACGCCTTCTTACCCAGGAACACTGCTGGGCTCTGTGTTCTTCCTCTTCGCGTCTTCCGGGATTCTCTCCTCCAATCCGCTTGTTCCTTCTCGACTCCCTGTCCTCTCCTCTGAATAGTCGCTGGCCTCTGTAGTCCCGCCTCCTTCTGTCGTCAGAGGTTCCCGACTCGGGTTGTTAACCCTTTCTTCCTTTTTCTTCCTGGGACGGAGTAGCTGGGGCCGTTCGTCACAGTGTGATGGAAGAGGTAGGTGAGGTGCGTTTCGGAACATAGAGTCAGGGCTAATTAGGGGTGATCGGTTATTTACAGGGAGCGGGGCCCCGCCTATCTCACATACCTTTATAGGAAAGTCTGGAATTTGTTTTATTGTGCTGTTTTCGAACTTCAAGTGCGGAGCTGTGTGAGCAGTTTGAAGGATAATGTCTTGGTCCCCATAGTTGAAGATTCTGGGCTTTGGAGGTGCACCTGGCTTGGGCCTGCCTCCAGGTACGCGATGAGCCCACTCGATAGAGAACTAGTTGGAGAGATTCAGAGGCTGCAGATATTTTGTGACTAGGTCCTCAACAAAGCGGTCCATCGCTGGTCCCTCCGCTCTTTCCGGCACTCCGAGAATCCTGACATTGTTCCTCCTGGACCGGCCTTCGTAGTCATCCAGCTGTGCCGCTAGGGTGTTGCTGGTGGTCTGCAGCTCTGGGATTTGCTTTTCCAGAGTTTTAGTATCCGCAACTAGACTAGAGTCCATCTTTCTTGGGTCTGCCCGCAGCAGGGAGATATCTGTGGATACTGAGTCTAAGCGCCCCTCAATGGAGGGACGCACTTCGGAAATGGCTGCCATTATATCTTGCAAGGTGGGGGAGCCCTGTTTGGGCTGCTTCTGCAGCAGATCGTGTTCGGGATCTGGTTGGGCTGCCGTCTCCTGCCCTTTCTGCCACGAATATTTATCTAACTTTGATTGATAGGAGCCACGTCCCCCTTTCCCACTTGCCATCTTTATACCCAAGGTGATACAGGCAGTGGTGTAGCACAGGTATAAGTAGGGTACTCACCACCCCCTGCCAGAGGATCCTCCCCGCAGCCTGTCGGTTTTCCCCTGTTGGCTCCCACTCGGCAGTCGTGTGGGCTTGCGTTGTTTATGGTGGTATGGCCGTGACCGGGAGGTCTGTTCTGGAGCCACTTTTTTGCAGTGCTTGATAGCTGTTAAGTACGCCTCCAGCGACCTGGGTCGCTTGAGTTTGTCGTTATAATGCCGGTATCTTGGGTTATGAGTCACTTGCAGGCAGGCAGGACGACCCACTGTCGCTGCCCGTTCAGGACCTTTGCACAGTTCTTACTGATCTTTAAATTTGACCGAATCCACTTGGGTCCCGGTCGCGCCTCGATGCATTTGGTGAGCAGTGCCGCCTGCCTCGTTATGGCTAATTCTTCGTGCGGGATTGTAGTCTGGAGGTAGGTCCCATCAATCACAAGTGTGTCAGGCTGCCAGCACTGATTGATCAGTGCTCTCAGTGTTAATTTGGAGCCCGATTACTGGCCATGTGTACAAATCAATACCGCCCGACCCAGGGTCCCTGCGCATCGCTCACCAGTTTTGCGGCCGCAGCCCCAGTCGGGCAAGGCTCCAGTTACCTCTCGCCGGGATCCTCCGCAAGTCTGCTGCTGGACGGGGGTGCCGAATCCGCTTTCCGCTACCCCTCAGCCTATCTCCTGGATCGGCTCTTCCCTCCGGCGAGGCGGCAGGTGGTGGTCTCCTTCCGCCTCAATATCTTCCTTGTCTACGATGCGCCTGGGCCCGCCGTTGCCTCGGCAGGCCGCACCCGCGTCACTCCGTGGTTTTGGTGAATCTGCAGGCCCCAGACTTCCGACTCGGTTAGCAGCTTCTGATTGCTGAGCGGAGCGCCCGGTGTATGAGATGGCCACTCACGATGTCGCAGCACTCCGGTATGTGTGTGTTTAACTCGGATGTATGCCGGATATTGGGGGGAAAAATGACGGAGGAGGCCGGAGCCGCGTTAGTGTGCGGCCATCTTCTCCGGCTGCAGGCCACACCCCTCCACTGTTTTCATTCTTAACCCAAACGCCAATCCCATATATTTCAGTGTGTCAGTGATCTTGTTAAATGTCATGGCTGGCTTCTTCACGTATAAGAACACATTGTACTTCTAGAAAGATATTGTATGGGACACCTCACCTATCTCCAGACCATCTACTGAATTTCTGCATCTAATTATTTATATAGTGACTCCATTGCCAGGGCAAAGATTAATAGTTGTGGGACAACCCTGTCGTGTCCCTTAATCAGTTGTCAAAAACTTTTATATTCGTCTTTTCTCTTGCAGCTACTCCATTGTATAGTAGTGATGCCAATCGTAGGACTATGTTGCCCAGCTCAGAGCACTTCAATGCATTGATATATATTGCCATCTGACATTGTTTGTAGGGTTATCGGACGTCCAGGTTGATAAGTGCATATCTTGTCTGTACCCCACATAGATGCTACAGAAGTAACTCCTTCCATCGCAAAACCTTTCTGGTCTTCGTGTACTATTTTGATAACTATACTTGGTAGTCTTTTTGCTAGTATTTTACCTACTATCTTATTGTTGGCATTTGTTACCGATAAGTGTCCGTAAGCATCACAATCACGGGGTCTTTACCACTTTTTGACAGAATTATCAATACTGCTTCTCTCAGTGTGTCTGGTAACTTCCTATTAAGGAGTTCCTTATTGCACATATGTAACAGACATTGTGCTAATAGGTCATCGACTCGTTCTACAGTTCTATTGCCAGACCATCACTGCTCTGTGTTTTCTATGATCTCAGTTGACATATTGCCGATTTGATGTCTTCCCTCTCTGTTGGTTCATATCAAGGATTTCCTTAATTAATCATCAGTCTAAATCAGTCTGTGGGTTATATAGTTTTGCATTGTACTCCCTGAATCTGCTGTTGAATGATGTCTGTTCAGTCAACATTAGGCACTTATCTTCTCTTACAGTTAACACTGCTCTAGAACCATTTTTTGTGTTCAGTAGCCATGCTAGCATGTGCTCTACTTTGTCATCTCTTTCTTGCCTGTAGTAATATTTTCCCAGCCTATCTCTTGCTGCAGCTAATTCTTCCTTTTTATCATCTGTAACTCCTCATTAACCACTCCCTGCAACTGTTGATTATCCAGAGACTTAACTTAATCCTACAATTTATTCATGGTTCACACGAGGTCTCTCTTTATCCCATATATGGCGCTCATGCACATTCCCCACGTTGTGACCCTGATACCCTCCCACAGAATGCATGCCGAGTCAACAGATCACTGTTTAAGCGCATAAAATCTCTCCTTAGTATATTTAATGTCTTCCCTTTTGGTTCTGTCCAGCAGATCTCTAGTCTACAGGCTGTGCTTTTGCACTGGAGATATCCCATCTCTAGTTTCAGTACTGCATGGGAAGACAGAGCGTGTTTGAGATGCTCCACTCCCTACAATTTGTCAGCGTGTTCAGGGTGCCTCAGCAAAATGTGTATACAGGAATACAAACAATGTGGAGGAGAGAAAAACGAGTAACCCCTAATATTTGCTTTGCATGTTCACCATATCTCCATGAGTTTTAACCTCTCCATTATTGCTAATAATGTGGTAGAGAAGCGCCCTCAAGCCTTAGTCAAAGCTATAAAGCTATTAAGTTACAAGGTCAATATGCCATTAAAGTCACTCCATAAAGTAATTCACTGCACTCACAAGGGGTTGGGAGCTGAGATACCAATTAAAAAAAAGTCAGTGGTTGTTATATGTGGTACATAGGTGCTGCACAGAACAATTTAGTTCATTCTACGATAATGTATCTACCATTTGAATCCCTAGATACCTATATATCTGTCATCTTTGAGCAGTATGCCAAGGGCTAACAAGAGCAGCAGACCTGGGCCTACGCACTAAAGTCTAAGGGCCTGATTTAAAATGTGTCTACCGTATTACAGATGTACGGTGCCTGTGAACACCTCTAGTCATTGAAAGGAACCGCTATTATGGAAGTTCCTATCAATGTGTTAAAAGTTTGACTGACTGTATTGTCAAATTACCAGACGTTCCTTAAACGTTTAACATGTTTTTGGTTTTTCAAAAACTAACTCCCAAAGCTGGAGTTTGTTTTGGAAAAATCAAAAACTAATGAACCCAACACCATGGGAATTGTCTCCTATGAAATGGGGGTCATTTAAACTTGTTCACTCTCCCTAACTGGCAGGTTTTTACCAGCAGTGAAGGATAGTGAAAACTGTCCATTGAACTTCTCAGTCTAAATAGGGTGGGCGGTTGAATTGCCAAAACGCCTGTGACCCCTACTCTGTTGGGTGGTCTGAGCACTTTTCAGCAATGGAACTGAAGTAGGCTCAGTCGTTGAGAGACTGAAGATCCACCAAGGGTTTGGTGGGAAGGGTCCTACATTGCAGTTGTGATGGAGTACCCTCTCAGCCAAACTTTAAATCAGGCCTCTATGTACTTGAGTGCACCTCCCTTTCACTTTGCATTGTTTTCATGTTATGGGGTGGATAAGTGGATCTCTTCTAGCATTGCTATTTGGATACGCTTGCTCTTCAGCTAGGACCGTAGTCTTTGCTGTTTTACTGCTACATTAATGCGCTTGGCATTCTACAACAAAGCCATGTGTACCACCATATTCCATCCATTTTTTCTATATCAGATTTCTGACATATACAATTTATTTTGAATGCTACAGTTAAACTGAATGGTCTTTCAATACATTCTAATAAACATACCCCTGACTCCCCCCACCCCTGTTTGAACATTCCCAAAAATGGGTACCGTAGTGCCATCCCCTTCCCACTTGATTATTGCCAAAAATGCCTCCCTTTTAACCCCTTCGCCGCGGCGCGAATTCCGCCACGGCGCGGGGGGGGCTAGGGGGTGAGCGCGGCGCTTCGGTGCTCATGACGGCTCCACGCCGTCATGAGTCACGGGCGGCGTGTGCTCATGACGGCGTGGTTCCGTCATGACCACGCCCGCTCATTAATTAGCCCGCACAGGCGGGGAATTAGTCCCGCATGGGCGGAGCGGCAGCGGCATGACGGAACCACGCCGTCATGAGCACACGCCGCCCGTGACTCATGACGGCGTGGTTCCGTCATAAGCACTCAAGGGGTTAATGTTGTCTTTTGTTTTCATTTGGTGTCAACAATGTTGGTTCTTAGGATATCTTGTTTACAACTTGCGTCCCAAAATTAATGCATATTAGAGCACCTCCTTTGGTCGATCAAAGAACTGTCTCTTGTCTACCACATAATTTCTAAGTTCTGCAGACAGTAGCCGTGTATAGGGCATATTCATGGCTATCAGCTACATTTAACTTAGTTGACCATAATCGAGGTAAAAAGAGATGTGGTTCCTATTATTCTTGATATGTTTCTGCCAGTCTGCTGCTTTTAGGAGTTTCACCTTATCCTGATATCAGTGCATGCATTTCATTCTGGGATTTGCAACAGAGAAGGATGCTGAGAGGATGTTCTATGTACCCTGCCTATCTGTAAATCTCCCATAGCATTCCTGTTCAACATGAGCATAGACAAAAAGGTGGTTCCCGCATACACGACAGGATTGCCTCGTACTTCGGACCACATCGGCATTGCAAAAAAGGACCTATCAAAGCCCTTTTTTTGCTACGTGAAACCTGCACCCTTCGTAAGTAATCACGATGCCACTTACATGAGTAATCAACGGAAATCTATCGTGTCTTCGTAAAAAGAGGGTTCTTCGTATATATTATTTGGGAGTCACAGACAGACGGGGAATCCGAACGGGGCAACCTCTTTTCATTTTACGGATCAGAATTGATTTTATAAGACTACAGATTGCGCTAAGGATAATAGGAAATTTCTCCTCATTACAAACATCCACAAAAATAACAGAGAGCAAGCCTTGAAAAAGTTACGCATATGTAACGAAACACGTGTCGGCTGTTATCGGCTGTTCATCAACCTTCACTACCTGGAAGGCCCTAGGACTAGGACCTCCAGTTTGGCTGTTAATATTGCTCTTATATGTAGTGCTTAATCAATCTTCAATTTATGTACACAATGTGAATTTTACATATATGGTTTCCTTTTTCTTTTCTTTTTGACTTTTCAGACAATTTTGGTGTATTATACTTGGAGTTATTCCTAATTGTCATGATTTACATTGGATTCAATAATATTAAATTATACAAGAAAAATATCCACTTTTTGATGTTCTCTTCTATTGTTGCTTGAGCTATTTGGAATAGCTGTTTTGTCTTTGATATAATATATTGATTGAGTAATCACTTTTATAGGACTTTCAGTATGGACCATTCAGTTAAATCCAATGACTTTACTATAAACTTTTCCAGTTAAATATCAGAGTGCCGAGGTACAATCGCTGTCTAATAGACAAAAAGGTCCCAGGAGTAATTCCATTGGATGTGTCTTTGTCTCCTCAGGGAGACCAAGATCTCAAATATTATTCTGATGTGATCTATCATCCAGGTCAGTTAATTTCTCTTCCCTCCATTTTGCTGCAGCTTGCAGCTCAACCAACTGCCTAGAGTGAACTTTTGCTTCATTGTCCACTTCACAGATTCTGCATTCACTTCTTGTGTGTGACTTGTTTGAATAATGTGGTGTTCATCACTACATTGTCTGTCTTCTCTGTTATAGTTTTATTACCTTCCGTGATGAGCTGTTTCAGAGTTTGGCAGAGTCTGCCTTTGTTGCATGCATTACCCTAATTACTTTGCTTGGCATGAAGGCCTTTGTGGTGCTTATCCTGGACATTTTGTTTAGTGGGAGGATTTAAAGAGTGTCACTTCCTCTTGTTCATGCCCCGACCATAGCCTGCATGTCAGGCTGCAACAGCTTGGGTGTGCCTTCTGATGTGCGTCTGCCCCCAGAGTGGCCCCAGATCTCCCCCTTATTAGCTAGCTGTATTTTCAGTCCCTCTTACCTCTATGGGGCCTCATAGGCCAGACCCCAGCCACTCACAGCAGCCTGCACCACACCTTGATTGGTGCGTAATGGGAAAATGAGTCACCAGCCACGGATGTTCAATCCCTGGCAGCGCCTAGCTCAGTGTATTGAGATCTTGGTGTTTAAGGGGCCATCCCCCTCAGCATGAAGCTCCTTGCTACCATGCATTCATCGAGCCTCCAGGTTCCAGTCTCTGGAGCCGTGGACTGACAGCACCACTGTGATCCACCGAAACTGCAGAGGCCGGGGCAGCCACACTTGGTGCGGGTATGCAAGAGCTTTATCATACTGGCACTTGATCTATATTGCTATTAAGAACACTATTCAATATAAGATCAAAGACTGTTTGGAAAATAATGTGGACGGGCTTCAGTACAGTATTTCTTTAAAGTAAAACGTTATTGATTCTTACAGTGGCATAGCTCATAGGAATTCTAAACATTACAGTATCATCCATTTGCTTCAAATGCTTTATCTGATTTTTGTACAAATTAAACCGGTGTGAGATGCAAAAATTACGTAAAAAAGAACAATCCAAACGGTGATTAATGACCACCCTACCCATACCCACCTGGCCACTTCTAGTCAGTTTTCAATTAATCTGGCCATGAATGTCACTGTACATATCCGCTATTCTGATGTCGTTCTCACAGTACAGTTCACATTTTTAAGTGTTTCATATGGTTGATTCTGCATATCCTATTCACAAAGTTGCAGTGTTTTCAATCTTTTGGGGGTATGTAACTGTCCTTGGAAGGCCTTTTGATAAGAACTCCAGCACAGGGCCCCAAAGTCCCTCAAAACTCATGATTTTCCCATGCACAGTACTAATTTTTCACTCTATGGCAATAATATCCCAGATTCTGCTGTAGCATTGTAAGATTCATGGAGGTTGTATGCCTATAAACCACGGCAAACATTTCACAGGCTCATCCATATATTACAGACATTTGGCACTTATTCGGGGTATCGTATAAATTGGTACAAGTCTTTGGTGTTCTCCCTGGCGGGTGAGACCCCAGCCCTGTCGTCGGCGTGTAAGGAGCTAGTACACAAAGAGTCATTCAAATATCTGGGCATTTGGATCACTAAGTCGGAGGAGGAGTTCATGCAGCGAAACGTTTATGCGCAGTTGGACAGGCTGAGGGGGGATGTGGCCCACTGGCGGCGCCTGCCGGTCTCCCTTATGGGCAGAGCAGTCTTGTTTAAAATGATGGCTCTCCCTCGCCTATTATACGCAATACTGAACACACCATATCAAATCTCAGAAGTGTTCTTTAGAGCGGTTGAGTCAGAGCAGCATACGTTGCTGTGGGGGGGGTGGGGGGGTGGCAGCCCCAGGATTGCATTAAAAAAGTTACAGCAGGGGGTCTGAGGGGGCCTGGCAGTCCCAGACATTCGGAAATACTATTGGGCTCCACAACTTATTAATATCAATGGGTGGGTCTTCTCGCTGAACGAGGAGCCGGCATATCGGGTCGATAGAAAAGCAATGGGTAAGGGCAGCTACTTGGCTGAGTTCTACAGGAAGAAAGGCAACATGACCCTCCCGGCACACACACAGACAGTAGTTACGGCGTGGAGGAAAGCAACGAAACTGGTCGGCTGGAAGCCAAGCTTACAGAGCAAACCCCATTGTGGGAGGGAGACTTCCTAGGCGAGGTGAGACGTCTAAAAGGCTTTAACAAATGGGGACTTATTGGTATAGACTTATTGAAGACATCTGGAGAGGAGGGTCAATGATAGATTTTAGTAGTCTACAGACGGAATAGCAGATGGGCGCGGGGGAATACTTCAGGTACCTACAATTGCGACCTGCACTCTACTGTCCCATGACGGATGGGGAACCGTTACCGGAATACACTCCACTGGAAGACAGACTTCTACTCGACCCAATGATAGACAGAGCTATATCCCTCACATACAGGAAACTAGTAAACAACTCCCCAGACTCTATGGGTGCCTTGAGGGCAGCATGGGAATTGGATGTGGGCCTTTTGTAGGACGACGACTGGGCCGAAGCCTTGCAGAGCCCCAGAGAAATAGCCATAAGGGCTCGGTTCAGGTTGATTCAGCTTTGGATATTGCATAGGTTCTACACCCCAAGAAGAGTACAGCATCGCATTGGTCATTGTGAGTCAGAGGACTGTGCGAGAGGGTGTGGCGAGAGGGGAAAATGTTTCCATATTCTGTGGTCCTGTCCCAGGATTCAAAGGTACTGGAACAGTTTGACCCAGGTGATGGCGACGATGGTGGGAGCACAGGTCCCGGTAGTGGCAAGATCGCATATCCTGGGTGTGACGGGTGAGACAGTCTGCCCGAAATGGGCCAAGATTTAGCTTGGCTTGGCAGGAGAAGTGGCCAAAAGAAATATTGCCCAGCTATGGGGTGCAGGGGAGGCCCCAACACTGGAATCTTGGAAAAGGGACCTCGACTGGTGTCAACGAGCTGAACAGTCAATATACCAGAGTAGAGGCTGCCCACGTAAATGGAAAAAGATATGGGGGGCTTGGACGAAATACAGAAGTTAGAGTGCGGAGGCACAAAGGACAGCCCAGTCATAAAAGGGAAATGATGATGAAGCTAGCATTCCAGACTTTGATGGTTGGGAAAGAGGGCTGCAGAGGGCACTGAAAGTGGGACCCAATGTACTGGTGTTCTTGTCAAGGCATCCAGCGTATACATTGTATTGTACTTTGTCTGAAGCGTATGTTCTTAGTGTTTAATAAAAAGAATAAATTTAAAAAAAAGATTCATGGAGGTTCTTTAATTCAACAAAAAGCTGTTGCCATTGTACAGGTGCATAGTATAATCTTATCGGTTTTTGTGAGGTGTATTAGGTAGGTGGCCTTAATCCTAATAGGAATATTTCTGGTATGTATAGAAGGAGGTATTATTCTCAACTGTGTGGTTAGATAGTATAGTTTAAAATCTTGTATGGCCAATCGTCCCTGTTTATGTTAACACAATAGTTTAAGGGGTGCTCTAGGCCATGAGTCTGTCAAAATAAATGTATTTATTGCTTCCCATAGAGATGTAAAGACCCCTCCACCTGAACTGATAAGGCTTGGAAGAGGTGGAGAACTCTCGGAAGAATAATAATCTTTATTATGTCAATTAGTCCTTTCCACGATAAATACAGGAGTTCATCATGTCTCTACGCATCTCTGCCTGGAGAAAGGGGTAGTTTGCTTTGTGCAGATCTTGTATGTGTGGAGTGAGTCTGACTCCTAAGTACTTGACATCTTGTGAACCATCTGAACGGGAGTTTGTTTTGGGTTACTTTTTCTGTGGCTAGTGTCGGATTTAAAATCTCAGATTTCCCTTCAGTATCCTGAAGTTTGTTAGAACTCTTCCAGTTCTTCCAGGCAGTGGGATGGGTCATCCCATTGTAAGTATAACATCTGAAGCAAAGAGTGCTAACTTGTGTGTTCCTTCCCCAAACGTTATGCCATATATGTTATCTGCTTGCCCGATATGATATTGGTTTGATGCCTAGGGCAAACAGGAGTGGTGAGAGGGGACATTCCTGTCTTTTTTCCTGTTCTAATTGAAATAGGTGCAAGGTCTGGCCAGTGAATATTATGTCAGCCCTTGGAGTAACATAATTGGCCATGATCATGGATATGAGTGTGTGTCCCAAGCACATTATGGCACTTGTTGTATGAAGTGCCTGTCCACCCCGACAAAAGCCTTTTATGCGTCTACAGCGACCAAATTTGCTGTTATATTTTTGGGGGACTTTTTGGCCAGGTGGACTGTTCTCCATATATTATTGTACGTCTGTCTTTTCTTGATAAATTTCGACTGATCTGGGTAATCACTCCCAGGAGGAGATTTTCTAATCTGTTGAACAGACTTTTTGTATATAGTTTGACATCAAGGTTCAACAGAGCGATTACCTATATCAATCAATCAGTGTTTTGTAAAGCGCACTACTCACCCGTTAGGGTCTCAAGGCGCTGGGGGAAGGGGATGTGTGTGCAACTCCGTTGGGGTCATTCGAAGAGCCAGGTCTTGAGGTCATTCCTGAATTGGTGCAGTGTTGGGCTTCGGTGGAGGGGGAGCTTGTTCTATGTCTTGGCTGCAAGGTAGGAGAAGGACCTTCCACCCGCTCTATTCCTGTAGAAGCGTGGGACGGTGGCTAGGGAGAGGTCGGCTGAGTGGAGGTTTCTCTTGGGTGCCTGGAAGGAGAGGCGCACATTTTTTAAATCCTTACTGGGTTTTAATATCACCTTTATGAAAGCTTCTGTCATGGAGGGCGTAACTATGTTTGTTGTTACAAATTTGTTAAACAGGCGAGGTAGTTATGGAACAAGCTTATAAGAGGACGTTTTATAAAAAGCACCTTAGTAATGGATATTTCTAACTTCAGATTCCTCACCTTGTAAATATTCCCCAGGCATCAGACTGGATTTGCAGACATTAAAAGCAGGACTCCTATGCGCCAGTAAGTGGTATCATGTGGCTCTGTGCCTACGTCATTCCACTCAGGAAGTGACAAATGGAGCCGCTTATAAGCACCACCCATGCACGCTGATGTCACTCACTTTCTTTCCACGCCTTTAGATGCAGATCTGGAGCGCCTCCTTGGCCTCTTGACAGTTACTTTCTTCAGCAAAATTATCGAGTGTGCAAGGGAAAACGTCACCTCCTAAAACGACAGGATTTAAACTGTGCAGGGAGTGTTGGAAACATGTCTCTGACAGACCCTCACAAAGTCGGTGTATGGTGCTTGTGGTCAGAGCATGACTCCAGGGCCTGCGACAACCGCACCCAGATGAATCCGGAGGCCATATGTATGAGAAAGTGCCCTCTTTCTGCATGGTTGCCCCCACTTTTTGCTGAATTGCTGATGTCCTTTGACTGAGTGTGCCCTGGGCACCTGCTAACCAGGTACCCAGGGCCTATGTTCTTTCCCTAAAACTGCCTTGAAGCCTAAACCCAATTGGCATCTCTGGCCACAGGTCAGCCCCTGGGAAATGGTACCACAGATACCCAGGGCACTGTGACCAGACAAGGCCTCTAAGGGCTGCAGCACTAATTGTGCCACTCTTAGAGGTCCTGTACCTTCACACTCACACACTGCCTTTGCAGGGTGCGTGTTTTGGTGCAGAACAAAGTGAAGAGTCGACATGGCACACATCCCTGTGTGCCATGCCTACAACCCACTGCCCTGGCATAGATCAGTCACCCCTCTAGCTGGGTGCACTATACCAGTGGTGAGGGTACAGGTGCATGAGCCCTGTACCTCTACAGTGTCTAAGTCCATTCTTAGACATTGTAAGTGCAGTGCTGCCATTAAGAGTATATGGTGCTGGGAGTTTGTCATTACGAACTCCACAGCACCATAATGGCTACACTGAAAACTGAGAAGTTTGGTATCAAACTTATCAGCACATTAAACCCACACTGATGCCAGTGTGGGATTTAATGAAAAATGCACACATAGGGCATCTTAGAGATGCCCCCTGAAAACTAACCTACCACTAGTGTCCAGGCTGAGTGGCTGCTTTCAGCTGCCACCACCAGACATGTTTCTGGACCCCTGGGTCGAGAGCCTGCTGCTCTCGGGGCCTGAAACAATGCACATCCTGGGACGAGGTGCCAAGCCTCCTCCCCAGGATGGGCAGGGTCCACGAAGGGAAGCGTCAAAGGCTTGCCGCCTTTGTGAGCTTCCCCAGGCCACTTGCTGCTTTCAGCAACTGGTCCCCACTGGTTCTGACCCCCACTTTGGGCGGGAGAACTGGTGGGAAAAACAAGCGAGGAAGAGAGGTGTGCCCACTTCTGCCAACTCCACCCCTCAGGTGGGGGAGGCAATCAATCAATCAATCAATCATATCATATCATTTGTAAAGCGCACTACTCACCCGTGAGGGTCTCAAGGCGCTGGGGTGGGGAATGCTGCTACTGCTCGAAAAGCCAGGTCTTGAGGAGTTTTCTGAAGGTCAGCAGGTCTTGGGTCTGCCGTAGGTGGATGGGGAGGGTGTTCCAGGTCTTGGCGGCGAGGTGGGAGAACGATCTGCCACCGGAGGTCGCTCTTCGGAAGCGGGGGACTGTGGCGAGGGCGAGGTCGGCGGAGCGGAGCTGGCGGGTGGGGGTGTAGAAGCTGAGTCGTCTGTTGAGGTACGTTGGTCCGGTGTTGTGTAGTGCCTTGTGTGCGTGGGTGAGGAGCTTGAAGGTTATCCTCTTGTTGACCGGGAGCCAGTGCAGGTCTCTTAGGTGGGGTGTGATGTGGCTGCGGCGAGGGATGTCGAGGATCAGGCGTGCAGAGGCGTTCTGGATGCGTTGGAGCCGTCTCAGGAGTTTGGCCGAGGCTCCTGCGTAGAGGGCGTTTCCGTAGTCCAACCTGCTGCTGACGAGGGCCTGGGTGACCGTTCTTCTCGTTTCAGTGGGGATCCACTTGTAGATCCTGCGGAGCATGCGGAGGGTGTTGAAGCAGGCGGAGGAGACGGCGTTGACCTGTTTAGTCATGGAGAGGGTGGAGTCGAGGATGACCCCTAGGTTGCGTGCGTGGTCGGTGGGTGTTGGGGCGATTCCCAGTGCGGTCGGCCACCAGGAGTCCTCCCAGGCCGAAGGGGTGGATCCGAGGATGAGGACCTCCGTCTTGTCCGAGTTCAGCTTCAGTCGGCTGTTCCTCATCCATTCAGCGACGGCCTTCATTCCTTCGTGAAGGTTGGTTTTGGCGGTGTGGGGGTCCTTGGTGAGGGAGAGGATCAGCTGGGTGTCATCGGCGTAGGAGATGATGTTGAGGTCGTGCCGACGGGCGACGTGGGCGAGCGGTGCCATGTAGATGTTAAACAGAGTTGGGCTGAGGGAAGAGCCCTGGGGTACGCCGCAGATGATCTCGGTGGCTTCGGAGCGGAAGGGGGAAGGCGGACGCTCTGTGTTCTGCCGGAGAGGAAGGAGGTGGTCCAGTCCAGGGCCTTCTCTTGGATCCCGGCGTTGTGGAGGCGTGTTCGTAGTGTGTGGTGGCAGACCGTGTCGAAGGCGGCTGACAGGTCCAGGAGGATGAGGGCCGCCGTTTCTCCGTTGTCCAGCAGGGACTTGATGTCATCGGTGGCGGCGATGAGGGCAGTCTCGGTGCTGTGGTTGCTGCGGAACCCGGTCTGGGAAGGGTCCAGGATGTTGTTCTCCTCGAGGTAGCGGGTCAGTTGTTCGTTGACGGTCTTTTCGATGACCTTTGCCGGGAACGGGAGCAGGGAGATGGGCCAGAAGTTCTTGAGGTCCTTGGGGTCCGCCTTGGGTTTCTTGAGTAAGGCGTTGATCTCGGCGTGCTTCCAGCTCTCCGGGAAGGTTGCTGTCTCGAAGGAGGTGTTGATGACTTTCCGGAGATGGGGTGCGATAGCTGTGCTGGCTTTGTTGAAGATGTGGTGTGGGCATGGGTCTGACGGAGATCCGGAGTGGATGGTGTTCATGATCTTGATGGTGTCGTCGTCGTTGATGTTGGTCCAGGAGAGCAGGCGGTTGGTGCGGATGGTGGTCGTGGGGGCGGAGGTCTCAGTGGTTGTCGGGGCGGTCGTGGCGTTGAAGCTGTCGTGGATGTCTGCGATCTTGCGGTGGAAGAAGGTGGCCAGCGAGTCGCACAGGTCTTGCGAGGGTGGGACGTCGTTGGTGTTGGAGCTGGGGTTGGAGAGTTCCTTCACGATGTTGAAGAGCTCTTTGCTGTTGTGCGCGTTGTTGTCTAGGCGGTCTTTGAAGGAGGCCCTTTTGGCGGATCTGATGAGGTGATGGTGTCTGCTGGTGGCGTTCTTGTGGGCTGCGTGGCTGTCCGGTGTTCGTTCACGGAGCCAGATCTTCTCCAGCTTTCGGCAGGTTTGCTTGGAGGCCCGGAGGTCTTCAGTGAACCAGCTGGCTTTCTTGTTGGTGTGACTGTTGGAGGGTTTCTTGATCGGGGCGAGGGTGTTGGCGCAGTCGTTGATCCACTGTCTGAGGTTGTGGGCGGCGGGGTCGGTGGGGTCGGCGGGTGGGCTCTGGGCGAGGGTGGTGGTTAGCTGGTCTTCGGTGACTTTGCTCCAGCAGCGGCGAGGCATCTGTTGGGTGCAGTGGTGCGTGGTGGGTTTCTTGAAGGTGAAGTGGATGCAGCGATGGTCGGTCCAGTGGAGTTCGGTGGTGTGGTTGAAGGAGACGTGGGGGCTTGCGGAGAAGATGGGGTCAAGCGTGTGACCGGCGGAGTGGGTGGGAGTTGTGACGAGTTGTCTGAGTCCGAGGTTGGCTAGGTTGTCGATCAGGGTGGTGGAGTTGGTGTCGTTGTTGTTCTCGAGGTGGAAGTTCAGGTCCCCGAGGAGGATGTAGTCCGTGGAGGCGAGGGCGTGTGTGCTGACGAAGTCGGCGATGGAGTCGCTGAACTGTGGTCGGGGTCCGGGGGGTCTGTAGATGAGGGTTCCTCTGAGGGTGGTGTTTGGGTCGGTGTGGATCTGGAAGTGCAGGTGTTCGGCGGTGCTGAGGGTGTCGTCGGTGTTGGTCGAGACTCTGAGAGTGTTCCTGTGGATGATGGCGATTCCTCCTCCTGCTCCTTTGGTGCGGTCCCTGCGGGTGATCTTGTAGCCTTCCGGGATGGCTATGGCTATGTCGGGTGCCGAGGCGGGGTTCAGCCAGGTCTCCGTCAGGAAGGCGACGTCTGGGGAGGTTGAGTCGAGTAGGTCCCAGAGTTCAACGGCGTGTTTGCGGGCGGAGCGGGTGTTGAGAAGGATGCATCTGAGGTGGTTGGGTTCTTTCCTGGTCGGCAGCATGGTGGGGCGGATGCTTGTGAAGCTGCAGTTCCGGCAGGTGAAAGCTCCGTGGGTGCGCTTCGGGGCGGCCAGGAAGCAGGTGTGTGATCGTCCGGTGTTGAGTGCGTAGAGGGTTCTGGCATCGTAGCGGTGTCGGGCGTCGTGGTGTTCGCGGGGTCCAGGGGTCCTGGCGCTGGGTGCGGACGGGCGCAGACGGGCTTGCCTTAGGCGTGCCTTCGGCGCGCCAGCGGCGCACCCGCTGAGCGTGGCCTCAATATGAGGGGATGTGGGAGGGAGGAGCAGCTGAGAGGCGGGAGCGGGGCGGCGAATGGGATTGCAGGGGGCAGGGCCGCAGGGACGCAGCGGCGGGAAAAACGGGCGGGGGCCGCGGGAGAACTGGGCACAGGAAGGAAAAACAAGTCTGGGCAAGAAAGCAAGTACAGGTACAGAGGAATAAAAACAAGTCTGGGCAAGAAAGCAAGTACAGGCACAGAGGAATAAAAACAAGTCTGGGCAAGAAAGCAAGTACTGGCACAGAGGAATAAAAACAAGTCTGGGCAAGAAAGCAAGTTAGGCACATGGGAATAAAAACAAGTCTGGGCAAGAAAGCAAGTACAGGCACAGAGGAATAAAAACAAGTCTGGGCAAGAAAGCAAGTACAGGCACAGAGGAATAAAAACAAGTCTGGGCAAGAAAGCAAGTTAGGCACAGGGGAATAAAAACAAGTCTGGGCAAGAAAGCAAGTACAGGCACAGAGGAATAAAAACAAGTCTGGGCAAGAAAGCAAGTACAGGCACAGAGGAATAAAAACAAGTCTGGGCAAGAAAGCAAGTTAGGCACGGGAAAAATACAAGATTAGGCAAAAACAATGCACGCAGAGCCGTGCAGCAGCGTGGGGAGCGACGGCAAGGTGAAGCACTACTCTCAGTCCCCGCCATCTTGCAGATGGGGGGACTCAGCCAACCAGGGAAAGGCTTATGCCCCCCTCCCACTGGAGGGTGGCATAATAGGGGGTGTATCCACCCCAGGGAAGGGACCCATTGGTCCCAACCTTTTTACCTACCTGTAACGCCCCTAAATCTAGTATTTAGGGGCACCCCTGGACCTTGCTTCCTCAGACCAGAAGAAACTAGAAGAAAAGAAGAAGGACCGAACAGCCGTGCCGAAGCTAACAAGAGGAAGACGCCCACTGACTTGGCCCCAGCCCTACCGGCCTGTCTCCACCTCGAACCTGCTCCTGCGAAATCCCGGTGTGTCCTGCAGCCAGCAACCTTGAAAACTCCGGAGGACCTGCCTGCCTTCAACCACAAAAACTGTGTCTCCCGTGAACACCGGATTTGTTCATCTCCAACCTCTGGCTCCGGGCAGACACCGCGAATCCGCACCACTCTGCACCCGCCGTCCACGGCCCAAGCTCGAGTGGGCAAACACCACGAGGAGGTCACCCCTGCGATCCTGGCCCGAGATCTGGCGACCCTTGACCTGCCTCCAGCCAACGCCTGCAGCCTAAATCAGGAAGGTCCCCCCAACCGCGACCAAGAGCTGGTAAGAAGATCCGACCCTAAAAGGCACCCCTGCACCCGACGCTCCGCGGCCTTGGGTGGCCAAACCGACGGTGCCTAACCAACCCCCAAGATCCCAACTTACCTCTCGAAGTGGTGGTCGCACCCAGAAGACCTTTGTCCCCAAGCCTGCAGTGCCTTTGCAAACCGGAAGTTCCCCATTGCAAACAACAGGGCGCCTGAGGTTGAATCAGCACCCTGCACCCGGCCGCCCTAGTGCCGCTGAGGGTGCACCTTTGGTGCTACTTTGTTTCCCCATTTGCCCTGAGCTAAAGTCTAGGAGCTTTGCTCCCAAAACCAAGTGGCCTGCTAGTCAGCAGTTACCAACCGGAGGCCCCCTATCCCCCATTCGATAACATTGGACCTCAGCACTCTGCACCTGGCCGCCCTAGTGCAGCTGAGGGTGTAACGAGTGCATCCCTGACCCTGGGGGACCCCTGAGTCTACCCCCAGAACCTCAACTGCCACTACCGAATACTTACCCTGAAACTGATAACACTCTTTTCCTCCATAGGATAACATTGACTGTTTTTCTTGGAAAAGTTTCTAAGTGTGGAGTTTGAAAACCTAAAGAAATTCTTTAAAATTGCACTAACTAACAAAAACGATTTTACTTACCTATTTACAGGAAATGTCCCAGTGTAGTATCCAGGTATTCTACACTGTGTAAGAAAAGTAATCTCAAAAATAACTTACCTGTAATCTTACTAAAAATCCTATACAAAGTATATGTACTGTATTTACAAAGCATTGCATTTCTCAGAAACAATACTGTAAGTCAAAAGAAAGTGCATTTACAATTCTAATCCAAACTGTATTACAACTGGATATTTACTGCAAAGTATTTATCACTTACCTGTGCCAGGCTTGCTTGGTTCTAGAAAATAAAATAATTAAAAGAATATTTTTAAACAAAAACAATTGGTCTGAAGTTCAGTCTTTCAGTGTGTGAATTCATTTGCTGACTGAGTGTGCACAACAAATGCTTAACACTGTCCTGGGTAAGTCCAAATAAAACCAGAAGAAGTAGAGGGTGGAATCTGCCTCCTCTTGCCACTCTTGGACTCCAGAAAGGGCACGAGGGCAACACAGTGCCTCCCAGTCTCGCTTCCCGATCTCGATCAGAGCCGATTCAGAGTTTGGTACTGGCACACCTTGAATTTCCAAGTCTATTGGCGTTGTTGCAGATCCTACAGGCCTTTAGAGAGGCCTAGCTGCGAATATTCAGCAGTTTAGCGGCTCCAACTGTCGCACCTTCAGGCCCCCACAGGGACCTCTAGTCGGACTACCGCCGGCAGGACTACCCTCGGTGGTGTCTGTGCCCCTTCAACCTACATCGTGTTCATTACCAGCTCTGGTACCTACTTCGAATCCAACAAAATCCCCAGCGCTGGTTCCTTTCAAATCGATGATGCAGGAGCATGTCCAGACCATCTTACTATCCGACTCTGAGCAGAATCCACCACAACCTTGACCGAGATCACTCCTGGCACCGACCAACATGCAGCCACTAAGCAATCCTTCAGATTCCAATACTTTACCCATACCACATAGTAAGGCCCAAACGTACAGAATCTTTTCTTCATTGACTTGGACAATGATAACTATGAAGATGGGACGCATATGTGCCCCGATATGATGAAGGAATCTGGTATGAGGATCTTCAGGATGCCAGTGGGCTGGAGACTTCCCGAGATACTAGTCTTGTTTTCCCTCCGTTCCTGCCATGAGGAAAGAGCCTATTTTGCTGCTGTTATAGGAGGAACAGCAGATGTTCTAGATTTAGAGCTCCCTACCATGGAAATGAAGACTAATGTATTAACTGAACCACTTTAAACTGGCCAGGCTCCCACATAGCCCCTGTTACCATTTAATGACGCCCTTACAGATACACTTTTGGGATCTTGGTCGAAGCCATGCTCAAGCCCGCCTGTTAATAGGCAGGTCACTTGTTGCCATTGTCTTGCATCAGGCGACCCAGCCTTTCTTACACAACATCCAGCACCTGAGAGCCATGTGGGTCATGCGTCCACAAGCAAAGTCGATCCAAATGCTCTTCCTACAACCCTGCCCGATCTTGAATCAAAAAGGATTGAAGCTTTTAGAAAGCATATTTTCTCCTCCTCGGACTTAAACCTGAGGTCCATGAATTGTAACTGTCTCCTGTTTTGCTACTTCCATCCCCTTTGAGATACCGTGGCACACGTCTTACCAGCTGTTCCAGACGACCTTCAGGTGTCCCTTACGCAGGCTATTAAAGATAGTCAAGAAGCGGCAGAGTTCATCACATGCTCTGGATTGGACATGACCAATTGCTTAGGTCGAGCAATGGACACTAGTGTGCCCCTTCGGCACCACGCCTGGATGAAGTCTACAGGTTTCTCTGGGTATGTCTGGGTATCCTCAATGTACATGCCTTTTGACGGCTCTTGCCTTTTCGGTGATAAAGCGGACTCAGCCTTGGATCGGTTCAAGGAGACCAGAGCCACAGCGTGTTCCTTGGATCTTTCTTCTCTGATATGACCATTCCACCAGCAGCTTTGCTCTCTCCATGGCTGCAGTAGAGGTATTCCATATTGTCAACGCCAGACTCCTCCAACATCCAGCTGGCCTTTCAGCCCTTTCGTGTCCGGGGATGCGGTTCTCAGAGACAAAACTCAATACAGCAGGAACAATGGTCAGTTCAGTTCACCACCACTCCAGCAGCCACAGTCGTAAAACCGCTTTAGTATGTCTGAGCCGGCACACATGAACTCTGTCAGAAGCAAGATCTTATGTTACCTCCAAGGGAGGCAGGCAATTTCTTCAAACCACTGGGTATTTCAAATTTTTCATCTGGGCTTCACACTCCGTTTTCTCTCTACCCCACTACGAAGTACAGGCCCTTTTGGCCAAGGGGTAATGGAGGGGGTTCTGACTTCGTAAGTTGAAACTGGGTGCGACTCCCGCTACTTCTGTGTGCCGAAAGAGGGCAAAGGCCTCCTTCCTATTGTAGATCTTCGCCCTCTCAACACTTTCCTGAGGAAGGACAAGTTCAAGATGCTCACGCTAACCCAGGTCCTGTCTGCCATAGACCTTGGAGGCTGGATGGTGTTGTGGGCCTGCAAGATGCTTATTTCCATATCCCTGTCTTGTAGGCCACCAGTCGCTACCTATGGTTCACAATGGGCCAGAAGTATTTTCAGTTGGCCTCATTATTGCCCCTTGGGGGGGTTCACTAAAGTGATGGCAGTGTTCGCAGCACACTTTTGGAGGTTGTGGGTACTAGTCTATCCCTACCTCGACCACTGGCTGCTGAAGCCGGGCTCGTCCCAACCACTTATCAACCACCTCCAGATGATAGTAAACCTCTTAAAATCATTGGGGTTCTCAATCAAGACACATCTGACTCCTGTGCAGACGCTCTTGTTCATTTGAGCTATTCTGGATATGGTACAGTTAAATGCTGTTCCCCGGAGTGGAGAGTCCAGGACATTCAAGCTATGATCCCTATGTTTCATCCTCTGTCCTGGATCTCAGTGCGGGTGAGTCTGAGGCTCCTGGGGTTGTCCACCTCCTGCATCCTGCTGGCCAAACATACCAGGTGGCATATGCAGCCACTGCAGTGGGACCTCAAATTCCAGTGGGCCCAACATCAGAGAAATCTGATGGATTGTATCCAGATTTTGGAGGAGACTGCAAAAGATCTGCAGTGGTAGCTACTGGACTGCGATTTGGTCAGTGGCAGGCCACTCTCCTTACCCCACCCAGAGCTGACTGTGGTCACAGATGCATCACTACTGGGTTGGAGTGGCCCTCGGGGAGAGGTGGACATAAGAGGCCTCTGACAGAGACTTAACTCCACATCAGTCTGCTGGAGCTGGGGGCGATTCGTCTAGCATTGAAGGCCTTCCTACCAACCATCAGAGGAAGGCTGATGCAGGTGTGCACAGACAACACCACCACCAGATAGTACTGCAACAAACAGGGCATGGTGGGGTCCCTTTGTCAGGCTGCTCTGCGCCTCTGGAAGTGACTAAACTTCCAAGGAATTTCTCACGATGCCACCTACCGGCATGCAGTAACACAGCTTTTAAAGTTTCCAGATCAACTGTGGCACCTAGGGATAGTCACAAGATGACAAATCTGCAGTTAGATAGAGTATCCACCAGAGTGATAGTTACCAAATGTAAGTAACTTGTGTGTCAGGCCACCTGGGCCCGAAGCTTTACCATGCTTAAACTGAGCTATAGCAGTCCTGAGTTCCTCTTGTATTATGGGTGAGTCCAGTTGTTCAGCATATTCTAACAGGATATTTGTTAAGTTGGCATTAATTAGATATTTCTTTTGGGAAGGGTGGTGGTATGTGTCTGCTTTGTACAAGGTCAAATACAATTGTCTAAATCCTCTAGTTTGTTAGTTTCGGCTTGCAGTAGTGTGCTATCATCATTGAGATGTTTGACATATGTTTTTTCTAGATTCTCTCTTAGCAGTCAGGCAATTTGGGAGCCTATTTTATCATTAGTTTCATATGACTGTCTTTTTTGATGAAGCATCGTAAGATCGGCTCTGTTAGTTATTATGGTTTTAAGATGGCCTCTTGCAGTCATGATTTTCCTCAAAAGCATCAGTGATGGGTTTTGATCATATTATCGGATAAGTGTTTTTAGTTCTGCCTCTAAATTTTATGTTTCTCAATATCTAAGGCATCTGAGATATTCTGTAATGCAAATAAATTTGTCTTTCAGTATCGCATTAAAAGCGTTCCATGCTTTCGCTTCAGAGACCTCTTGGCTCTCAATGAGGGTGAAATATTCTTCTATGAATTCTATTAATTTCTTGCCTGAGCATCGGGGACTGTAACAAAGAGGGAAGAAGTGCCATCTTTTTGTATTTCTCCTTCTGGGGCCTCGATCTAACTGGGTGGTTATTGGGGCATGGTTTGAAATGGTAATCTGAACTATTTCCGATTGGATTACCAGGGATGCATACTAATTAAGATGTAATTTATATGTCGATCTTTTCCTATGAACGTGCGAGAAGTATGTGTAGTTTTGTTCATCCATATGTTGCTTGCGCCATATATCTTGCAATCCCATAGTGTGCAGCAGAGAAGAGAATAGCCCAGTACAAATACTTTCAAGCCGAAAGACAGCGGGGCACTGTACATGGTCAAAGATAAGCATAAAGTCAATGAGTATCAGGGGAAGAAGCTGGGTTCTGGACGGTTAATGCATTGTGATGTAGTGTCACCTAAAGAGGTGAGTCTTCAACGCTTTGCTAAATTAGAGTAGCATTGGGGGGTTCCTGATGGATACTGGGATATTGTTTCAGATCTTGGATGTAAAGATGGAAAAGGCAGTTGCCTTGTTTTTTTGTTTTTTTAAACTTCTTAGTCTACAGTCTGTTGGTGTCCTGCCCGTGGGTGTGACAAGAACCACCAAAGATGGTGAGCTTGTCTGCAAGATAAGAGGGGGTGCTGGCCGTTCTAGCTTTGTAAATGATGCAGTTAGTTTTGAGATGGTGCAGCCCGGCAAGGTGAGCCACTGGAGTTCCATCAGTATGGGGATAATGTTAGCATATTTCTTCAGGCCCTGGTTGAGACGTGCAGCCGCATGTAGGATGTCCTACAGGGTGCCAGCATGGAATCTGGGAGGCCCTGGAATAGGGCATTACCACCATTCGAGAGCATGAACAGTTGTTCTGACGTCGTTTTCAGGAAGAAACGGTTTGACTTTATTTATAAGAGAAAACTGGTACCAGGCAATCTTTGTTTTTTTGACAATGTATTCCTTGATGGAGAAGTTGGTGTTCACGGTAAATCCAAGTGACTTGGCATTCTGACAAAGGTGGGTTTCGAAGCCGTTAGAGTTCATGTCATTTAGCCAGGTTTGTATTGTATCTTGTTTGTTGTTCTTTTCAAATAACAGAAGGTGAATCTTCAGACACAGATGGGAGCCAGGAGGGATTTGGGAAGACAGGAGAGAGTTGTGCAAGGGAGAAGGTGCAAGCAGACACTTACTGGCTGCAAATACTCCACTATATTCACATAAATTATTCACCCCTAGTAACGTTGTTGTGGTGTGGGCCATTTATGTTTTTGTACAGAAATGTCACAGTTTGCTTGAGGTCTTGCCAGTGAGGGTTGCACCAGAGAGTACCACCTCACTCAGATCAGGTTGTCACCCGACCAGTATTTTACTGTCTGGCCAGTATTCTGATTACAAGCCAGGTAAAAACAATTGTGCAAATCCTCAAAATCCAGTATTTTTCCCCCGGCAAATAAGAACGGAGGGCAAAAAAATACAAAATGAAGACAAGTCAAATGTATTTTGAAGATGGCCTAAAATAAATATTGAATGTTTACAGTAACTACGGGATGAATTGCTATGTTAAAAAGCATTTGTACAGCCAATAAGTCTTGGTTTCATATTTTAACACATGTAGCATTAGCACATTAAAGCAAGGTTCTTAAGAGGGAACCAGGAGTGTGCAGAGAGGGCCATAGTTGTAAAGTAGTCTTTTGTGCAGGTAAATGCAAGCACCAGAGTGGAGGCGGAAGAATACACCCTTAAAGCCAAAAGCATTAGTTGAGAGACGATTACTCCACTGGGCACAGCCAAGATGTGATTGACAAAGTCTCCAGCCAGTGGCTGAAAGAGGATGGTAGAAGAAAGTCAGTGACTGTAAGAGGTAGGAGCAAAAGCCCACTCTATATTGTTGACAATAAGTCTGCAAGACAGCTATGTTGTGAAAACCCAGACCTAAAAAGAGTACTGAGGATTTTGCACATACCTATTAATATGACCGCATTCTCATTATATCAACGTTCCGATAATTTCTGGGATTATGTTAGGGCGTATATTAAGGTTCCGATGCTAGCAAAGCTCTAATTTTGCCACCTTTTCGCAATTCACCATACAAAGACTTCAGAGTAGGCGGGAAGCAATAGTTCTAGGGCTGGAATGCCTCGAGTGTGCACACCCACAAACTACCATGTTTAAACACATTCACCAGTTCATCTCCAATCTCTTCCCACACTGGAATGGGTTGAATATTTACTCCTGACAAGGGCAGGAGTAAAAACAAAAAAAATCCTGAGTAAAAAAGGAGGGCTTAAGGAAAGTGAATCTCCATGAACAAATATACGTGTGTATAATTCTCATGCAAAAATGGATTTCACAAAAGTTTGCTAGGAATACGGTTTTAAGGGCCTCCTTTTATAAACTCTTGTGAATTCCTGAAAGTCGTAAATCTGCACCAATGCAAGGACTTAAACCAGCGAGTGCATTTTTGTGACTTTCTTTCAAATTTGAGCCCTAATTTATTTTCATGTTGTCTATAATGATTCCCATAATGGCACTAATTCTCCATTGTTAATCTTTTTATTTTAAATATTGGTATGCATCAAACACGCTTTACTAAATGATTTCTCAGAGATATGGTAAGGTATCGCAATAGTTAAGCAAAACATTGCAAAGTTGCAGTTTTTTTGTGTGCATTTTATTTTTAAATCAAACAACCACCAATCGTGATTATGAACTGGAAGCATTCAAAAAAAGGCTTAAAATGTTAAATTGTCAAACGTGTACATATTCAGTAATCCAAGTTGAGCTCATTGTAAACTGCATTTCCTTAAAGCATCCACCCTAGTTGTAAAGGCTTGGCAATAATGAATTATATACACAAGTTTGAACAACGTATACATATGGACGCAAACCTTGCCTTAGTGGATGGCAGTGCTTTTTCACAGACCATACTTGGTACTGTAAACTGGCAGCCATAGGGTTTGTTCTGCAGGAGTTTGGGCCTCATAAAAAAAACCTGTTATCCTTGACTCCAAACAATATGTCCTGGGCATCGGGCAATAGGATTTCCACAGCTCTGTTGATTATAATAAGTAATTTCAAGTGTTTAACGAAGCAGTTTTCTTGTCTTGGTCTTGTTACTTGTATTTCGAAACCAATAATACGTGATGCACAATGATGTCGCTTCCGTGTTTACATGTATTAAAAGATTGTAACAAAGTTACTGCTACCCAACTAAACTTGGTACACTTTATCAAGAAGGGTAAATAGCCAACAGGCTTCACTATGATTTTTTTTGAGTTTAAAGAGCTTTATTGAAGCAATAAAAACAGAGGTACAATATATAACACGCTTATATAGCTGGAAACATAAAGGGTTACAAATTAAATATCGACTGTAGTGGAACTCAAAACATAGGAGATGTATTAATAATATCAAATTGTCCAATAGAGAAGAGCATTAATACAAAGATGTACCATGTAACTAGAAAGCTTTTACAATTTTCAATTTGCTAAAAAGAAAAAAAGAAGAAAAACAGAAAAGACAGAAGAGAGGAAAAAGCAAGAAAAAGAAAGGAGAAAAGGAAAAAGAAACTGAAGAAGAAGAAAAGAAAGAAGAAAAGAAAGAAAAGAAAGCAAAATAACGTCCTTATCCAATAGTATATTATAACACTATTTCAAAAAGAGCAATCAGTTAGGATCTTAAAACCATGGAAAAACTATGCAATGACACATTGAAATCGTATAGAGAAGTGAAAAAAGTCAAATACTCATGGTGGTTGGTATACAAAGGTGTTGTCCTCAACACGCAGCGCAGATGAGGATAAATGGTTGGTGAGAGGAGACCAGAAGACTTCCTTCCGAATAAGTTGCTGCGAGGTAGTGACAGAAGCTCTATCCAGTCTGTGATGGTAGCAAAGAAGGTTCCACCAGGCAGAGAAAGAGACTTTAGTAGCATCTTTCCAATTAGAAGTAATTACCTGAAAGGCAATAGCAATTAACAGGTCCACAAAAATACCCACCTTGCGCGACCCAAACCATTTTATAGAGTTGCTTCCCAAGAATATGGAGTGAATGTCAAAAGGAAAATTAACAGAGCAAATGGAGGAGATTGATTCACATACCTTGGTCCAAAATCGAGCAACATTAGGACAGTGAAAAAAGGAATGCATTAATGTGCCCTGAGTATTGGGACATGACCAGCAATTCGGAGATATATCTGAACTAAATTTGGAGAGAGTGAGTGGAGTCAAAAATAATCTTTGATAAAAATAATATAGAGTCTGAGTGGTACTAGCAGTGCATGAGGTGCGGTGTATGCGTGTCCAAAGAGAGTTCCAAGTGTGTATAGAGAGGGTATGTTGTAAATCTGATTCCCACAAGAGCTCAACCTTGCTTTTAGGGCGGCTATGAGAGGAAAAATGAAGATATTTGTAGATATGAGAAGCCCGAATGGAGGAAGTAGTGAGCAGAGGTTCTATCAGGGGGTCCGGAGAAGTGGGGGAAGATCCAGAAAGGAGGGACAGTTGATTTGTCAATAGCAGCCTTAAGGAATCATACTTGGAAAGTGAGGAATCAGGTACGTCGAATTTAGATTTGACCTCTTGTGAAGAGAGAAAGACAGAATCCTGTATTAAGTGCTTAACGAGAAGGATCCCTTTATCAGCCCATTTTTTCCAGTAGATAGTTCGATTTGACAGCTTGATGGACTTATTAAACCATAGAGGTGAGTCTAAAAATATTTGTATCGGACTGGAAGATTTACACTTAACAGGATGAAAGGAGGAAATAAATTTTGAAATCGTTGGATAGTTGAAAGAGCGAGGGGGATGAGTAAAATTGACTAACATGGAGAGAGGAAATGGGAAAATGAGAGATTCTTCCAATCTATGCCAAACAGAGGTGGGATCTCCTTCTGAAGCACATGAATACGATAACACTTGGCGGAGAAGAAAGGAGGAGTGATATTGCCGGAAGTTGGGAAAAAGAACACCCCCTTGATCTTTAGGAAGAGACAAAAATGCTAATGAAATACGGGCTTTCCGACCATTCCAGAGAAATTTACTCAAAGCACCATTGAGGGTTTTAAAAACTTGAGGGGAAGTTTTACTGGTAGCATGGACAAGTAGAAATTAATAATGGGGAGCAACATCATTTTGATTGTGTCTAATCTACCCCACCATGACAGAAAAAGCGGGGACCAGCTGTTTGTCAAGTGATTTACTTTTGAAAGAGCTTCTTCCAGGTTAAGCTGAATCGTTTTTGCAATGGAAGATGAGTATCTAATCCCCAAGCAGGTAATGTTATCAGTATTCCATTTAAAATCGACACCATCAAACATACTCTTCAGACAATATTTATTTAATGGGAGCACCTCAGACTTGGAGAAATTTAATTTATAACCAGAGAGGGCAGAGTAAGAAGAAAGAAGATCCGTGAAGGCGGGTAAAGAGGTAGAAGGGTCTGAAACATATAACATAATATCATCAGCGTAAGCAGTAAATTTAATTTCCACGGCTTTGTGAGTAAAGCCTCGGAAGGAGGAAGAGTGTCTCAGAGAATGAAGAAAGGGCTCAAGAGAGAGGATAAACAGTAAAGGGGAAAGAGGACAGCCCTGACGCGTGCCCCTTTGTAAAGGGAAATAAGAGGACTGAGAACCATTGACAAAAACAGAAGTGGATGGGGAAGAATATAGTAAGTTAATAAGAGACAGAATAGGGGGGCCAAAACCATGCCATTTAAGGGCACGCATCATGAAAGACCAATGGACGCGGTCAAAGGCCTTCTCCGCATCAAGAGTTATGGCAGCCATAGGGGAGAGACTTTTAGATGCGAGATGAATAATATTAAGAAAAGTTCTAGAGTTATCCGCAATCGTCCTACCCTTAACAAACCCCGTCTGTTTAGAGCCGATCAAATCTGGAAGCACCCGATTAATACGAAGGGCTAATATCTTTGCAAAAATTTTACAATCAAGGTTGATCAAAGAGATGGGGCGATAATTAGCACACAAGGAAGGATCTTTACCTTTTTTGGGAATTAAACAAATCATGGCTTCCAAAAAGGATCCCCGGGGCTCACCATTGGAAATAAAATGTTTAAAGAGAGACAAAAGATGAGGCAGAAGAACATGGGAGAAACAGGAATAAAATTCGGCAGAAAAACCGTCCGGGCCAGGAGCCTTATCCTTAGGTAGCAAAGACAAGGCAGAAGTAACCTCAGATATAGATATATTTTGATTCAGAATAGAACAATCCGGAGGAGGAGAGGAGCGGGGAGGTAATGAGTCGAAATAAGAGTCCAAGTCCGCATCCGAGGGAGAGGACTCAGGGGTATATAGGGTCTTATAAAAATCTGTAAAACAATTCAATATCTCTTCATTTTTAAAGCGAGGAGTACCATGATCATCAATAATTTTGACTATTCTGGATCTTTGAGATTTAATCTTCAGGTAATTTGCCAGCATTCTACCGGCTCGATTGCGACCACCATAGAATTTGGAATTAATTTTTAATAAGGTCCCTGAAGCCTCTTCCGTGGATTTCTTATTGAAGTCAAGTTTTGCCTGAACTAAATTCTTAAGGGTATCAGGTTTATTAGAGGAAAAGTATTCATGTTCCAATTTCTTAATGGAGGATAGTATATCAGCGGATTCCTTGCGGAGTTGTTTCCTTTTACTTGCTACATAATTAATAATGAAACCTCGCGCAGTAGCTTTAAATGCATCCCATACCGTATGCATGGGCATGTCTGGGCTGCCGTTGAGAAGAAAAAATTCGGACGCAAATTCTTTAAAGCGTGCAAGGAAGGAAGGATCTTTAAGAAGATAATTATTAAAACGCCATCGACGGGATTTAGACGGAGGGAAGGGAGATCCAAAGTAATTAAAACGGGGCGTGATCAGAAATAAGAATGGAGCCAATCTCTGCATGAAGTAGACTGGAAAGAAGATGAGGACTCAAGAAAATATAGTCGATTCTAGAGGAAGAGTTGTGAGTAGGAGAATAGAAAGTATATTCCAAGCTAACAGGGTTATATATTCTCCAGGCATCTGTCAGACCCCTCGAAAGAATAGTATTAGCAAAAGTTTTTGCATTTTGGTGGGGGTATATCTGGAGGAGGACTTCCTGTCTATAAAGGGGTCCATGATCTGGTTACAGTCACCACCCACAATTAGATTGGAGTCAGAACACGAGTGGAGAGTGTGGGACATGGATTGCCAAAACTGTGAATCAATGCCTGTGGGTCCGTAAATGTTAAGCAGGGAGACACGGGATCCATTAATAATAGTGTGAAGGAGAAGCCACCGACCATCCTTATCTTTCTCCTCTCTCTCCACAGTAAGGGATAATGACTTGTGAAAGAGTATTACCACTCCATTCCTCCTGTCTTGAGATGGGGAGCTATACACGTGTCCCACCCATTGCTTTTTGAGTAAATTAACATTATTGTCATTAAGATGTGTTTCTTGCAGCATTGCAATTTTACACTGTAGTTTGGAAAGATGGGTAAGTACACGTTGTTTTTTGATAGGGTTACGTAGTCCTTTTACATTCCATGAAATAATTCGAATATTATCAGTCATTGCAGAAAAGAAGAGCATTATTCACCACCATGAGCATTCCAAAATTCGATAGAATTATACATTCAATGCGCCAATGACCAAAGAAGATAATACTGATGCGTGGAGACAAAGATAAATATGCATAAAGGAGAGGAAAAAAGGAGTAAAAAATAAGGATTATAAAAAGGGGAAGGAGAGTATGAAATACAAGAAGGACGTATGAGAAAAGAAGAAAAAGAAAAAGACACATTCAAGAGAAATAGCAGGAGAAAGATAGGACAACACAGGAGAACTAAATAAGGAAAAAAGGGGGAAAACCGGAAGATAAAGAATAGGAAAAAATAGAAATAGAAAAAGAAAAAGAAAGTCATTGATAAACATCAAAAGGCTGACACAGAGTCGAAGGACTTCGGTCAGGAGGACGGAATACAAATCCAGGGAAAGGGAAAAGAAAGCATGTGGAGGCGGGGAGCAGCAAAGGAAGGACAGATGGCAGAGTCCACCAAGACAACCGGAGCCATCGGAACCCGATATATATACAAAAAGCAAATACATAGCAGGGAGCTAAGTAATTGAGAAAATAGAAAAAGAAATAGAGAAAGAGCGTCGCACAGGAGGAACATACATTGAACATACATTGAATAAAGAGAAACAAACCGACCACCGAACGGGGTGACTCATGCAAAGACTGACACTTACCAAACATCAGGATAAACTGTAAACATGAGGAGCAGGATGGGAGAGCACAGGGCGCGGACACATCAGGAAAGGAGCTGGACATTGGGAGGAAGACATCTGTCGAAGGAGATAAACATTAACAACATTCTGAAATGGCTTCCAGAGAGCATCGAACAAAATCAAGCGATCTAACAATGAATACAACAAAACTATATTAACTCCTAGGAAGTAAGAGCAATTATCTTTCAAACACTAAAATGAATACAGAGTAATTGTAGAAGAACTGTAGTAGGACATTTTTCAGGAGCCCCCAACGTCCATCGTGTCCTTCTTATGGCGAGAGATAAATTCGCGCAGATCTTCAGGACGATCAAAGGAATAGGAGCGTTCTTTATAGGTTACCTTGAAGAAGCAAGGATGTACGAGGCCATATCTGGCGTTCATTGATCTGAGATCAGGGCGAAGAGAAAGGAACTCTTTGCGGCGAGCTGCAGTTGCCCGCGCCACATCCTGAGAGAAGAAGACTTTTTGGCCGGACCACAACATCTGCTTTCTGAGCTTCGCAGCTGAAAGGACCATCAGGAGCTCAGTGTATTCCAAAAATAGAACAATTATTCCTCTAGGACGAGCAACGACTGAAGCCACGGATTGGTCCCTAGAGCTAGGGCCAATGCGGTGTGCACGCTGTAAATTAAGAGGAGTGCCATCCTTAAGGCCAACAATTTTCGGAATGTGAGTCTTCAGAAAGGTAATCATGTCTGCACCCTCCTCTCCCTCCGGGATACCATAAATTCTGAGGTTGTTTCTCCTATTGCGATTTTCCAAATCTTCTGTCTGCGTTTTAAGAAGAGCAATTTCCTTTGACATGGCCGCCACCTGAGGAACTACATCTTGAGTGTCACTGATTCTCTGCTCCGCCTCAGACATCCGAGCCTCTAGACTGGACCACTTCTCCTCCAGCCGCTGGATTGTAGCATTAGTGTCAATCACGAAGGGTTTTATATGCTTGAGCTCTTCCATGAGGTCTTCCATGGTAATGGGTAGAGGAGACTTGGAGGGAGAATTCGGTTCCTTTTTTTGACGCTTGGAAGATGCAGCCGCAGTCGAGTCCTTGCGGATAGTAGCCATTTTTACTGACGTATCTCTCGGAGCAGGGGAGGAAGATTGCTCCATGTAAGAAAAGGATAAAAGATATCCAGAGTGACCCTGAAATTGCGGTAAGGCACCTCAAATGTAGTCCATAGCAACGAAATACAGTTAATGACACAACAATAGAGGCGTAGGTTATGCAGCAACAACCCTCAGAAATGACCAACTCCTCTCCGAGGCATAACCGGCCAAGTTAAGGGTCACTTATGACGGAAAAACGCTCTGGCATGCATCCAACCAACGACTAGGAGGAAAGGCGGAGACAAGCAGCAGCATCTAATGACAAAAAGTCCCTTAGCACCAAAATAAGTGTATAAATACACCGCTCCAGTAGCATTCCAGAGGCCAAAACATTTCTCCTCGTCCCAAAACCTCCAGGTGAACAGCGCGGCCGTGAGGGGATTCCACACATCACCCTCCCTCCAGGAAGCAGCAGGCAGAGGCTTACTTTATTGCCATTGAGCAAGAGAGGAGGAAAGCAGAAGGAGGCATCAGCGCCCGGACCCCAGCGCCGCTCTCATCCAAGACTCGGGAGTAATTCCCGGAATATCGGCGGCGCAAACAAAATGGCGGGCGCCGCCCGCATCACTGACAGGAGCGGGACGCGAGGGAAACAGGGCAAAAGGCGGCAAAAAATGAAGAATAAAACAATGCTACCTGTGCCCCTGCTCCCGCTCCGTGTAGGTATTTACTCCATTTCGAGAATAGTTCGGTAGGTCCGCTCCTTAGAGTGAGAAGGGTTCCGCTCGGACGCGGAGCCTCAGCGGAATGCGGCCATCTTGTGGCTGCTCAAGCCACGCCCCCGGCTTCACTATGATTTGATGTATGTCACTGAACCAGGTGCAGTAATTCACTCAGCCATTTTACAACTGCATAATGTATGTTCTACTAATCAGAATCCAGTATCTTTATAATTCTTACATGAAGATAATATGCATTTATTATTTTATTTCTAGGTACATATTAGATCCGTTTTACATTCAAAATAGTAATTTGTGTCTTCTGCCATTTGCCAAGCTGCACTGTTTTCACGCCATATACCATGTTTTTGTTTTTCAGGAGTGAGGACAAAAAGAAAGTGGTGACTAACACAAAATCAAAAGGTAAGCAGAAACTGTTAACACATGTAAACATAAGCTGTCAGCATTTTATGGTGCATTGTAGAAGCCTTAGCTCCTCAAATCTACAGCAGATTTTATTTAATGTTTTTAATGGTGATGTAGTAGAGGGGCAATGTCCACGTGAACATTATATTTATCCCTCACACTAGCAAGTCAAAAAGGACCTGAAGACTCACTTCAGTCACTGCATCTTGAAACAAAATATTCATCACCCACAATACTCCTAATCATTGTAAAGAATACTTAATCTATTGCCTTGGGTGCTGAATTTTCAGTATGCCAAGTGTATGGATTTTGTTGAGGAAGTGACAATGCAGACACACAGGTCTGCTTCTGTCCTTGTGATATCAGAGTGATCCTTTGACCTTGAAAAATTCTGAGGCTATTCTGTGTACAACATTATTTGGATCTCAGCATGTATACAGCAATATACCCTTGCTGTTTTACTATTTATACATGTTTCCCCATCTACCTATGTCTTAAGGGTTTGTTTTCCCCTTATTTGGCTCTCTCCACTGATGGTGGTGGGGATCTTACACCAGGAATGACAGACATCTGTAAGTACTAGTGGAACTTTATTTAAATTTTTTTGGAGGTGTGATACAACTCTGCACATCACCTTCCAGTTAATTCATAGCACTAAGGATGTTGACAGACAGATAGTTTCATGGAGGAAAGAGAAAGGAAGAGTCCACTTGAATTAAGTGGGAACCATGTTCGAAATTCTTCAGTTGGTACTATGTTCAGAGAAGAGTTCAGTTCAAAGCAAGTTTACATAAGTTAGCCTTAATACTTTTTTGAACCACTTTTAAAGAAAAGTAGTTCACAAAATCTAATTATTGAACTCTCAGGTTTGGGTTTAGAGCATTTAATAATCGATGGCCTTGTACTGGAAGAGATCTATCTCTATGTATCTGAAAGAGACACGTTAGTGACAGATTCCTTACCTTAGAATATCCCCAGGCGTCAGGCTGGATCCGGAAAGTTTTTTGCGTAGCAGTACCCTTGCGCGTCGGTAGGCGGCGTCGTGCGGCTCCGCGTCCGTCGTAGGCGTCGTGATCGCCGGGATGACGTCGCGGGCAGTACTTAGAACGCCGCCCCTGCGCGCTGGCGTCAGTTCTTCTTTTCCGCGCCAGCAAGCGCAGATCCGGGAAGAGCAGTGCCCTGGTCATTTTTGACCATACTTTTTGGTGAATTTTTCACTGTTTTTTTTTTCCATCTCTCAAGGTGTCGTAGGGATGCCCGGTTTCAAACGTTGCGGCGCCTGTGCGCGGATGATGTCCGTCACCGACCCGCATTGGGAGTGTCTCTTCTGCCTCGGCCGAGGCCACGACACGGAGTCTTGTACCGACTGCCAGGCCCTTAACCCGAAAGCTTTGCGAGAGCGGTCTCGAAAGCTCCTCGAGGCCCGGCACTCGGCTCCGCGGAAGCCCGGTCGCGTGAGAGGTCCAGGGGTCGATCGCGGAGTCCACACCGGTCGTCGGCGTCGAAGTCTTCTTCGTCCGGTAAGTCCAAACACAAGTCCAAAAGCATCATCGCTCTAGGACTTCGCCTCGCCCGGTCTCGCGACTCGGCTGAGGCCCCTCCCGGCACCGTCCCCGCGGCCCCGGACATGCCTGTGGAGTCGCCCCCGCCATACCCGCCCTTCCCGGGTTCGGGGGCGGATCCGGCCAAAGTGCAGGAATTCCTGTCGGCCATGGCCCGCCTCTTCGGGCCTTCAGGCCCCTCCGGTGCGCCTTCGGGCCCCGCGGGCCCTGATGGGGTTGCTCCGGCGTCGCCGGCAGCTCCGGCCCCGGCGTCGCCCGTGCCTCCAGCCTCGATCCCGGCTCCGGCTTCGGCCCCGGCCTCGATCCCGGCTCCACAACCCCCATCGACGCCCGGTCGACCTAACGACACCTCCACCGGCGCCGATGTCTCCGGTGCCGTTCTCGACGCCGCCCTGGGCTCCGGGCGGCGTCGTCCCCAGTTCCTTCCGGCTCCGGACATGGCTCCGGACCGGCGTCGCTCGGCGCCGGCTCCGGCGCCGATGGGACCTTGGGTCCCAACTGTCCCTCCTCCTCCTTATTTTGAACCGGAGGAGGACCAGTTGGACTGGGAGGGTCTGATGACCCTCTGACACGACACTGTCAGTACGATGAGGACTGGACAGAGAGTCTAGGGGAGGCCAGTGGTCTGGATACTTCCCCTGACATTGGCATGCTGTCTCCTCCCGTGGCTACGGAGGAGGGAGCCAATTTTGGTACGGTGTTGCGTAGGGCAGCTGGGGCCTTACGTCTCCAACTCCCTACTTTGACGGTCAAGCCTAACATCTTGACAGAGGTGCTTCAGCCGGCAGCCTCCTCTGCGGAGACTGTGCTGCCGTTTAACGACGCCCTCACTGACGTTCTCTTGGGCGCCTGGTCCAAGCCCAACACAGGGGCTCCTGTGGATTGGAACGTGTCACGACGCCATCGCCCAGCTCCGGGCGACCCCCTGTTTCTCTCTGTCCACCCCACTCCTGAGAGCTTGGTTGTCCAAGCCTCCGCTTCCCAAACCGCCTTCCCTACCGCCCCTCCGGATAGGGAATCCAAACGCCTGGATCAGTTTGGGAAGAAAGGTTTTCTTCCTCCAGTGCTGGCTTGCGGTCCGTTAACACCGCTTGTCTTTTGGGCCGATATACCCACTCCCTGTGGGATTCGGTGGCGGATGTTTTGCCCCAGTGTCCTGAGGAGGTCCAGACACTGCTTTCCCGCGCCATTGCGGAAGGAAGGGATGCGGCTAAATACACAATACGTTGTGGCCTTGACACCGCCCGACTCGCTGGGCAGGTCTATTGCAACGACGGTGGCGCTCAGACGCCACGCCTGGCTGAGAACCACTGGTTTTCAGGGGATGTCCAGAATACTCTCATGGACATGCCCTTTGATGGAGTCGGTCTTTTTGGGTCCAAAGCAGACCATGCGTTGGAGCGCTTTAAGGACTCACGGGCTACTGCCAAGTCCCTGGGCCTTTCTGCTACCGCCCTCCGCTGACTTCTGCTTTTCGCCCCTATCGTGGCCACGGTAGGGGCGCCCCTTCACGTCAGCAGCCCAGCCACCGGCCCGCGCAGCGGCGTCTTCGCGTGGCCGAGGGCGTGGATTCCGCCGTGGCGGATCGGGCAACCAGCGTGCGGGTCAGGCCACCACCTCCAACCCGTCCGCGGCCTCCAAGCCCTCCTAGTCCCTCCTTTCAGGTGCACGGCACGCCAGTAGGGGCAGGGTCCGCCATCACCTTCCCCACTGGCGCACCATCACCTCGGACAGGTGGGTCTTGGACATTGTCCGAAGGGGCTACTCCCTCCCCTTCGAGACCACCCCCAGCCATGCCACCTCAATTCCACCGCATGTCAGGGGATCACTTGGTGCTTCTACAGAAGGAAGTCACGGCCCTCTTGACCAAGAGGGCCATCGAGCATGTTCCGACCCCAGAAGTAGGGCGTGGTTGCTACTCCCACTACTTTCTGGTGCCCAAAAGGACAAGGAGGACATGCGTCCTATCTTGGACCTCCGGAACGTCAATCGCTTCCTCCGGAAGGAGAAGTTCAAGATGCTCACCCTAGCTCAGGTCTTGACTGCCCTCGACCCTGGAGACTGGTTGGTAGCGTTGGACTTGCAGGACGCATATTTCCACATCCCCGTCCTGCCGGCCCACCGGCGTTACCTTCGGTTCACGGTAGGCCCCGAGCATTTTCAGTTCACCGTGCTCCCCTTTGGCCTTACCAGTGCCCCTCGGGTGTTCACGAAAGTGATGGCGGTGGTCGCAGCTCATCTGCGCCGGGCAGGGGTTTCAGTCTTCCCCTACCTCGACGACTGGCTGCTGAAGGTGGGCTCGTCCCAGGCAGTCGTCTCCCACCTCCAGACTACGGCCGAACTCCTGCTCTCGCTGGGGTTCTCCATCAATGTGCCGAAGTCGCATCTGATTCCTTCTCCACAGCTCCTTTTCATCGGAGCGGTTCTGGACACGACGCAGTTTCGGGCCTATCCTCCCGAACGGCGAGTCCGGGATATTCAGGCTATGATTCCGATCTTTCAGCCTTTATCCTGGGTTTCGGTACGGATGACCCTGAGGCTGCTGGGCCTCATGGCCTCCTGCATCCTGCTGGTCAATCATGCCAGATGGCATATGCGGGCTCTGCAGTGGGACCTGAAGTTCCAGTGGGCGCAGCACCAGGGCAACCTGTCCGATCACGTCCAGATCTCGGAGGGGACTGCAAGACAGTTGCAGTGGTGGCTCTCGAACCGGCAATGGGTCATGGGCAGATCCCTCTCCCTTCCCCAGCCAGAGCACACAGTTGTGACGGACGCGTCCCTTCTGGGATGGGGCGGTCACATGGGAGAGGCGGAGATCAGAGGCCTCTGGTCTCCGGCGAGTCCCGGCTCCATATCAACCTTCTGGAGCTCCGGGCGATCCAGACTTGCACTCAAGGCATTCCTTCCCTCTGTCAAAGGGAAGGTAGTGCAGGTGTTCACAGACAACACCACCGCCATGTGGTACTGCAACAAACAGGGCGGGGTGGGGTCTTGGACCCTTTGTCCAGGAGGCTCTGCGCCTCTGGACATGGCTGGAACATCAGGGCATGTTCCTGATGGTTCAACACCTGGCAGGTTCCCTGAACGCAAGGGTGGACGAACTCAGCCGCAGGTGCATGATGGATCACGAATGGCGTCTTCACTCGGAAGTGGCGCAAGGACTCTTTCTACAATGGGGAGAGCCTTGGTTGGATCTATTCGCCACCGAAGAGAACGCGCAATGTCATCAGTTCTGCGCGTTGGAATTTCCAAGGCGGCACTCGCTCGGAGACGCTTTTCGTCACGAGTGGCGTTGCGGTCTGTTGTACGCCTTTCCGCCTATACCACTTCTACCCAGAGTGTTGAAGAAGATTCGGCACGACCGGGCCCAAGTCATTCTTGTGGCTCCGGACTGGGCTCGAAGAGTTTGGTATCCCGAGCTACTCAATATGAGCGTAGATCCCCCGATCCGTCTGCCTCTTCGGGAGGATCTTCTGTCGCAGCAGCAGGGGACGGTCCTCCACCCGAACCTGTCCAGTCTACACCTGCTTGCGTGGAGATTGAGCGGCGGCAGTTGATTCCTTTCGACTTGCCTCCCGAAGTTTGTGATGTGATTCTGGCAGCCAGGCGTCCCTCCACTAAGGTGGTATACGCCTGCAGGTGGAACAAATTTGTGGCATGGTGCACAGCAAAGGCTGTGAGACCCCTTTCTGCCCCTCTTTCTGAGGTCCTTCTGTTCCTTCTCTCTCTGGCCCAACAGGGTTCTGCCCTGGGTACCATCAAGGGTTATCTTTGTGCTATCTCGGCCTTCCTCAGGCTCCCTGATCAGCCCTCCCTTTTCAAGTCCTCTGTTGTTAACAGGTTCTTAAAAGGCATTACACACCTCTTCCCTCCTGTTCCGTTTGTGATGCCTCAGTGGGACTTGAACTTGGTTCTTACCTTTTTAATGTGCGCTCCCTTTGAGCCTCTACATAACTGTCCGCTTCGTCTTCTGACTCTGAAGACAGCCTTTCTGGTGGCCATCACCTCCGCTCGGCGGGTGAGTGAGCTCCAGGCTCTATCTTGCAAACCTCCCTTTCTGTCTGTTCATCCAGACAAGGTTGTTCTTCGGACGCGTCCGTCCTTCTTGCCAAAGGTGGTTACTGCTTTCCACATTGGGCAGACCATCACTTTGCCCACCTTCTTTCCGCCACCGCATCCTTCCAGAGAGGAAGAGAGGCTCACCCAAAACGTGCGCTCTCCTTCTATATTGACCGCACAAAACACTTCCGGGTGGATGACCAGCTCTTTGTTGGCTACGTGGGCGCCAAAAAAGGTCGGGCGGTGCACAAGAGGACCATCTCCCGCTGGGTTACCTTGTGCATCAAGACCTGCTATTCTTTGGCTAAGAAGGAGCCTCCTGTTGGGCTGCGTGCCCATTCCACCAGGGCAACGGCTGCTACCACGGCCTTGGGCCGCGGTGTTCCGCTGCCGGTTATATGTCAGGCAGCTACGTGGGCCTCGCTGCACACGTTTACAAAGCATTACTGCCTTGACAGTCAGGTCCGGAGGGACGGCTTCTTTGGCCGTTCTGTCCTCCAGGACTTCCTTGTCTGATCTTTGTTCGCAGACCCACCACCGGGGTTGGTATTGCTGGGGTATCTATTCTAAGGTAAGGAATCTGTCACTAACGTGTCTCTTTCAGATGCACAAGTTACTAACTTGTGTAACGATATATCTGTAAGAGACAGTAGTTAGTGACAGATTCCTACCGCCCACCATCCTCCCGTTCTGCGAACTGATTTCTAGGGTTAAGGACATCCCTTTCAGGGCCCTAGTATTTTTCAGACACCTATGTCAGCTTCTTGCATGGCTCTGCGTTCCTGGCGCGGAAAGTCGTGTACAGAACTGAGCGTCAGTGCGCAGGGCGGCGTCTAAGTACTGCCCGCGACGTCATCCCGGCGATCACGACACCTACGACGGACGCGGAGCCGCACGAGCGCCGCCTACCGACGCGCAAGGGTACTGAGTACGCAAAAACTTTCCGGATCCAGCCTGACGCCTGGGGATATTCTAAGGTAAGGAATCTGTCACTAACTACTGTCTCTTACAGATATATCGTTACACAAGTTAGTAACTTGTGCTTCAGCCTCAAATGTTAAAGTAACTGAGGCTCGTGTGCCATGAAAAGGTCTCCTATCGGCTTCACAGAGTTTAGAGTAGTCGGAATCTTTTCAAGTAGAGAGTACTGTAAATCGACACCCTTAACCAATGCCTTGATTTGGGAAGTGAATGTTTGGAGTCAATGAGTAGTCCCAGGTTCCTTACTTGTAGGTTGGTTGATGGGGTGAAAAGCTGGTGGCTAGTTGAAGGGTAATGAATAGTACTCTGTTTTTTCCATTACTAGAATATTGGTGTTGGAGAAGATGTTTCCTTCTTCCAATGGAACACATAACCCAAGCAAGAGATGGTGTTGGATATATTCCAGGCTATTTTCAAGTGGATTTAGCTGTCATCCACCTGCATTGGTAATTTCATTTTATACTGCTTAAAAGCAGCACCAGGGGTGCACATAGATGGTGAACACTAGGCTGAAGATGGATGATCCTTGGGGTACACCACATGGCACTCGGCAAGCCGGAATGCCACAAACGTTATCCTACATTGTTGACTGTGGTTGGTAAGGATTAATTGTATAATGTAAAAAAAGGAAAAGAGGGGGGGCAGGAGCTAATTAAAGGTCCAGTGCCCGTGCTCCAGGAGTTGAACGTAAGGTCAAAAAGACGGGGACACTGTTCCTAGGGAGGGGTGCAGGGTGTCACTCACTCCCTTAGAAGAAGAGGAAGAGAAAGGAGATACAGGGATCCTAGGCCTAGGACTCACTAGTGAGAGGGAAGAACAAGTCTTGTTCCTTGTTGCCCTCACACACCCCGAAGGATGTCATGCTTCATCATCGAGCAGTTGCGCCTCGTCGGGCCGGCGCTGCAATGCCCTACGGGTCCCCCGAAGGGTCACTTTGTCCGAGATCTTCTGCGAACTGCCGTATGGTGCATGCGGGTGTGCAGGGGGAGTCCTAAGTAAGAAGTGTAAAAGTTCGTGCAGTGGTTTAAAATTGACTAAGGGTTACCAGAAGAGTATGTTTTTAATATGGCGGTACCCTTGCCAAGGTAAAAAACCCATAGGTCAAGTGTTACCCTCAGAGCGTAATGTGCCTGGGTAACTCAAAAGGTCGACATGTTTCGCGCCTTTAAGGTCCCGTGGGATCCGTGGCGCTTCTTCAGGACCAGGTGAACATGATGTGGTGTCTAGTGCACGTGATAAGAAGTAATACACAAATTGAAAAATAAATAGATAAGGAGGGTCAGTCACCCTCTGGGGGACCAGGGCAGGCCCAAACCTGTGACTACTACGGGTGGGCTACAACTGAATAGTTGAAACTGCTTCCTGATCGATGGCCTAGGGAGAAAGAAAGTAAACAATACCAGAGACATATATCAGGCAAGTTAAAGAGGCTCAATGGCATGTCACTGATATATGTAGTTTACTAATGCAGAGTGCATTCATTTGAGAGACATGAAGGACAGGTATGGTAAGTGATGTAAAGGGGCTACACGTCCCGGTGCAGCCACTACACAAGAGTGGTAGGCGGATAGGGCGCGCAGCACTGCTACACATGTGGCAAGCCGGGCGCAATAAACCGCCATCCACCCAGGAGCAAACAACATCCAGGACGGTGCCCTGTATCAGGCGAACCTCCGTGAGTGCCAAGAGCCGCGCTGGTCATGTAGAGCGCCTGGCACACTATGGTATTAAGCACCAGATACGCTGCGCAGAAGATCAGCGCATGGTGAAGAAATGCAACAGTGTGTGGTGCAAATATGCACAGTAACGCATGGTTATACAGCACACGCGTCGATACACCCCCAGTCACTAGGAGTTTTGTATAACAAATGTGATGCGGGCCCTTACCTACTAAGTGGCGGAGAAGTACTCCATAGGCTAGAAACGTGGGGTGCCCGCACCTTACCGGACTAAGGGAGAAAGACAAGGCGACAGAGCAAAGCACATGAGTATCTGTCATGACATACAGCCCGTTACACAGCGACTTACTGTTATGGGACTGGGTCCATGTCTCATGGTTCCTACTTACAGATAAACTCGGGTGCCGGCTCGTCAGCACCTACCCTGTCCTCACGTCTGCCCGAAAATGAAAAGGACAGGCGGGGGCACTCCAATTATAGTAGCAGCAATTGGAGAGCGGGCGGTATCTCCATCCGGTATGCTTAGTCATGCCCGATTGTGGTGCGCATGCGTGTGATCAGAATAGGTTGTGCGCATGCGCCAAGGAAACCCGGTGGACTGTGAGGGTCTGCACATGTGCAGTGTTAGTGTCTCGATGTTTTATAGTGATCGGGAGATATCTCTCTAATCACAAGGCTAAGTCAATGGTGGAGTGATTTTAAATGTGGGGAGGGAGGGACGCACACTTCTGCTAATGTGCAATGAACCTGCAATAACGATGACAATGTTGGCGGTGTGTCGTGATGTCACCCACATGGGCCGGAAGTCGTGATGCATATAGGAATACACCCTGGTATAGTTGGAGCACCTATGAGAGATCGTAAGGGGGGTCCAACCAACCCTGCATGGGGCTTGGCTAATGTCTGAGTTGCGGTCTAGCCAGACGTGGTGATGTCATAATATCAGAACAATAGGGGGTGCTGCTTGCCCCCAGACCAGACACACCAAAACTCTACTTCTGGATGACATCATATGGGAGCAGCGCAAACACACTAACTGTATACCGCTAATTGTGTATACCTACTGACCTGTCCGTGCCCACTAAGATATGTGGGCATGACGACTCGACCCGTCAAGACAAGGATTAGTGAGCACAAGAGTACCATCAGACACAGCCGGTCTGCAACCAGAATGACCAACCACTTCTTGAGAAGGACACTCCTGCGAGGAGATACAATGGACTATCCTAGAAGCCAATCAGAGTTGGAGCAGTGCCTCTCTACTACGCCGTGAGCAACGTTGGGTCCACCGTCTCCGTACCCATCTCCATGGCATGAACGAAGAGATACCGTGGACCGAGCTCTGATCTCTACCTCTACCTATTCAGGCTTCACGTTCCTCTTCCCTCCCTCTCGGTGGCCCCGCCCTCTATGTAACATCCCTGTGGGCTTACCTGTACAAGTAGCCCCTGTCCCCTTCTGGTAGGGGGCCGAACACTGAGTCTGAGGTCCGGGGGACCAACCTTTTGGAACAGCACCCCCTATTGTTCTGATATTATGACATCACCACGTCTGGCTAGACCGCAACTCAGACATTAGCCAAGCCCCATGCAGGGTTGGTTGGACCCCCCTTACGATCTCTCATAGGTGCTCCAACTATACCAGGGTGTATTCCTATATGCATCACGACTTCCGGGCCATGTGGGTGACATCACGACACACCGCCAACATTGTCATCGTTATTGCAGGTTCATTGCACATTAGCAGAAGTGTGCGCCCCCCCCTCCCACATTTAAAATCACTCCACCATTGACTTAGCCTTGTGATCAGAGCGATATCTCCCGATCACTATAAAACATCGAGACACTAACACTGCACATGCGCAGACCCTCACAGTCCACCGGGTTTCCTTGGCGCATGTGCACAACCTATTCTGATCACACCCATGCGCACCACAATCGGGCATGACTAAGCATACCGGATGGAGATACCGTCCCCTCTCCAATTGCTGCTACTATAATTGAAGTGCCCCCGCCTGTCCTTTTCATTTTCGGGCAGACGTAAGGACGGGGTAGGTGCTGACGAGCCGGCGCCCGAGTTTATCTGCAAGTAGGAACCATGAGACATGGACCCAGTCCCATAACAGTAAGTCGCTGTGTAACGCTGTATGTCATGACAGATACTCATGTGCTTTGCTCTGTCGCCTTGTCTTTCTCCCTTAGTCCGGTAAGGTGCGGGCACCCCACGTTTCTAGCCCATGGAGTACTTCTCCGCCACTTAGTAGGTAAGTGCCCCGCATCACATTTGTTATACAAAACTCCTAGTGACTTGGGGTGTATCGACGCGTGTGCTGTATAACCATGCGTTACTGTGCATATTTGCACTGCACACTGTTGCATTTCTTCACCATGCGCTGATCTTCTGCGCAGCGTATCTGGTGCTTAATACCATAGTGTGCCAGGCGCTCTACATGACCAGCGCGGCTCTTGGCAATCACGGAGGTTCGCCTGATACAGGGCACCGACCTGGATGTTGTTTGCTCCTGGGTGGATGGCGGTTTATTGCGCCCGGCTTGCCACATGTGTAGCAGTGCTGCGTGCCCTATCCGCCTACCACTCTTGTGTGGTGGCTGCACCGGGACGTGTAGCCCCTTTACATCACTTACCATACCTGTCCTTCATGTCTCTCAAATGAATGCACTCTGCATTAGTAAACTACGTATATCAGTGACATGCCATTGAGCCTCTTTAACTTGCCTGATATATGTCTCTGGTATTGTTTACTTTCTTTCTCCCTAGGCCATCGATCAGGAAGCAGTTTCAACTATTCAGTTGTAGCCCACCCGTAGTAGTCACAGGTTTGGGCCTGCCCTGGTCCCTCAGAGGGTGACTGACCCTCCTTATCTATTTATTTTTCAATTTGTGTATTACTTCTTATCACGTGCACTAGACACCACATCACGTTCACCTGGTCCTGAAGAAGCGCCACGGATCCCACGGGACCTTAAAGGCGCGAAACATGTCGACCTTTTAAGTTACCCAGGCACATTACGCTCCGAGGGTAACACTTGACCTACGGGTTTTTTACCTTGGCAAGGGTACCGCCATATTAAAAACATACTCTTCTGGTAACCCTTAGTCAATTTTAAACCACTGCACAAACTTTTACACTTCTTACTTAGGACTCCCCCTGCACACCTGCATGCACCATACGGCAGTTCGCAGAAGATCTCCAACAAAGTGACCCTTCGGGGGACCCGTAGGGCATTGCAGCGCCGGCCCGACGAGGGGCAACTGCCCGATGATGAAGCATGACATCCTTCGGGGTGTGTGAGGGCAACAAGGAACAAGACTTGTTCTTCCCTCTCACTAGTGAGTCCTAGGCCTAGGATCCCTGTATCTCCTTTCTCTTCCTCTTCTTCTAAGGGAGTGAGTGACACCCTGCACCCCTCCCTAGGAACAGTGTCCCCGTCTTTTTGACCTTAAGGATTAATTGTAACCATAGCAGAACAGCTCTAGATACACCCCCTCCTCCAGCCTTTCCAACAACATTTTATGGTCAACAAAGTCAAAGGCAGTGGAAAGGTTGCTGAGTATAACAGCTGTTTTATTGTCGTGATTCACTTAGAGCTGATGCTACGCTCTTTTGTTGATTAAGGTGAATTAAATGCCCCTCACAGGTCTGAACCTGTACATCTAATCTTGCTCCGCAAAACCACCCTTTCCATAATTGCAATAGAGTAGGGAATGTGAGAGGTAGACTGGTAGTTCCACAGCCTCTTCTGTTTCTTTCAAGAGGGAGGTGACAATAGGGTGTTTCAGAATGTTTGGGATAACTCCAGATAAAAGGGATGCGTTTATCATGTTAGTCGTAACCACCGGATAAAAGGGCGGAATTGTTTGAAGTATACAACTGAGTCACAAGTCCATAGGGTAGAGATGTACTCTTTTTGTCTTGTGGGCCAGCCTTAGCAACTTGTCAGTCTTCACAGTGTTTTCATGATCAACATAGACAGCTTTTCTAAGCTTCTGGATTAAATCCTTTGTGGTACATATATACAAAAAGTTTTCTTCATTCGATTGGAGGCCTCAGTATTCTCTTTAGAGAAGTATGCTCTTTGGTTCTTTTTGTGGTATGATGTAAACTCTTTTATATTTTTCAGGCAGCAGCTATTGTTTATTTTTTAGTCATAGACTTTAACCATTGCTGTTCCAGGCTGTGTTTGGCACATTTCAGCTCAGCTAGTTTCCCACTGAATCATGTGTTGGTTGATGTGATGCCCAGCGTGTGTTGTCACGTTTTGGTTGGAGTTAGGATGTTGAAAGCAGATTGAGTTATGATAATGGTTGTCGAGTAGAGTTGCAGATTTTTAGTATCTGAATGGTTGGATTTAACACTGCTGTTGGTTGCCTCAAACTCCTCTGTAATGATGGGAATGGGAGAAGTGTTGTTTCTGATACAGGTGAAGGTTTTTTAGGTCAGCTTTGATAGGATTCTGGAGATGAAACAATGATCCTATCAGATCAATAGTTGCACCACCTTGTTTGAGATTTCATAATTTGTGTAAATAGTAGATCCAGTGTGTGTCCAGCTCTATGCATTGGGAGTCTCCCCACATAGTTGAAACTGAAGGCCTACTTGTTGGTAAGAAAGTCCATCGCAGGTTTTGAGTCTACTCTGTCAACTCACATGATAATCATTTTCTTGGCTTTGCTCAAACAGTGCAGTGTCATTTCAAGGAATATGTCCAGGAAAGTTGGATTGTGTCCAAGAGGCAGTAGACCTCTGCTGTTATGAAGGACCTATTTGGATTGTGAGGCACTCAGATGATGGGTATAGTGTGTTAGGTATCGCTATGCAAGACAGCTAGGTAGTATAAGCCACATTTATATGTCAGAATATGGAGTGCTAAATATATAGTTGTCAAGGTACATATATGAGGTGTTGAGTATAATAAACTATTCTCTATATACTGACTTTGTCAATATATTTGTTGTCAATATTTTTGCTACAATTATTTGTAGCACATTATTTCATACTCAAGATTTCAGTCCCATATGGTGGCCCCATACATGGAGATCATTGAGAATGGGGATTTTGTTGTGTCCAAACCTTATCTCTGTTTTCGTTTATGTTACATTTGGTTTCAGTAAGGAGTAAGTAGGTGTACCAAGTAAGCTTTGGGTAGTGCGGATATTTAATGGCACATAGTTTTATTTAAGGGCTTGATACCTTTGACAGGTTGGACCAGATAGCAGTACAGAAGGAAATAACAGGATGTTTCAATGCCTTTATTATTTTGGGGTGGATGCATTGGTAGCAAATGGTGGGGGTCGGTCTGTGTTAGAACTAAGTCATCTTGTGGGGTGCATGTGCTACAGTGGATAACTGAAAAATGCGAACGTTAGATCATTGTCACTGTGAGAATGGGGTTTATGATACCAGTACATTGTGTTGACCTTTGGCCGTGGCATGGAAAGAGACTTGGAAGTAGAGAACCCGAAGAATGTCTTTGTTGATACTGCATTGAGCAGGTGTAATGAGGCTTTGCCCTCGTTCGTGTCCTTAGGAATTTTTTTTCTTTCCTCTCTTTTCAGACTAGACAACAGGTGACCCAGGCCTTGATTACCTCAAGACTGGACTATGGAAATAGCCTGAACGCAGGGTTGCCCAAATACCTGAGAGGCAGGCTGCAGTTAGCTCAGAACGGAGCAGCACGTACCATCTTTGGGCTCCAACGCCACTCGCATGTCTCCGGCCTCCTTCATAGCCTACACTGGCTTCCAGTTAGGAAGAGGATCACTTTTAAAATATTGCTTTTAACCCAGAAAGCACTTTACGGTACAGGTCCTGGGTATCTTCTAGACAAAATCAAGCCTTACACTCCCCAGAGAAAGCTTCGCTCCGGAAATCTGTCTGGCCATAGTGCCTCGGATTAAGAATGGAGTTAGCTGCCACTGACACTCAGGACCATAAAGGAAATACCGATCTTCCGGAAAAAACTTAAGACTTGGCTCTTTTCCTCAGCTTAGGCTCTTCTTTTTTTCCTGCCTGCAGACAGCTCCTTTGTTATAGCGCCAGGACACTCTTCGGAGTAACAGCTGTGCTTTATAAATCACCTTACATTACATTACATTAATGAGGTGGTAGGGTTCGAAGTTATGGCTATTTATTTTTTGCACTTTTTGAGGCTCTGTTAGATCCCTTCAAAGGGCATCGAATTTCAGTTGTTGGCATGTATCATAATAGTATCGTCGGTGTAAATGTTGGTAGTGAGTTTTCGAAGGCCACTGCAAGTAATGCCCACTTCAATTCTGTGGCCTCTTGTGATTTTCAATTGCTTATTCTCCATGGAATGTATCTCGCCACTTGTCAGAGTTGTTCATGAACAAAGGAGGTCGGTCAAGACATTTCTTATCCAGACTTAACTAATTTACCAATGGGGAGATTTTCAAAGTTGTGAGTGCCAACTAAAACAGGAAGCTTAGGGATGTGTAAAATATTTATTTTTTAAGTCGCATTTCTTTATTCGATCAGGATTGATCATAAAAGTACATATAAAAATCAGCAGCAAAAAGCAACTTACAACCGACAACATCCCTAGCATATGTTCAAAATGTTCAGTAAATGAAGTGCAATAGTGCATAATCAAGACACAACTCTGGCAGCATTGGCAAAAAGTGGAAAGGGATGTACTCTTAGCTAATGCCTATAGACAAAAAACACTAAATATATCCGCTCTGTTGGCAAATAGAGTCTAGGGGCCATCACTACGCCAGGAGGTTGTCATCATGAGTCACGGGAATGTGATAAAAACTTCAGTGAGACCGCCTGAAAAACTAGGGTACATAACATTTGTGGAACCTTCACAATGAACCATATATCATTTTACACAATATTGAAAAGGCTAATAAAAAGATTTTTTTAAATTAAAATACTAACATAAAAACTTGATTTGGATACCAAGAAGTAATATCATACAAAAAAGTTTGATGTTAGTCAACTCTATTATTGAACCAAGCAAGAGGGCTATATAAAAAGGGAGACTTGAACATTTAAGTCATTTCTCCCTATATTTCATTCTAATCTTAAGCGCCCAGCGAATGTAACTAATCACAGTAAAACGTACAGCTTGTGATTCGAGGCACTGAAGGAATAACATACCTTGTTTATACAATGAAAGGCCCTTATCACGCAAAATTGGGCGCAGAAAATGAAATCTCGGGTTACTATATAACTTACAAAAAAGCATAAAATGGGTCATTGATTTTAGGGAGGTAGAGTCACAGGGGCAGCAACGAAGTAGTGAAGACCAAACCACCCTCACTGGGAAGGCCGTTAAGATGTGTACAATGCCCAGTCTTGAGCGGCTTAGGTAAAATCTATATTTGGGGTTTGATATCCACGTAATCCTTGTGTAGTCATAATGAGGGCATAATGGAAAACAGTTTTTACAAAATGTGTGGAATATGTTCTTAACGTCTTCCTTTGCTTTGATGTTAATATCTGAAAGAGACACGTTAGTGACAGATTCCTTACCTTAGAATATCCCCAGGCGTCAGGCTGGATCCGGGAAAGTTTTTGCGTAGCAGTACCCTTGCGCGTCGGTAGGCGGCGTCGTGCGGCTCCGCGTCCGTCGTCGGCGTCGTGATCGCCGGGATGACGTCGCGGGCAGTACCTAGGCGCCGCCCCTGCGCGCTGGCGTCAGTTCTTCTTTTTCCGCGCCAGCAAGCGCAGATCCGGGAAGAGCAGTGCCCTGGTCATTTTTGACCATACTTTTTGGTGAATTTTTTCACTGTTTTTCTATCAAGGTGTCGTAGGGATGCCCGGTTTCAAACGTTGCGGCGCCTGTGCTCGGATGATGTCCGTCACCGACCCGCATTGGGAGTGTCTCTTCTGCCTCGGCCGAGGCCACGACACGGAGTCTTGTACCGACTGCCAGGCCCTCAACCCGAAAGCTTTGCGAGAGCGGTCTCGAAAGCTCCTCGAGGCCTGGCATTCGGCTCCGCGGAAGCCCCGGTCGCGTGAGAGGTCCAGGGGTCGATCGCGGAGTCCACACCGGTCGTCGGCATCGAAGTCTTCTTCGTCCGGTAAGTCAAAACACAAGAAGTCCAAAAGCATCATCGCTCTAGGACTTCGCCTCGCCGGTCTCGCGACTCGGCTGAGGCCCCTCCCGGCACCGTCCCCGCGGCCCCGGACATGCCTGTGGAGTCGCCCCCGCCATACCCGCCCTTCCCGGGTTCGGGGGCGGATCCGGCCAAAGTGCAGGAATTCCTGTCGGCCATGGCCCGCCTCTTCGGGCCTCCAGGCCCCTCCGGTGCGCCTTCGGGCCCCGCGGGCCCTGATGGGGTTGCTCCGGCGTCGCCGACGGCTCCGGCCCCGGCGTCGCCCGTGCCTCCAGCCTCGATCCCGGCTCCGGCTTCGGCCCCGGCCTCGATCCCGGCTCCACAACCCCCATCGACGCCGGTCGACCTAACGACACCGCCGGCGCCGATGTCTCCGGTGCCGTTCTCGACGCCGCCTGGGGCTCCGGCGGCGTCGTTCCCCAGTTCCTTCCGGCTCCGGACATGGACCCGGACCGACGTCGCTCGGCCGCCGGTTCCGGCGCCGATGAGACCTTGGGTCCCAAATGTCCCTCCTCCCCCTTATTTTGAACCTGAGGAGGACCAGGAGGACTGGGAGGGTCTGATGACCCTCTGACACAACAGTGTCAGTACGATGAGGACTGGACAGAGGGTCTAGGGGATGCTAGTGGTCTAGATACTTCCCCTGACACTGGCATGCTGTCTCCTCCCGTGGCTACGGAGGAGGGAGCCAATTTTGCAGCGGTGTTGCGTAGGGCAGCTAGAGCCTTACATCCCCAACTCCCTGCTGTGACGGTCAAGGTTAATCTCTTGACAGAGGTGCTTCAGCCGGCAGCCTCCTCTTCGGAGACTGTGCTGCCGTTTAACGACGCCCTCACTGACGTTCTTTTGGGCGCCTGGTCCAAGCCCAACACAGGGGCTCCTGTGGATAGGAACGTGCCCCGACGCCATCGCCCAGCTCCGGGCGACCCCTGTTTCTCTCTGTCCACCCCACCCCTGAGAGCTTGGTTGTCCAAGCCTCCGCTTCCCAAACCGCCTTCCCTACCGCCCCTCCGGATAGGGAATCCAAACGCCTGGATCAATTTGGGAAGAAGGGTTTTTCTTCCTCCAGTGCTGGCTTGCGGTCCGTCAACACCGCTTGCCTTTTGGGCCGATATACCCACTCCTTGTGGGATTCGGTGGCAGCTGTTTTGCCCCAGTGTTCTGAGGAGGTCCAGACACTGCTTTCCCGCGCCATTGCGGAAGGAAGGGATGCGGCCAAATATACAATTCGATGTGGCCTTGATACCGCCGACTCGCTGGGCAGGTCTATTGCAACGACGGTGGCGCTACGACGCCACGCCTGGCTGAGAACCACTGGTTTTTCAGGGGATGTCCAGAATACTCTCATGGACATGCCCTTTGATGGAGTCGGTCTTTTTGGGTCCAAAGCAGACCATGCGTTGGAGCGCTTTAAGGACTCACGGGCTACTGCAAAGTCCCTGGGCCTTTCTGCTACACGCCCTCCGCTGACTTCAGCGTGCGGGTCAGGCCACCACCTCCAACCCGTCCGCGGCCTCCAAACCCTCCTAGTCCCTCCTTTCAGGTGCACAGCACGCCAGTAGGGGGCAGGGTCCGCCATCACCTTCCCCACTGGCGTACCATCACCTCGGACAGGTGGGTCTTGGACATTGTCCGAAGGGGCTTCTCCCTCCCCTTCAAGTCCACCCCCCCAGCCATGCCACCTCAATTCCACCGCATGTCAGGGGATCACTTGGTACTTCTGCAGAAGGAAGTCACGGCCCTCTTGGCCAAGAGGGCCATCGAGCATGTTCCGACCCCAGAAGTAGGGCGTGGTTGCTACTCCCACTACTTCCTGGTGCCCAAAAAGGACAAGGAGGACATGCGTACTATCTTGGACCTCCGGAACGTCAATTGCTTCCTCCGGAAGGAGAAGTTCAAGATGCTCACCCTAGCTCAGGTCTTGACTGCCCTCGACCCTGGAGACTGGTTGGTAGCGTTGGACTTGCAGGACGCATATTTCCACATCCCCGTCCTGCCGGCCCACCGGCGTTACCTTCGGTTCACGGTAGGCCCCGAGCATTTTCAGTTCACCGTGCTCCCCTTTGGCCTTACCAGTGCCCCTCGGGTGTTCACGAAAGTGTTGGCGGTGGTCGCAGCTCATCTGCGCCGGGCAGGGGTTTCAGTCTTCCCCTACCTCGACGACTGGCTGCTGAAGGCGGGCTCGTCCCAGGCAATCGTCTCCCACCTCCAGACTACGGCCGAACTCCTGCACTCGCTGGGGTTCTCCATCAATGTGCCGAAGTCGCATCTGATTCCTTCTCCACAGCTCCTTTTCATCGGAGCAGTTCTGGACACAACGCAGTTTCGGGCCTATCCTCCCGGACGGCGAGTCCGGGATATTCAGGCTATGATTCCGATCTTTCAGCCTTTATCCTGGGTTTCGGTACGGATGACCCTGAGGCTGCTGGGCCTCATGGCCTCCTGCATCCTGCTGGTCAATCATGCCAGATGGCATATGCGGGCTCTGCAGTGGGACCTGAAGTTCCAGTGGGCGCAGCACCAGGGCAACCTGTCCGATCACGTCCAGATCTCAGAGGGGACTGCAAAACAGTTGCAGTGGTGGCTCTCGAACCGGCAATGGGTCATGGGCAGATCCCTCTCCCTTCCCCAGCCAGAGCACACAGTTGTGACGGACGCGTCCCTTCTGGGATGGGGCGGTCACATGGGAGAGGCGGAGATCAGAGGCCTCTGGTCTCCGGCGGAGTCCCGGCTCCATATCAACATTCTGGAGCTCCGGGCGATCCGACTTGCACTCAAGGCATTCCTTCCCTCTGTCAAAGGGAAGGTAGTGCAGGTGTTCACAGACAACACCACCGCCATGTGGTACTGCAACAAACAAGGCGGGGTGGGGTCGTGGACCCTTTGTCAGGAGGCTCTGCGCCTCTGGACATGGCTGGAACATCAGGGCATGTTCCTGATGGTTCAACACCTGGCAGGTTCGCTGAACGCCAGGGGCGGACGAACTCAGCCGCAGGTGCATGATGGATCACGAATGGCGTCTTCACTCGGAAGTGGCGCAAGGACTCTTTCTACAATGGGGAGAGCCTTGGTTAGATCTATTCGCCACCGAAGAGAACGCGCAATGTCATCAGTTCTGCGCGTTGGAATTTCCAAGGCGGCACTCGCTCGGCGACAGCTTTTCGTCACGAGTGGAGTTGCGGTCTGTTGTACGCCTTTCCGCCTATACCACTTCTACCCAGAGTGCTGAAGAAGATTCGGCACGACCGGGCCCAAGTCATTCTTGTGGCTCCGGACTGGGCTCGAAGAGTTTGGTATCCCGAGCTACTCAATATGAGCGTAGATCCCCGATCCGTCTGCCTCTTCGGGAGGATCTTCTGTCGCAGCAGCAGGGGACGGTCCTCCACCCGAACCTGTCCAGTCTACACCTGCTTGCGTGGAGATTGAGCGGCGGCAGTTGATTCCTTTCGACTTGCCTCCCGAAGTTTGTGATGTGATTCTGGCAGCCAGGCGTCCCTCCACTAAGGTGGTATACGCCTGCAGGTGGAACAAATTTGTGGCATGGTGCACAGCAAAGGCTGTGAATCCCCTTTCTGCCCCTCTTTCTGAGGTCCTTCTGTTCCTTCTCTCTCTGGCCCAACAGGGTTCTGCCCTGGGTACCATCAAGGGTTATCTTTGTGCTATCTCTGCCTTCCTCAGGCTCCCTGATCAGCCCTCCCTTTTCAAGTCCCCTGTTGTTAACAGGTTCTTAAAAGGCATTACACACCTCTTCCCTCCTGTTCCGTTTGTGATGCCTCAGTGGGACTTGAACTTGGTTCTTACCTTTTTAATGTGCGCTCCCTTTGAGCCTCTACATAACTGTCCTCTTCGTCTTCTGACTCTGAAGACAGCCTTTCTGGTGGCCATCACCTCCGCTCGGCGGGTGAGTGAGCTCCAGGCTCTATCTTGCAAACCTCCCTTTCTGTCTGTTCATCCAGACAAGGTTGTTCTTCGGACGCGTCCGTCCTTCTTGCCAAAGGTGGTTACTGCTTTCCACATTGGGCAGACCATCACTTTGCCCACCTTCTTTCCGCCTCCGCATCCTTCCAGAGAGGAAGAGAGGCTCCACCGTCTGGACTCAAAACGTGCGCTCTCCTTCTATATTGACCGCACAAAACACTTCCGGGTGGATGACCAGCTCTTTGTTGGCTACGTGGGCGCCAAAAAAGGTCGGGCGGTGCACAAGAGGACCATCTCCCGCTGGGTTACCTTGTGCATCAAGACCTGCTATTCTTTGGCTAAGAAGGAGCCTCCTGTTGGGCTGCGTGCCCATTCCACCAGGGCAACGGCTGCTACCACGGCCTTGGGCCGCGGTGTTCCGCTGCCGGTTATCTGTCAGGCAGCTACGTGGGCCTCGCTGCACACGTTTACAAAGCATTACTGCCTTGACAGTCAGGTCCGGAGGGACGGCTTCTTTGGCCGTTCTGTCCTCCACACTTCCTTGTCTGATCTTTGTTCGCAGACCCACCACCGGGGTTGGTATTGCTGGGGTATCTATTCTAAGGTAAGGAATCTGTCACTAACGTGTCTCTTTCAGATGCACAAGTTACTAACTTGTGTAACGATATATCTGTAAGAGACAGTAGTTAGTGACAGATTCTTACCGCCCACCCATCCTCCCCGTTCTGCGAACTGATTTCTAGGGTTAAGGACATCCCTTTCAGGGCCCTAGTATTTTTCAGACACCTGTGTCAGCTTCTTGCATGGCTCTGCGTTCCTGGCGCGGAAAGTCGTGTACAGAACTGACGTCAGCGCGCAGGGGCGGCGCCTAAGTACTGCCCGCGACGTCATCCCGGCGATCACGACGACGGACGCGGAGCCGCACGACGCCGCCTACCGACGCGCAAGGGTACTGCTACGCAAAAAACTTTCCGGATCCAGCCTGACGCCTGGGGATATTCTAAGGTAAGGAATCTGTCACTAACTACTGTCTCTTACAGATATATCGTTACACAAGTTAGTAACTTGTGCGTTATGGAGTAAGTTAAAAGAGTTGGGCGTACCATGGTCCTGGAAGGATTGCTTGACCTATAGGATTTCAGGTATTTCAGCCCAATTATCTTGGTTAAGACAATCATTCAGGACGAAACAGGAAAATTCTTCTTCAATGAGCCTTTGATGTTCCAGGATAGTATAGCAGTTAGGGCTTAAGTCATGGCAAGGCATGTCCTCTTCATGACTGGCTGTGATGCCTGAAAAAGATCATTCATCTATAACGTTACAAATGTGAACTTATAGTTGTGCCAGGTGGCAATCTATGTAACAGATATCTCTCCATCCCAGATATGTGAATCATTGAATCCGGGCACAATATTATTGACTATGGAGCCTGTTGTATCATTGTTAGAAATGGGGTTTCTGGTTAGCTAGGGTATGCTCCTAAGCTAGGCAGAACCCACCACTCTAGTCAGGGTAAGGGAGTTATATACCCAAGATAATCCCTGCTCACCCCCATGGTAGCTTGGCACAAGCAGTCAGGCTTATCCCAGAGGCAATGTGCAAAGCATTTCCACAACACACACACATCAGTGACACACTGAACATACCACAAAAGAGACTCCACACAAAGTTTATTAAAATATATGTAGTATATTATGCATAAAACAAAGACCAAAACGACATGTATCAATAAGTACTGTGTGAGCAATGCAAGCTGTCTGGTAGATCACATCAATTGCAGTGAAAACATAGGGCTCAGAGCTGGGCTTCTATTTTACTCTACATGGTAATTTTCTGTGCTATAATCAAAAGAGGGCCAAACTGATAACATTCACATGTGTATCCTTGGAGATAGGGTTCCTTTACCAAAGATCACTTTAAATGCATATAAAGCACATAAGGACTTTTCCAGATATACCATTTCAAATAAGTATCACATTAAGGGCCTAAAGCAACCATTCGGTATAGATGCAACTGCACCTCTATTAGGATCCTTATGGTAACTTCAGTGTAACCCCAACCGCATCCAGCAGTTTCAAATGGGGGAAATTAGATGTCTGACAAGATTTTGCCCGGTTCGGCAGTCCCGCAAAGCCAGAACATATACGGGGCTGCCAAGGAATGCCCCCAAAATGCAAGACAAGTGTCCCAGAGGTACGCCAAAATGGGTGGGGGGAGGTCTCGTTCGGTCCTCTCGCCATCGAAGTGCTAAACACACAGCTGCCCGCGCGCGGTGCAGCTGTCATCGTGCCGTACCTTTTCCATCTCTTCTCTGCCCTTCACTCTGGGTTGTGGTGGCGGGGACGCGGAGAAATCACTGTGTCCCAAAGGCTAGAACACCGTCCTGGTTCTGCACCACCTTTCCTTTCTCCTGGTTGCTCCGGCAACACAAGGGTGGGGTGGGGGAACTGTCCTAGCAGGGGATTCTGTGGGAGGACGCGCGCCTCGTCTGCAGTCACTTAGCAGAGTATTACGAGCTCGGGCATAGAGGCAGTGAACAGTCTCCAAATCAAAGCGAGTGTCCAGGGACGCGAAGGAATCGCTCTCCACGTATTGTTGTTAGGACACAAGGCCAAATACACAGCTCTCCCCATGCGCTGATTGATAGATTTGGAAAACAGAACTTACACTTCAGATACAGGCAGCACAAAGCGCTCCACAGGCGCTGTTTAAAAACCACAAGGGGCAATCCATCATAGCTCTTTTTTAGAGCACGCTGCTGCCGAACTCACCAGGAATAGAGTCCCACAGCAGAGGTGCTTGGGGGCAATCTTTTCTGGCCCTAAGGTTGTGGGAGAACAGGGGAACAAGCCAACAAGCCCTTGGAGAACACTTGGGGCACCCAGGGAGCAGCAGGCACGCAGGCCAGCACAACAAAGCAAGTAGTCCAGATGGCAGTTCCTCCTGGCAGCGCAGCACAACAGTCCCTGGCAAAGTGTAGCATGTAGAGCCAGCAGCATCTGGTTACAAGTCCACACAGTGTCTACCCTCATGGCCCCTGTACTTATACTCAAAATGTCTTTGATGTGGAGGTATCTTCAAAAGAACTTTAGAAGTGCTTAGCACCTCCATTCAATCCTAGCTCTGCCTCCAGACATTAGTAGGCAGGTAAACGAGCCCTTTCTGTGAGGGCAGGGCCCAGCCTTTACAAATGTAAGTGCGCCCCACCTCCCTCTCTCCCAGCCCAGGAAAACCATTCAGTATGCCGATGAATGCAGATGTAACCCTGTTACACCCAACTCTTTCTGTGTGATGGCTCTTTGGAAAGTATGCACAAGCCCAGCTGTCACTCTACCCTAGACGTGTATTGGAGTCAGGCTGCAAAGCTCAAAGAGTAATAAGCACAAAGAAATGCCCACTTTCTAAAAGTTGCAATGCAAAAAAAAGAGATGTAAGAATGCACTCCTTCCCTTAAACGTCTTTATCATTTGATTGTAGAACCATATTATTGCGTGCGAGCAGATACTGTCAACCGTCCCAAAAGTCACAGCGCAATACGAAAGTATCAAAAAGGCACGTGGCTTACGCACCCATCTGTCGCACTGCTAGGTGCAGGAATTTCCTCACAATAGGCCACTCCTTACTTAGTAATCCAATTTTTAACCAAAAGTGAACCAATAATATATTTCAGGTCTGTATTCCAAAGTTAATCCATGCTTTCTTAATCACTGCGGAGACAGCTTGATTCCTCCATGATTCTTTATTAAACGTTTTCAGATGCCTCCTGCATGCCCATCCAGGCCTTCAACAGCGACACGTGAAGATGAATCATTCATATAAAGTAGGCTCATATAATTCCACCCAATGCATTTCGAGCCCGAAGGCCATTCGTCAGGGGTCACTGAAACAAATAAGAGAGATATCTAAACCAACTGCTCAATACAAGCTCTCTGTGTGGTGTGAGAAATGCTAGAACCCCTGTAATTCAACCCTTATCAGTCCCACCTCACACCCTGCCACAACCATGCTAGAAGAAACAACCGTACGTGAAAACAAAATACTGAACCCCTACCCACTGTGCAACAACCATCCCAAACTCAATAGTCAAAATAATCCACTGTGTGAATGCAAATGGTGTCCAACTGATGCAAAAAAATAATAAACACCCCCATCTTCCAGTGCAATCCCCTAAAGCCTCTGCCGATATCCCCAAAATTCCCTGTTGTTTTAGCCCCACTGGCTGTTAATACCAACCCTTCCCATGTATCATATGATATGAACCTGGGCAGTTACCTCAGGAGCCACGAACGGCAACCAAATCTCCTCGTGCGCGTCCACTCAATACTATCGAAAACGTGTGTTTCCTCAACCTTTCGGACCGTTATTATTAAAAGCTCGCCCACGTGCACCCAATAAGTCTTTGTAATTCAAAGGTTGGCTCTAACCCTGTGACCTATCCCTGTTGGAGCTCCGAATCTTAAAGGAATATTTAGTGCAGAAACAAAATATCACAGTGCAATCCCCAATGATAAAGTAATAAATAAATGAAAAAACCTAACAAGAACACTCTAGCCTACCCGTGCACTCGTGCCCAGCCTTTAATATAATTCCACCCATAATTCCACCTTACAAGAAATGTGTGTAAAACAAGACGTTTTTGTAAAGATAAGTGTCATGAATGTGACCAATAAATCCATGAAGAAAGTCCGTGAAAGAGCTTTTAATAATAACGGTCCGAAAGGTTGAGGAAACACACGTTTTCGATAGTATTGAGTGGACGCGCACGAGGAGATTTGGTTGCCGTTCGTGGCTCCTGAAGTAACTGCCCAGGTTCATATAATATGATACATGGGAAGGGTTGGTATTGACAGCCAGTGGGGCAAAAACAACAGGGAATTTTGGGGATATCGGCAGATGCTTTAGGGGATTGCACTGGCAGATGGGGTGTTGTTTATTAGTTTTTTGCATCAGTTTGACACCATTTGCATTCACGCAGTGGATTATTTTGAATATTGAGTTTGGGTTGGGTTGTTGCACAGTGGGTAGGGGTTCAGTATTTTGTTTTCACGTACGGTTGTTTCTTCTAGCATGGTTGTGTCAGGGTGTGAGGTGGGACTGATAAGGGTTGAATTGCAAAGGGTTCTAGCATTTCTCACACCACACAGAGAGCTTGGATTGAGCAGTTGGTTTAGACGTCTCTCTTATTTGTTTCAGTGACCCCTGACGAAGGGCCTTCGGGCTCGAAAGCATTGGGTGGAATTATATGAGCCTACTTTATATGAATGATTCATCTTCACGTGTCGCTGTTGAAGGCCTGGATGGGCATGCAGGAGGCATCTGAAAACGTTTAATAAAGAATCATGGTGGAATCACGCTGTCTCCGCAGTGATTAAGAAAGTATGGATTAACTTTGGAATACAGACCTGAAATATATTATTGGTTCACTTTTGGTTAAAAATTGGATTACTAAGTAAGGAATGGCCTATTGTGAGGAACTTCCTGCACCTAGCAGTGCGACAGATGGGTGCGTAAGCCACGTGCCTTTTTGACACTTTCTAAAAGTGGCATTTCTAAAATAGTTATGAAAAATCCACCTGCACTAATAAGCCAGATTTATCACCACTATTCCAATCATGGCAACTCTACTCCTTTCAGTTCAGAAATTGCCGCTGAAAAACATATCAGGGAATTCCCAATGCGAACCTATGAGACGAGCAGGCCTCACAGCTGTGAGAAAACAAATAGGCGGTTTGTCACTACCAGGACATGCCACACAATGAAGGCACATGTCCTACCTTTTACCTACACAGCACCCTGCCCATATGGCTACCTAGGGCATACCTTAGGGGTGACCTATATGTAGTAAAAGGGGAGTTTCAGGCTTGGAAAATAACTTTAAATGTCAAGTCAATGTGGCAATAAACTGTACACGCAGGCCTTGCAGTGGCAGAGGCCTTAGACAGGTTTGAAAGCTTACTTCTGTGGGTGGCGCAAGCAGCGCTGCAGGCCGCCAGTAGCATTTACTTTACAGGCCCGGAGTATATGGAATACCACTGTACAAGGGACTTACAGGTAGATTAAATATGCCAAAGAGGTGAAAGCCAATCATACCATGTTTAAAGGAGAGAGCACATGCTCTTTAGCACTGAATAATAGCAGTGGTAAAGTGCCCAGAGTCCTAAAGCTAATAAAAACAGGTAAGAAAAATACAGGAGGAAGGCAGAACGTTTGGGAATAACCCTGAAAAAGGGCCAGGTCCAACAATCATGTAATGTATAAGACGAACTAGTTCCATCAATAAACTGTTAGCAAGGGCCACTAGGCATTGAAAAGGGTAGCATCCAAGCATGTTGAGAATACAGAGATCTTGCATGCCTAAACGTGCCTGCGTGTACATAACAAAACTTTAAAATAATTAAATACATGTGCTTGAAATACAGCGAATAGAATGAGGAAATTATACTTGGATATCGGCTGTTGCATACACGAAGATGTTGGTTGTCTACAAGAAAATTGAACACATCAATGTAGAAATGCCAAGTGTGTAAATAAGCACGACAAACAACTACATCTTTGCCTCCTTGCTTATTGCTGGCTAGTGTTTATGTTCAAGTGTTTTTAAAACTTATCCAAGCCTACTGAGGATATTTTCAGAGATAGTTCATTAATTACCCTAGCGTTTGAATTTTTACGGTTTTATTTGTTTTTTTCGGTTTTATGGGATCAAATAATTTGTACTGGGGAAAGAATAGTCAGGGCCGTAGGCAGTGTAATATGTGCTTTTCACCCACACTCTTTGTTCTTATGTAATTTACTTTCTCATCTCTTGATGCGAAGAAGGCGTTGAGTTTACTTTTCTGCTTGCATGTGTAATCATAATTGGGGTAGCGTGCTTTCTGGCTGTTGCAGTTCTGAGAGATGCCTCGGCAGGGCTTGCGTTGATTAGCTCCTTCTTTCAGGTCTAAAGCTGTTTCAGAAGTTGTTCCTTTGGTGTACATTTGCAAAATTGCCCTCTGGAAATCTGTGCAGTTGCATTCGTCGGGCTCTGCATCTGTTCGCAGAACTAGGAGTGTACTAAATTCAAATTACGTACATTTTGCATTTCCATCCGGCTTTAGTCGTTTTCTGCTACAGACAAATATATCTTTCGCATTAATGCCCTCCACCCATCAGATGAAGTATTACATTAGTAAATATTTCTTGTGACCATACAAAGTCTATTTTGCCTAGAAGTTCCAAAACCAGAAATCAGACATTCCTTGCCCCCACAGTCTATAAAGCTTTTGTTGTCCACGTAATGTTTACACCTCTTTTTGGCTCCCAACTTCCTATCTCTGACATTGCCTGCCTGCATCCAAAGGGTGGCAGCTGCAATGTTCCCTGTAATACCAGATTATTGTTCTGTGCATTGGAACGAAGCAGATTTTACTAATTATTACCCACATGAATCTCCTGTCATTTCAGTGTTTGAAGACTGAATTTAACAGGGCCAGCTCCAGCTCTGTTCAGTGTTACAACCAACGAGGTCTTTCTTTTGGAATCTGAATTAATGGGGAGCTGGAAGGCACATAGGTTTGGAACAAGGTCAGAGAGCCTTTTTGCTTTAGTGAGCCATAACTGCAAGTCATTACCATCTACCAGCTGTCCCCTGGGCTGTTTGAAATGAAATTGAGGTTCCACCCAAGTGCCAGTGGGCAGCTGCACACATCAGAAATGAAAAAAACTATAATTGTTATGTGCTTTGCCATCCTCAGTAGAGTCCAACTGTGGAATGGGCGTAACACTAAAATACCCACACAGGTGGTTCCCCTCAGAACTTGCCTAAAAACTAGTAGATTAGTAGAGCATCATGATGAAGGATGCGTTGTACAAAATGTATGGATGCATGAAATGCTGAATGTAATAGGATTCTCAGTTGATAACCTCTCATAAGGTCCACATTTGCAAATACAGAAAAATATACCAATCTGGAATTTCGAAGCATTAGAAAAAAATGTTTGCCCGACCGCAATGGTGTACTGTTATAAAATATGTTTAAAATTGCTGCCTTTGTTAAAAATAATCTATAAATATATGTATTCGACTGGTGGATCTATGGAATAATGCTTCCAATGCAGCGAAATGTGTCTGGCCTCCTTGGTCACAGTTTCAGATCCCAGTAGTCCACTAACTGGAACAAAACACGGTTGTAACAACTTTAGGGTATTAATTCAAAGCCTAAGAACCTGAAATTTGCCAGTCATGGTATGCCATGAAAACCATAACTCACGTCAGCCATGCTCTGCTCACTACATCCACCATGACAGCACTAAAGATATCTCAAATCACATAACAGATTAGATCAAACATGACAGCATGCATGGCATCAAAGCTGAAACGAATTTTCATCTTACCGAACACTTTCATGTGATTTCAATTCTTATTTGACAATTAATGTTTTGAAGGCACAGTTCGGAACTGTATCCTTCTTCTGCCACCAACTCCTACTACTGTATGTGCAAAGTATGTTGCTGGCCTCCTTACAACATCATGTACATTGATAGTGTACATTCTTTTCCCTTTCGCCGCCACCTGTACGTCAACTACCTTTGATAACATCTTCCACTGAATTGAAGACTCTCTCAGCACCAAGTTGTGGTACTCTATTGTCTCGGTCTCACTGGGTGTAGAATTAATTTGTTCGCAGTGTATCCTATACTAAATGTATATTCTCTGACACATTTTATGTTTGGTTAATTGCTAGCATGATACGCCATTTAACAAACCAGGTTTTTCTGACCAAATTTTATGTACTATCTTAAATCTCATTATGTGTGTAGGGAAAGACCTTAATCTGATCCTCGGAGCTGAGGAACCGGGATCGATTCTCGGCAGGGACGCTCAACATTCTGTGATTCTGGGCAAATCATTTAATGTTCCCGTGCCTAACAAAAATGAATGTGTCCTTCTGTAACGTAACTGGTGCTCATGTAAAGCGCTCTCATACCTTCAGGTTTAGTTAGCGCTATATGAAACTCCACAAAACAAAAACTCATTAGTAATACATGTAGACTTCAAACACCCTATTAATTTTCACTTTATCTATGCATCTTGTGCACACTGGTACATGCCTGCCCCGTCCAACCTGAAGAAATCTCTCTGAAATGGATGCAGGAAAACATTTGCTCGAGCAATACCCTTGCGCACGGATAGGTGGCATCAGTCAGCTCTGCGTGACATTGTTGGCGTCGTCTGCACTGGAAGTGACGTCCGTGTCACCTACATAGGCGCCACCTCGGCGTGCTGACGTCGGTTCTTTTCTCTCCGTGCCAGCTATTGCAGATCCGTGAAAAGAGCCTTCCTCTGTCACTTTTTGACAGGTTTTTTTAAACATTTTTGTTGACTATTTTTGGTGTGTAGGTTTTCCAACATGTCGAATAAGACTTCTGGATTCAAACCGTGCGGCGCCTGCCATCGCGCCATGTCAGTGACGGATCCGCACTTGATTTGACTCTGGTGCCTGGAGCGCGACCACGACTCAGAGTCGTGCTCCCACTGCCGGGCCATGGCTCAGAAAACTTTGAGGGAGCGATCCCTAAAGCTGCTTGCGGCCCTGAGCTTAGCAACACACAGTTTGCCACGGAGGTCTCGTTCTCGATCCCGGTCCCGGTCGACAGGAAGGTCCGGGCACCGGTCCGGGAGTCCTAAGTCCTCGTCCTCCCACTCAAAGTCGTCGGGTCGGTCAGGTAAGAACACAACTTCTCCCCATCCATCGACCGACGTGGCAGGGGAACCTCGACGCTCTAGGGCTCGTTCTGCAAAACCTGCACCTGGGTCGGCTCCATGATTCCCTGCCTTTCCAGGAGCCGGAGCGACCCCCGCCCAGCTTCCTGGCTCACCTTTGAGCCACGGAGGCTCAGAGAGAGCTCCATCGGGTTATGCGCCGGCGGCTCCGGCCCCGAAGCTGATGCCCCCCCAATAGATCTGGTGGTGGATCCAGACCAGTGCTGGTCATGCCACTGCGACGTTACCCGGCACCGGCCCCTGCGCTGAGACTCCTGGTGCCAGCCTCATTTTTTATCCCCTATGACCCAGAGCCTGACCGGCGCCTACCGATGTCGATTCCGGCGCCAACATCACCCCTGGGCCCTAGGTCAGTTCCTCAGCCTTATTTTGAAGGGCTAGGAATGGAGGAAGATTGGGAGAGGTCATTGGCCCCTTTACAAGACCAGCCTGAGCACGAAAAGACTGGTATGAGGAATTGGGTGAGGCCAGTTCACTGGATACCTCTCCAGATTCTGGTCTGCTTTCTCCCCCTACCGTGGCTACGGAGGAGGGAGCTTCATATGCTATTGTGGTGAGAAGGGCAGCTGAGGTCCTGGAGCTTCAGCTCCCTTCAGTGGAAGTAAAGATGAACATCTTGACAGAGGTCCTGGAGCCGGGTGTCTTCTCCTCGGAACCCCTCCTGCCATTCAAAGAGTCCTTGACTGATGTCCTTCTGGGAACCTGGTCCAAGCCCAGCACAGGGGCTCCTGTGAATACGACAATCACACGCCGCCATCGCCCTGGACTGGGCGACCCAACATTCCTCACCAACCACCCTACCCCTGTGAGCTTGGTGGTCCAAGCCTCTATCTCACATGGTGCGTTCCCTTTCGCACCCCGGACAGGGAATCCAAGAGGCTGGATAGTTAGGGCAAGAAAATGTTTTCTTCCACTAGCCCTGCATTGTGGTAGGTGAATCTGCATGCCTATTTGGCTGTTACTCCCACTCCTTGAGGGAAACAGTTGCGCAAGTGCTGCCACGGGTCCTGGAGGAGGCCAGGGCCATTCTCTCCCAAGCAGTATCAGACGGGAGAGATGCAGCAAAGTTTACCATTCGTTGTGGGCTTGACACGACCGACTCGCTGGGCAGAGCAATGTCATCGATGGTGGCTGTTCGACGCCATGCCTGGCTGAGAACGTCTGGCCTGGCTTTTCTTTGGATGTCCAGGCTTCCCTTATGGACATGCCCTCTGATGGTACCCATCTCTTCGGAGACAAGGCAGACATGACCCTGGAGCACTTTAAGGACTCACAGGCTACGGGCAAGGCCTTGGGCTTCTCAGTGGCCATGCGTCCCCCATCTGCCTTTCGTGGCCACGAAAGGGGCTTTCAGCTGTGCCAGCCATATCCCAGCCACAAGACCACGCAAGTTCAGCAACCTCTGCGCGGCAGTGGGAGTGGCACCTTTCGACCCTGTGGGTCGGGCGCCAGAGGTCAGGTCAGTCTACTCATACCCCTGCCGCCTCCAAACTTCCTAGGCCAGCCCTTCAAGATCATGGCCCGCCAGTTGGTGGCAGGATCAGCCATCACCTCCACCACTGGTAAAACATCACTTCGGACAGGTGGGTTCTTCAGAAAGTCCTATGGGGCTACTCCCTCCCCTTCGAGACTACCCTTCCCTCCATGCCGCCACCATACGACCGGCTGACGGAGGATCACCTGACTTTGTTTCAGGAGGAAGTCATTACTCTCGTGACCACAGGAGCCATAGAGAGAGTTCCAGCGCCAGAAGTAGGCTGTTGTTCTGATTCCCGCTACTTTCTGGTCCTGCAGAAGGAAAGGGGCCTGTGCCCTATCCTAGATCAGCGAGCCCTCACTCAAAAAGTAAAAGCTTGAGATGCTCACTCTGGCTCAGGTCTTGTCTGCCCTATACCCAGGGGACTGGATGGTAGCATTGAACTTGCAGGATGCCTATTTTCACATTCCCGTACCGCCGGCTCATTGGCGCTACCTGCGGTTTACTGTAGGCCATGAGCACTTTGAGTTCACGGTGCTCCCCTTTGGCCTTACCAGCACCCCTTGGGTGTTCATCAAGGTGATGGTGGTGGTCGCAGCTCATCTGCACAGATCACGGGTGCCATTCTTCCCCTGTCTCAACGACTGACTGTTGAAGATGGGCTGTCCCCAGGCTGTCGTCTCCCACCTCCAGACTACAACAAACCTCCTGCATTCCCTGAGGTTCACTATCATTGTGCCGAAGTCACACCTGACTCCCTCCCAGACTCTCCCTTTCATTGGAACTGTTCTGGACACAGTGCAGTTTCGGGCCGATCCTTCCGAGCGGCAAGTCCACGATATTCAGGCTATGATGCCGATGTTTCAACCTTTATCCTGGATTTCGGTGAGAATGACTCTGAGGCTGCTGGGCCTTATGGCCTCCTGCATCCTGCTAGTGACATATGTGCCAGATGGCATATGCGGGCTCTGCATGGTGACCTGAAGTTCCAGTGGGCGCAGCATCAGGGGAATCTCTCCAACATGGTCCAGATCTCAGAGGGAACTGCACAGGACCTGAAGTGGTGGCTGACCAACCGCAATTTCGTCAGAGGCAGAACCCTCTCCCTTCACCAACCAGATCACACAGTAGTCACAGATGCGTCACTCCTGGGATGGGGCGGCCATCTGGGAGAGGTGGAGATCAAAGGACTCTGGTCCCTAGCCGAATCCGGACTCCACATCAACTTGCTGGAGCTCCGAGCAATTCGCTTGGCATTGAAAGCTTTCCATCCTTCCATCAAGGGAAAGCTGGTTCAGGTCACGGACAACACCACCCCCCTGTGGTACTGCAACAAACAGGGCGGGTTGGGGTCGTGAACCCTTTGCCAAGAGGCCCAGTGTCTCTGGACATGGCTGGAACAGCAGGGCATATCCCTGGTAGTTCAACACCTGGCAGGTTCCCTGAACGCCAGGGCGGACAAACTCAGCCGTCGATGCCTAGTGGATCACAGTGGCAAGTCCATCCGGAGATGGCACGAGGTCTCTTTCAGCAGTGGGGAGAGCCTTGGTTAGATCAATTCGCCTCCACCGAGAATGTGCAATGTCAGTAGTTTTGCGAGTTGGAGTTTCCAAGGCAGCTGTCGCTCGGAGACGCTTTTCGTCTTGAGTGGAGCTCAGGCCTACTATATGCATTTCCGCCCATACCACTCCTGCCCTGAGTGCTCAAGAAGATCAGGAGCGACCGGGCCCAAGTCATTTTTGTGGCTCCGGACTGGGTACGGAGAGTCTGATATCCCGAGCTTCTCCAATTTAGCATTGATTCTCCGATCAGGCTGCCCCTTTGGGAGGATCTTCTGTTGCAGCAGCAGGGGAGGGTCCTCCACCCAAACCTGTCAACTCAACCCCTTTTTCGTGGAGATTGAGCGGCAGCAGTTGATAGCATTCAACCTTCCTCCTGAAGTCTGTAATGTTATTTTGGCAGCCAGGCATCCCTATACCAAGACCGTATACGCCTGCCGGTGGAACAAATTTGTAAAATATTGTACAGAAAGATCTAAACCAGCCTCATGTATGCTTAACGTTTACCAAACACTACTGCCTGGACAGTCAAGTGTAAAGGGACGGCCTTTTTGGCCACTTTGTCCTGCAGGACTTCCTGGTCTAACCTTGTCCACAGTCCCTCCTTCGGGGATGGTATTGCTTGGGTATCTATTCCAAGGTAAGGAATTTGCAGCTAGATGTCTCTATCAGATGGATAAGTTACTTACCTTAGGTAACGCCTTCTCTGGTAGAGACATGATCTAGCCGCAGATTTCTTACCGACCCACCCATCCTCCCCGCACTGCGGAGAGGTTTTTAGGGTCAGGGCTATTCCTTTTCAGGGCCGTAGTTGTTCTAAACACATCAATGTCAGTGCACTTCATGGCTCCGTGCTCCTAGCATGGTAAGTCATGAAAAGTAACTGACGTCAGCGTGCTGAGGTGGTGCCTGTATAGGTGTCGCGGACGTCACTTCCGGGGCGGACGATGCCGCTGACGATGTTATGCGGAGCCGACCAATGCCACCTACCAGCGTGCAAGGGTATTGCTCTAGCAAAAGTCTTCCGAATCCAGCCTGATGCTTGGATAAATTCAATGGTAGGGAATCTGCGGCTAGATCATCTCTACCAGATAAGCGTTACCGAAGATAAGTAACTTATCTTTCACGTGTTGATATGGGTGGGTGAAATTTTAACTGCTTATATGTCTTCCTCAATTTCTTTTGAAAATTTGCACACATTCTTAGCTTAATGGAGTTTTAGGAATTAAAAGAATTGCGAAACAGTCCAATAAAAGTAGGTTTATGGAAATTAAAAAACACTACAAAACCTATTTATAGCAGAAAAATTATCCCATCTAAATAGTTTTTGTTGGAAATTTCTGGTTAAAAAACAAGTAAAGCACACAGATTTTGCAATTTTGTGAAATGCAAAATGTATCCCAAACTCCATGGTGAAATTATAATTTTGCACACCTCTATCCTTCTCTACCACTGCCTCTTTAATATTGTTCTGAAACTTGGCCTGTCTGGGATTGAATTATTCTGGTCTTCTCACTTTGAATACAACGAATATTCGAAATAAACTAACATGTTTTCATATAGCCCATCCATACATCATCAGGAAAAATAAAATCAGAAATATATTCCTATAGTGTCATACCTACGTTTCAAGCAAATTCCAGACTTTTTCAGGATTCTGAAAGAATTCCAGGAGGCCTCCTGAATATGTACATACAGATCCCTTGGTATTCAAATGCGTGTGTATTTCGTCATCTCAAATTTTGTATTGTGTTACCATACGGGAACTCACAATTGTGATTACACCTTATTTATAAATGGTACTTGCTGGCATGTTTTGTTCAGACCCTCTCAAATATGGCTTCCGATTTTCACGCATCAATTGGAGCGCTCCAATGCAAAATATAACAATAATAATAATTCTTAACAGCGCAGTGGAATGGCATGCAGTGAGTAGGCGCTATGCTCCAAGACTTTAATATCAGGACAGTGCAGGGGTTTAGTGGAAACCCCACAAGTGACACAGCAGACGGGGGGCAGGGGCACCGTCAGGATGGCTTTACGAGAAACCCAGGGAGAGAGAGTAAAATATTGAGCAAGAGAGGAAGGGGTGAGGAAGGAGCCGAATTGCCGTGCATTAAGCGGGGCCTCGTTGACGTGCACTGCTCGTGCCAGGGAGTGTTTAACTGGCAGCAGCTGTGAGGTGCCCCTTCCCCAGCCGCCCCGGGGCCTGTGTCGGGATACTAATGGATGTTAAACGTACTTACGTAAAACAACATATATCCTTTAATCTGTCATATTTAAATCAATGCAGAAAGCATAATTCGGTAAAACAAGCTGGCAAGATTTTAACACATCGCGAAATAAACGTTTTATTTTGTATACGAGTAATTTTCCTAAACGTAATAAAAATGTGGCCCCTGCCATATTCGGTCGCCTCTTCTCTCCAAAGAGCCTGTTCTCTCCTTGGACTTCCAGTTTTCTGTCCGGTCTAGTGGCAGCAGACATGGTTAGCCCCCAGGATTAGAAGAGTCCTTAAACCAATGGACAACAATGATTTTGATGGTCTTCATGTCAGATCGCCTTCAAACGTCAACCAACTAGTCGTCCCTAGAGTGCATTATCGTTTTATCCAGAATTAGCGGCACTAACTATATTGACTTTTTGCGGGATGTACAAATGCAGCGAACACAATCTTAAGGACGGCTTTACTGTTGCTCACGTGTCCAAAGCAAAAGGCAAAACAGGGAAGAAAGACTACCAGGGCAGATACTCTAACTGTGTGGGAAAAACCGGAATCAGCAACTGGTGTGCACGGAACAAGAGGCTCTCTGGAGGCCATGGCATGCCGGGGGTGCCAGCGCGGGTCTTTTCACCCCACCACCCGGTATGCATTTAGGCCAGCACCGGGTCCATAATTCACTGGGATACTGTGTCCTTCTCTCCTGCACGTTTTCAGACACCATTCTTTTGTGAACTGCCTTGGCAACTGCCCCGGTGCAGAGCATTTTACTCAGCATTTCGGATACATCATATTTAACCCAGTCACTTCCTCCAACCTGTCCCTGAAAGCGGGTCATCCGAGGCCTAGATTTACAACTGCGGACAGCTAGGCTGCTGCAGCAGGCGCAGTAACCCGCTGAGCTATTTCACCTCCCAAGAAAACAAATGCACCGGGGTTATGGCAGACAAAGCACTGTGAGTACACTAGTGTAAATGCAATAGGTTTCGCATTTCAACTTTTTTTTAGCAATTGCCATATTAAATTTTTATTTATGTTTTACAAAAGAAAAACAAAACCAAAAAACAATGTCATTTACAATGTCAATAGCTCAAAATAATGTCAGTGTGAGACCTATTGCATTGTAAATGCTTGTTTTATGTCCTGCTGGCACTGAGAGAACTTGTTTTGTACCTCTGTTGACCTTGCGTCCATTAGGAAAACTGGGAGTGGGCTGCTCTTCAGTTAGATTAGCTATGCTCTTTTGCTTAAGCTTCTAGAAGCCCGTTTTTAGAGGCTGCAGCGTGATCGGGCTTTGCTTTTCTACCCGTTTGTCCATTGTTTTTTTCCTTCCTCAGGTGGGTCTTTTCCCCGTCTCTGCTGTTGATTTCCTCCCAACTTCCGCTCACCCCAGGCTCCACTGTACCCCAGCCTCTGCTGCTCCTCCCATCCCTGGTCATCCCTTCACACATCCAGCGTGGACCTTCCTTTAGATCCTGGCAGCACTGAGAGAACTTGTCTTTGTGCCTCTGCCGATCTCGAGGCCATGTGGAAACGCGGAAATGAACTGCTCCTTAGAACTTTGCTCTGTTTCAAAAGCTCCTAGAAGCCTGTTTAGGTCGAGCCTGGGCAGCGCATTCGCTGCTCTGCGAGCCATGCTGTATTGGAGTATGTACTTGAAGCCCAGCCCACTCTCCACCCATATTTGTCATTGGCTTGTGTCATTGTCCTTCGTAAATGCTGGCTTCTGATTCCATAATAGGCTTGTTAGTCCCTACTTTGTACTGCCTTGTCTTCATTTGTAACCTCCCATGAGGACTGGACATTTTACTGTGTCCTAACTCGGGAGCTTTCATTAGCATTTCGGAGAACTATTTAGTTCATTGAGGGAAACAGCACGCACGGGATGCCAGCTTCGGTAATGGCGGCCGCTTCCTAACCTACTTTGCATTTCTTTTAAAGTTTAAGAGGGGGGGGCGTGGCCAAGATGGCGGCGAGATAGGACGTGGATTCCTATCCCTCCGGCGCCGCCGCCTTTTAGCATTGTTATATCGCCCTTTCCAGTTCCCAGCCGAGACAGCGGACAGATGCCGTGCATCGTGGAACTACCAGGGATCCCGCGGAGAGCCCAGCCCCGAGGCGTCGGCGCCCAGCCCCGCCGAGTGATCCCCTCCGGCCCCGGCCTTGCTGCGGCCCGGCGGGAGCTGTGCGGACGGGCGTGAGACCGTCCGGTGCGGCGAGGGTGCTTGGACTGAGCCCCCGATCCCGGACGGGGTGTGCCCTTGGTCTGATGGGCCCGTGCTGCCCGGGGGCCCGACGGACTGGTGCGCGCTACTGGGGGCCTTGCCGGGACTGACGGCCGACTACCGGCGCCATCTTGGGGCTTACGTGAGGACCGGGGAGAGATGTATGCAGCCTACTAGGCGACCGGCCCAGGAGATTCCTACAGACAGCGGGGGCCTGCCCGGCGGCCCCCCCCCGCCTGGAGGCCTGCTGCCTTCTCACGACCCGGGGCCCGGATGGTGGAGCGGGGCCTGAGCACCGGTCGGGAGAAGAGCGCAGCCGGGATCGCGGTGATCCCCAGAGCAACACGCCGGTAAGGTGAGGCGGACCGGGGAGGTGTGCTGCCCTGAATGCGTGGGGGGCTCGGTCTGCAGGTCGGCAGACGGTGCGGCGCCTGACCGGACCCGAGAGAGAGGCTTGCACGTGGGGGGCAGAGTAGTGTCCGATGGTGGAGCTGGTCCGGAGGTGCCCCCCCATGACTATGGGGTCTTGCAGCTGAGACGTGTGAGGGGCCTGGGGCCTCCCATACCTGGCGGTCCCGGCGTCTCCAGGTAGTGGACTGGTGCTTCCTTCCCCCATTGACGCCTGGAGTGAGCTTTGGGGGTACCGCAGAGCGCCAGAGATACCGGTGCTCCTTCCTGGTGGGGCCCTGCGGCGGACAGTGCGAATTTGACCCTGGCAGAGGAGCTCTGCAGGTGAGCACCGGCGGTGGGGTGAACACCGAGAGGCAAGGCGCCCCATCCCCCCGTGGGCGCTACCCTCATAGAGACTCTACATCACGCACAGGCCTCCTTCTCCCTAGTGCCACCCCTTGCATGGAGGATCAGGGAATCCTCCTGGTCAGCGATACAGCGAGCCAGTGGGCAGGTGTAAGGGTGGACTTTCGTCAACCCCCTGGACGTGAGAAGAGAGAGTGATAGGCCTACAGAGGGGCACCCGGCTTCAATATGGCGTCAGCACGGGGGAGGCGAGACAAATCCCTGAAGGACCTGCTGCATAAGACATCGGGGCCTACGGCAACACAACCTGGGGCTGGCGCGGCGTTGAAGGACGGAGACGAGGCCCCAGCGACCAAGGCCTTTATGGTGGAGCTCTTTTCCGCCATCAAGGAGGACATCCAGGACCTGCGATCGCAGCTTTCTGCAGACCTACGGGAGGTGCGGCGGGATGTTGACGGCATCGGGGAGCGAGTGGCTACGCTAGAGGAGCACGACCTGAGTAGGGAAGACGACCTGCACCAGCTGCAGCAGGAGATGCTTCGCCTTCGTGATCAAAATCTGGACCTGCAAGCCCACGCAGAGGATTTGGAAAACCGTTCCCGACGCAACAATATCCGGATTCGGGCGGTCCCGTGGAAGGGTGAAGGTGACGACCTCAGGGCATATGTCGGCGACCTGTTCCTACAAATTCTATGAGACGACGAAGTACGAGAGATACAAATGGATCGGGTGCACCGGGTGGGCCTTCCGCGTGGTGCTAAGGCCCCCCCCCCTGACATTCTCGTTTGCGTGCATGACTTTCAAATAAAGGAGCGCATCCTCCGCAGGGCGCGGGATATCAACCCCGTGCAATTCCGGGGTCATCAGCCTGTGCTTTACCAGGACTTAGCGGCATCCACTCTGACTAAACGTCGGTCTTTCAAGCCCATCACTAACTATCTCCGTGAACAGAAGATTCCTTACTCATGGGGCCACCCGTTTCGCCTTATCTTCAAGTGGCAGGGCAAACTACACCAGATTCGATCCTTGGATGACGCCTATGACAAGCTGGGCATCGAAAGGTCACCTGCAGAATCACAGGACACCACACCTCTTCCCCGCCGACGGCGTCGCTCCTCGGAATGGCAGCGCGTGGGGAGTGCAAGGCCTAGCCCCGCGCCAGACATAGCGACTAGCAAGCTGGAGAGGGAGGCGGCCCTCTCATCAGTCTCCCACGTCACGGACAACCTCGAGACCTCAGGCACTCCTAGCATGGCATCTGGCGGGGCGTCACAGCAGGCGACGGAGGGAGAGGTCCCTTCAACTGGAATTCCGCCCTGAGTACCCGGATGGTGATCACGCTATCCCTGCTGTGTTGTGGGTCTTGGCCGCGTCTCCCTACACGTAATACGTCGAGACGAACTTTTGTGCTGGTACTATGTTTTTCTTTTATCTTGTTGCTCTTTGGGGTTTATCATGTTTTTGTTTGGGGATTTCTTTTGGGGTGTCTGGGGGCTCCGCATCAGTTCTCGGGCGAGTTAGACAGTTGGTCCATGGTTTGGGAGTGATCCCGCTTGGTTTTCAGCCCATTGATCAAGAGCAGTTACATAGCGCTCCTCTCCTCCGCAGATGGGATGGGTAGAGACCTGAAAATTGTTAGCCTGAATGTGCGTGGGTTAAACAACCCGGTTAAGCGCTCAGCGATACTTTCCCTTTTAGAAAACTCCGGGGGGGATGTGTGTTTGCTCCAAGAAACCCATTTGTTAACCAAAGATATCACGCGAATGAGAGACCGGTGCTTTCCGCGCCAGTTCTGGTCCTCGGGGCTGTCTAAACAAAACGGGGTAGCAATCCTCTTTAGTGCGCGCTCGCAATGCAAGGTGGTCTCTACAGTAGCAGAAGTGAAGGGTCGATTGTTGGCGGTACGGGTCCAATGGGGTGATACGCACCTAACACTGGGATCCTTATATGCCCCGAATGAGCGACAGGAGCCCTTTCTGCGTCTCGCGCTGGCGGAGGTCCTTGCCTCCCCCGACTCGGCGCTTTTGATCGGGGGGGATCTGAATGTAGTGATGGATCCGGAGTTATATAGATCTGGGCAGAGGACTACTCAAGCGGGGACGCTCTCACAGGCAGGGAAACAGTGGCTGGCAGACTGCGGCTTGGGCGATGTGTGGCGTATACAGCATCCCACAGACCGTGATTATACATACTACTCAGCGGCGCACAAGACATATGCACGTCTAGATCACTTCTTAGCCTCCTCATCCCTTCTCCCTCTCCTGCGCGATGCGGATATCACCCCGCGCTCTCTCTCGGACCATGCCCTTATCTCAGTCCTGCTCCCAGCGCGCTGCGACCGTCCCAACCCTTCGGGCTGGCGCCTTCGCGATTCCCTATTACAATTGGAGGAAGTCACTCAGCGCATCCGGGACACTATAAAATATTATTTGTCTGAGAATGATCAGGGAGATATCTATCTAGCGTCGGTCTGGGAGGCGCTGAAACTCGTGGTGCGGGGGGACTTCATAGCTGTCGCGGCGACCTTTTCGCGTCTCCGCAAAGAGAAACTGCCAGAACTGGAGAAAGAGGTAGGAGAATTGGAGGCGGTGCACAAGCGCACGGGAGCACCGAGAGTGTGGAGGGAACTGGAGACACGGCGCCGAATGCTGAAGCATCTGGACCTTGACAGAGCTGAGCATGCGCTTCTGCGACTTCGACACAAATTTGATCTCAGTGGGGATAAGTGCGGGAAAATGCTTGCGCATAGACTGCGGGCACGGGCGACCGCGATCGCCTCCGTCCGGGACCAGCGGGCGGTTGAACATACGGAAGATCGTCTCATTGCCGATACTTTCTGCCAGTTTTATCGGCACCTCTACGCAAAGGAGTCTGCTCCCCTACAGGCTCCTGGAGAGTACTTGGCCGAGTGCGATATCACTCCCTTACTCCGTATTGAAGAAGTGATATCGGCGATCGCCCGGCTCAAGGTGGCTAAGTCACCGGGCCCGGATGGATTCCCCGCTCTGTTTTAGAAGACCTTCTGTGCGGAACTGGCACCCCTCCTGACGCGGCTTTTTAACTCTTTTTTAGACTCCGGGGAAGTGACACCTACTATGTCGGAGGCAGCAATTACTGTCATCCCTAAACCGGGGAAAGACCCGGCGGAGTGTGGCTCCTACCGCCCGATTTCGCTCCTCAATGTGGATGCAAAATTGTTTGCGGGTGTTTTAGCCTCCCGTCTCAGTCCCCTCATGGACAATATCATAGATCCGGACCAGTCCGGCTTTATACCAACGCGGCAAGGGGGAGACAATACCAAGAGACTTCTGCACCTTATTGACTCTATTCATAGATCACGCACTCAGGCCTTCCTACTCTCAATCGACGCGGAGAAGGCCTTTGATCGCGTGGATTGGGAGTACTTATTTGCGGTGTTACGAGCCTTCGGCTTCGGGGATACTTTTATCCGCTGGGTCCGGTGTCTCTATGCCTCCCCTACGGCGGCGGTACGGGTCAACGGTTGCCGATCGGCCCCCTTCTCCATTGCTAGGGGTACGCGGCAGGGTTGTCCCTTCTCCCCTCTCTTATTTGCGCTCTACATGGAGCCATTTGCTCAACGCATTCGCGCGAACCCTGGCATAGTGGGCCTTAAATTTGGGGCGGATATTCATAAAATCAGTATGTACGCCGACGACGTCATACTATCACTCACACAACCCCAGTCCTCATTGCGATATCTGACGCGGGAACTTACCACTTTCGGTGCTGTCGCGGGGTTTAAAGTCATTTCACGAAATTACACATCCTCAATATATCCATCCCGGAGGCAGAAGTACAAGATCTGTCTACGGATGTCACGTACTTGGGCATCCGGCTGACCTCGTCTATTGCTAGGACGGCGGCTCTTAATTATGCGCTGCTGCTGGAGCAGACGGCCAAGGCGCTGGACGCCTGGTCGCGGCTCAAGCTGGCGTGGTACGGCAGGATCGCGGCAGTAAAGATGACGGTGCTACAGCGCATTTTATATCTTTTCCAAATGCTTCCCCTGAGCCCACCGCCAGGAGTCTTGCGGAAATTACAGGGTCGTCTGAATAAATTCTTGTAGGATAACAAGAAACCACGTCTTGTATTTGCGCATGTGGCTGCCCCGAGAGCGCAGGGGGGTTTGGGTTTTCCGGTAGTGAATGCATATTACCAAGCTGCATGTCTCCGGTACATCACGGAATGGAACAGGCCGCTGTCCAGCAAACACTGGAACTTCATGGACCAAACAGTCGCCGGTCGGAACATATGGCGGGAACTATGGCTCCCGCGTAAGCACAGAGCTTGGGGACTCTATTCCTCGCCGGTCACCTCCCGACACTCAAGGCATGGGACCAGTTGGCAGGCCCCAAAGGGTGGACCTCTTTTCCCTCTCCTATGTCCCCTATTGTAGATAACCCCGACTTCCAACCAGGATGCGCTTCCCCGGTCTTCCAGCGCTGGAGGGAAGGGGGATGTAAAAGAGTGGGTTTCCTGTTTGACCTAGAGGGCCTGATCCCCTTTCAGCAGTTGCGTAGGGACTACGATTTGCCATTGACGGATGCCTTCCCCTACTCGCAGGTAGCACACTGGGTCACGAGAGCAGAGAATGTTGCACGTATGTCCCGCCCCTTGACGTCTTTTGAGAGATGGCTGGTGTCCAAGAAGGACGACCGTAAACTAATTTCCGAGCTGTATACCATGATCACTACACCTAGGAAACACCGTACAAAAGCACAACTTAGATGGGAAATGGAACTAGGGAGGCCTCTTACGCACAAGGAATGGGAGCACATCTACTACAGAGCACATCACACGGCTGCGAATACAGCTGGGGCGGAGTCTGCATACAAAGTAGTTACTCACTGGTACTATACACCGGCGTGCATCAGGAGCTGGGACAGGTCCAAGTCGGACCTCTGCTGGCGGGGGTGTGGTCTCACAGGCACGTTGGTCCATTTGCTCTGGCGCTGTCCAAAATTGATGCGTTACTGGGAGGCAGTCCTTGATGACATAGATGCGGCATTTGAGATTAAGCTTATGCGTGCCCCCGAGTATATGCTGCTGGGCCTTCCCCACCCTAAGTCCTTGCCACTGAAATCCCTAAAGGGAAAGCAAATAGCCATGGCTTTACTTGCAGCGCGAAGGGTACTTTTAGCGCACTGGGGCTCCCCGACAATTCCAGACCCTCGGGACTGGATTCAGAACCTATGGCAACTCTTAGCGATGGAACGATTGACGCTCAGTGTGGAGGGGAGGGGCAAGGACTTTCCGGAACTCTGGGCCCCCTTTTTACAGATTTTAACTAAAGACATGAGGGAAGTAACGTGTCCAAAATATCTTCAAATTCTGCGACTTATACCCCTAGAACCATCCGGTGCAGCTTAAGTGGGATTCCCTAGGTGCGGGCGCCTGCGGAAGTGGGAATGTCCTAGATTAGAGAGTGAGAACTGATGTGGAGGGAGGGTGGAGGGTGGGAAGGGAGGGAGGGGATATTTCTTTGTGTTAATGTTAATGTTTTTTAAAAGTGGATTACTCACCAGATGCCTGCCTGATTCACTCAAGATTCGAAACCTACGCGAGGTCGTCCTCAGGGATGTAGACCTGAACGCTGTGTTACTTTCGGAAGTTTTCGCTCTGCCGGCGCTTTGATGTAGGCAGTGAAGCTGTGTATGTGTTACCTGTGAGCCACAAAATAAATACGTTTGATTCTAAAGTTTAAGAGGGGTGAAACAGAAGGGTAATATGGAGTGGGCTAATTTATTTCTTGTGCAGTCAGGGCAGCAACCTACCAAGTTCTTCACCTCTCACCCACGCATCTGCAGGGTGCAAGTCTGTCTAGATTCTGAGCCATGAACCAACTTGAGCTCGTCTAATTGGGATTCGTCTGCAATTAGGAGCCTTCAGGGTAATGATATGGGCTTGGGATGTGAACCCCTGTTCAAAATTGCGGCCTCTTCCGGCCTAGGAAAAGTAGGTGAAATCTAGGCCTTTTAAGGAAAGTGTGGTTTCTGCTCAGATTGCCAACCTTGAGTCGTCTTCCCTCATCCATAGGTGTATTTATAAAGCAGTAGCCAGTATCCCTGACTTAAAAGAAAAAACACACGCACACACACACACACACACACACGTTACCAACTGCAAGTCTTGCCCAGTTTGACGGTATCTCTTCCTTGCACAGGTTGCCATATAGATTACTGGGCCTTCCCTGATTAACCTCCTTTTTAGTATGCACAGTGCTGTACGTCGGGCTGGTGCTGTGCAGCTGCCTACCTTTATGTTTTAGTCATGACTATGATTTACACACTTCTCTCTCACATCTCCTCCTCCATCACACTGCCATGAGCTGTGCCCCAAGACAAGATAGGAGGAACTTCAGGGGAAAGTAGCACACTGCTGGTATCTCAGCAAAAGTTCTCAATTGCATTCTGGCAAATGCAGTTCATCATATTTTCAGTAACTCACTAATGGGGAAGTGTTCAGCATCAGTTGGTGCAGCCAGTGCTGGTGATTTGGTGCATTCTGGGACATGGGTTTCTGATTGAGTGCTGATTTTCAGTAGAAAGTAGCAGTTCTCTTTAGGGGTGCTTGAAATACTGTACCTATTTCATCAGGTCAGTACGACTCCAAAGCGTTCAGGTGCAACCTAAGGCTTGTCAGCCTTTACTTCAAAAGTAGTTTTAACAATGCAGGGGGCGAGGGAGCACACTGCTGGCATCCCAGCAAATACTACCCACTGAATTCTGGAAAATACAGTTTATCATATCACATCAGGAACTCATTGGTAAGGAAGTATTCACCATCAATTGGTGCAATCAGTGCTCGTATTTTTGATCATTCCTGGACACCTGTTTCTCGGTGATTGCCATTTTCAGCAGGAATTAGCACCCAGGGTTGGAGTGATGACTTTCGTTGATGCATCTTGACAAGCACCAAGTTACCCTACTGTTGCTTCTGGCCGACTTTAGTTGGGCTGGTGGGGATTTTGACTTGAATTTAAGAATAGAAGCTGCTGATAGAGTGAATGGGTTGTTTGTAGTATTCTAATGTCATATCATCAGATGGGCAAATCAGGTAATGCTGGAACACAGGAGGGGTGGAGGGAAGCATTATTGGTCTGCCTATGTCGATATAGTGCGGGCTCAATTTAGTCTTCAGACTAAGAATGGCTTGGATTAACAGTAGCACTAAAAGCAGGGCATCTGGCCATTTAAATCCAGTCTCTTCACATAGCTTAGACATTTTGTTTTTCAATGTTCCATTACATCTCTTCACCTTCCCTGAGTATTCAGAGTGATGTGCACAATGGTAATGCTGTTGAACCCATGAAGCATTCATAGTCCCTGGATTACAGCAGACTCAAAATAAGTTCCTTGTGACTTTTCTGATCTTGAGTGGGATTCTGAACCTGGCGCCAAAGCGACTGATGAATGACATTTCTTTTGAGCACTAGAGGTAGAGTAAGGTGTGAACAAGTGTGTTCATGTGGCATGGGTATACCATCTTGGCTGACTTGCAATACTGTGATACAAATGGGCCAAATTGGGAAAAAGTATTTTTGGAACATCAATTTTAAGATAATTGTCATGCTACAACTCATCCAGATGTTTCTGACACCAGACCGCAACCAAAATACCTTTCACTTTCAGGGCCCTAGCTCCTGTAATCTGAAGAGATCTTATATACTGGGTATGAGCGGTTCGATAGTTTGTGATACAAACAAAGTTACAGCAGAGTCAGGGGATAAAGCATCATTTTTATCAGCACTTTCAACAGAAGCATTACCTTTCAACACTTCATCTTGGGCAAGTTGGTGGGCAGCAATCAACAGAATCTACTTTATGGGCAGCTGGAGGGCATTTATCAATCCCTTGATGTCAGACCCATTTTTGATTGGGGTCCCAGCAAATATAAGATACACTCGTTGCACAACCAAAGAAGTAAAAAATCATAGTAATCCAGGAAGTTGGACGAGCACACTTTCTGAGATGGCCGCCTTTCCATCAACTGCACTTGCCTGGTTAATTGCGATCTTTTTGAAGATAAAATGGGCATTTGTACGTGAATTCCTTGGTGCATATTCTTGCCTTGCTTCCTGGAAGTAAGGTCCAATGACGTTTGAAGCTCCAGAGGTGTTTGCCTTGATGAGTGTGATCTGGCTCTTTGTACTTCTCTATTGCCGCTCTATGCTGAAGATCTAGTCCGAGAATGCGGGGACTCTAATGCGAGAGGTACCGCTCAAGCCTAGGCCCTCCTATGTCCGTTTAAGCTGCTGCACCATTGAAAAAAACAGCTGGTATGTTTTGCTTTCTGACAGTTTTCAAGTCCTGATGTATTTACTTGCACAATGTGTCTTGGCTATCATATTTATAGTTCTTTTTCTCTAACTATATAAATTCTGCTCAAGTACTGTTCTTTTTATTGACTGCTTTTTGCTATTGTGCATCTGAAGCAATTTAATACTGTCTTTTTCATATAGCAGCATTAAATATGGATAACAAAAGCATAAGTTGTTACCCAAATAAAAGGAGGCAAGCCTTATCACACCTACTTATTAAATCTAAGGTTGTTGAACCAGTAGAGCCCTCACTAAGTTCAGTTCTAGAAGAAATCCATACTATTCAGTCTAATACTGATCCTATAAGTGTGGATATTAAAAATATTCAGAGATTTGGCTAGTTTGTCGATGAAGGTCTCCGGTTATGAAAATAAAATTGGAGACGATAAAACCATGATTGACCAATTACTACCAGTTACTGCCAAAATTCCGCCTACGATTTTTGTTTCTAGATTTAGAACCTCTCAGTAGACGATACAATTTAATGATCTTTAACTTGTCAGAAAACATATAATGAGCAGACTGTAGGTTACGTCTACAAAATATGCTGCCCAAGCTTCGGGATCTATTATTCACAGAGAAATTTGAGATAGATGGAGCACACCACCTTCTTTCACATCCATCGTATAGTGATCCAGTCTAAGCCCATACAAATGATCTTTAATGCTCCTCGTCATAATCATTTCATTATGATAGGGAGAGCTGCTGGAGAAATTCCTTCCTTGATGGCAACAAATTCTTTAAACAAGATTTTTCACAAAAAAAGTCACTTTTCACAAAGAGCTTATAGCCTTGAGGTCCAGATTCCGGTTTTAAATATGGCCTCTTTGATCCTTCCACCATGAGAAATAATATTTTTAAATCATTCAACCATCCAGCGGATTTGATGGTGTATTTGGACCAGCTCCATCCTATATCTATGGAAGTTCAGGACTCTACTTATCCTTAAGGTCGTACTAAACCTATATGCAGTTTATTGATATCAAGGCCTGTAAGAAACTGGGTTATTTTTTGGGGTGGGCAAACGTCAAGGTGCGTTCACAACCCTTCAAGGAATAATTGCAACCCTTGTTAGGGTGAACCCTCCAAGTCACTAAATGAACCTGAGCTCAACCCCCTGCTAGCTATAACAGACAGGGTTAACTTAGGGCAATGTGTAAAGTATTTCTGGAGTAATACAACAGTAATAACGTGAAAATGGCAAAATATAAAAATCCCAAACTGAATTAGAAGAGCATAACAAAATGTAATAAACAAAATGACACCAAAATGACAAAAAGTCAATAAGGGGAACCGAACCATAGGTATGAATTTAAGCTTTAAGCAGCAATACCTTCTAAAAGTGCTAAGCACCAATGATAGTCTGTGATTACAATAGACTGGGACCTAGGCATAATTTCAGGCTGACTGCGATGGAGCATGGGTCAGATACTCAACAAGGTTCGTTCCAGTCAAAGATTTTACCCTCTGACTTAATCCTATAAGTCCCACCTTTTCTGGATTTCTAGAGCAGCTCATTTGGGTCTCTTCTAGGGCTCCAAGGACTTTCTGAGCAGCACTTGGGGACCAGAACGCACTCCAGCAGAGGCCACCAGCAGGGTTCAATTGCTCTTGGTCAGCTGGCCGTTCCAGGGAAAATGCCTCTTGCAGCTTGTTGTCTCCTTGTAGTCACACAGGAGGTCACCCAACTGATCCTTGGGGTCCACTTCTTTGTCCGGGTTACAAAGGTGAGCAGGTCCAGTCCTTCAAGTCTCCTCTCAGTTCAGACAGCAGGTTGTCATCTTCTGATCTTCTACAGGTCCAGAAAGGGTTCTGAAATGGGTGCCTGGAGTTGCACGTTTATGCCTGGCCCCATCTAGTGGGTTGGGGTGTGACTCGTGCACAGCCTAACCAATGGGGACAACCCTATCCACTTTTTCAGTACTTCCTGTTTGCCTTACTGAAAACAGGCCCAAAATGATATGTTTAAGGACATTTTCAAGTGGCAAAAGTATTCGGCCACACTAAACTTGGGTTCTCAGCGCTTGGGTGTGTGTGTGTGGGAGAGAGTCATAGGGAAATCTCCAATGTCCTCTCACATCTAATACTAAAATTCAGTTTGAATCAGGCACTGTACCCACAACAAACCCAGAGAAAGAAGTGTGGTAGGACAAAAGCAGGGTCCTTTAGCAGCTATATAGTGGATACACACAAATTGTCTTTGCAACCTCTTCTCTCCCTTTCAAGTGTACCTCAATGTTACATGTGGCTCAACAGACTTGTCAAGCAGGATTTGACTGTGTGGTGTCACCGGATGCACAAAGACCCCATTCTGATTATACTGTGGAGTTCAGAGAAGTCATCACTGCTTATTCAAGTCAGCCTATTGTTTGCTCCTAGGAGGGATTTCACAACTCGTTAACACCTATTTCAAGAGCTGGCAGAGGCTTATGCTAATTAGCCTTCTTACTGTTCAGGCAGGTAAAGGTTAACTTTCTAAAAGCTACTTTTCCTTAATATTTATTAAACATCTGACTTCACCATTGAATTGAATTTTAATAACTATTAATAATAGTGGTTTAAATATTTTTGTTGCTGGTCCTATTCCCACGATACAGTATTAGTATTTTAATCTGTACTCTTGTTTTCAACATAGGACAGCTAGAACTGACACAGTGAAAATAGCTTTTAGGGACTTGAAACTGCAGGGAAATGGTAACATTAATTTTCAATATCTCCTTACCTTGTGGGCTTACAAAGGGGTGATTTACTAATTTTAAAAGGGAGGTTTTTACATGTCAAAAAGGGTAATTTTAACTGGTCGCCCTGCAGGTTTTACACTGCAGCAGTCGAGCTACACAGGCAGGCCTGAAGTCATGTTTTCTTTTGTCATACTAGTGGGTAGCACAATAATTGTTGCAATCCACAGATGACAGTTAACTTTTCATGCCATGGGTGTATTTTGGCGCCATATGCTATGGCCTTTAAAAAACAAAAAGTTAAATACGCCAATCAGGAATAAGCCAATTTCTCTATGTTTTAGGGGCCAGATCACATATACCTAGCACTGGACTGCAGTGCCCCAATTTGTAGAGTCTACAAACCCGCAATAAAATTGGGCCCAGCAAAAGGCCTTCATGGACTTCCCTGCTCAGGTGGTAGAACGTGTACAATTTTCCGCTTCTGCAGTGGCATCTGTCAGTTTTATACCCTTCTGAATCTACCTGTACCCCTCTGTCAACATCTTGCATAGTCACTAACCCTGTCCATAGGGAACCCTTCTCCTCACCTACAGGCTCCACCCATGAAGCACCCAATCCTAGCTTGCTCACGATGCAATCCAGTAGGCAAACAGTGCCATCATGGCCAATAGAGTTATGTGGCGCATTCTGCCTCCTATATCAGACATCTGTCCTCAACTCAGGGCAAGCTCTGCCCAAAAGAATAAAAATCCACAGAGGCCACTGACAGCTGTCAGTGTTAGGAATCAGACCCCTGGCCATTCACTGTGAGGTGTAGACTCAAATTTGGGGCCTTAAAGAGGCCTCACCTTTAGCCGTGGGGCTGGCAAGGACGCCCTTACTTGCTCCTGAGGTTACTTTGGCCTTTTAGGTTACTCATAGTGGATGGGGGGCTACAGATTCGGATTGCAGATACCCCGCTTTCATTCTTACTTCCATCTCTGGTGACACCCTGAGGTTGCTGGCTCCTCAGCTCAAGGTCTGTACCCCAAGTCTGAACATGTGCTTGGCAGTTCAGAATTGTCCGGGCAGACACACAGTCCGCTTCAAGGGTGACCCACTCTAGAGGTGTAGTGTAGGGGTCTGCCTGGCGCAGGTCTTCTGTCCCCTGTCGCTGCAACTGCACCGGCAGCACCTCCAGGTCCAAGGTGGCCTAACCAGGGTCAGTCTTGGGGTGTTTTCCTTCCAGAGAATGTAACCCCTGACCTCCTGGTTCTCCCACTGTGCATGGCATCCACATCCTACCCCTTACTTTTTGTCTGAGCCTCATTACCCTGCGTTTAAGGAAGGTACCCCAAGAAATCTGTGCTTTCGTGGCAACCTGAGCTGCTACACCTCTGACACTTTTCTCACCGGTGGGAACTCATTGCCAAGCATGCAGTCAGTTGGCATTTGGGGAATGACAATGACCCTCCTCTGGGCAAATACCATGTTCCATTCTAAGGATAACTTGGGCAGAGTGCAGACGTACTCCAGCCCATGGGGCTGCGTTGCCCTACAGACCTGCCCTGGCAGAAATTGTTCTGGGAAACCCAGTCTTGCTACCACCATCGTCTGGCTGGCACAATATCCCGCAGGGCAGTGACATGGATCCCATTCACTGAGATCCCCTGGAAATGATGTCAACCACCCTCAAGGACCGCCAGCTTGCCGTTTTGGTCCACCTCCCAGGTAAGGGAAACTAGGGCATGCACTTCTCTCTCCTCCTGGGAATAATGTACTTGTAGGGCTACACTAGCCTCCCCTGCAGAGTGTGCACCTGTGGGTGGTGTTGGGGTGCATACAGAGTCCCCCCTCTTGTGCCCAGTCTGTACAGTCATGTCACTGGGCCTGATGATATGGCATCATGGGCTTCTTCCCACCAAAACTCCCCTTCCTCTGCTTAGAAATGGTCTGGGAAACCCCCCTGCAAAACTGTTTTTGGAGCCCTTTGGGGTACTTTAAGTTATTATCCTGTTCTTCCCCTTCGCTCAGCAAAAGAGAACATGGGCTTCCATTCTTGTGGTCGATCCTGTGCTCCTTCCTGGACACTTTGGTGCTGAGCCAGAGGTCAGAATCTTTCCCAAGCTCTCTGGGCACAGTGAGCTTGAAATCAGAGTGGCATAACTCTGTGAAAAAAATAACTTTTATGTGCTCCCGCATAATTAAGTTATACAGCCCATCTTTGTCATTCTTGTCAGTCAAATAGCTTTATTTCGATAAACAAGTATCTTAAAAGCATTAACTATCTTACATTATTCAGCAAGGACAGTACAAATTACCAGAAAAGCATCAATTAATAATAAAAGCCCAATAAAATCATTTTATACATCACAATTCCTAATAATAAAAAAAAGATAGGGGCAAACTATAAAAAGAGTTTAAAACATCATAAAAGTAAGTTCATTCTAGTGTATTTTCATTAAATAGATACGATTTTAGTTTTTGTTTAGCAAGAGATTAGCTATGTTATAGGTACCAGTGCAATATACATCTGTGCAATACAAGGCTAAAAGGTATCGTAAAAACATAGTAATTCATTAGGGTGCTATACGCAGAAATTTGAACCTTATGATCCAGGCACAACTGAGATATTTTGCGACACCACAGGCAAAGAGGGTGCGTGCATCTGATTTTAGGATGCGTAGAGCAGTGCGATGCTCTTGTGTGCCCAATTGTCTGCAGATAGGTTTAAGCCATCTCGTTCCATCATTCTTATAGGCAGGGCAGGCAAACATAAGATGGGCTAAGCTCTCGGTTGGGGCTCTGCAGCAGGGACACCCCACTGATGTCTGATATGGTGCGCTCCATTTTGCAGTTAGCTCCCGGACCGGGAGCGAACCTACCCTGAACTGTATAAAAAGTGCTCTATCTCGTGGTGACTGAATAAAATCTAGATATGGTTCAAGAAGAATATATTGCTTGTGAAGATAAAATTCTTCTGTGAGTCTTCCTACTCTTTGATTACTGAGCTCCTGGGCATTAATCCAGGCCCAGTAAGACCTTTTGAGATCAGCCTTGCAAGGTGGAGTTTGCGTGTCCCATGACTCTTTAAGCCCAAGAGCAAGGAGAGTTTTTAAGCTTGAGCACCCAGCCAATTCTTTGGTTGCCATCCAAGGCCATTACTTCAGTGAGCGCGGAGGCATAGCTAGTTAGCTCAGGAGTCCGACGCAAACGAGCCCAGAATAGCAATGGCCGTAGCCTGGCTATATCTTTAAAGGAGTGCCTACCCATATCGCTCATTAGTGGTTTCAAAGGCACATTGCAGGGGAGCATCACCAGATCTCTAAGAAATTTGTGTTCTGATCTGCTGATGCTATCCACATTCTCGAAGCCCCATAATTCGGCACCATAAAGTGCCGAACTAAGTGCTTTGGCTGCATAAATTGTTAGGGCAGGCGCCACAGGTCAGCTCTGTGAGGAGCAATGTTCTCTAATTAGTGCTCCAGCCACGCGTTTGTGATTTAAGAGCATTTTATCAATGTGGTATTTCCACTGCATTGTCTCAGTCAACCTTAATCCTAGGTAATCAAATGTTGTTACTTTCTCCAGACTAATTCCATCTAAAGTAAAATTGCCTCTGTGTGACCTGTAGGGATTGAATACCATTAGCTTAGTCTTTGAAGTATTAACAATCAGCCCCGGGACTCGCAAAAGAGGTAGAATCTATCTAGAAGTTTTTGTAACCCTACTGGTGTCTTAGAAATAAGCAGAGTGTCGTCTGCGAAGAGAAGGGTAGGGACCCTATCACCAGCCAGGGCAGGGGCGTCAGATGGAAACTCTTGGAGGAAGCTAACCACCCCGTTCATATATAAAGAGAACAGGGTGGGAGCCAAGACGCATCCCTGGCGAACCCCTCTGTTCACAGGGATCCTATCCGTTTTCTGTCCTTGGGACCCCCACCTCACTTGGGCATAATTGCCCTCGTGTAGGCGAACCAACAGGTTAAGTAACAGTGGTGGCATTCCCATTTCATCTAGCAGACGCCATAGCCGCTCACGAGGGACTAGGTCAAAGGCAGTCTTTAGGTCGATAAACGCCAAATAAAGACTGCCCTTGCCTATTAAGACCACCTTACAATAGATTAAAAGTAGCCTAAATGCTTGGTCCACCGTCCCTGTGCAGGCCCTAAACCCCGCTTGATATTGGGAGAGAATATTCTCTTCGTCCACCCAGTGGTGGATTCTCTGCAGTAACACTCTACCAACTACTTTCTGCATAGCGTCGATCAAACTGATCAGACGGTAGTTAGCAGGGTCATCCCTAGCACCTTTTTTAAAAATAGGGACCACCTCTGCACCCTTCCATGACTCCGGTACTGCACAACCCCTTACAATAGAGTTAATTAAAAGCATAACATAATTTGCCCAGTTAGTGGAGTCAGCAAGAAAGAAATCTCCTGGGAGGCCATCAGGTCCCGGGGCTTTTGCTGGAACTATTTTCTTTATGGCAGTCTCCACTTCCTCAAGAGTGAAGAGATCAGTAGTATTCAAGGCAGAATGGGGACTCAGATAAGTATATGAGCCCTCTTGGGGGGATGGATCAATCCCAGAGTAGAGCTTCCCAAAGTGATTAAACCAATCCTGGCTTGTAATATGGTTAGGAATCAGGTTTACATCCTTGTTACCCGAACACCTAACCATATTCCAGAAGAGGTTGGGATCTCTGGCTACACTTGCCTCTTTTAAGTTCTGCCAATGGGATTCATCCCACTCCAGCTTAGCACGATAGGTAGCAATTTTATAATTCTTTCTAGATTCCTTAACTAAGGAGCAGTCTTTGCTTTTAATTGCTATAACCAAGGCCTTCTTTTTCGCTCTACAATCCCCATTATACCAAGTATTGGGCTTTTTAGCACCACCGCTCGGTCTAGTTGTATTATTCACTATAAAATACATACCAATCTGATCTACCAATCTGTCATATAAATTCGGAATCTTGGTCAGACCATCTGCTTCACCAAGAACTTCCAGCAATAAAGCAGTGTTTGTACTCAATGCGTGACTAATGCCCGTCATCGACGGTTCATGAGTCACGATTCTAGGCCATTTAAGGAACCTTCTACAGCCTGAAGGAATCAATTCCTTCGTAATCATGAGGGGCCCTTGAGTCTGGTTTGGGGAGCAAAGAAGGGCAAATGGGGTTTCCATACTTAGACTAAGCGTGTTGTGGTCACTATCAGAAGAGATTAGCACTTCCATATCTATTATCAGATTCCAGAGTCTCAGATCTACTAATATGTAGTCAATGCGTGAGGGACAGTTTACTCTGTTGAATGTATTCGCTCCTAGAACATCAGAAGCTGTTCTACCATTCACCGCCCTCAATCCGAATTCAAGGGCAAGTGCATTAATCTGGATTGCGATTTGGGACCATTTCTTAATCGGAGGTATATTTAACAATGGGACACCCCACTTCGTGTCTTCTTCCTCATTCCCCAACAGGTCCTCAGAATCTAGTGGCTCAAAAGTGCAATTAAAATCTCCTGCTATCATAACATGCGAATCTGATGGGCGTTCAGCGAGCTCATGTTCTAGGGAAGAAACAATATTCGACATTTTACCCCCTGGTGTGCCCCTTGTATAAACATTGAACAACTCAATGGTTTTACCACCCCTGCTTCCCTTAATCGAAAGCCACATTATATCTGGGCTGTCACAATGATGTTCAAGGATTTTGCAGCCCAAGTCGATCTTTATCCAAATAATGAGACCTCCAGAGGGCCGCCCTCTCCCCATAGAAGTAGCAGATCTAAAAAAACAGGTGTAACCAGATTTGTATAATGGTGCCAAGCTCCATGTCTCTTGGAATATGCAGATGTGATGTTCTTCAATCAGGTCATTCCAGTCAGGAAGAGACATTTTGCTTTGGAGACCTGCAATATTCCAAGATAGAATTTTGAGTTGTGGTGCTAGAGACCCATCACAGGCCAATCTTGTCGAGAAAGGTGGGGCGGAAGGCGGAGCAGAGGTATTCAGAAGAGTAGCATCCCCCTGTTTCGTTGGACTACAACCTTGATCACCATTATGGCTGTTTGATTGTATCAGAATCAAGGGGTCGCCAAGGGACATACTTGGACAATTAATATTAGGGGCACTCTGTTTGTTGATGATTGGGGTAAGATGTGATTCCTGTCGGGATTGATAAGCGCGACATAGTCAATCCACCACCTCTAAAGGAGACACTCTTGGTGTAGGTGATAGCTTTAGACTATCCTGAGCCCTAGCCCCACCAGTTGTCGGAAAGCGCCTGATCTGAATAGACGAAGAATCTGGGGAGCAAGTTCTACACTCTAAGGCCAGGAGGTTCTCCGCTAGTTCAGGGTTGGAGAGGGTAAGTTCGATGCAGTCGGTAAGCTGGTTATTTGACATGCATCTCCGTGCCCTGACTATATCTTCCCTGATCAATGAACGACAACCCCTGACATGACGAATCCAGTGTATGGACTTGTTTATCAGGGAGTCGGTGTTCTCATATCTTGAACCTATTTTGGGGACATTAACCATGAAAACTATCTGCGCTTTTGCAGGGAGACAAGATAGTTGCTTACTTTGCTGGAGAGATGTCTTTCTACCCAAGGATGGAGCCGGTAGAGCCTCAGTCGGTCTTCTACCATTCACGGCAACTTTGGAATAAAGGTCTTTGTGCAATGCCTTTGAGAGGGGAGTTCCTAAAGAACCTGCTGGGTTAGTAGGTAGAGCCTTGACGGCTCGTCCCAAGAAGAATGTAGAAGCTGATTGCTGGCTACTATCTGCTAGGCCTCCCGGCATTGATGACTGACACAAATTAGATGTTACGCAGGTATCTGGTGTTTGTGATATGTTGTTAGGAGTTAGGAGTTTAACAGTGGCCACAAGCTCCTTGATCATCACCTTCATAGATCCGACCTCCTTCTGAAGTGATTTAATAGTTTGTAAAAGGGTCCGTAGTGAGAAGGAACAAATGTCATCCGTCTCATTTGGACTTTTCTCTAAGGTTGTCATGAGAGTAGAGGGTTGAACTTCTTCGCGAGTTTCATATTCCCCTGCCAATACTGAGAAGCGGTTAGTACAGATAACTAGAGGTTCAATATGACAACTCGCATCCCGGGCAGGGGAAATAGGCAGTTGGGAGGGTGCATCGGTCACTAGATGCGATTCAGGGCCTGATCGTGCGATCTCATGGCAAGCCACTGTATCCTTACGATAGATTTTCTGGAACATTGGCGGAATAATGGTTGGGCGCGAGTCAATGAGTTGTCTTACAGATAAAGAGTTGACGGGGTCGGAAGGGGTTAATAAGTCAGCTGGTGGATCAACTCCCAATAGCCCTTCACACTCAATGATGAGGTTGTCTATTCTATTCATAACACAGTTATTAGTCATATCTGCTTTTTTTGCTATTTTCCTGACCTTTCTCCCTTTATCTGTCTCACCAGCATGTCCACTTGTCCTCCCCGCGCCCTCCGTAGTTTTCCTTTTGCCCATTATGAGACCAGACTAAATAGTTAGCCAAAGAAAAAAGAACGAAAGTATCCTATGCCAAACAAGGGATAGCAAGCTTCAAAACATTAAAACACTTCCACTAGATCGGACAGCTTTGTAAATCCCTGGGGCAAGTAGGTCGTGACTAGATAGCAAAGCCCAATATTCTACACGACACACAGTACCTTTAAAGTCTTCTGGTTTATGTCCCAGACGCCAGATGAAAGAGGTCTGGCCCTGCCCTGCCTCTTCCTGGCAATGACGGGCAAGGATGGGCCTGCCCTTGGCCCGGGCTTTGCCCTGGCGCGGCCCGCGCCGCGGGGGGAGAGGCAGCGCTTTAAGCGCGATGTCGAGCGCCTCCCCCTCACAAGCGGCAGGTGTGTGTGGCGCTCAGACCTCTGGGGCTTGTAGTCCCCTCAGCAGATGGTGGGCGCTGTGGGGCAGGAAGAACAGCAGTGGCAGGCAGACCCTGGGACACCGGTCCCACCAGGGCAAGAAGACAGGCACCTTCACCGCCGCTGCGGTGGCAAAGCAGCAAGGATTCACTTTACTGCCCCTCACCCAACCATCTAGTGCCTTGGTAGATGAGTCCACAAAATCTTCTCAAGACTGGTGTGACTGCTTCTGGCAATTCCTGAACTTCAGGCAATACTTTTATGGGGTTAATCAAATGTTGCATATGAGAGCCTCCTTCATGGGGGCATACCTAATCTGCATCTAGGGCGAATAGGGTATCCCTCCCCACAATGGGCATGTCCTTGCAACAGGCTGCTCCACCAGTCCGCCTCCTGGACTCTATGCATACGCAAGGCCACTCCATACACAGCAAACCATTTAACAATGTCAGCTCCCACCATATAACTCAGCACCAGGTCTTTTGAGATGTGAATTCTTTGTGTATCTCTCCTAGGCACTTGTGAATCACTGCCACTATCCTCACTAACTTGGATGCCCTTCAGGGCTTCACGTCCATCTTGCGCTGGCTCCTCTCATGGGCCAGCAGGAACTTCTTCTCTTATAAGTCGAAGGCCAAAGTTTTCTCCTCCAGAGCAAGGGTTGCGGATACCTTCTTTCCCTTAGCAGCTAGGACAACTTTTTCTCCTCAAGGGCAAGGGTAGCAAGCTGCAAATTCAAGATCCTTTCTATCTGGCTGTCCTCTTGCTCGGATGAGGACAATCTGCAAGAAGACACACAGTTCCCTGCTTTGTACAACGCAGGTGATGCGGCTCCATGGGGAAAACTCACCCATGGCAATGGCGCGTCCTCAATGTCAGCCTTACTTCCCTCTTCAACTTCATCCTCATTCTCCTCTGAAGTGGACTGTAGCTGATGGACCTCCTGCCAGGCTCTGAGGGCAATGTGGTAACCCTCCTTCACTGCTTGTTCAGCTTTAGCCCTCATTGCTTTCTCATGCTTCTCAGCTCTGCCATGCTAAGTCTGTCCACATTAGCCAGACCCACCTCTATGTTACCAAAAACTTAAGGTGCTAAAATCGAGTGCAAGAGTGAATATGTAGAAAATCAAAACTGACCCAATTAAAACTAAAAGCCAATTAGAAATACAAAAAGCCAATTGTTGCTGTCAATTTAGAGAGGTTTTGTGAATTGCAACTTAAATCACTGTGTGGTACTGCAAAGCACGAGTCCAGGATCCCACCACTGAACATCAGTGTAAGAAGTTAGATTATGTTTAAGGTTGTACCCCTCCGCACTTCGAGGTATAATCACAACCCTTGTCAAGTTGAATCCTCAAAGTCACTAAATTAACCTGAGCTCAACCCTGTGGTAGGTTTGGCACAGACCAGACAGGCTTAACTTAGGGTAGTGTGTAAAGTATTTATGCAGTAATAAAGTCAAAATACCAAACAATAAAAAACCAAATTATAAGAACACAGTAATATTTAATAAACAAAATGATACCAAAATGTCAAAAGTCCAATAAGGGAAAACAAAAATATGATTAAAAAACTTTTTAAAGTAGAAATTGCTCCAATAATGTTAAGTGCCAGTGATATTCTATGGTCGCAGTAGACTGGGGACCTAGGAACAATTTCAGGCTGACCACAATGGAGCACTGTTCGTATACACTAACCAGGATCGTCCCGGTCAAAGGTCTTACCTTCTGACTTATTCTTATACGTCCCAAATATTCAGGGTTTCTGAAGCAGCTTCTGAGTCAGTTCTAAGGCTCTCATTACCTCAGGGAAAGCTCTTAGGGGCTAGGAATCACTCTAACAGAGGCCACAGGTAATTTCCAGTTAATACAGGTCAACTGGTCACTTGAGGAAAAAAGTCCTCTTGCAGCTTGATGTGTCTCTGTAGCCGCACAGGAGGTCATCCAGCTTACCCTTGGAATCCACTTCTTTGTCCTGAGTACAAAAGAGAGCATGTCCAGTCCTCCATAGCTCCTCTCAGGTCACAGACAACAGGTCCAGTCCTCTTCTGATCTTCTGCAGTCCAAAAATATTCTAAAGAGGGTTCCTTGGGGTGTGCCACATCTATGGTTGCCACTAGCTAGTGGGTAAGGATGACTTCTGGCTCCTCCATAACCAATGGGGTAAACGTTCCCAGAGGTAATTTTACCCACTTTTTCAGCAGTTCCTGTTTGCCCTACTACAAACAATCCCACTTTGCACCTCACTCTTAAAATCCAAAATGGAGGAACCCTTCCTCCCTTGCGCAGAGCTCTTTTGGCCACCAGAGGTGTGGCCAAGAAAATGAGCAGTCCCCTCCCTTCTGCCCACTCCAAACCAATTCTGGGAGTAGCTTACGTCCCACCGGGTTCAGAGCCTGTCTGGCCAGTGTGGGCCTTGGGGACAAAGGCTTTCTGTTCTTCAGGTCTCTTCTTACACCAAACTATGAATGGACAGGCCTTTGTTCCTTTCAAGTTAAAGAAGTTCCTGGGTTCACCACAACTGTTCTTCCTCTGCTGATAGGAATGAAATGCCCCACATCCAGTCCATCCTGTCACCAGGCCTGAGCCACTGTTTTACTCAGGGAGCAGTTTCCACGCCCCATTAAGGACAAGCTCTTGCTGAACAACTGCTGGCAGGCTAATGCAAATTTTCCTCCAGGATCTTCAGGCAGGGAAAAAGTAACTCTCTATACATTAAGTCTCCTAAATATTTATAAAAAATCTAACGTCTCCAATGAATTGGACTTTTAATAAATGTGAAAAATATTCTTTGGATGACTATTGAAGTCGTTTCCTATCAAAAGTTACAGATTAAACTTTATAATCTGTACTTTGACATTTTCTAGGATCCAGCTTTAGCTCTGCCAGTGAAAATGCCTTTTTTTTTTTTAAATAAAAGGCACCCGATCTTGCGGGTGACAATGTGTGCTTAGGAGTGGCATTAATATTTAAAAGCAGGGTTTGCCTAATATCAGTAAAGGGTTATTTTAACTGGTTTGACAGCAGGTTTTAGGCTGCTGCAGTCAGGCTTTGCATGGTAGGCCTGAAGCCATGTTTTACAACCAGGTTGTGTGGAGGACACCAGAGGTGCTGCAGTCCACAGGTGGCTTTTAACTTCCAGGCCCAGGGTGTATTCCCTGCAAAATAAACCAGAGATTTATAGGCAAGTCGAATATATCTGTCAGGTATAAGCTGATTTAGCGAGGTTTAAAGGGGAGCACAGGCACTTTACTCCTGTTTAGCAGGGGTAAAGTGCACAGAGTTCAAAACCAAAAACACTAGGGACCATTAAAAAGGAAAACATTCTAGTGTGACCATGCAGAAAAGGCAGATTTGCTACAGAAATACACATGGACCTTAACAGTTGGCGATATACCTCCCTCTCTTTCTTTTCCTCACTCCACCCTAATACAAGTACAGTCCATGTATTGGGCATCTCACTTAGAAAAACAATAAAATGATGGGTGGAATGTTTGAATTAATCTCAGCCATTGATAATTACAAGGGCGCCCTCTGGTCATCTTGTACTGGGCAATTTAAATTCTGCAACAGGGATATATAATATCACATTTGTAATCAACATTTAAAACCATTGCAACTTCCGAATTAATGCCTGAATACTTGTATAAGAAAAGAATGGCACATAACCTAATGTAGACTATCCGTGCAAATAGAGGAACTACACATTCTCTTTAAACTGTGTTAGCACAGAGCCACATGAAGCCCATACTCCAGGAACAGCTTGTAACTGTACACCAGTCCCAAGTTGAGTTTTGAATGGTGTCTTCTGTTCTTGGACTCCAGGCAAGTACCTATGTAGCCCCTGAGAAATCCTGATATTGACCCATTCAAAATTCAGCAGTTCAGGTGAGCGAAATTGATACTGTCACATTCATATTATAGGAACTGAAGTAGGTCTGCTGCAGTTAGGGTACTACAGCAACAACAGAGTGATGGATAGAATGCTTGAATTGATCTAAGTCATTAGCAGTCACTCAAGCCGCATGTCAGGCCATTGTTTTTCACCCACCATGCTACTCTAGACAACGGGCTGCTTTATGCAAATCAATAATGACCCTTCTGCTCATGGGAACAGTCTGTCCCGAATTGCCAGGGGAGGTCCCTCCAGAAAGGACCACAAGCAACTTCAGACTGGTTCCACCCTACTTGAGACTCATCAGTAGGGTGTAACTTGACTCCTATGGCACACTGAGCGCGTGACCCGCATCTGGGCACACACGTAGCACTTAGGGTGTCACCTGCAACATCAAGGTGATGGAATGCTTGACTCATTCTCAGCCACTGGCAAATGCTCTGGCTGCATAGCAGTCCATTGTTTTCTGTCCACCATTCCACTCTAGACACAGGTCCACCTTATGCAAATCAGTACTGACCCTGCTCCTCATGGTAACAGTCCGCTGCGTGATAGAGGCTTAGGGCACAAATCCCTACTCGAAAATTGGGCCTCATTCACTCTGATCAGGAGTAGGAGAAATCTGGGCCTTTAAATCTCCACTGATGAGCCTCTCCTCTGCCTTACCTGTGACCCTTTAAAGCTCATTTTGCCACTTGGATTGCTATTCCACTTCCTTCTTCACTCAAAGTGTATTTGTACATCAGTAGGCAGTATCTTTGCCTTTAAAAAGGTGCATGTCTACCGCTCATGCTGTAGCTTCCCTTCATATCCATGTGACATAATTTTACTCATTTGATTTCACGTCTGCCATGCACATATTACCATATTTATTATTGGGCCTTCTCTGATTACCCTCTTTTTGTGGTGTGCGTGCCCATGGCACCCCTCTGCCACTCTAGCTAGGTTGGTGCTGTGTAACTGCCTATATAAGCCTCCACCTTCATCTCCTTCCTCCCACCCACCCCTGGCTGGACTACCTACAAAGCAGGCCATCAAGGTAGTCCCCTCAATTCTCCATCATGCAGCTAGAAACAGCATTCCAAGCCTCGATAAAAGCACCACTCTTGTCTCTCATGTGCGAAACCAAAACTCTTATCTTATAGGATCATTACAAATACAACACTGCAAACCACGCACTGCCCCACAGCGTAGTGTGCTACCAGTTAAATAATTCTCTTCAGCACCCCAAAACTGGGTATAAAGTGGGTGAACAATGGCAAGGCAGTGCAGGTCGTTCTTGCTGCCGATCCCGCCACCCAACCCATCCTTCACTCAACTCCTGCAAATTACCATGATTTCTTTGCTTTTCCAGTATGCCACTGTGTACTTGAATTAGGCTATCCAGGGAGTCACCACACCAGTTACTTTAGGAACGCCTCCCTGGAAGATTTGGAAGTAAAATTGGCTTTGCAGGCAGAGAAGCACTTGTCTAGGTTTTGAAGGATAGAAGGCACGTGCAGAAGTGTGGGTGTAAGACCCCTGTAGGAGATGTCCACCCAGGAGAAGCCCTTAACAAACATGACTCTGTAGAACGGGATTATTTGATGCATCATGCTTCTTTGTCAGCATAAAATGGGAAATGGAAGAGTTTAGTCGAATGTGTTGCATTACATTTGTTCATATAATGCATGTTTTAATTTGTTGCAAGGGACATTTGAACTGTTTCAGAGGGATTCTATTAAAACATTTCAAAGTGATTGTTCTTTTTTTCCTTAGCGTTCTGGGGAGAGTCTGATGACAGTGCCTCAGATATTGAAGACGTGCTTCGCCCACAAATCGAAACTACTGATGCAGATGATTTTGACGACTTCTACGACTAACAGAGTGTAACTGAGTGGAGATATTTTGTTCCATTGTAATTATTTATGCCCATCAATTTACTGAATATATACTTATTATTATTATGTTTGCCTTAAAACAGATTAATTGATACCAGCAAATATAAACCTCTCACAAACCTATAGACTACTCGTTCTTTTTGTAAACTACTGCGCTTTTCAATATTTGATTCTTCCTCTAAGGATATTGGCTGCGAATGTGCTTACTTTGTGAGTATGTACTGCCTGCAGCCAGTAAACAACATTTTCTCATAAATATAATTCATGTACCTCATTCAAACCATCTTGAATTATTTACTGGCTCTAAAGAGAGTGTGCTGTGGTCAGTCGACCAAGAATAGTTTGAGTGCAGACTATGCCACTTAACGGCTGTTTACTAGGTCTGCTGTTACAAAAATATTATATACATATATATATATATATATAATCAGTGGCAGTCGTTATAGCTAGGATTGCTTTTCCATAGGAAATGCCTTTTTTGTGTTGCTAATAACTTTGGCGCAGTTTGACGAATCTCCACAAAACAATCAAAAAAGTGCTACATTTTGACTAGTATGCACATGGAAAGTTTCAGGGTGATCCGTCAAGCGGGGGCTGAGAAAAAGTGGTGGGGTCCCAAAATGAATTATCCCCATTAATTTTTCTATAGGAAGTTTAGACACAGCAATAGCCCAAACCCCTGATCAGATTTACACCAAATTCGGCAGAAAGCTAGATCTTGGACCAGAAAGAGTGCCTTTTGTGTTTTGGTGTAAATCCGCTTTAGTAGTTTTAGAGAAATTAAGGTTAAAAAAATGTGTATCTATCACAACGCGAAGGATATGTGGACCCAACAGGTCTCAAGCTGAGATCTGATTGGCTGCCACTACATCAACAAGGTTGTGAGGGCAGCCATCTTAGGACTCGAGACGAAGCCCGAATCCTAAGAGCAGGATAGGGATACCCTGACCCTCCAGGCCTGCTGATGGGGCCAAAAAGTGTTTTTTAAATGTTCCTGCAAATTTGCAGTGGATGTGTTAATTTGCGGCAAAATAAAAAAAAAAAGCCCAGCCTTCTGTGCATCTTTTTTTTTTTTTTTTACAGGTGGGCCAGGACACGTGGGGTGGTGGTAAGTTTATATTTTCGGGAAGGGACACCGGGCTACCCTGCCTGAGCCTCTGAGAGGCCGAGGACCCATCCCCTGGAGCCACAGTAAACAAAAAGAAGAGAAGGGCACACGGCCCCCCTCCCAGAGACTTATTAGGTCCTTGGAACCCCATTCCCTGGGGCCGAAGTGTATAATAAAAGCTGTGCGGCCCCCCCTCCCAAGCCTAAAAAGGCCCCAGGGACCCCTCCCCCAGGGCCGCATAAATAAATGAAGGGAGGGAGGGTGTGCGGCTCCCCTCCCCAAGCCTTAAAAAGGTCCCCAGGACCACGCAGCCCCCACTGAGCCTCCTGAGGGATGGCTTCCCCTGGGACATTTAAGTCTCGGGAGGGGGGCTGCATGCCCCCTCCCCTTAATATATATGGTTTGGCCCTCAGGAATGGGGTCTCCGGGGCCCAAAAGCCAACCCTGCGCCACGCATGCCAAACTCATGGGGTTGGCAGCCTAAGGGGGGGCATTGGCTGCTTTCAGGTGGGTTGGCCACAGGGCTTTGCCAAAGGCCAGGTCCTGCGGCCAACCATGCTCGGCCAAAGGTTGTGCGCAAGGTGAGGTTGGCTGCCTCTGGGTGGGTTGGCCAGAGGGCCTGGCCGCAGGCAAGGGCCTGCGGAAAAGCCTCTCGCTGCGCACGCCCAAAGGCTTTAGGTATGGTAATAAAATATTACTTTACTTTAATATTACTTTACGTTAAAAAAAACATGGAAATTCACTGAATAAAACAAAGGTTAAAGTAACGTTATAGTTAGGTGAAATGTGTAGTAACATTGTAACGTTTTAAGCTTAGTTCATTAAAACCATTGCATAACAGTAAAACCTTAAAAACCGAACAGAAACTGTGCTGGATTCTCGCGGGGTTGAACGCTGCGCCTATTCTGGACTGGCGCTCGAGTTCCGAAGTGCGTGTGCTCCCGGGCGGCGCTAAGGGTATTCGATGCGATCCAATAGGGGAGTGCGGAGGCCGCCGTTTGCCTAAACTGCAGAGTCAACAAAAAGAGCGTAGGCAATAGCTACCCCATAGCGCACACCCATTGTCACGTTGACTGACTCGTGTGCTGGGCTGCCTGACGCAACTACAGACAACGTGCTCAACCTAAATAGAGCACATAAACAAGGGGAAGCCCCGTCCTGAACCCGGAGGAGAAAGATTAAACCACTGATTGGCAAGGGATTCTCCCCCATTTCAACATACCGGCTTCAGGAAAAGTCCAATCCAGGACAGCCCACAACAAATTGCAAGGCGCAGACACAGAAGTCTAAGCTGCCCACTTAGAGGATGAACGAATCCTGAACCGACACCTGACAACTGTGGGAGGCTACGTGATGGTGAATGTGTGGCAATGCTAGGAGAGCGCTGAGACCGCCCCATACCCAAACTGCATGACTTGCCCAGCAGAAAGAGGCATAGCAAGCTTGCAACATAAAAAAGCCAAGCATAAAAGGCCAAGACACCACGAGGTGAGCCCCGAGTGCTGCCCTGACTTGTCAGACCGCGGAGCGGCTCGGGAAAGAACTACACTGTGAACATTTTAGAAGCCGGATACCTTCTTGGGTTTCGGGAAGACGGCCAGAATTATTCTATTAGTGGGGAAAAGCCCCCCCCCACATTATCTGAGAGTTGAGGACAAACTCCCCCCCCCCACTATAAATGCATCAACCCAAGGAACTTTCAGATACAAGACCATCTGCCACCACTTCGACGCAGCAGATAAAGACCTCCACTTAAAACTTATCATTGCCCACAAACCTGGCACTGCACAAATGGGCAGGACTGAGACAAAGCAAGCTGAACTGCCCTTTGAACCCCTAAATCTGCGCGAAACCTCGCTGGGGAAGATAAATCCAGCATGTCAGAGACACATCAGCCCCCCACGCAGTCAGGCGATGCGGACATGAAAACCTTGCTGCTTACAATGAAACAGAGCCCCACTTCAATAGAATCCAAGATGGATTCCATGAACATGAGAATGGACTTCATTACGCAACTTCTGGAAAAGCACGATGGACGCATAACTGAAACGGAACAGAGAATATTAGATCTGGAAGATGAAGCCACAGCAAAAAGAGAGCAAATGCAGGGAATAGGGCGCCTTTTGAAGATCATCTCGGCGAAAAACGAAGATCTGGAAGCACGCTGGCGCAGAAATAATATTCGTATTCTTGGAATACCGGAGACCACAGCGACTGGGCGCATGGAGGACTACATTGAAAACATGCTAGTGAGCTTATTCGAAGCGAACTCCTTCTCAAAAAGCTGGTAGTGGAACGAGTCTATCGTGCATTTGACGGCAAGGCCGCCTTCTGGCTCCACTCCCAGGCCAATTATTGCCCGGATTCTGAATTACAGAGACCGTGACACTATACTGAGGCTGGCGCGAGATGGCAACTCCATCTCTTTCTACCTGGATTTCACGATGGCTGTCCAGGAGGCCCGCAAGAAGTTTGTGCCGGTAAAATGTTAGCTACAGGAAGCCAACATACCCTACGCCATGCTGTACCCGGCAAGGTTCCGTATATCCTACCGGGACAAATAGCATTTTTTCAACACCCCACAACAGGCCCAAGAGTTCATAAAGAAATTAACTTGATTAAGGTCGCTGAACGTGGCTCTGGTGCCAAATCTCCATTTTCAGACATAAGCTAAAGGGACGCACGTTGAATCTCTCAGATCTTTGGCTTCCGACTTCTTTTGCATGCTAAGTCAAACTCGACACCTGTGGAAAAGATGACTATATAAAGAAAACTTAAGTTTATAGAAGTCTTCCCTCCTTCATCTCCTTGTATGTCTTGCCTGCCATAGACTATCTTTGCCCACGCCACCTTATCACTGATCTCGACCCCAGAGCAAGGTGGCAGGATCACTAATCGAATCCGGACTGCGGTGAGACAGTCATGAGGGACTCTGCCAGGAGCTCTGGCGAGCACCCCTCCAAACAGGAATTCCCCCTGAGACTGATACAAAGCTAAACTTTATTACTTTACTTTCTGTTTTCTTAAAGAGTGAACTCCCTTCTAACACCCCCTACTCCAACTATCCCCCTTACCTCTGATTTTCCTACTGCACACACTCAGTGCTTATAATACTTTGTCTTCTAATCTCTAACGGGCACATCCACAGATATCTATCTGTGGAGATGTTTCTACCTATAACCCCTGTCAGAAAGTTGCCTAAACTCTTTCTCTTTTTTTTTTTTAAGGTGTCATTTTTTTGTTTGATCTGTTTTATTAAGATTTTTTTGTCAATATACAAAATTATTACAATAACCGCAAGCATTATACAGACTATACATAATTCCCATTCTTACATATGTCCACACCGCTCGAACATAGAGCTTTCCCCTTTTCTTCACCACTCCGTGGCTATGAAGTAGCAGACGTATGAATACCGATCTTATCTTGGTCTACATTGCTATAGCATTGGAGATATCAAGCCTCATGAGATATTGCTATAGTTCAGTTTGTGAATGTTCAGCCATGTGTACAATTATTGTTTGTGTGTTGAACTTTGTTTGTCTGTAACTGCATTGCCTTGTTGAGAGCCACAGATCTCTTTATCATAGAACTCGTGAACTTAACAGAACATTTGGAAGGAAAACAAACAGAGCACAAAAAAAGAAAGAAAAGGGAAAAAAAAGGGGTGGGTCCATCAGGCAACAGGGGTGAATATCCATTTCTATCATGATGCCTCGACCTCCTGGTTGGTTCTACTGTAAGTGGTTGTGTGATCCTGGAGCGTGCCCTACTGTCCCGCTACGCGTATACGTATGCAGTTTCTATATCCTGGCTGTCTATAAGGGCCCTCGTGATTATTGGCTGAGTTCAGCTTGTCTCGTGCTGTTATCGTCCTCCGTGTCACCCGGGGTTAGGGCATTCTGGAGCGCCGCTTTTATTGCGTTCCATTGGGACGAGATCGGATGTTTGCGTAACCCTAGGGCGTCTTCCCTGCGCAGCACTTCTCCCTCCGCTTCAGCCCAATTCAGAATTGAGAGAAACCATGCTTGTAATGCTGGGGGTTGTGCCAGCCTTCCAGCTCTTGGTAATAAGGCGTTTGGCCACCACCAATCCAAAGTCTAGAAATCTGGTTGTGGTTCTATGTGTCTTGTCCCGGGCAAACAGTCCCAGTATGCATGTCTCCCACGCTTGTGGAATTGTTCTGTCAGTGCAAGAATTTAGATGTAGCACCACCCCTTCCTAGTATGATTGAAGTGCAGGGCATGCCCATACCATATGTAAAAAGTCCGCATCGACAAGTTTACAGCGTGGGCAACATGGCATCTAGCCTGTGAAAGTATCTGTTAATTTTATCAGGAGACAGATATGCCCTGTGTAATATATAAAACTGGATTAAGCAGAACCTGGCATTACGCGGGACTGCCACATGACTCCCCAGGATCATTATCCATTCTTTAGCTGTGCATGGGCGTTGCAGATCTGTCTCCCATCTTACCTTCAGGGAGACCAGCTCAGTTGTGGAGTGCAGACGCAGCGCCTCCGCGAACCATTTTGTGAGATGCCTCCCTGTGCCCATCACATGCATGTATTGCAGCAGGAGATGCGTCTGTGGCTCCAATGAAATGTCTCCCCAGTGGCGACGTAGCATCCCTATCCGGGATGCGTGACTGAGGAACAGACCTGGTGGTACCCCCTCTTCCCGTACCAACGAGTCATATGGTAGAAGCGCTCCGTCACTGTACAAGTCCCCTATCCTGTGTATGCCTGCCAGCTCATGTGTCCCAGCTCTGCCAGCTCCTCTTGGCATGCCTTGTATTGGAATGGTGGGCGCGTACGAGTTGGTTTGTCTTGTGATACCCAGGCTTCGGCGAAAGCATTTATATGCGACGTGCAGTAGCAAAGGTAGGGGCCCGGGCTGCCGGGAACATGGGTGAAAGATGTGGAATAGCTCGACTAATGCATATGGGGTCCCGTTCCCCGCCGTGTCTGTTAAGTGTAATTCTGACATCCATCTGGCTACCCATTGCATTTGAGATGCTAGGTAGTACTGTTTCATGTTTGGAACTGATAGGCCCCCCTGGGACAAAGGTAGGTAGAGCTTAGTGAGTGTTACTCTGCATCTCGTATTACTCCATATCAGATCTCGAAGCGTGCTCTCGAATGCACAGAAGAAGGGTGCTGGTTGGTGAAATAATATAGTAGGCGTGGAAGCACAATCATTTTAATAAGTGCCACCCTCCCTGCCACTGAAATATGTAGGGTTTTCCAGAACAATATTTGTGACTTCAATGCTGTGACTGCTCTGGTGATATTCCCGTCCATCAAGTCCTGATCTGTGTGATATATCCGGATCCCCAGATATCTAAACATATGTGGCTGCCATGTCACTGGGGTGCTGTCTAAGATAAGGTGAGGTTCCACCACAAGGGGGCTGAAGGGGAATAGACATGACTTTTCCCAGTTGACTCTCAGCCCCGTCAATGATGCGAACTGGCTGTGGGTCTCAGATATCAACAGTGGCACAGAGCGAACATCCCTGATATATAATAGAATGTCGTCGGCGTATAGTGATATGGCATGTAAGTCTGTTCCCAGCGGAATGCCCCAGGATTCAGCCGATGCGCCAATGGCCAGTGCCAATGGCTCTATAGCCAAGGAAAAGATTAATGGCGAAAGGGGGCATACGTGTCTGGTGCCCCTCCCTATCTTTATAGGCTGCGAAAACAATGCACCCGTGCGTACTCGTATCGTGGGCGTTCCATAAAGTAGTCTAATCAGGCTCATAAAGTATGGGCCAATCCCGTACCTAGGAAGCGTGGCAAATAAAAAGGGCCATTCCATGGTGTCAAAGGCCTTTTCTAGGTCTAAGACCAGGCATCCTGCTGGGTCTCTGCTTCGCTCAGCGGTGCCTACCTCCCCACCGGCTAGCAATCCACTCTTATTTGTCCAGGCCCCTCCGGGTAGACCAGCGTGGCCGCCCAGGACGCGTCCCCACCTCGAGTGCTCCGGGTCCGCGCCTCAGTAAGACCTCCGACCCTCGGTCTAGGTCCACTCTCTCCTCGCTGCTCCGCTGTGCCGTCTCTTGCCTCCAGACCCCGACCTCCTCCTTGGGAGGTTCGAGGTTGCTGCCCGCTCCAACTGGGACCAGACTGCCTCCAACCACCGTAACCTTTCTCAGCCGTTTTTTCTTCTTAATTTTTTCCCTGTTGTGCCACTGTTATTGTGCCCATCTGTGTCTTGCTCTAATTCCACCACTGTTTTTATTTTCTCGTGCCTGCCTGTTCCTTTTGCCGCTGCTGCCCCTGCGGCCCCTCCCCCCCGGAATTCCCCTGCTCCCGCCTCCCAGCCTCTCCTCCCTCCCACCTCCCCAACTTAATGGCGGCCGCTGCGCAGTCGCGCAGCGGATGCGCGCAGTGGGCGCGCCGCCGGCACGCCGAAGGCGGACCAAAGGCAAGCCCGTCTGTGCCCGTCCGCGACCCGACCGCGGCCAGCGCCAGGAACCCTGGACCTCCCACTACCCATCGCTACGAAACCACCACCCTCCTCGCACTCAACCCTGGAAGACTTAGAGAATGCCAACAGGCCTTGCCGAACACGACCCACGCCAGTTCTCATGCCTCCACTACCGCCAGACCCTCACCGCCACCCCGGCCTCCAACACCAGCACTGGCGACACCCTAAAATGCATCCTCCTCAACGTACGCTCCGTACACAAACACGCCATGGAAATCTGGAACCTACTCGACTCTCTTTCGCCCGACATCGCCTTCTTCACAGAGACCTGGACCAACGCATCATCCGCCCCCGACATCAGCACCGCCATCCCAGACGGATACAAGATCCAGAGGAAAGACCGCCCCAACCAACCAGGAGGGGGCCTCGCCATCGCCCACAAGAGCCCCCTCCGCCTCACCACCTCCAGCGAAACCTTCCCCTCCGCCGAACACCTGCACTTCCAGATCCAGATCCAGACCACCCCGAAAGCCACACTCCGAGGAACCCTCGTCTACAGACCCCCCGGCCCCCGAACACCCTTCGCCACCACCATCACCGACTTCATCGCACCCCACGCCATCGCCTCAACAAACTACATACTCATTGGAGACCTGAACTTCCACCTCGACAACCCCAGCGACCCCAACTCCACTATCCTTCGTGACAACCTCGCCAGCATCGGACTTAAACAACTCGTCAGCACACCGACCCACAGAGCAGGACACACCCTCGACCCCATCTTCGCGGCAGGAAACAGCGTCCATTTCAGCCACACAACGCAGCCGCCATGGACCGACCACCACTGTGTACACTTCGCCATCAACACACCCAAGGCACCCAAACCAGCCCCACGCCCACCACGAAGGAACTGGAGCAAGGTTACCGATGAGCAACTTAACTCCACCCTCACCCGAGACAACCACACCTGGGCACCCGACGCAAACGGCGCAAACGGCGCAGCCAGAGAACTCCACACCTGGATCTCCAACTGCGTAGACGAGCTCGCCCCGCTACGCAACCCCGACAGACAACGCCCCAGGAAAGCTGCCTGGTTCACAACCGCTCTCCAAGAAGCCAGACGCACCTGCAGACGCCTGGAGAAGAACTGGAGAAACACCAAGACAACCGAAAACCACACCACCTACAAGGACGCCATGACGGACTACCACAACCAGATCAGAGCCCAAGAGGAACTTCATCCACAACAAAATCCTGGCCAACTCCACCAACTCCAAGGAACTTTTCAGTGTCATTCAAGAATTCACCAACCCACGCAGCGAAGCCACAGACATCACCCCATCCCAAGACCTCTGCGACAAGCTTGGAACCTATTTCCACCTCAAGATCAAAAACCTCTACGACAACTTCATCAACCATCCACCAGGCGCCACAGACGGCCCCCCCAGAAACACCAGCCAGCCCACCATCTCCAACTGGACACCGATCACGGCCGAAGACACCGCCTCGACAATGAAAAGCATCCACTCGGGGGGGCCCCCACCGACCCCTGCCCCCCTCACATCTACCACAGAGCCGTGGCCGCCATCGCACCCGAACTACAACGCACCATAAACACCACCTTCAAAACAGGCACCTTCCCAGACGACTGGAAGCACACAGAAGTCAGACCCCTGCTCAAGAAGCCCACAGCTGACCCCACCGACCTCAAGAACTATCGGCCCATCTCGCTCCACCCCTTCGCAGCCAAAGTTGCAGAGAAAACAGTCAACAGGAAACTGACACGATTCATTGAAGAGAACGCCGTCCTCGACCCGTCCCAATCCGGATTCCGAAGCAACCACAGCACAGAGACCGCCCTACTCGCCGCCACAGATGACATCCGCACCCTCCTGAACCAAGGCCACTCCGCAGCCCTCATCCTACTCGACCTATCAGCGGCCTTCGAGACCGTCTCCCATCGCACACTAGTCACCAGACTACACGACGCAGGCATACAAGGAACAGCCCTGGACTGGATTCGATCATTCCTCACCGGAAGAAGCCAAAGGATCAGACTCCCACCCTTCCTTTCCGACCCCACGAAAATTACCTGCGGAGTCCCACAGGGTTCATCACTGAGCCCCACCCTCTTCAACATCTACATGGCCCCCCTCGCAGCCATCGTCCGACAACACGGCCTCAACATCGTATCCTACGCCGACGACACCCAGCTCATCCTCTCCCTCACCAAAGACCCCACCACTGCCAAACTCAACTTCTAGAAAGGAATGCAAGACGTCGCAGTCTGGATGACCAACAGCTGCCTGAAGCTCAACGCCGAGAAGACAGAAGTCCTCGTCCTCGGTACCACCCCTTCTGCATGGGACAGCACCTGGTGGCCGACCGCCCTCGGAAGCCCACCTACCCCCTCAGACCACGCCAAGAACCTCAGCATCGTACTCGACTCATCTCTCACCATGAACCGACAGGTCAACGCCGTCACCTCCAGCTGCTTCAACACCCTCCGCATCCTCCGCAAGACCTTCAAGTGGATCCCCCCTGAGTCAAGGAAGACAGTCACCCACGCACTCATCACCAGCAGACTGGACTATGGAAACGCACTCTACGCCGGCATCAACAAGTCCCTACTCCGCAAACTCCAGACAGTACAGAACACCGCCGCAAGACTCGTCCCCAGCATCCCCCGACACGAACACTTCAGCCAACACCTACGAAGTCTCCACTGGCTCCCCGTGGAGAAAAGAGTCACTTTCAAAATCCTCACTCACACCTACAAATGCCTACACAACAACGGACCCAAATACCTCAACGACAGAATCAACTTCCACGTACCCAAAAGAAACCTCCGATCTTCCAACCTCGCACTGGCCGAAACCCCACGCATCCACAGAGCCAGAGCAGGCGGAAGATCCTTCTCTCACATTGCAGCCAAGACCTGGAACGAGCTACCGGCAGACATCAGACGCGCCCCCTCCCTGAACACCTTCAGGAAGACCCTCAAGACCTGGCTCTTCGGCTAAACAGATCTGCGGACCCCCCCTCAGCACCTTCAGACCCTCACGGGTGAGTAGCGTGCTTACAATTCCCTGATTGATTGAGTTTCATATACTAGGCGCCGCTGCCTTGATTCCGCTTCAGTTTTGCACCCCCCTCAGGCCCAGGTCCGAGCTGGGCACCGTCGGCTCATGTGCTGTATCAAAGTCGCCCCTCCGTGACGTGCTCCTGCTGCCGCAGCCTACACACTTGCCAGCACGTATAGTTCTCTGTGGGCGCCATTTTCTCAGCCGTCACTAGGCCCGGTCCACGTCCATGCGTTGGGCTCTCCCCCTGCCGGGCCCGTGGCAGCGAGTTCCCTGTGTCCGGCGCTCACATGGTGGCACTTTGCAGCCCTTGGAGTCAGTTGGGCGCCCGCACCCTTGGATATTCTCGGTCGCGGCGTCTGCTTCCCGCCGCTCGCAGCCTTCACTCCGAAGTCGCAGCTGCGGCCCTCGCTGTGTTTCCTGCGATCTCACTCCCAGACCTCCGCAGTGGAGACCGGACTCCACAGCGCCAGTCCCGGCGGTGCATCGGTCGGCCCCACTGCCTCTGCCAACGCGACTACACCGCACTTTTAAACCGTGCGGCCCAGGCCCCCTGTCCAGTGCTGCTCACGTAGTCGCCGCTCCCGGCATCCGCGCTGTCGGTAGGCCGGCCCCCTTCTCCGGCAGCTGATCGCTTGCACTAGTGGTTTCTGTGTTCACAGGAACAGCCTCCTACAGTCAGCGGGTCTGTATCTCGGTTTTGCCTTCATGAATGCATCACCTTCATGCATAATTTTGGCAGACAATGGTGATTTGGAGCGGAGCAGCGCTAACACATGTCCGCCATGCTGCCCCTGCAGGCCACGCCCCCTGAACTCTTTTTCTCTTATGGGACATTAGGGTGGGTGCTGATTCGCCAGCGGGATTGGGCGGCTGGTGTGGGATGGGGGAGGGAGTTAACAAAGCTAGAAGCTGCAGGGTACTACAGTCTTATCCATGCCTGAATGTATACTTATTTCAGCTGCTACACGTCATACAAACCCTCACAACTAGGCGCGCATAGCCAACACCAGGGACCAAATCCTCAGACACGGCCAGACCTCCTGTGAACCCCTCAATAAACTTACTGACTTGGAATGTGCGCGGGCTGAGAGACCCTCACAAACGCAGACACACACTTGGATATCTAGACAGACACAATATTCAGATAGCCATGTTACAAGAGACACATTTAGACCCTACTACGCCGGCCACATTCGCCACAAAATGGGCAGCACACAGATGTTTTTCTTCATACTCCACCTATGCTCGAGGGACTGCTATATTGATTAGATCCACTGTACAATACGTCCCATCTGGCACATTATCGGACCCACAAGGCAGCTACTGCATAATTTGCGGACACATAGCTACGCAATCTATCACGCTCGTGAATTGCTATGGACCGAATATTGACGATGCTGATTTCTTTAGCAAGCTGTGGGGAATAATTCTCCATATTGATTCGACATACTTAATATGGAGAGGGGACTTTAATACCACGACAGACCCCGGTTGAGACCTATCCTGCGGAACAGTTGGCCCCAATGCCAGGGCTGGAAAGCGACTGACGGACATTATGACGGACCATTACCTATTGGACGCTTAGAGGACTCTGTACCCTATGCGACAAGAAGGCACCTTTTACTCAAGTGTTCACTCCAGCTGGTCCCGCATTGATTATTGGCTATTATCGCGAGGAGTAAGTACATGGTTAATAAACACTGAACATTTAGCCCGGACATATTCAGATTATTCCCCGGTCTTACTACAGATCTGACCCCCAGGAAACACTGTCCCCTACCTCTCGTAGAGGCTCCAAAGCACTGCATTTATAGATGACAGCTTCCGCACAGAACTTGGGCAGGAAATGAAAGAATTTTTCCCCAGGGCCCGACAATAGCTTGTGTCTGGGAGTCCTTTAAGGTCTGGGTGTACACCCAGACCGAAAATGGAGTACTAAGCAATGATTAAAGTGTGATCGGTATACAGGGCGAACCATATAAACTACACAGGAGTTTTGTTTCTCTGTCACGAATGAGCATAATCACATGGACTTAACCATTCTTTTCATGGATCACGTGGACACATCATTGTGGGCAAATTTGATTTGTCCGTTATTATACCATCTCATGCATATTATTATGCATGAATAGTCTAAACACCCGAGGTGTCATTGATTTTTAAGTGCTACGAATGGTCTAATGTTTGAATAATGGGAAAAGCCCGATGGGTTAGAGAGGAGTTTATTGTGATATCTCTTAAGGATTCTGGGATATGGAGTGCGAAATAGTTAGTGTATTAGTTGAAATCCGGTCCACATCTTAGCAAGTGCATAAGATAGATCACCTGAGGGGAAAGTAGGTGTTTATAAGAAAGGAGATGAAACGGCAAACCGTTACCAAGAAATGATAAAGAATGAGGTTTTGATGAGTTAGAGAAGCATATGCCACGGTAAGCATTGTGGAGTGCAAGAGTTTGTGGGAGGTTAGTGAAATAACAGGATTTCTATGTACAAGTATGGGGACACGAGCGCACTTTAATCCAGCGTTTTTCTAGCATAGAGATAAAAAGGTGAACACAGGGTCATGAATTGTTAAGAAACCTTGGAAGTTTTCACCTGATACACGCGCAGCGCGGGGGTAATGTGGAGACTAGATTATGATTGATGTTGAAACTGAGGATGAAATAGCATTGAAATGTTTAGTTAACTTGAACTGTTTAAGCAATTTTTAAAGGAGTGGCTTTCAGTTTATGCATTATACAACGTGTGACATTTGACTGATGTTGTTTTAAATTATCTTTTTCTAGATACCCCTGACGAAGGGTTGTCCCGAAATGCATTTGGGTTTTTTAAATAAAGCGTGGCATGTGGAACATTTGATGCTCCTGCGTATTTTGTGAAAGACTGCGAATGGTCAAGAAAATGAGTAAAATGGATTGAATAAATCAAGGGTGAAAAAATGAAAAAAAGAAGTGAAAAGTGGAGTAACTAAGGAGTTAAATATGAATTTGATTCATTGGATTCGTTTGGCAGTGCAGTTTGGAAGGGAGCCATGTGGTTCCTTCGTGTTCGGCTTTAGTCCTTTAAGGTCACCATACGCAGTATTTGCATTGCGAAGGGAGGTGGGATCCTACGAGACATTCGTAAAACACTTAAGAAATTAGAGAAGGCCATTAAAACAATAGAGGCCCAACTGACAACTACATCTGACAGACAGAAACAAGCTCGAATTAGAGAGCTCACTACGGGATACCAGGCCACAGCAGAACGAGAAACCCTATTTAGGTCTAAATATCAACACACTCGCGTATATGCGGAGGGAGAGCGACCAGGTAGGGCGCTAGCTGAGACGATCCGAACCCCTAAATTTTCCAACTACATACAGGCGATCAAAGATGCGAATGGAACTCTACGAAGAGAAAATGCACATATCCTAGAGGCCTTTGCGACCTACTACTCCTCTCTCTACTCTACATGTAGGACCACACTCGCTGGTATAACCGATTATTTTGAGGACATTGCTCTTGGGTGGCTCAGCGACGCCCACAGGGAATTCCTCTCTGCTGACATTGAAGAGGAAATATGCACGGCCATAATGCAAATGTGCTCTAGCAAAGTGCCGGGTCCGGATGGACTTCCGACTGACTTTTATAAAGGTTATGTAGAGACGCTAGCTCACATCCTAAAATTAGTATATGAAGAGGCCAAAGAAGCGGGCACCCTCCCTCTGACTGCTTGAAGCATCGATAATAGCCATACTAAAGCCTGGGAAAGATGCAACTACATGTGAGGCCTATAGACCCTTATCTCTTATTAACTGCGATGCCAAAATACTGGCTAAGGTAGTAGCCAATAGGTTGAGCTTACTTATGAGCAGCTTGGTCCTGCCGGACCAAGCCGGATTCATACTAGGTCAAGCTACGTCTCACAATTTGCGTACACTATTCACATTAATTCAAGACATAGACCCGGAACTGGCTGCAGTGGCAGTATTCCTCGACCCCCCCCCCCCAAAGCCTTCAGTTCGCTTGAGTGGGGCTATATGATCGCAGTGCTGCAAAGAATGGGTATCCCATCTCCCTTTTTAGCCTGGATTACTTTACTCTATAGCGACCCCAGAGCCACTGTTCAGATAAATAGTGATCTGTCGCACTCTTTCCGCATATCGCGAGGCACCAGGCAAGGATGCCCTCTGTCACCTCTCCTCTTCGCGTTGGCGATAGAATCACTTGCGGCCAAACTCCGGCACCACCACAGAGAGCACGCAATAAGGTACCCCACTTTGCATTTACTAATATCGCTTTATGCGGACGATATGACAATATACATCCGAAACCCAAAAGATAGTTCAAACTCAATCCTGAGGGAATTTATCCATTTTGGAGGATTTTCTGGGATAAATATAAATTGGACTAAATCGCAGATATTCCCCCTCACACCCAACACCCCCTGCATCGCCCTGACCTGGTGCGACTCAGAGGTCAAATATCTACGAGTGACCATATATAGGAACCGGGAGGAAACACTAAGAGCGAACTATGGCAAGACCATAACTACAGTTACAGCTCTGATAACTCGCTGGCTACAATCACCTTTATCACTAGCGGGTCGAATCTCCCTAATCAAAATGGTAATATTGCCCAAGATGCTATATCTATTTCTAAACATATCCTACCCCCCTGGCCGTGCTTATTTCCAGACACTCTAAACCCAACTGATTAGATTAGCATGGGGAGGTAAACAACCAAGGGTAAGATGGAACACGCTAACTCTGCCCTTTGCGCGGGGAGGATTTGAGGCACCAGATATGGAGCTCTACTATCTGAAAGAGCCTATTAGTTATAGATTCCCTACCTTAGAATTACCCCCAGGCGTCAGACTGGATCTGGAGTATTTTTTCTTAGCAGTACCCCTGCGCGTCGGTAGGTGGCGTCGTTCGACTCTGCGTTCATCGCTGGCATCGTGGTCGCCGGAATGACGTTGCGGTATCTACTTAGACACGCCCCTGCGCGCTGACGTCAGTTCTTGATTTTTCTGCACCAGCCAGCGCAGATCTGGAGAGAGCGGTACCCTTAGTCACTTTTTAGCTAACTCTTTTTTGACTTTTGTCGACATCTTTTTTCGAGTCCTCCGCCTCCTGATGCACGTAGGGATGTCCCTACGTGACTCCTGTCACAAGTTGATGTCGGTCACGGACCCGCACCTCGGGTGCTTCTGGTGCCTGGAGTGCGACCATGACCTGAGGTCGTGCTCCGACTGTCGGGCACTAAACCCGAAGTCTTTGCGGGAGTGGTCCCTAAAGCTTCTGGAGGCCTGGCAGTCGGCTCCGCTCGAGGTCCCCGTCGAGAGGGAGGTCGCGGGACCGGTCGCGGAGTCATCACCACCATTCCTCGTCGAAGTCTTTGTTTTCGGGTAAGTCGAAGCACAAGAAGAAGGCGAAGAAGCATCGTCGCTCTTCGTCTTCTCCCCGTCCGTCGGCCGACATGATGTGGGACGCGGAAGGTCGTCATCCTTCGGCTCCGAGCTTCCCTCCCTTCCCGGGAGCCGGAGCGTCCCCTGCCCAGCTTTGTACGTTTTACGAAGCCCTCCACTCCATCTTTGGGCAGCCCGACTCCGCCGGCGTGCCTTCGGGCCCCGCGGACTCGGCTGGGGGCTCTAGGCCTTCGATGTTGGCGGTACAGGCCCCAGTGCCGCAGGGCCCCCAGGGATCCAGGCCTGGATCCGGATCGGCGCCGGTCGACCTTATGACACCTCCCCCAGCGCAGATTCCTCTGATGACGCCTCCACCACTTTCTACGCCGGTTGTGTCCATGGCCGGCGTCAACCCCGGCCTTCCCCTCGACATGGACACGGAGCCGGACCGACATCGACCGACGTCGGTACCGGCGACGGGGGGTACTTTTGTACCACTGTTCATCCCTGGTGTTCCTTTTCGCCCTGAGTGGCAGCCAGGAAAGGATGAGGAGGACTGGGAGGGGTCTATTGACCCTCTGGCAGACCAGCTAGAAGAGCCGGACTAGAGAGAGGAGTTGAGTGACGCCAGCGGTCTTGATACATCTCCAGACCCTAGTATGCTTTCTCCCCCTACCGTGGCTAAGGAGGAGGGAGCCTCCTACGCTGTGGTGTTGCGTAGGGCGGCTGAGGCCTTGGGCCTTGAGCTTCCTACAGTGGCAGTCAGGACTAACCTCCTGACTGAGGTGCTTCAGCCAGCAGCAGCCTCTTCGGAGCCCCTGCTGCCTTTCAATGAGGCCCTCACTGACATCCTACTGGGCACTTGGTCCAAGCCCAGCACAGGGGCTCCTGTGGACAGTATGATTGCCCGACGCCACCACCCGGCTCCGGGTGACCCACTTTTCCTCTCCCAACACCCTACCCCTGAGAGCTTGGTGGTCCAAGCCTCAACCTCTAAGACGCGTTCCCTACTGCTCCCCCAGATAGGGAATCCAAGAAGCTGGACCATCTTGGAAAGAAGATGTTTTCTTCCGCCAGCTTAGGACTGCGGTTGGTGAACACCGCTTGTCTCTTGGGCCGATACTCCCACTCTGTGTGGGACACAGTTGCGCAAGTGCTGCTACAGTGTCCGGAGGAGGCCCGGACCGTTCTCTCCCGTGCGCTTGTCGAGGGTAGAGATGCAGCAAAATTCGCCATCCGCTGTGGGCTGGACACCGCCGACTCGCTGGGTAGAACGATTTCTATATCAGTAGCCTTGAGATGCTACGCCTGGCTGAGGTCCAATGGCTTCTCCGGGGATGTCCAATCGACCCTTTTGGACATGCCCTTTGATGGCCGTCGCCTGTTTGGCAACAATGCAGACAACACACTTGAGTGCTTCATGGACTCTAGGGCTAAGGCCAGATCCTTGGGCCTCGCTACCACCTCACGCCCTGTACAGTCTGCCTTTCGCCCCTTTTGTGGCTACGAAAGGGGTGCCCCACCACGTTCCACCCAGGGCCCCTGGCCACGCAAGCTGCTCAGCCTCTGCGTGGCCAGTGGCGTAGGACCCAGCACCGTGGGTCTGGGGGCCAGCGGGCGGGCCAGTCCACCACTGCCCCCTCTGCAGAAGCCTCCAAAACTTCCTAGTGCGACCTTTCAGGGCCACCGGTTGCCAGTGGGCGGCAGAATCAGCCATCACCTCCCCCACTGGTACAACATCACGTCGGACAGGTGGGTTTTGCAGATAGTCCGAAGGGGCTACTCCCTCCGCTTCGAGACTACCTCTCCATCCATGCCAGCTACACAACTTCGCATGTTGGAGGATCACTTGGCCCTTCTCCGTCAGGAAGTTACGGCTTTCTTGGCCAAGGGAGCTATCGAGCGAGTCCCTGTGCCAGAAGTAGGTCGTGGTTGCTACTCCTGCTACTTCCTGGTACCCAGGAAGGACAAAGGCCTGCGTCCTATCTTAGACCTCAGGGACGTCAACCGCTTCTTCCGGAAGGAGAAGTTCAAAATGTTGACATTGGCTCAGGTCCTGTCTGCCCTCGACCCTGGAGACTGGATGGTAGCATTGGACTTGCAGGACGCTTATTTCCACATCCCCGTCCTGCCAGCCCACTGGCGTTACCTACGGTTCACGGTAGGCCACAAGCATTTTCAGTTTACCGTTCTCCCCTTTGGCCTTACCAGCGCCCCTCGGGTGTTCACGAAAGTGATGGCGGTGGTCGCAGCTCATCTGCGCAGATCAGGGGTTCCAGTCTTCCCCTATCTCGACGACTGGCTGTTGAAGGCGGGCTCGCCCCAGGCTGTCGTCTCCCACCTCCAGACTACGGCGGACCTCTTGCATTCGCTGGGGTTCACAGTCAATGTGCCGAAGTCGCACCTGATTCTCTCCCAGAAGCTCCTTTTCATCGGAGCCATTCTGGACATGGCGCAGTTTCGGGGCCTCTCCCCCGAGCAGCGAGTCCGGGATATTCGGGCTATGATTCCGATGTTTCAGCCTCTATCCCGTATTTCGGTGAGAATGACCCTGAGGCTGCTGGGCCTCATGGCCTCCTGCATCCTGCTGGTGGATCATGCCAGGTGCCACATGCGGGCTATGCAGTGGGACCTGAAGTTCCAGTGGGCGCAGCATTGGGGGAATCTTTCCGATTGTGTCCAGATCTCGGAGGGCACTGCATCTCAATTGGAGTGGAGGCTAACGGACCAGGATTGGGGCAACGGCAGAGCCCTCTCCTTTCCCCAACCAGAGTTCACAGTGTTGACAGATGCATCACTCCTGGGATGGGGCGGCCACATGGGAGAGGCGGAGATCAGAGGCCTCTGGTCTCCGGCGGAGTCCGGGCTCCACATCAACCTTCTGGAGCTCCGGGCGATTCGTCTTGCACTGAAGGCATTCCTTCCTTCTGTCAGAGGAAGAATAGTGCAGGTGTTCACAGACAACACCACCGCCATGTGGTACTGCAACAAACAGGGCGGGGTGGGGTCGTGGACCCTATGTCAGGAGGCTCTTTGCCCTTGGGCATGGCTGGAACATCAGGATATGTCCCTGGTGGTTCAACACCTGGCAGGTTCCCTGAATGCCAGGGCGGACGAACTCAGCCGCAGGTGCATGATGGATCACGAATGGCGTCTTCACTCGGAGGTGGTGCAAGGTCTCTTTCAGCAGTGGGGAGAGCCTTGGTTAGATCTGTTCGCCACCGAAGAGAACGCGCAATGTCGGCAGTTCTGCGCGTTGGAATTTCCAAGGCGGCACTCGCTCGGCGATGCTTTTCGGTCTTCTGTACGCCTTTCTGCCTACACCACTTCTGCCTAGAGTGCTGAAGAAGAAGATCAAGCGCGACCATGCCTAAGTCATTCTTGTGGCGCCGGCCTGGGCACGACGAGTCTGGTATCCCGAGCTCTTGAACATGGCCATCGATCCTCCGATCAGACTGCCTCTTCAGGAGGATCTTCTGTCGCAGCAGCAGGGGACGGTCCTCCACCCGAACCTGTCCAGCCTCCACCTCCTTGCTTGGCGATTGAGCGGCGACAGTTGACAGCCTTCGACCTTCCTCCCGAAGTCTGCAATGTTATCTTGGCAGCCAGGCGTTCCTCCACTAAAACGGTATACGCCTGTAGATGGGACAAATGTGTGGTATGGTGTGCAGCAAAGGCTGTGGATCCCCTTTCTGCCCCACTTTCTGAGGTTCTCCTCTTCTTACTTTCTTTGGCCCAGCAGGGCTCTGCTCTGGGCACCTTGAAAGGCTATCTTTCGGCCATTTTGACTTTTCTTCGCCTTCCTGACCAGCCTTCTCTTTTCAAGTCCCCTATTGTAAATAGATTTCTTAAGGGCATTACTCACCTTTTTCCTCCTATTCCTTTCGTAATGCCCCAGTGGAACTTGAATCTTGTCTTAACCTATCTTATGTGCGCTCCTTTCGAGCTACTACATAATTGTCCTCTCAGACTCTTAACTTTGAAAATTGCCTTTCTGATTGCCATCACCTCTGCTCGCAGGGTAAGTGAGCTCCAGGCTCTATCTTCAAAACCTCCTTTCCTTGCTGTTCATCCGGACATGGTTCTCCTTCGAACCAGGCCTTCTTTTCTACCTAAAGTGGTTACTTCCTTTCACATTGGATGGACCATCACTTTGCCCACCTTCTTCCCGCCGCCACATCCTTCTAAGGAGGAAAGGCTCCACCGTTTGGATCCAAAACAGGCGTTATCATTCTATCTGGATCGCACGAAGCAATTCCGGGTGGATGATGAGCTCTTTGTTGGCTATGTGGGCGCCAAGAAAGGTCGGGCCATGCAAAAACGGACCATCTCTAGATGGGTCGTCCTCTGCATTAAGATTTGCTATTCCTTGGCAAAGAAGGAAACTCTGGTAGGACTGGGCGCCCATTCCACCAGGGCGACAGCAGCCACTACTGCTTTGGGACATGGAGTCCCCCTCACTGACATATGCCAGGCAGCTACGTGGGCATCACTGCACACGTTCACGAAACATTATTGCCAGGACTTTCTGGTGTGAACTTGGTTCGCAGACCCACCTCCGGGGTTGGTATTGCTGGGGTATCTATTCTAAGGTAAGGAATCTATAACTAATAGTCTCTTTCAGATGAACAAGTTACTTACCTTTGGTAACGATATATCTGTAAGAAACATATATTAGTTATGGATTCCTTACCACCCCACCCATCCTCCCCGTTCTGGGAACTGACTTCTAGAGTTAGGGACTCCCTTTCAGGGCCCTAGTTTTGTACACCAGTGGTCAGTGTCTTGCATGGCTCTGCGCTTCTGGCGTGGAATGCCGTGTAAAGAACTGACGTCAGAGTGCAGGGGCGGCGTCTAAGTAGATACTGCAACGTCATTCCGGCGACCACGACGCCAATGACGAATGCGGAGTCAACCGACGCCACCTACCGACGCGCAGGGGTAGTGCTAAGAAAATTTTTTCCGGATCCAGTCTGACGCCTGGGGGTGATTCTAAGGTAAGAAATCTATAACTAATATATGTCTCCTACAGATATATTGTTACCGAAGGTAAGTAACTTGTTCATCTATGCAGCACAGGTCCATTATGCAACCTACTGGCTAAATCCACCTCTCTATATGCCGCACCTGGCTGTGGAGCAAGGATGCATGGATCCGCTGCCTCCTTCCTCGTTTGTGGGAGTTCAGGTACCAGGCACAAACACTACCTACTCTACCGTGGCCTGCACTAACTCTGCTTGGAGACGGTTAGCTAAGAAAATGAACAAACCTATATTATATTCCCCATTACTACCCCTCCCTTATCACCACTTGTTTCCAGTCACACACAAGGCCGCATGCCGAAATATTCTGAGAAAGAATGGAATCACAGTTTGGGGTGATTTGTACCAGGAGGGAATATTCAAAGATAAAGACAAATTGATTTGAGAAGGAACCGCTACACCGTTAGACATCTTCTTATATATGAGGATGAGACAGGACGTTCAGACAGCCACTCCCACATTTCCTCATGAACCTCCCACATTATATACACTACACAGTCTACTAAAGGCGCCAGAATCTGCACATGCAGTCTCTAGACTTTACCGCGCTGGCCCAGCGGAACGCTCAATGCCACAGTCCTGCGCACGAGTAAATTGGGATTTATAACTAGATACACCGCTATCTGATGAACAATGGGTCTACTGCTGCACACAGACAGGCATGATAACTACTAGTAGCAGGCTACGCAACATACTTTTTAAATTTCTGCACAGGGTTTACTACACACCGGCGAGACTATATAGATATAAATTGGGGATGGATGATCGATGTGATAGATGCGGACAGGAGGGGGTGGATTTTTTGCACGTAGCTTGGCAGTGCCGAAGAGTACACGAGTACTGGATGGAGGTGGAAATGCGCTATCCTGGATGGTGGCAGTCCCCATTCAACTCACACCGATCAAGGCGCTAGTGGGTTACACTGAGGGGCTGCCGGCTACACACAGGAAATTCGTGTCACTGAGACTACTCTTGGCACAGCGCAGAGTGGCATGCCGTTGAGCAGACGACGGGCTCCCAAATTTAAAGAATGGCTAGACGACCTAACACACTGCAAGGAACAGTTAACTACCAATGCTGAGTTTCTACCACTAGCCTCCAGGCCAAGAGACATTTGGGACCCTCTGCTGACATACCTAAGAGGTGATAATTAACTATTATTCACATACTTGACAAGAAGGATAATTGAAGAGCCGTAGCGTGGCTGGGAAGGAGAGTAACACCCTGTGGAGACACATACAAACCTAGACATGTAGTGAGTGACTATTAGCTAAACCCTATACTCCTACCCTTATACCGCATACTTGCACACTATGATTGAATAATTACATAGCCTGCTGGAACGCGCCAATGAACCACCACAGTTTATTGAGAAGGATGAATGTGTATTAAGCATTTATTATGAAATTGCCATCTATAACAACCTGATCTGTATAATTATTGCAATTTTCCTTTCCTATTTTTGGTCATGGACGATTTGTATAAGACAACAACTTGTAATGTACTACTGCACCTAGCTGTAAAAGTTAATAAAAAATAAAAAAGTTTCCTATTGCTAGTGTTCTTAACTCAGTGATAGTTGTACATCTGGTAAGGTTGTTCTTGGCTCCTGCAGCGAGCTTGCTTTTAACGATGCGAGACACAACCGTTACGATGTGCCTCCAAGATGTTACTTTCTTCTTTTTCGATGATCTGAGAAGTTCAGTGCTCTGGGGGAGATTGTTTGTCTCCCAATTCCTTTGTGTAGTAGTCCGATATCAGTTTCTGGACCTTACAGGGGCGTTGAGAAGGTTCAGGGCGAGGATGAAGTGCGTCCCTGAGTGTTTTTACAAATCTCCCGCAGCAAGCAAGGATGGAGGCCTCTGTTTGTGAAAAACATATAGCCGAGGTCTCTAAGCAAGTGCGTGCTCTTTGTTTCAGAAATAACTGCCTGAGTAAAGTTCTTCTTTCATGGACCATGTCAGGACAACAACACATAAGATGCAGCCATGATTTGTGTTTATAATTACATAATCTGCAGGCGCCTCCATTTTCTTGGTTAGCACAGGCTCGATTGAAATCCAAGATCGGTAGGGCCAGCATTCGCATGTACATGATCTCTATTCGAGTTTTAGGATTGAGGGTAGCTGAAATGTAAGGCTGGGATTTAGCTACCAGATACGAGGAGTTTAAAGGGTTCAAGAAAAGTGTTGGTTTTAAGGAAGCTTGATCCTGCTGGAATGAGGCCAATTCCACTTGCCTGTTGATGGTCTTTTTCCATATTGTATAGGAGATGGGAGTCAGAGCAATCGCTGATTGATTTATCTCTGTAGTTGCTAGCGCTCTCTTAAGTTGGATGTTCCACGGAAAACCCGGCTTTTCGAAAATATCTCTGAGGCAGCCCTTGAGAGAGTTCTCCAGTGATATTAGTATGTGAATGTAATATTTGAGAAAGTCAGCATCAATGATGAGAGCTTGTTTCACCAGCACAAGTTTCAGTCTAAGTCTTGCTCTGAGAAGGTATTTCGGTAGTTGGAAGATTTTCTTATAGCCCACGCACTGCGCCTGCTCCAGCAATTCTGAAAAGGCTCCGGGGAAAGCTTGATGTCCATATTGAAGTGCTGGAAGAAGGGAGGCTTGAATGACTTTCTTTATTCCCTCTGTGGATGGGCTTTTTAGGTTGTTATTGAGCCTGGTTAAGCCGTAGATGATTGCAGTTGATTTCTCTTTCAGTGAATTTTTGTGAGCTGATGGTTGAGCAGATTCTGTCAACTACACACCCAGGTACTTATATTTGAGGGGCGAACTAATGGTCGTGGGACCCATGGTGCATGAGATCTATTTTTTATTCTTGTGGCTGCCGAATACAAGTATTTTCGTCTTATCTGGGTTGATGGTAAGGAAATTAGTTACGCTGTATTTATATAGGCCGGTCAGGGCTTGTTGGAGCCCCACTTTGGTGTGGTCCATGACAACTATGTCATCTGTATATTGAAGGATGTGGAAGGGTCTGTGCCCTAGGCGAGGGGAGGCAAGGTAACTGGTGGTCAGGGCTTTTCCCAGGTCTGCTGTGTATAAGTTCAAAAGTAATGGCGCTAACACACAGCCTTGTTTCAGACCCCCAGTCGTGGGTATTTTAGCTGCGAGTGATGTCGGGCCTGTTTTCAATCGTACCCAGTTTTCAAAGTACAGAGAAATGATGGCCCTTAAAAGAGGGGATGGAATGCCCCAGCTTGCTAGTTTCCTTCACAGGGTCTGTGTGTCAACTTTGTAAAATGCTGCAGTAAAATCAATAAAACAGCAGAAGAGTGGGAGTTGGTTGTGCTGCATTGCTTGGTGGGTAAGGGCGGATAGTGCAATGATATTGTCGTTGGTGGCTGCTCCTCCACGGAAGCCTGTACGAAAAAAGGGGAGCAGCTCGTTTTCTGATACCCAGCTTTCCAAACGTTTCAGTAAAATTCGGGCATATGCTTTTGCCTCCAAGTCTAGCAAAGCTATTGGGCGGTAGTTGCTTGACTTTAAAGGATCGCCTTTTTTGAATATCGGGCAAAGGGCCGAACCTCTCCAAGCTTCAGGGGTGTGGCCCAGAATATAGGCTGAGTTGAAGAGCGGTGTTAGGAGAGCTGCCCAATCTTCTGGAGCACATTGAAAAATGCCAGCTGGGAGACCATTTGGTCCTGGAGCTCCGTCGCCTTTCATGGCCTTGATCAATTTTACTATTTGGGAGGATGAGGTTAATTCCTGATTTCGTTCTGTTTGCTGCAGGCTGAGCACAGTTTTATTTGTATTGTTATACGCAGAAAACAGGCCCATTACATGTTTCTCACATTCCGATTCTGAAACTGTCCAAGGTGATTTTAGATTATTTACGTGATTCCAGAAACGAGCGAGAGATCTTTCCTTGAGCATCTTGAATATTTTTAGCCACTCCTTCTCTTGTTGTGCTGACTTAAGATTCCAGATAGCTTTTTTATGTGCTTTCCGCGAGTCTTTTACTGCCTTTAAGTTTCTGCTGTTTGGGTTGATTTTGCATAGACGGATGGTCCTCCTTAGATTCTTCCGTGAGGGATTGATGTCCTATTTCAACAGCTGTTTTTGTGGGTAGCGTCACAGTAGCTTTATAGGCATCGACCGACCCCTCCGCCCCAAGGTGGAATCTAACAGATCTTTGGTCATTGTGTCCCATTGTGTTAGACGTTGCCCCCTGGGTCGGTTCTTGTATCTGCTCTTTCCGTTGCCAAGTCACCTGTGGGGAGTGAAAGGGTCGCCATTTAATTCTCCTTGCTAGTGTCTTTATTTTGGCTCCAGTTGAGATGCCTAGCCCCGGGACATTATCTGCTGTCAGATGACCTAAGTCCAGGGTTATGACTAGGGGATTATGATCACTCTCTTCTCGGTTTGTTATTTCTAATTTCAGAAGATGGTTTGCCAGGGGGGTGGACATAAAAATATAGTCGATTGTTGAGATATTTTTTAAGGTGGGTCAAATCGTGTTAGTGGGGCATATCAAGGCCTGATCCACAGATTTGAAGCTGAATGAGGTAAGTAGCTCGTTTAATTGTTCCCGTTCCTTGCTCCTTTGTTCAACTTTGTGGTATTTGCCGAGGAACTTGATGTTAAAGTCTCCTGCCACCACTACTTCATGAGAAGGGTAGGACTCGAGGATTTCTTTTAAGCTTGTACACAGAGAGTCAATGGCACGAGATTTCGAGATTTTTTGAGGGTTGAAGTAGCAATTGATTAGTAGCAGAGGGGAAACCTTCTGACCAAGTCTTAAACCTTTTATGGATACAGCTTGCAGACCCCCATGGATTTGGGTACATGGAGAGGTTGAGATTTTGGCTGATCACTTTATAAAAATTGAAAGGCCGCCTGATGGCCGCCCAAATAGGCTTGTAAGTGTGGCTGGTTGGAAGTGTTCGTGGAAGCCATATAACACAGTGGGATTTAAAGCTCACGTTTCCTGCAGGCATAAGATGTCACTATTTAGAAGAAATGCACGTCCAGGTTGCGATAATAAAGTGGAAGCGAGGCCTGCCACATTCCATGAGGTGATTGAGAGCTCATTGTTTTTTGCCTTTTTTCCAATCTGGGGGCTTAGAGAGAGCAGAAAGTGATATTGCGTTGTGCTAGGAGGAGGGGTGATGATTGCAGCTCTGAGACCTGGGCAGCTCGTTCCAGCCTTCAAGGTTCTGAGCTGTTGTTTGACATTTGAGATTTCTTTCCTTAGTTCTGCAGTGTACTACCAAGGAGTTAGATGCTTTTGTGGAGCTTAATAGCCAGTCGTGGGTCGCACGCCATGCAACCTTCAGCATGCTTCCGCGAGGAACTGCTGGATTCTCCATAAGTAGTACATGCAGGTATTTTGGGGGAAGTATGATTTGAAGCTCAATGCCCCATTCCTCAAAGGTATGGGCTTCTCTCAGAATGGCGTCCCTGATGACAGTGGGACTCCAGTTGGTAATTGTGGTCTCTGTTGTTCCTTTGCCAGGAGTTTGGGCAAATTTAACTGAGATGAGCTCAGCCAAAGTACGGTTTTTCAGGGATGGAATGTGTTGAAATAATTGTTATAATCTCACTGTTTCCCCTGTTGGTACGTTCCACCTTCCCCCCTTCCTTTCCCCTTACCGTGGAATGCTCCGCTGGAGCTTGGGTTAGAATGTTGACACCTGTCAGTTGTTGAGGAGAGTTGGATAGCCATTAAAGCATACTGGGAACTTCCTCCGCTGCATGTGCTTTTATTACACTGGCGACGAGTTGCTGCGAAGGGGGCAGTTGTGGCTATCTCCCCTCTCTGTGCTCTCTCCGTTTACATTGCTGGAAGAAGGAAAACCTCGGATTAGAAACTAAAGTTCTTGTCATTAGACTTGTAGAGGAGCAACAATCCAGAAAATTCATCACTTGAGGAATCGTATGGCAGAGGTCAACTGGGATTTTCAGAGAAGTTGCCAACAGAGACACCCATAGGAATTTATAACAGCTGTGCTGCGGTGTCAGTTTCACCCACGTTGTGGCAGAGTAGCGGTGAGTCCCTCGCTACGATCTTTCAAGTACGTCAATAAATCGCGGTGATGACCTCACGAAGTACAGAGAGAAGCGTAATGAGGTATGCTGGTTGCCGGGACATTAAATCAGTTGAGTTAACCATTGTGCGTGAGGATCTAGTGAGAGCGGATTTTGCTGCCAGCGGTGTGTGATGAGCGTTATCAGCAGTATTCGTGAGGCATGAGGAACGAGTGGAATGACGCCTGCAGGGAGTCATGAACGACGAGAGCTCCTGTCAGACCGGCGTTGTGAGGCAGCATTCTGGGCGTGTGTGAGCAGGCGCCGTCAAGAAACACTATTCCCCGGTTCATGCGCAGTTTCCTGCTAGCGCCTCCAGTGGATTGTAGATTTGCTGAGTTTCCGACTCGTAAGACGCTGCAGGTTGCCACGGTGAAAGTAAACATCCTCTATTTGTCGGATATATGTGACACTGCTCCACGAGGTGTGCGTTTAACTGCAGTGACGATCGCAGGCACTATTTTCAAAATTAAAAGAAGTATAGTGGGGGCTTTTATCCGTTCATGCATTAAAGTATATTTACTTATGCAAATGTCCAAGGAAGTGAAGTGAATATACTGCAGTATACCCTGCCACAGTAATAATGCTATTGACTTTGTACATTTTTGGAGACTGTGTGCACTTCCTGAACCTGGCACATGGATATTCATTGACTATCTAGGACCAGTATGTTGTGAGCAAGGTTGCACTTCCATCTTTCCTGGTTATTTCACATTTTTGGGCTTTGTAGAAGGCAACCTTCCCATTCTAAGAGTTTTTTTCCACTGCATCACTGACTCCAACCCTTCCTTCCATCATATTAGCTGTTGTGTAACCCCTCATCTTAACATGATGGCTGCGGCAAGCATGAGCCAGCCACCTCCTTTTCTAAACGAAATAGGAGAACCTGAGATATGCTGGAAGGAGTGGGTCAAACTTTTTGAGTCATATCTGATTGCCATAGGGGGTGAACGGTTCACTGCCATGCGCAAACAGCACATCCTCCTTCACAATTTGGGTGTACAAGGGCGAAAAATCTACGAAACGTTGCCCGAGCCAGAAAACCCCAACGGCGAGGCAGTGGAAGGTATGGACGATTTTGCTACTACTATGATAAAGTTGGAAACACACTTTGGTGACAAAATAAACGTAGTGTTGGAACGGCACAAATTTTTCAGCAGGTCCCAGGGCAAACAAGAGTCAGTTACAAACTATATTGCAGCATTGAGGGGTCTCACCCAATTGTGCGAATTTGGAAATTTAACAGACTCTTTGATTAGAGACCAATTGGTGCGGTGCACAAACAACTTACGCATCCAAGAAAAACTGTTAGCAAAGAATACAAGCCTTCGGGAAGCAGTGAGCATTGCTAAATCAGTGGAACACACTGCCAAATGTATAAAAGAGATGAAGACCACAGCAGAGGGTGGTAGCCAATATACAAGAGGAAGTGGAGGTATGTGAAGTAAATAAGGTGCAAAGTAAGAATAACGTGCACAAGGCTCCTGGGAATGAAAGGAATTACAGGTGCTACAGGTGTGGAAGCAGCAACCATCTGGCAAACAGCATCCATTGTCCAGCTCGGAGCGCCACTTGCAAGAAATGCAATAGGAGGGGACATTTTGCCAGGGTGTGCAGGGAAGGTGACCCCCCATCACGGAGAAGGTGCGAATGTGGAGGGGACCATGAGTAAAGAAGTAAAATGTGTCATGCCCTGTGAGAGGAAGTACATTTTTCAACTTAAAGAAAATTCTGGTACCATAAATGTAATTTATCCCAAATGTGACGTAAAGCTGAACAACAAAACTGTAACAATGTTTGCTGACTCATGTTCTCCTTTTACATTATTGAACTGTGCAGATTACGAATGCATAGACAATCAGGGAAGCAAAGCCTTACAGAAACCTGATATTTTCCCCACAGGCTGTAACAAAGAACCTATACCCCTCTTAGGTATGAAAGAGATGCAAATCGAGTTCAAGGGAAGAAACACCGTAGGCAAAGTGTATATTGTAGAAACAGGATCGAATTTGTTAGGGTGGCAGCACCAAAAAGAGCTGGGTATCATCCTTAACCCGAACATGGAAGAACAGGTCCTGCTGACTGATCAGATTTTACTTAGCACAGACGTCTGTGAAGAGTTCACCAAACTGTTCGAAGACAGACTGGGACTCCTTTGTGATTACCAACACCGAATTAAACTCAAAGTTAATGCTAAACCAGTTGTACACAAGTTGCGTCCTGTACCACACCAAATGAGGGAGCCCTTAGAGATAGAGTTGAAAAGATTGTGCACGATGGGAGTCATACAACCGGTAGACAGTTCTGAATGGTTGGCGCCCATTGTAATCGCAGCCAAGGCCAGTGGGGAGGGCATCCGGTTGTGTGTGGACCTACGAAGCCTGAACGAGAACATCTGGGTCGAGAGGTACCCACTCCCCAATATAAACGAGATGCTCAGCACCATGGATCAGGCTAAATTCTTTAGCGTCATTGATCTGTCAATGGCTTACCATCAGGTAGACCTGCACCCTGACTCAAGGCCCCTCACTGCCTTCATTACCCCCCAATGAGCTTATATGTTCAAGAGGATGCCGTTCGGGCTGGCATCCGCAGCAGCGGTATTCCAGAAGATCATGCACCAGATCCTAAAAGATGTAGACCATACTATGTGCTTCCAGGATGATATCATGGTCTACGGTCACTCAGTGGAAGACCACGACCGCACCCTTAGACTTGTGTTCAGGAAGTTGATGGATGCGGGGTTGACGGTGCAGAAGTCCAAGTGTCAAATTAGAGTGACTTCAGTCGATTACCTTGGACATTACATTTCCGAGCAAGGATTCAGACCAAAAACCAATCTTCTGAGAGCTGTCAAAGACGCTCCTTACCCTCAAAACAAAGATGAACTTAAGTCCCTCCTCAGTCTTATGGAGTACATGGCCAAGTACGTCAAGGATTTTGCTTCTAAGTGTGAACCTTTAAGTGAACTGCTGAAAAGAAACAAGGAATTTGAATGGCATGACCAGCACAAATGCACTGTAGATGCGTTGAAGGAAGAGATATTGTATTCGCCTGCATTAGGCACTTTCGACCCCACTAAAAAGACTATCCTTACAACTGATGCGTCAAAAAAGGGGCTGGGGGCCACCCTGTCACAAAGAGATGGGAAGGGAGAAAAAATAATTGCCTTTGCTTCCCGGTGCCTTTCTAAGGCAGAGAGTAATTACTCTGCAATTGAAAAGGAGGCATTGGCATGCTTCTGGGCAGTAAAGCATTTCAAGTTTTTCCCGTGGGGTTTGAAGTTTACTGTTCGTACAGACCATAAGCCCCTCACTTTCATCTTCACGGTGAAAGGGACGGAAAACTGCACTCCCCGGATAGGAAAATGGATCTTAGGACTGGAGAATTTCAACTTTAGAGTTGAGTATGTCCCTGGTGAGGAAAACAAAATTGCTGACTACCTGTCGAGAGCTCCTTTGCAAAGTGAACAACCTGAAGAAATGTTGGACAGTCCCATCATGGTGGTGGATGAGCCAGCACTTACGGAGGAGGAATGGGAAAAAGGGATGGAAGAAGATAAAGATTTACACAAACTCAAAGCGATAATGAGGGAAGGATGGCCCAGCAGGTGCAGCGAACTAGAGGACAATCTCAAGGACTTCTGGGAAGTCCGATATGAATTAAGCACTATTGGAAACAGAGTATTCCGTCAGAATAGGATTGTACCACCTGCAAACCTCAGGAAAAGAATAGTGGAACTAGCACACGAAGGGCATTTAGGACGCAGCCTTACTAAACAAAGGGTGAGGGAGAAATTCTGGTTCCCTAGAATGGACGCTATGGTAGAGCAATTGGTGAAGGATTGTGTCAACTGTGCCAGGAGCGACAAAACCAAACCTGTAAGGAAGACACCCTTATCCCCAGTTGAAGTACCCCTTAAGCCATGGAGCAAGCTGGCCATGGACAGCATCGGACTCATGGACAATTTGGGTATTCAGAAGAAGTTCATGTTAGTCGTAGTCGACTACACTTCCCATTGGATCTCGTACAAATTTGTCCATCGCACCAACACCTGTGCCGTTCTTGAGTTTCTCAAAGACGTCTTTGCGAAGGAGGGCATACCATCCTCCCTTGTCACGGACAATGGGGTACAGTTTACGTCGCAGCAAATGATTGACTTTTTAGCCAAATTGAACATTAAACATGAGAAGACTGCCCTGTACTGCCCCAAGGCAAATGGCCTGGTAGAAAGGGCCAATAGGCTCATTAAAGAACACATCCAGCTAGCCTCTACAAATGGTTGGGAATTAGAATCATCCCTGCGTGATTGTTTATGGGCATATCACACCGCCCCAATCTGGTAACAGGTATTTCCCCCTTTGTGTCCCTCAGGAGGAGAGAACCCTGTACTAAACTTAACCCCAGTTGGTTGGGGGGTGGCAAAGTGGCAAATCCCAATTCTGTAGAAGCTAGCGAAAAGGTCAAACTGCACCAGGCAAAATACAAAGTTTGGTATGACAAAAAGAATGGAGTCATAGCCCCGTTGTGGAGGGTAGGCGATGTGCTGCAGGTGAAGAAGAGCGTAAAGGGGCCACACAGCACAAGCAAGTTCTACCCTCCCTGTCGTATAGCCAAAACATTCAAAAATGTGGTCCTTCTTGAAAATGGACACTATTGGAGCTGTGACAAGATTGCAAAAAGTTGATGTGTTTCTATTGGTAATAAGGGGGATGTGTTATAATCTCACTGTTTCCCCTGTTGGTACGTTCCACCTTCCCCCCTTCCTTTCCCCTTACCGTGGAATGCTCCGCTGGAGCTTGGGTTAGAATGTTGACACCTGTCAGTTGTTGAGGAGAGTTGGATGGCCATTAAAGCATACTGGGAACTTCTTCCGCTTCATGTGCTTTTATTACAACAATAATCTTAACAGATTCCCTCTGTTTAGAGTGTCCAAAGGGCCATTGGAAATGAAGTGGAGGATAAACGCTAGGCCCGCGTTGAGGTTGTCCTCCCCTTGGCGAGCAGCTCCGGTTGTGGAGGTTTCTGTTGGCTCCCGTAATTGCAGAGTAAGGGGTTCATTGCTATCTCTTCCTAGCGAACCAGTTAGTTGAACGTTCCTAGGGTGAGTGGCCGTGAACGATCGACTGTGGTTGTCCATGGAGGGATTATGTTGGAAAAGTCTTCTGCTGTGCCCTCCAGTGTCCTTTCCCCCTGTTTGGAAGTAGCGCTGAAGGGGTTTGATTTTTGCTGGCTCATAATCGGAGGATGTACCCTGTGAGATGATTCTTGTAGATTCACTTATGTCAGGATTCAGGTTGTCTTGAGCCTGGCCACTGTAATCCCCAGGGACTTCGGTTGCGTCCTTGTAGATTGCCGACTGGGGGACTGTTTGATTGTACAGCACTGGTCTGGATCTGTTGTAGGGATTCTGTACATATACAGAGCTATGCACAGGATAATAGGATCTCGGAATATAGTGGTGAGCCAACCATACACCTTAGTACCTAACACCCCAATCCGACTAGCTTTAGCGTCTTCTTAGCAACAATGCTGCTAATTATTAGACAACCCAGAACACGGTATCTCTCTCTCTCAGGACTCGCAGAAGCAAGAACACCCTTTCAGAACTCACTCATACCTGTCCACAACGTGCGTAATAAGAGACACTGTATAGTTTAAAATGTTTATTTTAACTAACGTGCTCTAAGGTACAGTACACGTGTCAGTACTATCAGCATAATGCATAAGAATAAAACAATAAGCATAGTTACAATTCCATAGAATATAAACGGGGAAAGCATTTCATAAAGCTGTAAATATAGGGCTAAATGAATACACCACCCTCCCGTGCTAGTAGCTATTTTATTATAAAAACAGAAGACCTCTGGGTTTTGGCCGGCAGACCCCATACCTCAATATCTAGATGTAATGGTTTACATCTTCAGACAAGCACAGCTCTTCTCTCGGGAAAGGATTTTCTCCAAGTGTCCCCAACAGTGAAAATCACAATATTAAAGGCACCCGAATTCCTTCAGTGTAGTGGCATTCAGTGTTATGTCTAATTACGAGGGGCTGACCAGATCAGCAAGAACAAGGCACATTGCCTTCCGACCTTGTACACAATGTACAGACGCAACCCAAAAGCAACAGGGAAGAATGTGAAAGGCAGATAGTCCCAAAATAGCAGAGGCTGTGGAGCACAAAGTAACGTGCGCAAAGAGGCATCATGGCAGCCAGGCCTAAGCTAACTTACCAATGCAAATCACGAGTCTACAAACCACACGACACCCTCCCCTGGTCAGTCCACCGGTGAAGACATAGGACAATGACACAGTTTCAATAGATGGAGCAGAATTACAACGTCCGGGACTGAAGTGGTGTAAACGAAAGTCAAGGAATAAAAAAAACAGAGCCAGAAAGGCCCAGGGAGCGAGGACTCCGAAAGCGGAGACCCCCTAATCCAAAAAAGTGTAAGTGCAAAAAAACGCCACACCTTCCAATAGGACATCGTTAGAGTCGTCAGAAAAAAGCGATGCCATCCAGTTCAGCAAATCAAAACTGCATTCATGTTCCTCGTAAGAGGGAGCAGCGAAAAGCAATGCGGGACAACTTGCGTGATGCTCAATATAACTACGTTGTAGGAGAGTCTGAGCAGCCGCCCAGACATCCCATTGTGCCAAAATCCCAAGTGAAGTGCAGCCGCACGCGCCATATATCCAGGACCGGAACAGTCTTGCTCATGGGCCTCTAAGGGACCCACCAACTGGACAAAATCCGGGCGAGACAGAGACGTATTGGAGAGGCAGTAATCCAAGGTCCATGAGAAAGGACAGCGGATGCAAGACATCACAGGTTGCACGCAAGTGAAATACGCAAAGCGAAAAGAAAGTCTATATGACACACCAAGAGTCGCCAATGGCAGGACGCCGAAGGCTTCGAGGATGCGCTCACAGAGCGTCAGGAATCGACCGTGGTCGAGGAGGGCCCCAGGAAGTGCAGCCATTGCGTAGCACACAGACCAAAAGCAAAACAGCCGCTAAGGCGATGATCAATGGAAAGCCACCAAAGACGCTGGAAAAAATGGAATGAATAAAAGCGGGTATTACACCAAAGATAGTTTGAAAAGAGGTTACAAGGCCAGAGCCCACAACTTTAAAAAAGTGCACAAGGCCGTCGGTGCGTGAAGCATTAAAAACACGGTGAATTAATTCTCCGAAATGTTGTGGGAGGTTTGTGTTAAGAAGTACCTGAATTTCACTGTGGGTACTCGCCACCTGGAGCATGTACGTCTCCCGGGCGGATGTGAGCATAACCTCCTGATTCAATAATAGCGCCTTTATTCTGCTCAATTTATTGAAATCTGCTTTCAAAGTCGGAATGGAAGGCCAAATGGAACTATCTACGATGCCGTGCGGGGGAGAAAAAGCAAATTTTTGCAGCAGACAACCCTGTGAGAAACTGTTACAATATAGGGTATGCCGGCCAGCATGCCACAGCAGTCCTGATTATTCAGAAGAAGATAGCTACCATTTGCAAGCACAGTGAAAGTAGGAGAAATAGCAGGAGCAGGAATGCCTTTCAAAACACAAGCAAGATTCGGAGCCGAAACGTTACAAGCTCCGTGCAATGTAATGTGTTTACAAACAAGAGAATGACCCACGGTTGAATCACACAACTCCCCCGTGAGAAAACTTCCTCCCGTCCTTAAGGCATTTATAAACGAAAGGTAGAGACCAAAGTTCATGCAGGAAAGCACTGCCTAAAGGCTGAAAGCGGCCAACAGGATAATGTTTCATGCACGAATTGAATTCAAACAAAGGAAAAGGCAAAGCGATAACCCCGTGCACTAGCCACACAGCAGAATCTAGTTCCGCCACAGAGAACGGTAAAGGCTCTATCTTTTCAATATGTAACAGAGTGTATGCTGCATCTTTCATGGACATGAACTGCTGTTTTTCAGTTAAATTAAAAGGTATAAATAAGGCAGACGTGTTCAAAAAATGCCAAGAAACCTTCCCCATTTTAAGCGTTTGCAAAGTCCAGGCAAACTGCATTACTGAACGCAATTGATTTTGACCATGATATAACACAGAAACATCATCTTGCACAATATCAACAGAGGAAATAATATTCTCTAATGTGTAAATGCGGGAAGACAGGGTGTTAATACTATTGTCAACAGCAAGCACCTTTTCTAAATTTGCTTGGTCTATTTCCCGAAGACGGGAAGCAGCTTCAATTTGCGAAAGCTTCCAGAGTTCATTATAAGTTTCATAAATGAATCTCTTAGGTCGAGGGCCACGAGGCCCTAGAACAAAGTCAGACAGATCAATATGGCCTGATAGGAGTGATAAATGTTGTTTAACAGAATCTAACGAAGAGTGCTGCAACCACTGCTTACACAACTTACCAACAGAATATGTGGTAACAGTACGAGAGTCTGAAAACCTGGGGTCCGGCCTATCCTGTTTGTAACCAGGATCCGTGTCATGAAAACGCAGTTGGCATGCATTAGAGGCTATGGGCCACGACAACCAGGGTGATTGAACAATCTCAGAAACATTAAACGAATTATTCTGAAATAATACCTGCAAATCTGTAAGGGACATGTTAAAGCACAAGCTTTCATTGGGAGTGGAAGACAATACAGGAATGGACGGGGCATTTAACTGTTTGGATGTAGCCAAACCCCAACATGTTGTTTGAAATATGGTGCGGTTTAAAAACAGAATTTGGGTCGGGATGAGACAAGCACGGTGGAAGGCTTCTATGCCCTGCACCTGCCATGCTTTGGAACCCCAAATAGATTTCAAGTCAATGGTGTCCCTCCAATATTCATATCCACCCACAGCTAAGGCGTTCAAAAGGAACCTGAATACAGCAATTTGGTGTGGGTCAACATGATTTTCTTAATAGATGAAGAGTTCAACTTAAAATAATAGGAACCAGGATTAGATCTATTATAATCTGTAAAATAAGTAAACTTATTACGAAGAGTCTGGGAGCTACCTGGCAAAGGGGTAGGACAATGTTCCCACTGGGTGTAATTAAAAGGACCCCGAAGGGTACTTGGCTTGTGGAGAAAATGGTTGCCCCAATGTTGGTAACAATATAATTCGGCATAATTTGCAGAATTCATGTACAAATCTTCGGCATTAAAAGCAGCATAATATTTCAAATCAGTAAATAACGATTCAACGGCATGCAAATCCCAATCGTCAGAATGAATATTACTTTTTACAATATCAACCATTGAAACACGAAGGACATTTGGTACATTAATAATTTCGGTTGGTCCATGAATTTGGAAATCTACAGCATCCCATACGATGCCATCAGCCACTGGGAAAGCTGAAATGTTCACAAATGTGTGGTCACGCTTCATGATGTGAGAGGAAGAATGCGGAGCCCAAGTTCCAGCGACATAGTTCACAGCAGAGCGTTCTGGCAAATAGTGTCCATTGATGAGCAGAAAAAATACGGTGACAAAGCCAATGGACATGAACAAAAAAATCAAGAAAAGTACCAACCAGATGTATGTCCATAGGGGGATCAAAAAATTGTCTCTAAACCATGATACAAAAATACTGAATTTGGAGGGGACAAGTGATGAAGAAGAATCCGAGTCAAAAGAATAACGTGTTGGGCTTAGTGGCGTTGTTGGCAAATGAGCCACGGACTCAGTGTCGGGGTAAGTATACTCGGTCTCCTCATTGCAGGGGGAAACTGAGCAGTCTTGCAGGGGATCAGGCAAATCTACCATCTCAATAGCAACATCAGTGACTGTTCGGGCAGAAGGGCCAAGAACATTAGTCCGGCAAATGACAGGACAAGAGACCGCTGGTGTAACACTATTCAGGATCGGCCAGATGTTGTAGCTTGACATTTTCTATTGAGATGTATCTGTTCTCCTTGCGACCAGGAAGCGGTGGTAAGATGACTGTACGAGTTCCCTTCAAGCCAAGGACCGGAACTTGTGCACGATAAGAGGGTCCGAATTCTTTTTTGTTCTCCACCTTCTCTCGAACCAGTTCTCTAATCTTCGGAAGCCAGCCGGCAACCGGAATCTGCAGCGCAGCGTCTGTGGCCGAAGGTGTCTGTGCAATTGCAAGTTTGTCTCGGGCTTCTTGTAAGTCCTGTAACATAGTAGAATGATTATCTACATCAAAGATGGCGGATTGCGCCGCCATGTCTAGACCATCAAGGTCAGGCACAAACATTCTTATGCCAAAGAGCATTTCGTATGGGGTCCGCCCACCCAGAGGTCTTCTAGGGAGATTATTAAGTGCACGTTGTACGGTATACAAGTGGGCCAGCCAGTTCCTGCCAGTACCTAAGACTCTAGCTGTCAAGGATTGCTTTAAATCACGGTTCATTCGCTCCACAATCGAATTACCCTCAGGTCTATATGGAGACGAAAATTTCACCCGCACCCCCAGTGAACCCATTGTGTCCTTGTAAGCCTTAGAGGCGAACGCTGGACCTTGGTCAGAATGGAAGGTGCCACATGCGAAAAATTCCCACAAAGACACGCAAATCCCTGATGACATTTCGAGCGTCAGCACTCCGTTGTGGCCATACCCAGATGAACCGTGTGCACGAGTCCACTGCTACTAAGATGTACTTATATGCAGTGTCAGAGGAAAAGGGACCGCAGTGATCCAGGTAAACACACCCAAAAGGTCTGTTTGCAATGCAGAGCGGTTTCTGTGGTGGCCGTGTAACCGTAGAAGGCTTAATCTGCTGACAAACGTCACAGGAAAGCACATAAGTACGGGTTTGTCTATATAATCCACGCCACCAGTAGCGCTGCTGCAAGATGGAAACCGTAGCAGACACTCCAGCATGAGCTGACGCCATGCCTTCGTGCGCTGCTGTAATCAAGGAAAGTCTGCAGTCCGCGTTGGGAATCAGCCGATCACCAACGTCCGGTATTTTAACATAAGGAGCCTGTTCGGGACCTAATTGATAAAAGTATTTAGAAGGGAAACCCCTAGGGTAATTAGCACCCTCTTTTGTTGCAGCAATAGCTGCTAGAATATCAGTGTATTTTAGACATGGATCTGGTAACTGCTGCGACTGAACACGTGGCTACTGCGGATTTGGCAGCTTCATCTGCCAAACCGTTACCGACAGCATGTGCGCCCACACGCTGGTGGCCAAGAGTGTGTACAACCTGTGTGAGAGGCAGACGTTGTTGTAAATCTGCCACTCGAACCCAAAGCGTTTTATGCTTGATTGTGCTGCCTTTTGCATCTCTATAGTCATTTTGTGACCAAAAGAATAGATTGTCATTATAAGACTGAACACAGTAGTAAGAATCATATACAATAAGAGTAGTCACATCCTGATTTGTAAACTCAAGTGCTAGCACCAATGCACGCAGCTCGGCCAATTGTGCAGTACTGTCACCCAGTGCTTGAGTGTGCACTACAGTTGATTTGAACTTTCCGTTCACAAAAGAACCTGCAACTATAGCACATGCTGCTGAATAAGCATGCTTGGAACCCGTGGCCGGCTGGGCCGAACCATCGGTATAGATAATACATTCGTAATCCTCAAGCGGTAGCAAAGACAGAGGAGGAGGATGAACGAATTCATACTGCAAAAACTCCTGAGTCTGTAGAGAAGAATCAAAGATAAAAGTGACATCCGGAGATGTCAAAGATGTTGCCCATTGTATCCAACGGGGTGCAAAGCTTTAGAGTTTGGAACACTTGCTTTCGTCACTGCCTCTAGGGCAGGATAGGGTGTTACCACCAAAATGCGTTTTCCCTGTGCCCGTGCGCGTTCCTTTAGAATCGCCATCTGCACTGCCGTCAAAACCTTTTCCACAGAGGAAAATCGCATTTCTGCAGAGGTGTAAAGATGTGACTTGTATGCAATCGGCACTGTGTCACCTTCATTAAAGGTCAAATACGTGAAACCCACTGCCCCTGGAATTATTCTAATCACCAGGTTTGTGTGGTTATCACGTGTCAACAAGAATTTAGATTCAAGTAGATCAGACTGCAAAGACTGCAGTATAGAGTTATGCTCAGGAAGCCAGCATAACTTAGAAAAGTTAGGTTGTATCAAAGCATAAAGAGGCTTGATACGCTGGGCATATTCGGGAATGTAAGTACGCCCGAAGTTCAGAAAACCCAGCAAAGACTGAAGCTTTTTCAGATTGGTCGGAGAGCACAAAAGTGCGCATTTCTCAAAAAAATGGGGAGCTAATCCCTTACCTTCATTGTTGAGCTCATAGCCCAAAAATAAAACGGTAAATTCAGCAATATGAGATTTGGCAAAGTTAAACTTGTAACCTAAAACCACAAATTCGAGAATAATGCGGTCCACTCGTGAAAGATGCTGGAATAATTCGTTGTCTGTCAGGTAGATATCATCAACGTACGAACATGCATCTGGGTCTGTGCCGTCCAACAAAGAGACGACACGTGCAGCGAATACACCTGGACTGTTTTTGTAGCCCATAGGTAAACGCCGGAATTTGAATAATTTGCCACCGGATGTAAAAGCGCTCCATTGGCTACTCTCCGAAGCCAAGTTGTGCGTGTAGAATCCATTGGATAGGTCAAGTGTAGTTTTGTATTTCTTACGAACAAGACTGTCTACTAGCGCAGAACTATGTGTATTTTGCACCGCAAAGGTCCGACAATGAGAGTTCAAATGCCGGTAATCTAAAACTAAGCGGTACGATCCATCGGGTTTAGAAACCGCGAAAAGGGGATTATTCATTGGTGATATGCATGTTTCAATGACTCCCTGATATTCTAACTGAGTCAGAATTTCAGAAACGGGGCCTTTTGCATCCCGTTTAATGGGATATTGGGGTTGTGGCTGTGGCAGCGACCGCAAAGGTATTTCATGGGGTGGTGATTCTTCATCCCAGCCCACATGGTTGCGGTATAACGCTGGAGCCAAGGACACAGCCCATTCAGCTGCTAGAGCCTCCGCTTTGTCCTTAGGGACATGTCGAGAAAAGCTCGGAAGGATTACATCCTCCCCTCTACGAGCAGCAAGTACGAATGGGGGCGGCCAATCCGCCTCTGTTAACAAAATGTCATATGAAGAGGTCAGATTTTCCCATAAAATCCCTTTAATAACACGCTCAATGTCACCTTCAATTTGATTGACAATATTAAATAGTCTGTCAGGTGGTGCCACTCGGGTGTCCGCTGTCTCGACAGTAATGAATGTTTCAGTTGCTGTCGCCTCCACATGAGGACGTAGTGCCTCTCTCACTATGGTAACTTCCGCGGCGCTGTCTAGGAGCGTCACTGCCCACGTCCAATTCAGGAGTCTCGTTCTCACCGTCTGTGGCATACTTTGCTGTTACAGCGGCAACCTTTTTCTTCTGAAATTGTGGGCGAGGACGTTGAAATTCTTCTGATTTCCCTCTGACTTGTTGTCGAGGTTGGTCTCGCCCCTGTGGAGCCTCTCGGCCCCTTCCTCTATCCTGACGATCTCCTCCACCAGCCTGCGAAGGCGTCGGTTCCTGTAAAGAACGAGGAGAACGCGAATCAGGGACGTGAAATCTCTCTGGAGACCTAATTCTCGCACTATCACGCACATCATATGTGCGTTCAGAAGAAACAGAAACCGGGGATGCGGCTCGCGACCCCGACTTAGTCTGTTGCTTACCTTGTTTTTTCAACCTCCAGCTCTTTTTAGTAAAAACTGGTTTCTCATCTTTCTCAGACTGAGTTTTCGGTTGTTGTTGCGATTGAGTTTGCGTTTTAGCAAAAGGCTTAACTCCCAGGCTATTTCGGCCAATTGTTTTGTAAGCCTGGGCAATAATTTTTGGTAACTCGCGCGGCCTGTCCAATTCTGGGACCAAAGCCAAAGCATTAGCTACTTGAAAGTTAACTGCATCGCCCTTGACATTCGCAAGGATCAACTCAGCTACTACGTCGAACACTCCCACCAGCCTCATCCCTAATTCCACAGCCGCTTCAGGGCCATGTTCATCCTGTACTCTTTTAATCACAGCGGGGAGAACCGTCATGGAAGGAGTGCCGAAACACTTCGCATATACTGCAGCGAATACCCTACCCCAGTTTTTGCATGCAGTCAACTCGGGTACTAAGTCTTTTGGCAAACTAATCGTCAAAATCCTGTGTTTATCCACAGGAGTAGTATTTGGAAAAACTGCCTCCAGCTGGTCAAATTTCTCTGCAAGCCAATAAGGTAAATCGTCCTTATTTTGTGGGCGCTTGCCCATCACCGAATTAACCATGACAGGACTTATAGTTACACCGCTTGCTCCAGCTGGATGGGCTGCAACTCCAGGCGGGGCTGCCTGGATGTTGCCTGTAACATATTGTACTAAAGCTCTGTGCACTCGTATTAAAGACGAATGCATATGACGCAGTTCAGCGACTGCCACTGTCATATACTGCGGATGTGGAGTATACCCGGCCAAGACAGGCCAAGTGGCCCCATCAATTGATAAGGGGCCTAAACGAACCGCGCTAACCGGTTGGGGGAGGACACCATCAAACCAAACACGGTGTTGCCACGCCGTGAGCGGTACTTCAAGATTCCTATACGGTCTATAGTTATTAGGAACAACGGTGGCTTCATATTCATGGAACAAATTATCAGCCCCATCCACCGCAGGAAAAGTGACCCAAGAGTAAAACACCTCAAAGTGGTAAGCTGGATCTGCTTGTACCACAAAGATCAAATCGACACCCGCGTCAGGCACTCCATACACTGTTAAGTGAGCTCGGAGCGCAGCGCGGCTATGTGCCGCAATTTGTACAGCCATTATAAGGCTAAAAGTTTTCGACAACCTAATATGTGGCAGCACAATAGAGGGTATTTATTAAGAAACCTTTTACTAACTTCAAACTTGAAAGAACCTATAAAAACGTCAATATAGGAGGTATCACCGTCACACACGCTTCCGGAAGCGTTTGTGAAGGGAGTTGTGGACAAGCACAAGAACTACTCAAGCGTCTCGCAGATAAGCAGCCCACTCGTTGGTTTCGCCATGTTGTAGGGATTCTGTACATATACAGAGCTATGCACAGGATAATAGGACCTCGGAATATAGTGGTGAGCCAACCATACACCTTAGTACCTAACACCCCAATCCGACTAGCTTTAGCGTCTTCTTAGCAACAATGCTGCTAATTATTAGACAACCCAGAACACGGTATCTCTCTCTCTCAGGACTCGCAGAAGCAAGAACACCCTTTCAGAACTCACTCATACCTGTCCACAACGTGCGTAATAAGACACTGTATAGTTTAAAATGTTTATTTTAACTAACGTGCTCTAAGGTACAGTACACGTGTCAGTACTATCAGCATAATGCATAAGAATAAAACAATAAGCATAGTTACAATTCCATAGAATATAAACGGGGAAAGCATTTCATAAAGCTGTAAATATAGGGCTAAATGAATACACCACCTCCCCGTGCTAGTAGCTATTTTATTATAAAAACAGAAGACCTCTGGGTTTTGGCTGGCAGACCCCCATACCTCAATATCTAGATGTAATGGTTTACATCTTCAGACAAGCACAGCTCTTCTCTCTGGAAAGGATTTTCTCCAAGTGTCCCCAACAGTGAAAATCACAATATTAAAGGCACCCGAATTCCTTCAGTGTAGTGGCATTCAGTGTTATGTCTAATTACGAGGGGCTGACCAGATCAGCAAGAACAAGGCACATTGCCTTCCGACCTTGTACACAATGTACAGACGCAACCCAAAAGCAACAGGGAAGAATGTGAAAGGCAGATAGTCCCAAAATAGCAGAGGCTGTGGAGCACAAAGTAACGTGCGCAAAGAGGCATCATGGCAGCCAGGCCTAAGCTAACTTACCAATGCAAATCACGAGTCTACAAACCACACGACAGATCTGGCGGAGACCTGAGGGACCTCCATAGGGTGTCCTCCATGCTCGCTGAACAGGACGCTGTTATCCTGTTTGTTAAACTATGGCGATACAATTTCCCCTGTTGAAGGGCTTTGCTTGCCCGAAATGCCTTGGGTTTGTGCAAGCATGATTTACCCAAGTTCCTGATGCTGCAACGTCATAAAATTTGAACATTGAATAATCACAGTGATGAATAAACTCAACTTGTGACTCGACTACTGCTCCTACTTTTGATTAACATTGGATTACTCCTCTTTTTTGGAACCTTGGCTGTGCAATCGGGGGACGTTACCCCCGGGGTGACGCTTTCTTCTAACTCCATTTAGCTGTGCCATCCCTTTTGTGTTAAAAGGAGGAGTAGGGTCCAAAGTCGCTAGTGTGCTCTGGCACGAGATGGTACTTCCCTGTTCTCCCCTATTACTTGCAGAGGCCCCCAAACTGATTACTAGCATTGCTTCATTTTCTGAGGTGGGCCGGGTTGTGCTCTTTACGTACGAAGGGATGGCTGATGCAGATCGCATGTGTACCGGTTCTTGTTTTTTTTGGGGCTGAAGGAGAGTGTGTTCCCCTTGTATCCCCTGACTCAGATGTCTGTTATGCTGTTGCCCAGTGTTCGGTGGGCCTACTGCCTTGTTTAAAGCCACGATTGAAGATTGGAAAACATTTGACAGTCTTTCCTTGTTGTTTGGATGAGCCGGCCGTGGTGTGTAGTCCTGTTGTCGACGGATACATTTTTTGTTGGTGCAGTTTTTTTGGAAGTTTTTTTAGTTTCTTTTTGGCTCTTTGTGAAAGGATGGAAGAAGTCTGAGAGAAGTGGTTTGGGGCCATGCTGGGTAGAGCTTTTGTCTGGCATAGGATTTGTGGCGGATGTTGTGTTATTATTAGAGGGACCTAGATCTGAGATTGTTCCAGAGCTGGGTTTCCGGACGGTTGCTGAGGGCGACACAGAGTCCACTGTCGGCATAGGGTTGCAGGTTAAAATTGCTTGATGGGCTGGTTGTGTGTTTCTTAATGTGGGATTTTTTACGTTGTCTAGCAGCGCCCGCAAAACTTCTGGCAGCGCGATTAGTTTGTCAATTAGTTGGGTGCAGGAGCAAAATTGGCCCACTTCTATCTGGCCTAGTTTATGTTCTAAGGATCTTAGCCTAGTCCCTAGGTCCATTAGACTTGTGGCAATCGACTGTATTAGGACAATCTGAAGCCTTATTTTTGTGATTGCCAGAGAAGGGCTTTAGCTATTGTGACTTATTTAAAAGTTGAGTAGGCCGGATTTGATGTTGCTGGGCTTGCAGGGCTGGCTGGCGCACAGGCACTTTTGTCGGATTGATACGAGAAGTCGGGATTGGGACTTGGAGCCCTCCTGAATAATGGAGTTTGAGCCAGTGACGCTTCCATTTGGGCATCTATTTGTGCTTCTAATGAAGCTAGAAACTGGTCTGACAAGGCTCCACACTCGTAGTCTGATGTGCTGTGCCTCCTGAGCTACTTAGATAACGGTTGTGGCTTCACAGTAGTTGGTGGTCTGGCTTGGGTCCCTGTTTCCATTGATGGATAGCTGGTTTATTTAATTTTATTTATTTATTTAAGGAGTTTTATATAGCGCTAGCTGGACCCGAGGGTATCAGAGCAAGTAGCTTATGTGCAAATAGGCAATACAGAGAATATAGAAGAACATAGGGGTTCGTGCCGGATAAGGATCAAACAAGGGAGTGATCGAACAGAAGGAGCATGGAGGGTGCAGGTCAAACTAGCATTGCATGCACATATAAACCACAAATGTTACATGAATATATAAGCAACAAATACAATAGATATATCAGTAAAAATGCTTCTATAACGTCAGAGCATATTACAGTTCTGTCACATTACACAGGAAAATATATGCAGAGTGTCCTGGAAAGTGACTTGGTTATGGAAATAATAATCCACATTCCTTAAGTTGAGTATCCAAAGGTTTTCTTGATCCAGCAATGCGAGTATCCAAAAAGTTTTCTTGATCAGAGTCAGTGTCACCAGTCACATAGTTGAAGTTAGGTGGAATGCCGGCTAAGGTACTTCCTTGGCTTCTAATGGTTTGCTCGAAAGCGGTCAAGGAGGAGGACTTTGAGCAGGTTTTTGAATTTTGGAAACGAGGTGATCGTTCTGATGTGGGGGGGATGGAATTCCAGATTTTGGGGGCGTTTCCAGCAAACGATTTGGCCGCAGTTTTTTGTTTGCGAGTTTTCAGCGGGATGAGTAGCAGAGTGTTGGAGCTCCTGAGGTTCCTGGACTGGCCGGCCCTTTTGAGTTTGGCGGCTAGGTATTCCGGTTTGCCTGTGTGCAGGGCTTTGTGCGTGAGGCAGGCTGTTCTGAAGCTGGCTTGCAGCTCAATTGGGAGCCATTTAAGTTCTCTGAGTGCAGGGGAGATGTGTTCGAATTTCTTAGTCCCGGTGACCATTCTGGCTGCTGCATTAAAGGTTGTTTTCAGGGGGCGAGGTGGGATTTTGCTGTACCGGTCAGGGCTGCAATCCCATAATCGATTCTGGAGAGCACCAGTGCTTGGGTGGCTTGTTGCAGGTCCTTGGGCGGGAGGAAGGGTTTTATTTTGTACAGTAATTTCAAGTTGAGAAAGGAACTTCTAGCGGATCTTGTAATGTGTTTTTTCATGTCCAGTTTCGGGTCTAGGGTGATGCCTAGAGATTTTACCGAATCCGCCAGGATGAGGTTACCCTTGAGGGCGTCAATAGCTTTGAGCCATTCTGCAATTTGGGGGTTTTCGTCTTTGTTGGAAATGAGGAGTATTTCCGTTTTCTCTTGATTGAGTTTCAGGTGATTACTTGAGAGCCAATGTTGAACCTCTCTAAGCGTGGCGTTGAGTCTCTGGATGTCATCAATGGAGGAGGTTTCCAGATATAGCTGCGTGTCATCAGCATATAAGTGGAAAGGGATGTTGGATTTCCTGAGTAGAGTGGTAAGGGGTTCTATGTAAATGTTGAAAAGCTGAGGGAGAGCACTGACCCTTGTGGAACACCCCTGTTGACGGGGTGGATGTCGGACTCGAAATTTTTAATTTTTATTCTTTGTGAGCGGTTGTGGAGAAAGGAAGAGAACCATTGGAGGACCGTCTCTTCAAGACCAGCCCTTTCTTGTAGAACCTTGATGAGAAGCTTGTGATCGACTGTATCGAATGCAGCCGATAGGTCCAGGAGGATGAGAAGGCAGCATTGGTCTGAGTCGAGTGACTTGTGTAGGTCGTCTATGACATTGAGGATTGCGGTTTCAGTGCTGCAGCCTTTTCTGAAGCCCGATTGATGGGGATCTAGAAAGTTGATGTTGTCCAAGTGTTGGGTCAGTTGAGGAAGTACACATCTTTCCAGGATTTTGGACAGAAGCGGTAAGTTCGAGACCGGTCTAAAGTTGTTCAGATCCTCAGTGTCTAGTCCTGGCTTTTTCAGCAGTGGTGTGACTTGACCAACTTTGAGGCAGTCTGGTACGACTCCTGATCTCAGTGAGCTGTTAATGATCTTGCACCATAGCGGGGCTAGGACGAGCTTCAAGTCCTTGGTCAGTTAAGGGGGTAGCTGATCAAGGGCGTGGGATGAGGGTTTAGCGTTGGAGATTAGTTTGACTATTTCTGCTTCCTGAATGGGAATGAAGGAGGACCAGTGATTTGGGGGTTCAAGGAATCGCATATCGTTGGTTTCAGACGCCTGGATCTCGTTGGAGGGGATGAGATTGGAGCCAAGTGAGAGATCGATCTTGGCGATTTTGTCGTTGAAAAAGATGGCGAAGTTGTCGCATCGTTCTTTAGATGCCTGAGTTGAGGAGGTCGCTGGTTTAGAGGTTTGTTTCCTGATGATATTGAAGAGCTCTTTGTGTCTGTTTTTTGCGTTGTCTAGCGCAGAGCAGAAGAAAGAAGTCTTTTTGTTCTTAATGTGCTTTTTGTAGTTCCTGCGGGCTGCTTGGAGTTGATCACGATGGAGGTCGGTGGGATTGTTCCTCCAGATTCTTTCTGAGGCTCTTAGATGTCTTCTTTCTTCGTTGGTGTCAGTGGTGAACCATGATCTGGATGGAATGCTCCTGGGTTTCTTTAGTTTCAGAGGGGCAAGTTGGTCCAGGGTGAGCGTCATGTTCGAGTTGTAGAGAGAGGTGAGTTCGATAGTTGGGAGGTGATCAGTGATGTTGGGGAGGAGCGCGCTTATTCTTTCTTCTAGATCCGCTCGAGGGATCTGAGCTGTGTTCCTAATCCATTTGGGGGGGTCCTGCAAGGGGTGTTGAGTTAGGACCGTTTGGTTGATGTGAAAAAGGATGGTGTGATGGTCGGACCAGTCTACGGGAAGGATGTGGTCGATGGTGATTGCATTGCTTTCGGCAATAATTGCGTCGAGGGTTGCTCCTCTGTGGTGTGTTTCTTCTGAGCAGTGTTGGGTCAGGTTGTTTTCTAGTAGGAGGTTGTTTAGGGTTTGAATAAGCGGGTTTTTTGTTTCATTCCATCTTAGATTAAGGTCGCCAAGAATTATGTTGTTTGAGTTTCCGAGTGAGCAATGGGCAATCAAGTCAGAGAGGTGTTCCCCGAATTCGGAGGAGTTGCCTGGATGGTGATACAGGAGGTGGCAGAGAGATGGCCTGTTATCGCTTGTCTTGATGTTGACTGAGAGACATTCAAAGGAGCTATACAGGCAGGAGGCAGTTTCCGTGATGGAAATGCTATTCTTGTGAATGATTGCTATGCCCCCTCCTCTTTGCACTTTCCTGTCTTTGTTGATCATTGTGAATCCAGGAGGCACCAGCATGTCCATGCTGGGGTAGGAGAGATTGTTGAGCCAGGTCTCCGTGATGAATGCTATGTCTATATCATGGGAGAGGATGGCTTCTGCTAGTTCGGTTGCATGTTTAGAGGCCGATCTGCAGTTTAGGAGCATGCAGTTAATGGGGGACCCTTCGTTGCTTGGATTCTTAGTAGATGGGGCCCTAGGTAGAGAAGTTAGGTGAGCTGGGGGTCTAGGGTCTCTCGATGGAAGGTGTTCTCTTCCGACTCCCGTAATTACTTGGATCATGGATTTCGGGGAGGGATTAGAGGGAGAGTCGTAGGTTGAGGCTAGGTATGCCGCTTCCCGGGAGGAAAGTGCGGCTTTTGCTCTTCTGGGTCTCTCAGAGCGATTCTCAGTACCCGTTCTGTTGTTCGATGGCCAGGACCTGGGGGGGGGGCAGGGGGCCCACTGGGGGGCGGTGCCGTGGCACACCCGGGGGGGGTGAGATTTGGCGGTGAGGTGGGGTGCTGAGTGGGCTTTCGGATCGTGACCAGGTTGGATAAAGTTTCGTTCAGGCCTCGGATCAGGATTTCAAGCTGGTTGGCGAGAGGTGTGAGTGTGGACTTGAACGTGTATGAATTTGCGCAGATGTCGTATGGCAATTTATCTGCAGGGGTGCACCCTTCGGCTCAAAGTCTTGATAGAGCATAGGATGGGAATTTGCTCAACTGAGTTTGCTCCCTGTGGTTCTTGGGACCTCCGAGCCCATCAAGACTGGAATGTTTAAGGATAAGGAGATCCTTGTGTGTTCCTTCAGCTCTTTAAAAGGTGGAGGGAGGCTCTCATGTAATTTTTTTAAAGTAACGTTGAATCCGGTTGCGAGAAGAAGGATGAGGAAGCTCGTCACAGGGTCTTTCCAGTGGAGTGTTGCACCCCTAGCGATTCCCGTGATCCATCACGGGGCAAGATTGTGTTTGGGTGGGACCAATGGACTCCAGCCGCTTGCCCTTGCATCCACCACCGCCTGCACTTTCGAGCTCTGGACTCACACAGGACACGACCACCGTAGCGCTTTCTTGGGACAAAGTGGGGCTCTTAAATAGGTGGTCAGCTTGCCTTTTTCTGACCGGGTTTCTTTTTTTCACCATGCTGTGCTGTGAACCCGGTGCGTGATGACCCACTGACATGGTCTCCAGGGGCTGCGGAGCGCTCTCCAGTTCCTCAGTTCCTTTATTCCTTTTGGCACACGCAGGGAGATGTGATGTGAGGCCTCAGGCAATCCAGCACCCCCCCCCCTGCCGGAGAAACAACGTCCGTGTTGCAAAAAAAAGACGGGGGCACTGAGTCCGCCTGTTGTGGGGGACGATGTCCCTGTGTCGTGGAATGGCAGTGCAGTTCCCAGGGCTTTGGTTTGGAGGCTTAAAGACCCACCGTGGTGGGGGAGATACCCTCACTCCCCAGCCCAGCACCAAGGTCCTGGAGAGGATGTGGTATGAGGGGGGTCGCCCAAGGAGTCCCCCGGGGGCCTGCGGAAGTAGCAGAAGGAGAGGAAGGAGGGCCCGAGCAGGAGCTTGCAGGACCTCCACAAGCCGCACCCAGGCCTAGTTGGGCTGCTTCTGCGGGGACCGGCTCTCACTTCGCAGCCGGCAGCTTCGCCGCTGCGCTCAGGGCACCCTCCGGATAGTCTGCCTACGTCCTGATTGCCGCGCGGCTTTTTGGAGCTGGTACTGGTTTTTGGTACTGGTTTCGGTGCGGGCCCCGGTCCCCCGGCCTTGACCCTCCTGGTGGGCTGAGTGGGGGCTAGAGGAATGATCCCCTGCCTCCGAGGCCCCCGCAAGTTGCTCCGGAAACGGGAGGACAGAGCTCTGAAGTCAGGCAGGTCAGGCTAGGCGTCTTGCGGACCACTCCCCTGCCCTCAGCAGCTCCAGGGAAGAAATGAGTGCAACATTTACAATAAAATTATTGATAAGAAAACTGTGCATGGCAGGGCTCAAGTTATAAATACCTTAGGGCACAAGTTATGAGCTAGGCATGAAATAAGTATAGCTTGTTTTTTTTATTTTTTTTATTTTTAGTTTAAAACATTACATTGTTACTGAACATTCAACCAAGTAGAATGTTACTTTAACCTTTGTTTTTTTTTGCGTGTGTATGCATATTTATGTATAGGTTAAGCCAACCCTCTTCATCCATTGATATGTTGTTGTGTTGTTAAACTTTTTATTCTCTCCACTACAGCTTGGGGCGATGGGTCAACTGTCTTCAGCCATTGGATAACTTCACTGTGAGTGACAGCATCTTCTCTTTCACAAGAGGCACATCCGCAAACAAAGTAGTTCCCTTCAGTGCCAGGTATTACTGCGGCACTGTGTTCTTTTTTAGACCAAAACTTTTTTTTGCCTTTAGCCAATGATTTTTTATATTATTGAGGGCCCAGCAACTCCCTAGAAAAACAATAATATTTTACAGAAACCACGACAAAACAAGAACTGACATGGCCAAAAGGCTACCAGCCACCGCCAGACTTATCAACTTGGCTAATGCTTGTTTTTACTATGGTGACTGTTACCCCATCCATTGAACTAATCACACTTTCAGTTTAAGGTAGAGACTCCAACACTTGCATCAGGTAAGTGAGGGCAGCAGGGAACCAAGTAGGATGGAGTGATGTATTCTGTAGCATGAAACCGCAGTTTGAAGCAAGCCATGAACCCCATTTGTGCCCCTGCCACAAATCTTTGAGTATTTTAAAAGGGATTACCAACTCTGCACACGCTAATGAGGCTTGAGGTTTTAGACATTCCAACGGTTTGGTAAATGTGGTACTGGGTTTACATAAAATGTTCTCGGCATTTTTTCACCTTTGCACGGAATGAAAAGTCTCTTAACCATCAGATCACAGATTATGTACGCTATATCTGGGTCCGAATGCCAGCTGAAGGCCCATGCACCGCTTGAAAGATCTCATTTTTCACTATGTTCACATTTATTCACCCTGTGACCCAGCCTCACTCTCTCAATAATTTAAGGCAAATAAAGGTGTCCATCTGTTAACCGAAGGGAATGCAGGCAGTACATAGCAACATTAAGCTGCTGTGGACAATATGCTATGGGTGATGGAAGAATCCAACTCAAATTCCTACCATGCAGAAAAAAGAGGAGTGGAGGGTTGCTATATATTTCAAATCAAAACGCCAGATATGATAAACACACCTGATATGATAAAACACATGCTTCTGTTGCATGAAAAGTCAGTGCAGTCAGTCGTCCAAAATCGACCCGGACGTTCTTAGCTTAGCCTTGGCAGGGACAAAACCTGATTTAGCTCAAGATCTAGAGGGAGCTTTAGAAAATGTCAATAGCTGGATTGCTCAGGCGGTCCAGGCTATCTCCCCTCCCTCCTAGGCGAGCCAGAGACTCCCCCTCGAAACCCTGGTTCTCTGAGGAGCTCAAAATACATAAACGCTCCTGCAAAAAATTAGAGCGGAGCTGGCGACGAACGTATTGCCCCCTGGCAAAAGGGATGCTGCGGAAAGCACAAAAATTGTATTATGCCGCTATACTGCAAGCCAAGAGCTGGCACTATGCAGAGAGAATTGCTCATTCAAAAAATAATGCTAAAGAAATATTCTCCATAGTGCAGAGCTTCTTGGCACCAATTGCTGAAAGCTCTCTTCTCCCTACCTCGGCCGCCTGGTGTGAGAAACTGTCGAGCTTTTTATCGACAAGATTCAGGTAATCCAGCAAAATTTTAAGACTTCTATGACCACGCCAGTCGAGACCTCTGCCCTTTCAGCTGTATCTTGGGGGTCTCATAGAACATCTGTTCTGTCTGCTTTTTCATCTATTGCTCTGCAAGATTCTCTGGCAATTCTAAAATCACTAAAATCTGGTTCCCCGTCAGATCCCTGCTTGGCCAGGCTGTTGGCTTCAGTAGCGGAGACAGTTAACCCAGAGGTTAATACTCTGATTAATTTGTCCTTGAGGTCAGCTACTGTGCCTCTGAAGTGGAAGCAGGCTAAACTCCTGCCTCTGCTAAAAAAGCCTTCCCCTGATCCCCTGATCCCAGCAAGCTATAGGCCAATTTCGCTACTTCCAGCTGTGGCGAAAGTTTGTGAGAAGGCGGTAAACAAACAACTTACCTCATACGTGGAGGATTTTGGCTTGCTTCACCCAGCACAATCAGGTTTCAGGGCCATTTATAGCACTGAGACAGCCCTGGTTGAAATTACTGAGGCCATCAGAGAGTGCTTGGACGCTGGCGGCAGAGCGGCTCTGATTTTATTAGACCTCTCTGTGGCCTTCGATACCATCCCTCACACGTTGCTCCTGGCACGCCTGTCCGACATCGGAGTGACAGGATCTGCCTGGAGCTGGATTAGATCTTACTTGGACCAACGATCTCAGCAGGTATGGATGCTCCCATTTTCCTCTGCTCCACAATCGGTGTCCACTGGAGTTCCACAGGGTTCTATTTTGAGTCCCCTCCTCTTTAATATATATATGACTCCACTGATCTATTTGGCGGAGGAGCTGGGTGCCAAAATAATCGCTTATGCAGATGATACCCAGCTCCTCTTCACCTGGAGTAAAAATAACTCTTCTCCTGCCCATGCCAGAGCCTGCCTGTCTGCCATTTTTAAATGGCTACATTCAGCGGAGCTTAAGTGCAACGAGGACAAATCCGAAATCCTCCTGTACGGCACCTTCCCTTCTCAGTTTAAAGAATCTCTCTGGCCGATTGAATATTCCTTACCCAATTCTGATGGCCAGCCCGTAAAAAAATCTGGGGATCTGGTTTAATGAGGATCTTAAGTTCACCACCCAGATTAAAAAGTTAGCAGGGCAATGTTTCGGTACCCTAAGATCACTCAGGAAGTTTCTTCCGCTTCTACCTCGGCCTGCCAAAGAAATGGTTACCCGCGCCCTGATATTGTCGCGGATTGATTATGCGAACGCACTTTACGTTGGCATACCTGGGTACCAGTTGAAAAAACTACAGACTATTCAGAATGCAGCAGCCAGGACTCTACTGAATATCCCTCGAAGATCAAGCATAAACCAACATTTGCATGATCTCCACTGGTTGCCGGTGGTTGAAAGGGTTAAGTTCAAGGCCCTTACTTTGGCGCACGCAGCCTTGTACCACTCCAGCCCTGGATATCTCAGGAAGCGATTTAAGTTCTACGTGCCCTCCAGACAACTGCGTTCTATGGCACAGTCTTTGGCAGTGATCCCGCGTTTTCGCCTTGTGCGGCAGCTCCTTGGCCTATAGGGCTGCAGTGGCCTGGAACACACTCCCTCTTGAACTTCGCTGTATTACAGATGCTAAGCTGTTCAGGAAACGGCTGAAAACACTGCTCTTCGTATAATTTCCACGGTCTGACCCGCAGCTCACTAGCAAGGTACCGCGCCGGGACACTCTTGAGTAGCCGTGCGCGATATAAATGCTTATAACATAACATGAAAACACAGTTTCTAACATATCGTAAATATCACGTGACCCTGCTACAGCACATCCGCTGTTTCAAGAGGGGATCAAGTTTACTTGAATTGAGGATGGTTTATGTGAATCATGCATAGGGCTCCCGGTTTTATGGTATTTATTTCTGGGACATATCCGTCTTTATTTATCCATATTTATTTTTTGCCAACTTTATCTGTATTTAGTCATATTTATTATGGGTTTGTGAAAAAAATAAAGCTGAAACTGGTATATTTCCACATTTATTTAACCAATAAATATGCAGTCATGCTTGAATACCTGCCAGGCTTCAGTGATATGAACACCTGCACAAGATAAATCAATGCACTTATATGAAAATATGCATTTCCAGTATCAGCCTTGTGCGTATCTACTGCTGTTTAAGCCTCTTTACTAAAATTCCTTTTTTTTTAACCTCCTTACCTATTAATCCAGACAGTTATTACCTGGCAGTCATGCCAAAGTGTATTTAGAATCACTCAAAAAGCACCCAATTTCCGTTTTTATCCACATTTAAAAATAAATACAGACAAGAAAATAAATGGTTTTCTGTCTGTATTTATCTGTAAAAATCAGTAAAAACTGAAATCGGAGCCTTAATCATGCAATACGTTTTTACAGCCCAAAACGTTTTGGAATATGAATACTCAAAACATTGTTTGCTTCCTCCCTTTACAAGGATTTCTTCTAGGGCTATTTGGACACCCTTAGAATTTTAAAAGGGCCAGACCGGCTTGCAAAGCAGGTACTTCACAAAGCACAGTGCTCACTGCTTCTGGTGCCCTGCACATGAGGCATGGAAGACTCAACTGAAAACATCTGATACTGCGTGATTCAAAGCTCAGAGAGACTGGGACAAACATTCCATTAAGGTCCAAAGTGTGGCGAGATCTGATGCGAAATGCAAATATCCAAATCATTGGATGTGTTACCCACTAATAGCAACACTTGCTTCCTAGCCAACGATTATTTTCTGTGCGGCATGGGGTGTTCCCTCAATAAAGAAATCCAGTATACCTGTGGGTGAGCACTCCACTTGATCGTGGGGTGACCCCCAATCCTGTCTGTGTGGGCTTATTATATGCTGAAGTCTCTTGTATGCATGAAGCACTACTCAAAGATTTATGTCCAAGTAAAAAAAAACGTTTAATTCTTTTGCTTAATCATTTTAGTAGACCCGACATTAGTGGCAAACGTTGATTAATGCAGTAAAGAAGGAAGCTTTGATTTTAAAGCCTAATGAATTTCGTAAAGTTCACTCGGGGTTATTTGGCTCACTTTACTGAAACATTTATCTATAAAAAAGAAGCGACATATTTCTGAATATACATCCATAATCCTACATTTGAAACAAATAAAGGCCACCTTAACATTACAGTATTATAAATATATTCCATTTCTGGAATTTTAAAATTCCTTTTACTGTGGTCCATTCTCAGAAACTATGATTGACAGTGATAGCAACACTACACATTAGTGAATTTCAAGAAAACCTAAGGAAGCAATTACGGGGGAACCTGATATCAGATAGGTGACTACCCCTCCTGTGTAAACTTTACCTATATTTCCACCAACTTCCCCATTCGTCTCATGCCCAGTCCAAAGCCCTTCCGGAAAATGGCCAATCTTCAGTCCACCCCCATCAGTAATATACCCTCTCATATTGATGACACTAGTTTGGGATGTCAGCAACCTTCAATGAAAGGGCCATTTTTGGAAAGATCCACACCCAGAGTTAAGGATGCCATTGTGGGGTGAGTCAGTGCTTTAACTATATCATTTTGGGATACTATATATCCCACAGAGACTAGTTTAGCAAAGTCCAGCACCGTAACCTCTAATACGCCTATAGTGATGGCATGGGTAGTGTACTACTCTATTGTTTATAGCTGTGGTACTCATAGTACGACCCGCGGCCCGCGGACCTTGCAAGTAATGTACCCATGGCCCCCCAGAGAGAGAGAGAGAGAAAGTGGAGAGAGAGGAGAGAGAGAGTGGAGAGAGAGAGAGAGGAGAGAGGGAGAGAGAGAGTGGAGAGAGAGACAGTGGAGAGAGAGACTGTGGAGAGACAGTGGAGAGAGAGAGAGTGGAGAGAGAGAGAGTAGAGAGAGAGACTGACTCACTGAGAGAGAGACTGACTGACTCACTGAGAGAGAGACTGACTGACAGAGAGAGACTGACTGACTGACAGAGAGAGAGAGAGAGACTGACTGACAGAGAGAGAGAGAGCCTGTGATGGAACTGGGGTCAAAGTGTGTATGAAGCTATGCAATGCCTCTTAAGATTGCTATTGTCTGCTAATAAAAATGTATTATCAAAATGTGCGTCTTTGCAGTTACATCTGCTTTTGAAATACAGCATTGTCGCATTGTCTAATGTTTTGAAACGTGTTTGATTTTTTTTACTCTAGTCCCGCCCCCCACTGACCCCGCCCCCCACTGACCCCACCCCTACCGGTGCGGCCCTCGGCCACAAACCACACTGTAATTTTGGCCCCCGACAGAAAGTTTGTGAGTACCCATGGTTTATAGGAACATGCAAAGAACCCCATTATTCTACAGCATCAGATCTTGAATAGATTCAAGTGGTTAAAGTATTCACTTTTTTCAGGCTGTGACTCCCTGCCCTAATACTATTTACAGAAGTATTACGACAGACATTTTAATACACCATTCTGATAGACTTCTAGCTGCAAGTTCCTCACCTTCTGAATATTCCCCAGGCTCCAGACTGGATCTGGAAACCTTTCAGCAGTACCTCTGCATGTCGGTAGGTGGCATTGTGCGGCTCGGCACTGACGCTGTTCTGCTCTGGAAATCACATGCAGAGTGTATATATATATATATATATATATATATATCATTCACCAAACAGTCCGTTCTCAGTGCGCTCTTTGCACAGCAGGTGCAGATGTCGAGGGTGGACTTTACCTCGCATGTATTTTTCTCACCAAAAAACTGCACCGCACTCCAGGAGAATCCGATTTTCAAATTACATTTATTGTGACAGCACAAATGTCACCACCACCACCTACGCGTTTCGACCAAGAAATGGTCTTGCTCACGGTATCGTGAGTCCATCCTCTTTGCAACTATTTATTGTTCAGCCATGTTAGCCCATTATGAGGCATTATGGGACTAGTAGTTTCTATTGCAGTCACAGTAAGTATTTCTCTCAGTTCCGTGATAGTTTATCAAGGGGATATGTTGTAAATAAGCATGTAATTGTCCATCCAATAGCATAAATTTTATTGCAGCTTGTTTGTAGTAGTTTATTGCAATAGAATGATTTCCAGATTCGTTAGTTATTTGTCTGAGTCAATTGTGGTTTTATTGCATCTTAGTATCTGTATCATTACATTTCTTGCTTCCTGGCATGGTGCCCAGATGGAGATGGAGATCCCTGATTGTTGGGTTGATTCCATTTATCAATGTTCCAAAATGAGGCTCTATACCATTGTGGTGAGCGATCCCTTATGTATTGGGTCTAATGTTGTTCATGACTCTCCATGTCTTTATCAGTTTCTCTTTCAGAATAGGTTGCCATTCATTGGCTCAGTGTCAAACAAAATGTTACAATACTATCAGTTGACCACCATATTTATCCTATGCTCAGCGCTCAATATGTTTCATAATTGTTAACGCTGCAATTCTTATTGTGCTTGCAATGATCAATTATAGATGAATATATAACTCTTCGTCCCCATTCAGGCCATGCGGAATCTTTGTTTTAAATCTGATGATTAGTCGTGATTCAAGTCTTCTCAATTTGAGGGTTCGATTTCCTCCTCTCTCACTTTTGGGGACTGTTGCAATGCCAAAGTATCTGATGTTCTGCCAGCTTGTCTTATGTTGGATGTGTAGATGTTTGGAAATCGCATAATTCATATCCTCGTTCTGGATCGCCCTCAGATGTTCTAGATTTCTTTTCTTTAGAGGACATGTGGTGCTTCCTATGTATCGTAAACCACATGTACACTCGATGATATAGACAACATAAGAAGTTTCGCATGTTATTCTCTCACTGATTTTAAAGGTTCTTCCTCTGGAGTCCTTAATCTCCTTCATGTTTTTGCCAATTTTACACGCTTTGCATTTGTTGCAGTGTACAAAGCCCGTTTGTTGTTTCATAAGCCAGTTGGTTTGTTTGTTGGTAGTAAGATGACTTCTCACTAGTTTGTCTTTTAGTGAGGGTACTTTGCGGTAGGTTACCATAGGTCTCATCCCTATCTTATTTCCAATATCTGGATCTTTTGTGAGGATGTTCCAGTATTTTTTGAGAATATTTTCAATTTTATAGTTTTCTTTACTGTAAGTCAGAATCATTCTTATTACACCATCCTCTTTGTTGATCTTTGCTTTTTTGTCTCTATTCATGAGAGTGCTAGCGCGAGGCATGCGTCGTGCCCGTTCCTGCCCTTGTTTAACATCTCTGTTTTTGTAGCCTCTTTTCATGAATCTTTGTTCGGTTTCGTTTTAGAAGAAATGAAATTGATTACATCGATCAACGGACACCGAGGGAGAGAGGGAGAGGACGGGCGCGAGGAAGAGGGAAAGATCATCTACCAGGCCTAGACAACGAAGAAAGACGCGAAGGGGAACAGGAAAAAACAAGAGGCTATCCTCTCCGCAATCGACAAAAGAAGTGAATCAGGATAGGAAAATCAAACAATCTGAAAATCTGATAATAAATATTTCAGACTATGTCCTGAATGAACACGAAGAAAATGTTCTAGATAAAGGCCTCACCTTCTGTCCCGAAAGAATTACGATTATGTAGAGACCAGGATTGACCTCTATAAGTATGTGAGGAAATTAAAACTAGCCACATTTTTCTCAAAATTAGGAAATATTGAAAAACAAAGCAGGAGAATCCAACATACTGAACCAAATTTGAACATTGAAGATGCAAGAAATCTAAAAACATCATATGATCTAATGCTCAACCTAAATGATGATGAAATGACTGAATCACAAGTACTAGAGGATTTAAATATCACGACAGACACGTGTATGAATTCTGGACTGAAACCTAAATCCAAATTTTGTCCCACGTTAAGCCCAGCCAATAGAATCGATATGTTCCATGATCTGGTGATTGCAGACCTGGAAATTATGGAGAATGAGACCAACGGAAATAAAAAAGAAAATCTATCGAAAGAAGAACGAACAGCACTAGAAGGGCTTATGCAAAATGAGGACATAATAATCAAACCGGCCGACAAGGGCGGCAATGTTGTGATACAAAATACAAAGGATTATATTCAGGAAGCAATGAGGCAACTGAATGATAACAAGAACTATATGAAACTACCATCTAACCCGATCAATGCACTAACCATGGAATTGGAAACTAAAATCAAAATATGGCATGATGAAGGCCTCCTGAGTGACGAGGAAACACTGTTCCTAAAAAATGATAGTCTTGTGATGCCAACAATGTACTTTCTTCCTAAAGTACATAAGACCTTAATAAATCCACCAGGAAGGCCCATCAAATCTAGCTGCAATTCCCTCTATGAAAACATCTCGACCTATGTTGACTACTTTTTAGCACCTATGGTGACAAATCTGAGTTCTTACATCAAAGACACTGGCGACTTTCTGAGAATACTCACTAACACAGGATGGCAGAATGGTTTCCATCTCATAACCATCGATGTAGTATCATTATATACTTCTATGAGTCATGATGTGGGATTGAATGCTGTGGGATACTTCCTTAAACAAAGAAACATTCAAGAATTCAACAATACCAGAATGTTGATGGAGATGGTCGAGCTCTGCCTGAGGAACAACGTATGTCTCTTCAATCATGAGGTATATGCCCAGATGTGCGGGACCGCCATGGGGGTTTCATTTTCTCCTAGTTATGCCAACCTTACTATGGGCTGGTGGGAGAAGTTCATAGCTTGGAATGAGGAGAATGAAAAATATACTACTAAGATTGAACTCTGGTTGAGATATATAGACAATCTCTTCCTAATATGGAATGGAGGCATTGAAGAGTTCAAGGAATATTTTGAAATTCTAAACAAAAATACTGTAGGACTAAAATTCACCTACAATATAAGCAGGAAGCAAATTCAATTCCTTGATGTAACCATGTATATAGACAACAACCAAATCCATACTAAAGTTTATCGTAAACCGACATCAACGAATAGTATATTACACGGCTCAAGTTTTCACCCAGCTCAATTGAAAAAAAGCATTCCGTATGGGGAATTCGTCAGAATGAGAAGAAACTGTTCGGATGACACAGTAGGAGAAAAGACTTTTTACGAAACCGAACAAAGATTTATGAAAAGAGGCTACAAATACAGAGATGTTAAACAAGGGCAGGAATGGGCAAGACGCATGCCTCGCGCTAGCTCTCAAAAAATACTGGAACATCCTCACAAAAGATCCAGATATTGGAAATAAGATAGGGACGAGACCTATGGTAACCTACCGCAAAGTACCCTCACTAAAAGACAAACTAGTGAGAAGTCATCTTACTACCAACAAACAAACCAACTGGCTTATGAAACAACAAACGGGCTTTGTACACTGCGACAAATGCAAAGCGTGTAAAATTGGCAAAAACATGAAGGAGATTAGGGACTCCAGAGGAAGAACCTTTAAAATCAGTGAGAGAATAACATGCAAAACTTCTTATGTTGTCTATATCATTGAGTGTTCATGTGGTTTACGATACATAGGAAGCACCACATGTCCTCTAAAGAAAAGAATTCTAGAACATCTGCGGGCGATCCAGAACGAGGATATGAATTATGCGATTTCCAAACATCTACACATCCAACATAAGACAAGCTGGCAGAACATCAGATACTTTGGCATTGCAACAGTCCCCAAAAGTGAGAGAGGAGGAAATCGAACCCTCAAATTGAGAAGACTTGAATCACGACTAATCATCAGATTTAAAACAAAGATTCCGCATGGCCTGAATGGGGACGAAGAGTTATATATTCATCTATAATTGATCATTGCAAGCACAATAAAAATTGCAGCGTTAACAATTATGAAACATATTGAGCGCTGAGCATAGGATAAATATGGTGGTCAACTGATAGTATCGTAACATTTCGTTTGACACTGAGTCAATGAATGGCAACCTATTCTGAAAGAGAAACTGATAAAGACATGGAGAGTCATGAACAACATAAGACCCAATACATAAGGGATCGCTCACCACAATGGTATAGAGCCCCATTTTCGAACATTGATAAATGGAATCAACCCAACAATCTGGGATCTCCATCTCCATCCGGGCACCATGCCAGGAAGCAAGAAATGTAACGATACAGATACTAAGATGCAACAAAACCACAATTGACACCGACAAATAACTAACGAATGAATCTTGAAATCATTCTATTGCAATAAACTACTACAAACAAGTTGCAATAAAATTGATGCTATTGGATGGACAATTACATGCTTATATACGACATATCCCCTTGATAAACTATCACGGAACTGAGAGAAATACTTACTGTGACTGCAATAGAAACTACTAGTCCCATAATGCCTCATAATGGGCTAATACGGCTGAACTATAAATAGTTGCAAAGAGGATGGACTCACGATACCGTGAGCAAGACCATTTCTTGGTTGAAAGGCGTAGGTGGTGGTGGTGACATTTGTGCTGTCACAATAAATTTAATTTGAAAATCGGATTCTCCTGGAGTGCGGTGCAGTTTTTTGGTGAGAAAAAATAAATAATATATATATATATATATATATATATATATATATATATATATATATATATATATATATATATATATATATATATATATATATATATATATATATATACACACACATTCATGGCATGTGTTGG